>OX243955.1:4887500-6137500 GCA_945859745.1 Synanthedon formicaeformis | reverse complement strand
ATTAAAATTTATGCGCTATCTATTGGGAATGCGTTAACAAAATATGGTTATTAGCGACAAGCAAGTGCCTGCGGCTTCATCCGCTTTGAAAAATAATAATTATAAGCCTCACAAAATATGTAAAGCAATAAACGCCTGACATACGATTGTATTGACGCATGACTTAATACTTTGAAAAAGCGTTGGATCTTTACATATATTTTGATAACTGGTGCCCGCGGCTTCACCCGCGTTGTTTATTTAGCCTATGTCCAACCTGAAGTTCTATTTTAACTATTGGTGAAAGTTTTTTTTTTAATTGGATGAGTAGTTCCAAAGGTTACCTCCTACATACAAACAAACAGACATAGAAAGTTAAAAACGTCATATTTTTAATAAAAGATAACGGAGAGATAATATTGACTATTAAGAAGTGGAAATTAACTTTTATAAAACATTTTAGTCTTATAAGTATGTACAATTTATACTGCTGCGAGGTTTTACGTCTTCATGACGTGTGAATTAGAAAATAATGATCACTTACACTAACGGCGATCGTGACGAGCCCTTAAGTCAAGTGATTATTAAAGAAGCTCTTCCTATTTTAGGGTGGCGTCGACTATAGTCAAAAAGCGTCGAATTAAGGCCCGCTGAATCTATTGGCATTTATTAGGTATATGTGCTTACATAATTTCATTCCCTTTATTGTGTTACGATCAGCAAGCTGATAAATTCAAGGTCGGTGAACAAATCCTTCAAGAAGTCCACTAATTTCCCGCGAGAGCTCAATAAGTATGGCTGCCACCATACTTATTGAGTCGGCGATAGTCAAAACGGTCATCACCCAAACGTCACCATATCAACTCCCACTGATGGACATAAAATTCAAATCGGATCGGTGCAAATAAGGAGGAAAATAGTAATAATTAGCACCTAATTTAGTTCATTAGAGAAAATTAGTTCACAGAAAAAAATAATTACTTGGCACGTCAAAAAACACAAATTCATTGATATTCCTGTGAAATAAATTTGTACTTCAAAACTGAATATCAGGCTTTATATTTTTTAATTTTTAAAGCGGTCGAAGTCGCGGGCAACAGCAAGTACACCAATAAAAGGACAGATAACTAACCAAAATTCATTGAACGTACCTTTTGGACTCATATTGATTAAATATTTTCTTCAATATGAGAAAATATATATTGAAGAAAGTTTAAAAGCACATATCTACAGTCACACCAATCACATTCCATACTTACAGATCGAATCGAAACAATATTTCGTATGCCGTCAGCAGGAAAGTGATATATTGTATTGGTGGCATCTCTTCAAATGTAAAAATCACAAAATACAAATCGTAGATCTATTTCCTCCTTAAAATAATATGGAAAGAAAACATAAATAACAGTCATGTTACATTGAATATGAAAATATTGTTTCAGAGGACGTTTGAGCTTTGGTACGGTCGAGTTAATAATTTTATATACCAAACTAGCTGGCGCCCGCGACTTCGTCCGCGTTAAAAAAGAAAAAAGTAGAGTATCCTGTGTCTTGTACGTCTAAATGTTTATCTATCTATTTTCATGAAAATCAGTTAATTCTTTAAGTTATGGAGGAACATACATACATACAATACCTACACTTACAGATTTATTATTAGTATTGATGATGATTGATTGATGATTATATAGGTACCTAACGTAACCTATTTTATTTTGTAAATGTTTTTAAACAAGTAATTTTCTATACTCTATTTAAAAACTATAGTAACATTTTTGTGAACTTGTGCTATTTTTTTGTATATTCTGCCATTATGTGCGTATGTGATTCTTCAATTATTCAATGTGATCTTCAATTACTTCCGACCACTAATTATGTAATACATTTGAAATAATATAATTCAAAATAAAATAACAGCTCTTGATTTCGTAATTGACTGGCCGATAGAAACGAAAAATAAGAATCTCATTTACGAATAATTTCGTCACAAGTAGCATTATTACAACACCGTTTTAATATTAAAACGAAAATTATACAAATAAAATGGTTTTTTTTTTCGATTTGCGTCTCTTTTACAAATTTACGTATCTAAGGTATAAATTTAAATAATAATTACTATACAAAGGCGAGAATTTACGCAAATATTATGTATGACTACAAAATAGAATATAACTACGAATAATTACTCATACAACAGACAGCAAGAAGTTGTTCCACTTTGTATATTTTGAAGGTTTTCATTAAAATTCAATCAAAGTTACGTAACGAAAATGATAATATGTAGGTTTTCGGTTAGAGACTTTGTTGTTTAAAATTAACAGTTGTTTTTGTTGTTTTAGAGTTTGTGTTTACAAATACTCATATAAAAGTTTGTAGATAGATATTAATATACAAACAATAACCACTTTTTTTCTTCCATGAAAAAAAAAATGTTAAGATTATTTGATGTAGTGTATACACGTATACTCTACATCAAATATGTACAGGCAATGTACAGGCAAATAGGTACAGCCTATTTTTTAAAGTAAAACGTGCCTTTTTCTGTTTTTATAAGTTTGAATGACAGATAAGCTTATGGAGGACATAGCCTTTTACTTTCACGTCGACTGTTTTCACAAAGCTTTTCGAATACCTTTATTCTAAAACTAGTTTTTGCCCGTGACTTCGTCTGTTCCCATTTTTATTAGGTGTTAAAACAATTAATTCTGTCTTTATGGCCCATTATATTTTTGTCAGGAGTTAAATTTTTATTTTTAGATTTTCCTTCTTTGGATGAACAGAATTTTGGATGAAAGGTACCCACGTCCTTCTTTATATCCTAATGTCATAGCTATAGTTTTCGAAGAACTGTTCAGGCATTTGAAGACCATCAGCCCATTCTAGTTAACGAAGGGATAAAGCCAAGTTCCACGTGCTAATATTGCTGTTAAATAAATATTGTATACAATTACTTCGGTAGTATTTTCATGACATGGTAACAGTGGCTTAACATTGAACTTAAACCTTGACGTTGCTTCAGTTTCAAGTAGTCGCCCAAACCCTCAGCATCTCACAGCAGACATAGCGTGCTTTGGCTCAATAGAAAGTCGGGGTTTGTTTATAATTTTAATTATAACTTGTAAACTATGGTACAAAAGCAAAGAACAGATACACAAAATTCTGTACAATAATAATTTATGTCTAACTTTACAGTTAGACTTAACCTGTGCCATCCAAATGACCCCTTTTTATTTCACAGAAAACGTTCAGTAGTCTAGTAGTACGCTAGTATTGAAGTATAATTTCTAATTACACCAATAAACGAAAGTATAATCAAACCCTACATTTGTGCTTAAATTTCGCCTATTAGGAATTAGTTATTGTAATGGTTACCAATAAAACACATATTACAGATCGTAAAAGAGGGATCTAATCGACACTTATTTTAACACTAGCTGGCGCCCGCGACTTCGTCCGTGTTGAAACATAAAAAAGTAGCCTATCCTGTGTACTGTACGTCTTAATGTTTATCTACCTAGTTTCATGAAAATCAGTTAATTCGTTTAAGAGTTATGTGAGGAACATACTTACATACAATACCTACACTTACAGATTTATTATTAGTATTGATGATATATTGATTTTCGAATGTGTAGGCCGTTCGGCCTAGATATCCATTAGATTTTCTTTGTTTCAAACAACAAATGGAAAACTTAGGCCAGTCTAAAATAAATATAAGACACCCAAATCATAATGGATTTATGACGTGAATATTTCTTTAAATTGATTCCATTTTGGGAGGCCTCAATAAACTGATGATAACAAAATTACACATTCGATAGCTAAAGGATCAAATATTTTTTGGTATATATGGTATATTCGAATTTTTGGATATAATACGTTCAAAGAAAATATTACTAGTAACGTACACGTAATGTAAAACATACGGCCGTGTCCACGACACAGCCACACCCCCGAAGCCGTTTGACGCGTGTGCCTATGTAACTGTGTGTTTGGCTGTGTAATCGTAGCTTCCAAACAGATGGACCCATTTTGATCAGATTTTTCGTTTGAAACCTAACGTGATTAGGAGGGAAGAGAGCAGCTTTTGTGATTTGTCTTACATGTAGAGCGTTACATGTAAGCCCTGAAAAAAAAAATAGAAAAATATTTTTCTATTTGAAAGATACATTATTCTTTATACACCACACCTACACACGAGGTAGCTAGGTCTATTATAAAATTTAAAAAAATCGCACAAGCGCGGCCTGTTCTGGTTTCTTGTTAGCGTAACAAACATTCGCTTTAATAATCACCTCTTATAATTAAAGTAATTATGTACGACACTTTCATTCGACTAATAACTGCCACCTTGATGTCACTATTCAAACAAAGACTAAATTAACATCTGCTCTCTGCAAACATCAGAGGCCTGAGCAGCACCGGAGTGTGGTTACCAAAGAAAATAAATTTAGGTACCTTATTCTCAGGATTTAATCATAGCAATCCAATTATAGAAAATACCAAGAAATTCTTTTGTGATTTATACATAAAACTGAACTTATTTGGAGCGGAATTTTCTAACCAATTGCCATTTGGCACTACCAGTCAAAAAAATTAAATATTGTTATAGCAATAGCGTTCGCTCCTTATTTTATCGTGTCGCGAATTTTGTTTTAAATTACTTTAATATTAAAATTTAAGTTTATTAATGGATAACAGAGTCCTTTTGTAATTTATACATAAAACTGAACTTATTTGGAGCGGAATTTTCTAACAAATTGCCATTTGGCACTACCAGTCAAAAATATTAAATATTGTTATAGCAATAGCGTTCGCTCCTTATTTTATCGTGTCGCGAATTTTGTTTTAAATTACTTTAATATTAAAATTTAAGTTTATTAATGGATAACAGAGTAATTACTGTAAAGAAACACAATTAAAATCAATTACATAAAAACCCTGGATAATTTCATCCTTAAACATAACATAAACTTACTGTAATACATCAAATACCTACAAAGACAAATATCTGATATTGAATGCTGACAAATAAAAGAGAGAGAGAAAAATATAAAAATAAACATAAAGAGCCAGATTATATTTATATTATTTATCACCAAAATTAATCGAGTAGATAAACTGTGACATGACAAATTGTCTCACATTTAACTTAAAAATATCATAAAACGACAAAATTACCTTTGACGCGGTCTCCGTATTACACGTCGCACGTGTCGTCACGTAACGTGATACGCATCTCAAAATACGTAACAGGCAAAATAACTTTTTAACATTTATAATATTAGGTAGGCGAGGAGTATAAATATATTATCGATAAAATTAAGCGAATTTTTCCTAAATTCTTTCCAAGGGTCGCATTTTGTCGCCAAATATTTTTATATTGGGTAATCCAAATTTGAGATTCTTATTCTGAATCATATTTGCAGTAGTAACGAATCGTGATGATGGAACGTTTGATTGTATACTCTTTTATTTACTTATTTTTTATATTTAACATTTTATCGCTTGTAGATATTCTTAATTTTCGAATGTTGTTCGTATTTCATGGTTTTTCGTAGTTTATAACTATTAATATTTTAAATCATTTATCTTAACTTATCTTAACGCCAATAACGATATGATTAAAAATATGAACATTCTATAACTTTATGGATACTGTAAGATATTTTAGACTTGATAATGTCTGAGGCTATGTGAAAATATAAATTAAAAAAAAAAACCAAATCAATGAGAAAATTTGGCACGAAGAAAATCGTCATGAAAGCGTAATTATAAAGACCCCAATTAAAATATAGCTACCCCAGCCTACATAAAGATATATTATATCGATGAGGTACCCTCATTAACAATGGCTAAATATAGAAGACACCTACATCATTCGATCGAATATCTAGATCTAGATAGGATCAAATAATAATACTAATAGATGTCATTGATTCTAAATTAAACCTAAACATTATCTTCTTAGCGCTAAAAGCTTTCCTATTTATGTGCATGTATATGTTTACCTCAGGTTGATAGAGCACTTGATATAAATAAGGCTATAGTTGTGGCAATTGCGCTGCCAACCTTGATAGGAGGGGATGAAAGAATTATAGCATTCCATACTCACGCAGAGATGCTATTTTGCAATGGTCTTCTTTAAGGGATCACCATCATCTCAGTTTTAGGACGTCCACACTGCTGGACATAAGCCTCCCCTATAATTTTCCAATAGGATCGGTCAGAAGCAGGCTGGATCCAGAGTCGACTCGCGACTTATCATATCGTCTATCCACCTTGTGGGTGGACTTACTGCGCTGACCGGTCCGTGGCTTCCATTCGAGAATCGTCGTTTCTCTGTACAATGTGTCCCGCCCAAAGCCACTTCAACTTACTGAATCGGCGGCTTATGTGTCGGTAACTTATGTTCGTCTAGGGCTGGGCTGACCAAACAGGATACGACTCGGGGTCATTTCGAAGTAGTAAATGGATTAGACGCCCGCAGTTACTATTTTTTTAAGAAAAAATTTATATATTATACACGTACCATTGTCTTATTTAATGTAATTATTTCTTCAATAATTTATTTTATACTAGCTGCTGCCCGCGATTTCGCCCGTGTAACTTTGAAAATTATATACTAAAACCTTCCTCGACAACTTTTCTATCCATTGGTGAAAACAGCATGAAAATCGGTGCAGTAGTTTTTGAGTTTATCGCGAACGGACAGACAGACGCGGTGGAGGACTTTGTTTTATAATATGTAGTGATAACTCTATCTATATCAATATTATAATTATATATTAATATTAGTTATTACTAGACGCAGGGCATGTGTGTGATGTGTCAATGAAGATTTTATAAAATAGAAAACACATTTTCATTTATTTGGGATACCGTAAAAGCGAAATAATTTACCACATATTTTAGTACCTATTTGTGATAGTTAGGTAGATAAAAAACACGTCGCGGGCCGCACAAACATAAACCGCGGGCCGTGCTTTGGACAGCCTTGGTCTAGGGATCTCCTCATTCCTGACTCGATCTCTAAGCTTGCTCATTCAAATTACTTATGAAGTTATACATAGCTACAGATCCAAGACAGTTTACTTTGACTTAATAAATATACGTTTTGTTCGTAGGTATTGTACACAAGAATAGCAATTGGTCTTTGGCAAAGTTCACATAGTCTCCAGCAGTTGGGCCGGGGGCAGTGTTGTGCGCCGCAGTGCCCACGTCCTGAGAAGAACTCCACTTTACAATATGAGCCGCAACGCACTTTCATCGGCACCACTGAAACAAAGGTAACACTCGCCGGAATGTGGCTCCAGCCTAGCGTAAATACGACACAAAAGCTGTGTTCACACTGAACGTATAGACAGCCGTCGATTGTGAAGTGTAAACAAGCGTTTCGTAGTTCACTGAATTTTTTTATATGTATACTTTATATAATACTGATTATTTTTATAAATAAAGTAAATTATGTTTTTAACATTATGTATATAGGAAACTTAAATTTTCACTGTAAACTGACTGGCTGTGCTCTTTAAGCTCAAACCAGCCCTAGTTTAGTTTACTTACATATAAGTTTTTCATACTATTCATTCTACGTCACATTGTATGGCGGTATGTCTATGGGTGCCACGAATACAAAAAAGTGAGTTCTAGTAGGACCCACTTTTTTCACCGACCCAGTTAAAACAAATTTGATGCAATTTTTTCACTACTTGGTTAAATTATACTTAAAATCTTTAATTGACCATAGTGAGTCGACTCAAAGTTCTAAACTCAGTGTAAACACGCCCTAGCGTTTAGATACGCCGCCATGCTCGTAAAAAAAGGTTCTTATTTGTAGGGAATCTACCCAAACTACCCTTTACCCCAAGAAGCTACCCTTTTTGTAGGGACTGCACAAAGTTTTCACTTTTCACTTCAAAAATTCAATTTGAACGATTAGTAGCGTTTGTTGTACGATTTTGAAATTTTGATTAAATGGGCAATTTTTTAAATAAATTTCCAAAGGCTGTCAAAGTTGTGATTCAATTAAACTTAATTTTGTTTATTATTTAAAAAAGAATATATTTTATTGAATTTATTATACAATCAAGATTATAGTTATTTAGGATTAAACAAATAAAAATAACAAAAATAATAATATAATAAATAACACAACACAATGGGGAAAACCACCTTCATTATGGAGTTAGACATAGTTGGGCATAATACTTGAATTATTGTTGCTTCCTGTAAACATTTGATCTTCTAGTCTAGGCGAACTTATCCGTTTACGATATTATCTAATTTACCTTCTCGTACCTACATAATATATTATTTTTTAGAGATCCGTACTTGACCAAAATCACTTTAGGATAGTAGATATCCATAGATCGGTTAAAATTGATTCAAATTATTCCTACTGCTAATTCAAACGTGATTATTGAAAACAGGAAAAATTATCAAAACTCTAGTCATTCATAATTAAATTTGTACAGAACTCTCCAGATGCGAATCCCACTGTCATCTGTATGTTTATTTGCTGTTACATGAGAACATTCACAGTTAAACGCCTTTCTAAATTTTGGAAGACATCCAATTTAAATTTATTTTATTTGGTTCAAGTTCATCTTTCGTTGGATTCGATGTTTATTTTGTTCAAGTTCGTCTTTTATTCAATGGTATTTATTACTTTATGTATTAACTTGCGACCTGCCCCCAGATTGTGCGGATGCAAGTTTTTCTGCAAAGTGGCTGCCTACCATAAATACTATGTCTACTATGGTTACTATAAATAGGAATAGGAAGGGACTAATAGGAATAGGGATCTGGCATCCCTTATTCACACATCGAAACACAACAGCACCAATGCTATTATTTCACGATGATCTTCTGTAAAGGGGAAGCTTACTGCCGCCAGGCAGGCTGTCTAATGGCTGTGAAATGCAGTGTAACCTGCCAAATCCAGACAGGAGCCAAATTTGAAAAGTTCGATTCCAAATTTGGCCTTCCAAATCCGTCCCCAGAGACGGAGCGTTAAGGCAAGCGTTCTAATCCAACGGGCTCATCAAATCTTAATTTATCTATTACCTTAATGTTTTATCACTAGTGTTTCTGTCGCAGAAGGCGAATCCACCGAGTGTGAAAAGTAAGACGAAGCAATGTCGAAGTCACGAGTCAAGAAACTGTCATCATTTGAGCCATCTCAGCAGGAACGTGCTTCGAGCGAGACGCGGCGTGGTACGAATGCTCATTGTGGTCGTTTTGACGTTTGCAATTTGCAATCTACCGTTTCACGCCAGAAAGATGTGGCAATACTGGTCCACTGGATATCAAGGGACCAGCGATTTCAGCACACTACTCACTCCTCTCACGTTTCTCATTACTTACTTCAATTCTGGCATAAATCCGCTACTCTACGCGTTCTTATCGAAGAATTTCAGGAAAGGCATGAGGGAATTGTTGTTCTGCAATTGCCATGGGACTAGAAAATCTAATAATCTTATACTGTTGAATCAAGTTGGCGTCGGTCTGCGTAGGAGTTCAACTCGCTCAACCCGAGCAAATTGCAGCACTGTGACGATGGCGCCCAACGGTGAATCATGAAAAATGCGTCGCAGAAGGTTCCTTTATAAAGTGGAGAGCGTCGATATTTCCTGATTGACAGACAGTAGCACTCTCTCCAGCGTTTCTAGAAGAGATTTGTACGATTGAAATGAGGGACAGTGGATGTGAATTGTCTTTTCTGAACTATAGGCCACTAAACTGGGACTATTGTGTATTTACGTCATCAAACGAGCTTAAAATTGTGATTGGAGGAAGTTAAAATATGTTTTCATTGTCTCTGATTGTGACTCTCTTGTCTATCTGTGTACATAATATCTAAATTGTTACTCTCTAAGAATCCAATTAAGTAACTGTACTATTACAATTTAAAATTATTCTAATGTTAAAAATCGTTTGTAATTTTGTACTAAAATGTTTCAGAAGCTTGGTAAATATAATGTTAGGATTATACGCCGAATATTTTGTAACCAGTTCCACTATGGATTTTTCGACAACCTTATCACAATAAAACAAAAATAATGATGAATTTACTGTGATTGAGTTCAAAATTTTCACAGTGGATAACTATTAAAAAATCTTCAGGTCCTAATGTCGATGTCGACTCAAATTAGTTATGCCTACGTTAAATTCTTTCAATTTGTTTAAGTAATCTATATTGTCATGGTGATAATTGAGTCTTTTTATAACGAATTGTTAATTATCTCTGTGGGGTTTTATAATTATAAATTGAAATTTATTCCTTGTTAATTCTCTGTAAGTAGAACAAAGTGTAAATATTTAAATATAATTTTAATTAGAACGTTCCTAGTTGTAAGTAATTAAGTTTCATAAGACTAAAGTGTGTCAATACCTAATAACTGGAGTGTTTCATTCCTCCTAAAGAAATGGATAGGTATTATACTTTCTAAATTAATGAAACCTATTTAATATAGGTATTTAAAATTTTAGAAAAGTCGTAACGATTGTCTAAAAAAATAAGTCATAGTAATTTCCCCACTAACCTATTACTAGCAACAATATTAGTCTAGTCAATCGCCAAATTATTTGCTTTAACCAAACTCTTTTGATTAGTTAGTTAAAATATACTTACTACATATATTTTTTTAAATATTTTATTTATTATGTCTAATAAAATTGTTTGTTATATGTAAATAAGAAGAAATCATTTTAAAATTATTAAATAAAAACTTTAAATAGATATGGAAAAAAAGTTGCCTATGCCTATGCCCTGTGTTTCTCTTTTGTACTATGTAGATGCCATCATGTATCCTAAAAACTAAATAGATTATAATATGCATATTTAAAATATGTCAAATATTATGTTTACAGTCCATATAGAAATACATATATTTTGGGGTTAATATTTTTGTTAGATAAAATGTATAAACTATAGAAATTCACAACTTAATATGAATACTTAATTGTAAAATAACTTAAATTTAATTTCACATCGAGTAATATTTTAGTCGTTGTCAAACCAAAATGTGCAAATTTTTTGAGATTTTAACATTTTCACAACATTTTCACCTTACTGAATATTTCAATGCCTTATCTATCGAATAAGAAATCTCTTAAATGCTTATAATCATTATTTGTCGAACTACGACTTCTTAATAATAATTATAATATGTGCAACCATTAAAATCTAATTTCAATTTGTTATGTGCAAAATTTATTCAATATCAAAATAATAAATAAACTATTATTTCATGTTGGAATCTCAAAAAGTTCACATAAGTAAGTAAGTAAGTAGCAGATTTTATTTTGACAGCGACGACATGTTGCGGAAGTGTCAAAATTTAACAATGACTACTAAAGTCTGTTTTTTATGCAAACTTGACACATGCAAATGTCAAGTTTGCATATTATAATGATACCATGTAATGTATGTAATGCATGTCACATGTAATGTCATTTTTGTCTGAGATTAAAAAACAAACTTTACTAACTCGATTATATCATAATTATATCATGGACGATGATATAATTATGAGTAATACATAAACTTGACATAAATTTTACTAAAATTTCTGAAGTTATTAAGATATACTTATTTATTAAGTATAACATACATATCGTAAATTAATGTCAAAATGCACTAAAAAAAACCCTCTTTTTTTTAATGGACGCTTGAGTTTGCCATAAGTGGCCATAAATAAGTCACTTGCGTAGTTGATTTCCTTATGAACCTCGCATGAAGTTCATATACTCAAAAAAGGGCGCCGTACCATCAAGACCATTTACTCCAGTCTTGCTTCCGTTTCGTAAGCGGATTTTTATACTTTTTTTCACCTACCTTTTTCACTTCATATTAAAAAACTTTGAGTACCTCTTCGCTCACATCCCTACGTAGTTTTTTTTAATAAGAAGTCATGTAAAATATTCACAGGTGTACGTGGGTACTTTCTGCCAACGTTTAGTGGCAATATAATTTTAAGATTTCTACTTTCAGTCGTTTAAGAGAAAGTTTATTAGACATCGAGGACAGGGACAATAAATAACTTTTGCAGTAGTTTTGTTATAAATTGGTCTATTTATTATTGTTTTGCAATGAAGTTATATTTATCGAAAAATAAATATAAGATTTTAAGCCCTCAAATGGCAGCGTAAATATTAGGGTTGTCGCGATGCAGATTTATTTTAAATCAATTTTAATTAAGTCATCATGTTTTTAGCAGCAAATTGAAACAATTTAAATTAAAAAACTGATACAAGCCAGATTTAGGACTCTAGCCACAATAATAGCCAACAATACAACAGCACTATGGATATTTTGCATATGAATATATATGGATATTTTGCATTATATAAATTGGTCAATATACTTACACGTATATGCGAGGAAAACAGCGCTTGTATCGTGAGCTGTCTCCTGTTTGTTTTTCAGGCGGCATATTAGGTAAATTTGTAGTCCGCAGAAATCCTTTAGACTAGACGAAAAAGTCAAACTTTGATAGAAAAAATTATACCCTCATTAATGAGAGTATGGAAAATGGAATTATAAAATTAAGAATATGGAACCTACGACTGGCATCTAATCAGTACTGTGGGGACAGCTATTAACACGCGGAATCTAGCCTCTCTGGAGTCCCCTTAAGCCACTTATGTTTATGACCCTTTACCGGTCTTTATGAACCTTTACCGGTCGCGTACCTTTGCGCTGTGGCACGGATAAAGCCGATATTTTCAGGAAAATATGGGTACATTTTTATATTAAAATTATACACTACTTATTTTTTATATCCAAGAAATATTACGTTTAAGAAATAGACATTATTGGGGAAAGATTTATTCAATGTGAAAATTAATCTACTCCACCACGTTAGCTCTCTATTCAATTATGTCTCAAGTATAGCTCATTATATTTTCTTTCCCAGATAGTGTAACTGATCATCAATCAATCCCTAATCTTAGCACAATGATTGTATTGAAAGTGAAGTAGGTATTTAAGTAATAAAGTTGAAATATTCATGAATAAAATTTCAGATTTCAAATACATTATTAAAAACTTAATTAATATTTCAAAGTTAGTACTTACACATTAATATCCAAACCCATGTCTTTCTGGAATAATGTACTATTTGAAATAGTGAAATATTTTTTCAAACAAGTTCTGGTTCTGTATATCATCATGTACATAAATATATTTCCATATTAAAATTAAATGTAGCTATGGAACTCTGCAAAACTCCGTCGGTCCGTTGTCAGTAGCTGAACTTTCAGTCCTATTCCCTGATGATTGTAAAAAATAATAATCAATTAAAATAATCCGTCTTTTACAGTTTTTGTGAAGTTTATGTAACCTTCTAATTTGTTTGTCGTTTGTGAATTGAAAGGTTAATACGCGCATTTCTGCTCAGAGAAATAAAATATTTATATTAGTTTATAATAAATTATTATATATAGATACATATTACATATGTATCTTTTTATGTATAATGAACAGTTTTGTCATATAAATTATCAGTTTAGCCGGTAATTGTATATAATAAAGAATACCAAATATTTTTAAATGTGGCTTTTTTTTAACGCCATGCAATCATTTATATATTTCTTGTATACAGTGTAATAAAGAACAACATCATATATTGGTCATAACGTAGTGGCAAGCGCTGTCACAAATGGACATCGGAGAGAATACCGTAAACTAGAGCAAATAACAGATTAGAGAAGTTCTCGACGAGAGGCCATGAATTAGAAGGGCATCGTGGGACGCCTTGCTGTGGCCAGGTGGCAAACTACCTGAAAGACTTCGCGTGAAGCGGCTTGATGCGAATGACCGAAGGCCGTACGTGCTGGCGAGCCTTGGGTGAGGCCTGGTGAACCGTATTTCTTCAGTAAGTAACGAGTGCTTTAAATAACGTTTATATATTTTGTTGACAATTAAGTGATTACTGATTTTATATCAGAAGGTAAATTCAATTTTTTTATTTTAATATAACTTTATTTAATTAGATGTTGTCCGCTTATTCGATCATATTTAGCAATTTCTGGCAGCGTCACAATTCCAAGTTTATGATTTTCGCCAGTATAAAACTAAGTTAAACATAATTTTACATCATTAGCGCCTTTAAAAAGTTTTGTACTTGGGCGTTCTACATAGAACGAAATAAATCAGAAGGCGCAAGGTCAAGGTTACACCCCAACCTAGTTCTAATATATTTTTCTAGTTATAAATATGGGGAGCTTTGCATTTACATGCTGGATACCACCAATACAATTTGTTAATTCTGGCCGCTTTTTGATCCACTTATTGTCGCCAGTAATTAGCCTTATTAGCCTTTATCTATATCTTTTCTCGCACCGTTGTCTATGCGGAAATTCTTTTTATAATATTAGGCTAAGAATTCTTTAAATTTGATCAATATATTGTTAGAAAGATCGCCTTTTACAACCATACATACATTTTTTTATACCTGAGCCTACTGAAAAGGTTACTTCATTAAGGCTACAATCATTACTGCTATCGTTAAGGTTACCTTCACTTTATTAAAGTCATTTAAAACAACTACATTTTATTTTCCTTTAAAATGAAGTCTCTTGTTTAAAAACCATATTTCAAAATTTTTATTTTAGAAAGTTTTGGCAAGATTAAGGACAATGTGATTCTGTCATTGTGAACTACAAAGTACAGTTCACATATTGACTCCTGACTTTAAAGACGATGAAGATATAATATAGAAAGAGAACGTCAGATTTGCACTTTGTTCGCTACAAAAGCAAAGATCATTTTGTTGAGAGTATTTTATTCTGCAAATTATGGGCCAGACACACTGAAAAAACTTACAACGCCCTTAGAGTACAATTTAATAACGCTTTTAGGGTAGGTTGCGATTACCTACCTCGATTTTGCACTAAATAAGGCATGTTTGCATAGGCGAGGCCCGACGTAAAAACGGCGTGTTATAAGTTTGACGTGTGCATCTGTGTTTCTGTCTGTGGAATCGTAGCTCCCAAACGGATGAACCGATACACTTTAAATGTGTTCTATAATGCAAATACTGAACGATTTTCCTTGCTGTAAGGTTGTGCGTACTCTTTGCATAGGCACATACTCGTACGTAAGTTTCATGCTTTCAGAAAACTTTCTTATCGCCCGTACTTCCGAAGCGGATGGAACTTAATTTAACATTGCATCGCCACACGAAAGCGATTAACTATTTGTTTATTACTAACACAGAACTTGTTTAATAGTAACATACGATTTCAAACTAGCAGGTGCCCGTGACTTCGTTCGCGTTGAAAAATAAAAAAATATATAAGCAATATTTTAAAGCTTGATCTCTTATGTATCTTGCTATAATATTTTGGCCAAGTGTTAGTTTTTCATTTCATTTTACATGATCCCTCGGGAACAGTACTTTTTTCTGGACGAAAGATACCATATGTCCTTTCCTGTATCTCTGACAATGTGTATACAAAATTTAATAATGATTGGTTGAGTTGTTAAGGCGTGAAAAGGCAACAGTCAGACAGAGTTACTTTCACATTTAAATATTAGTATGGCTGGATGAAGCTATTTACTTCATAATATTGCTTTACGTATTTTGTCAAGCTTTATATCTTTTATTTGACAACGCGAACGAAGTCGCGGGCACCACCTAGTTATTTTTTTTAAATTGTAACTATTTTGTTTTGATTGTGCCCCTCAATAATACTAACACTTCTGCTACTCCTACTAAACATATGGAGTAATTAAATATTAATATTTATTAAAAAAAAACCTTTCAACTATTTCTAAAATCCAATATCCAATTAACTGTCATAAATTAAATTATTTACAAATTAACATTCGGAATATATATCGTTTAAAAATTAATGAACATTTTAACTAATTTTCATTATAGCATGATTGAATTGGTTTTAATGAGTTCTTGTAATATCCAAGAAACTCATTAAAACTTAAAAATAAATCACAACCGGAAAATTTGCAATTGAAAGGCTCTTAATAAAATTAATATCGCTGGAGAACGGTCCCAATCCTAATCATAAATTACATAATAATATATGAAAGGGAAAGTTTGTATGATTGTAAATTTTTAAGTTTTTCCCTAAACGGCTGAACTTTGGTACACAATCTGAACTAAGCTGAACTTAGTTTAGGTTAGGTTAGCTGAATTAGCTAAACAGGCGTCAGAACTTGATTTTTTGAAATTTGGCACACATGTAGCTTATTACCTGGATATGATACTTTTTCTTAGAAAAACGTTACCTTCCTGAGGGATATTTTAATGTAGCGGAGCCACTGTCTTCAACATTGGCGGCGCCACCGTCGTCACAGCGATAAACGTCACGTCAAATATTTTCTCAGGTGTTATATTTTTTTTAACGCAGACGAAGTCGCGGACACCAGCTCGTAATTAATACCTAATTCCTTGTTTTGTAATAACTATTTCATTGAAATTTCATGAGTAACATTTGGATTGCTTTAGGTAGAATTAATATAGAAAATGTATAGAAATGTGTATTGGAAAAACAACTTTGAAAAAGTTATCCAGCGCAGACACAATTGTTCTAAAGCTATTGCGATTAGAACAATAGTGAATATGGCTCTGCTGATGGCTTCGGTAAAATACAGACGATATTGAAAATGAGGCCTTGACATCTAGATGAGTCGCACAACAGAACCACTGCAGAATGTAATGAGAAATAAGTCTGTTATAAATACCACTGATGTTGCGCTTCGGTTTATTGCAAGCGTTGCATTGAGTGAAAAATTTGATCTATTAGAACGCAAGACAGTAATGGAATACAAACAATTTTAGTATGAAATTTACCTAAGAAATTATTTGCCTACTACAGAAAGGCATCCATCCCTTTTTTTAGGAGGAAGATGACTCTTACGCACTAACCCTCGTCGACGGGGACAATCGATGAGCGGGAGTGTGGGACTCTCCCACACAGTGTGTGACTGAAGTGACTTATTACCGGGAATACCTACTAAAACCCCCCCGAATTCCACCATCAGCGGTGATGCCTTATCCTCGAGTACCCACGCACACACCGCTACAACTCGTGGCGAGTGTTTGCCCCATTATTTTTATGGGCGGCCCAGGAATCCCATGAGCTGCCACCCATCATTTACTTATAGGTGTTTTAGAACGCCAGATTTTCATCCCTAGCTTCATTTACAAAGCGAATTCAATAATTTTAACAAAATATCACAAAATGTCTATATATTTAAATACAATAAATAAGAAATTTAATAACTGAAAATTCATAAGGTCTGCCTTGCTTTGAAAATTATATTAATTATATGTATCGATTCAAAGTTAAACTATGTCGAAATTGTTTATTAATATCTCAGTGGTACCACTTGTTAAATTAAATTTAATAATGAAATTGCCTTTGCTCTCCCGCTCGACTGAACTTTGTGAACAGATATTGTCCAACTACAAGTAAAGTGTTGATTAGTTACTTTTAGAAATAATTTTATGTTTTATTAAATTATGCACTCGATTTACTGCATCTTCGATAGGCGAATTTTTATTATTATTTTCTTTTTAATGTTTGGGACTTTTACCGTACAAACAAAGGTATAATCAGCTCCATCATCCCCGGTGACCGATTACTTTAAATGGTGGTTAGCCTACTTGACAGATGGTAAAAGAGGCCCTTAGTTTCGTGTATCGTGATCGCATTTCTTATTGCTGTGATGGTAATGAACACAGATCTTCGGAAATGCGCGCGGCCGGGCGCTCCGCTAGAGATATGGCATATTAAAACAAACAACCGTGTCATTAAAGTTACGCACACGCATGTACAAATAGCACACAATGACAACCGGCCCGCGTAGCTACTTACACGCACACAACTGCCGGACCGTTTGTTCGCTCACTTTTTGTTCGCGACGAACCACGAGATTGAATTGTCCATATCTCTAGCGGGGCCGCGATTCCAAAAATCTGTAGTAATGGTAACCGAAAATCCATATTAAGTAAGTACCGTGTTAGCATATTTAAGTTTTAAAACAAAGTTAAAGTATTCCATTTGTTCTACAACAAATGGATTTAATTTCATGTTCACCTATTAGCTGTGCCCGCAACTTCGGTATAACTTTTTTATTTGTATACCGATTGGAAGGAAGCTTGCTACAATCATCTACAATTCATCAGTTAAAACTGCATTCAAATCAGTTAAGCCGCTTCTAAGATTAGCGTGCACAAACCAATAGACAAACGGACAAAAATTCTAAAACTGTTTTTTTCACGTCGGGAATAATGTTCCCGACGAGAAAAAAAGTAGAACGTGTACAAATTGTTTTTTGAAAAAATATTTTTGGTACAGACATAGCTTTTTTTTATATCTATACTAATATAAAGCTGAAGAGTTTGTTTGTTTGGTTGTACGCGCTAATCTCAGGAACTACTGAAACTCTGGTTTAATTGAAAAATTCAAGCTATAGAGTACGCGGACGAAGTCGCGGGCACCAGCTAGTGTATAGATATATAGATTACTGTTCCATTTCGTTAGGATCTCTAATATTACATATCTCTATTGTGTGGAACATCTAAAAATTAAGATGTGGATTTTATGCATAAAATAATTAGAAACAAATACGTCAACATTGAAATTCTGGAGTAGTTTTTGCAAATAATTCTCAGAAATTCACATGGATTAATATTATACAAATTAACTAATTGTTTTTTATTTCATAATTTTCGAGTGCCTACAGATTGAGTTATTAATAGTTTGACTATCAAATTCAAAATCATTTATTGGAATTTAACAATAATATGTTGAAGAGCCATTAATTTGAGTGTCCTTTTGACTGTAAAGGCTAAGTTGAGAGGAGTCAATTAATATTGTCTTTCAAATCTCAGAGGTCAAAAACACCAGGCATTTATTGAGGACTAGTGACCTGCTCCAGGCTTTGCTCGGGGTGCAATTTTTCTATTAAAATTGGGTCTTATGGCAAACTATTTGTCTATACGTAATATATGAACGTTATAATAAAACGCTTTATAATATTTCTAATATAAATTATTTCTCGTAAAATTCGCAAAGTGATTGCGATCATATGTGAAAATTACTTGTAAATATATATGACATGTGACATGACATTCTTTACACGTAGTACCTACCCACTTAGTTAACTATGTTGGGATATATTATTCATACTAATATTATAAATGTGAATGTGACCTGGGGTGGATCGGAGTTGTTGCCTCGGCAGAGCCTGGTCCATCCCGTTCAAAGGGCAAGGAGGCACCGGGGAGTTTTAGTGGGTATTCCCAGTGCCGCCACGATCAGGTGCTGGGCGACCCCCACATACCCCTTCCGCCTAGCCAGCGGTAGGGAATCTGTAAGCGGATTACTCCTCGTCAAAAAAAAAAAAAAAAATGTGAATGTGAGTTTGTTTGTTTGTTACGCTTTCACGCAAAAACTATTAAACCGATCCCCATTAAATTTTGCATGCACGTTGTCTGGGTCACCAGAAAGGACATAGGATACTTTTCATCGTTCAACGCGGACGAAGTCGCGGGCACCAGCTAATACTGTATAAATCTAAGAGCGTTTGCTATTAACTCCGACATTATTAATAATTGAATTTAGAATACCGCGCTGCGGAACTTGGTACTGTAAGAGGGATCGTCAGGTACTCGTATACTAATAACTTGATGTAAACTAATCAAACGGTTGATTTTAAACATGAACGTTTCCTAAGCTAACTTACCAATTCAAAGGGTTAAAATGTTAAAGACAGTCAGTTAAACGTTCCACTTGACGAGCCGGTTGGATGAATGGTTAGGGTGCTTGCCTTAACGATCTTGGCTCAGGGGTTCCGGTTTCGATTCCCGGCAGGGTCAACTTTGAAATGAACTTTTCAAAAATGCCTCTGTTTTGGATTTGGATAGTAGTGGTAGTGGCAGAGCACGCTGCTTTTCGCAGTCATTATCGCGGCACCTACCACCAGGGGCCCTAGACAAAGTGCATTCGATTCGCATTCGATTCGATTCGCTAAATAAAAATGTATAGGATTGACAATATGCCTTCGTTATCGTTTTTAAAATGGCACTTTGTCTAGGGCTGTTGTGTTTCATTGAGTGAGTAAGGGATTTCAGAGCTCATATCTTTATTTCTTCCTAATCTCTTATCCTGCAGGTACTTACAGCACCTGTGGCGTTGCTTGTGCAATAGACGACGGTAATCTCCTACCATCAAGTGGATCTTTAGACTTTTTGACGACTTTACCATAAAAGAAATAAAGTAAAAACATCTTTGGTTGGCTTCTTTTATGGGAAACCGTAATTCCAATCAAATAGAAGCCCATTTATACTTCTTAGAAGTGAAATCAGGCGTAGTAACGAGGAGCGAAGCTTTGGTTCGCCCTTGTAATGCTACAACAGACTGTTCGGGTACTTGGAAAAGTTGGAGCCATTTCATTATTGCTTATTTAATTAAATATTTCTAAACAATTCTACCAAATTTCGCACAAAACTATTATTATTCTGAGGTTTGTTGTTTATATGGAAAATATTTCAGAGTAATTTTGCTGAAAAACTTTTATTTGTGGCTTCTCCTCACTGTTGGAGTAGATACTTCCTTTTACAATAATAGAAATAATATGAAGGTTGGGTTTTATTGAGTACGGGGTCGGGTTTTAGGACTCACTTTCTATTAAAAAAAGGCTTCCTTAATGGAAGGTCAAAACTATACAATGGAAAATTGTTTTTTTAGGTCATCCGTCTGTATATATAAATAAAAAAATCATAGGCTACATTGTATGACGAGCATCACTTGAAAACGGTATGATCAATGTTGCTGATTTTTTTGTTGTGTTCGTAATTTCCAGGATAAGGTTTGTATGAATTTTTTTTTTGAAAAACCACAGGAAAATTAGGAAACATGAATGGTATTTTATGGTTATTTTATATGAAATTGAAAGGGCAACGACTGCCAAATAAGTTAGTATTTTATAAATTTACTAGTGACCCGCTCCGCTTCATCCATAGGAACCCGGAGGAAGGTTGCTAGTATACTAATATAATACCGTAATATAATAAAATATTAATAATATACTTCATAATAAAGAATATTATCTTATAGGATGAAGGTCGCAATTTATTATAAACTAGCTGGCGCCCGCGATTTCGTCCGCGTTGAAAAAGAAAAAAGTAGCCTACCCTGTGTCCTGTACGTCTAAATGTTTATCTACCAAGTTTCATGAAAATCAGTTATCTCGTTTAAGAGTTATGAAGGAACATACATACATACAATACCTACATTTACAGATTTATTATTAGTATTGATAAGTATTGATTGATTGATATAATAATCTCCTGCCATTTTCATATGAGCAAAATCATTTAACAGTGGTTTATGAACAAGACATGGACATAATCAGGCGTTATTATTGTTTGATTTATTTATTTCTAATCTTTATTCATTTAAACGAGCTAATATAGCGCTTTCTCTTTCACTCAATTCCATACAAAAGACAAGGACAGCAAATCTTGAGTGGGCGTATACAATAATAGGTGAATGTTCATTCTACGCTACTTTTAGCTTTGTAAACTGTAATAAAATATTATAGTAATACCTACGTACTTACCCGCAACCCTACACTTTTTATCCTTACATTTTATAAAACAGTCCTCCGCCGCGTCTGTCTGTCTGTTCGCGATAAACTCAAAAACTACTGCATCGATTTTCAAGCTGTTTTAGTATATAATTTACAGTTACTCAGGCGAACTCGCAGGCAGCAGCTACTTTTTTATAAACTATTGTAGCTATTAAATTGTGAATTATTTATTAATTAAGATAAGAGACATTTTGGTTCTTGATATAATCATAAAAAGAAAAATATAAGTTAGTTAATACACGTTAAACGTTAGTTAAACGAAATCCAAACCTTAAAATAAAAATAATACGAATTAAAATTAAAAAACGCAGTATAATAACAGAGAGAGCGTCTGAACAGTGAGTTCTACGAACAGACTAAAAAGTACATGTACTGTGTACACTCACATTGTCTGTTATCTCCACCAATCACAGCCGAACGCTTTATCTCCCTATAAGCTCGTTTAAATGAATAAGGTATAGCTATGTCCTCGACTTCGTACGCGTTGTAGATCGTTTTTTGATCCCACAGGAGCCTAACATTTTTTCAGGATAAAAGTATCCTATAATCCTATATGCAGGGAATAAACTCTGTGTGCGCCAAATTTTATCCAAGTCCGTTCAGCCGTTTTTGCGTTTTTAAGTAACAAAAACTTTCGCATTTGTAAGTATTACTAGGGACCCGCTCCCGACTTCGACCGGTATGCATTTTTTCATATGCTAGTAACCTTCCTCGTTTATCTCTATTTCCATAAGTGAAAACCGAATTAAAATCGGTTGGGTTGGGTGGATTAGGAGTACAGTTAGCGGGGAAACAGAAAGACGCGAAAAGCGACTAGTTTATGTATTATGTAAGTACTAGGATTACATACATACAACTCTATACATAATTTTATTTGAGGCATATTCTTTTTAAGAACTTAAATTCTTTTTAATTTTAATTTTTTTTTAAATTGCAATTAAAACTAATTTTCCCCATCAGTATTTTTTCACCAAATTCAAATGTAACTTATTTTTAAAATCTTTACATAAGAATATTAGTGATATTTATTTTATTTAAAACTAGCTGGTGCCCGCGACTTCGTCCGCTTTCTCTATAGCCTATAGCCTTCCTCGATAAATGGACTATCTAACACAAAAAGAATTTTTCAATTCGAATCAGTAGTTCCTGTGATTAGCGGCGTACAACTAAACAAACAAACAACTCTTCAGCTTTATATATTGGTATAGATAGAACACTATTGAAATGCACAATTATTTAATGGTTTAAACATTTTAACTTTTTTTTTAAGTCAAATTTCTAATCTCGAAAACTCGAGTTAAACTAAAATAGAATAATTAACAAACCCTAAAGTTCGATTTCATTATTTTTCTTACTATGAAGTAAAATAAATCCTTTAGTAATTATGTGTTAAAATTATTATTCAAATGAGAATATTTGAACTCTGTATTTTAAAATTTAAAACGATTTTCTAGATACTAATTTTTAATATTGTGACCGAAATCGACCTTACATATAAGTAAATGTTAAAAGTAAGGCAATCTGTACTTGTATGCCCAACACAGAGTTTACGAAGTAGATGTAGAACATAATTATATAAACGGTGCTCACATGTTTACGATACAAACAGAGCAAGCGACCGAAGCAGGAAGAGTGTGGAATAATCATAAAACTTTGTAAGCCCTTATTCAGCGGATAGAGTCAGCGAAATTCGTTAGGCGTGTTGATCACACGTACTCAGATAAAATGTACTATTTAATTGCTTCCCAAAACAACAGCAAACAAGGTCAACAAATATGGGTGAGACTTTTGTCAACAGTTTACCGTCTATCGAAAGATTCAGCCGAAAAAAGTTGAATCCCGATTGAATGTGCTACCTTGATGACCTAGCCTGGATTGCTTTTTAATTAAATTTAACAATGTATCACAGAAAAAGACGAAAAACATTATGAATAATATTTAAATAAAAAAAACACAAGTTATTGAACTTTTATTTTATGTTCCAGACAGATTTTAATAGTTATTTTTTTTTGGTGGGCGATATGATAATAAACTCGTAGGTTTTCGGCAACAACAAACAAGTCCGCAGAAGAGAATTTTCTATTTATTTTCTAAACATAAATAATCGCATTGTTTTTACAGACTTCGTATTATTTATATCTGTAAAACTAGACAAAGCTCGCTTAAATAAATCAAGGCTTGGGAAGTGAAATAAAATTCACAAAAAGTTTTCATAACTACAGACTGAAAGGAAATAATAACGAAAATTAATATTGAAACTATATATAGAGGTACAGCCAATATAATTAATATTGAGATATCTGATCAGGATCGTTGATACTCGTAGCTATAATTTTTATTCCTAGTTAACGAAGGGATTTCACTAACTTCCACATGCTCGATTATTACAATTACAACAGATATAGCGTGTTTGAGCTAAATAGACATTTGGGGGTTAGCTTGTTATTTTTAATTATAACTTCTGTATTAATTTTATTTTAAATTTATTATTACTAGCTGGCGCCCGCGACTTAATCCGCGTTGAAAAGGAAAAAAGTAGCCTATTCTGTGTCCTGTACGTCTAAATGTTTACCTACAAAGTTTCATGAAAATCGGTTAATTCGTTTAAGAGTCATGGAGGAACATACAAACATACATACATACAATACCTACACTTACAGATTTATTATTAATTACTGTACCCGTGCGCCGTATACCTGTTACGCCATCTGTTGGATATTTATGGAACTACAGATAATTATAACAAATTTTTCCCTTTAAAAAAGAAAAAAAAGTAGCCTATCCTGTATCCCGTAAGTTTAAATGTTTATCTACCAAGTTTCATAAAAATCAGTAAATTCGTTTAAGAGTGATGGAGGAACATGCATACGTACATACAGAAAAAATTCTAAAAATGGTCAATTTAGTTTCAGTATCATGTATAGAGCCTATAAAAACGATATCTCTGAAAACAAAGTAACTTACTCCATGACCGACCCTTACAGATTTATTATTAGTATTGAGTATTGATGATGATGATATTGATGATTAATAGTCCAATGTGGATAAAGTTATATATAGAGATATTGACACCTGTAATTAATTAAGGGCAAACTGTCGTTTTTAAATATCAATATGTGTTTATGTAAAAATTTTAACTAGAAAGTTGTTATTACAGGAAAAATATGGGAGCACTTTTGGCGGAAATAAGTGGGATTTTATACAATGAGGTCGTAAGCGGACCATGTTGTGTTCTAGTAAGCGTAAAGTTATACCATTTATGTAAAGTAGAGGATTGTGGAGTATTGAGTAAAGTTAGAGTAACTTGGCTTTTTATGACTGATATCAAGAGTTCATGATAAAAAAAATAACTGCAATATTTGAAAATTTGTGATCACAATGCTCATAAATGTCGTCCAGGGTGTCGATTTTCCTGATTTAAAAATATATGTACCTATTTCTTAAGGCGATACTAAGAGCCAAAACGGGATATTCAGAGGCTAACTCCTCTTTCATAAATCAACATAAATTTCCGAAAAAAATATATGCTTTTTATTGATATTTTATCTATATAAGGTACAAATAATACTGGTCAAACTGTTTAACTACTATGTGAAAAAAAAATCTAAATGGAAGTCGTTTATGGCTGAAAACTTGTATCTTCTTATAAACGACAAGGAATATTTACATGATTCTTTTTTTTAAATTTTGATATGGATTAGACCTATATACTGTACAATTAATGACCTAATATAATAGTTTTTCAAGTCATTATCCATATTTATCTTATTTTACCTAAACAAAGATTTAGCGGGTCCGTGCGCGGGCGACGGGCGGCAGTGTAGCGCTGAACGTCGTACGGGGAGGTTGTGCGTCTCGTCGCAGCGCCGGCTTCGAATAGTTTTTATCATTGAGCAGGTGATAAACAGATACGACACTGTTTTGAAGTGAAGTTAATAGTTTGTTGTGCAGACATTTTTAATAATTTGGACAGCTATATTATAATATTGTACATATTTTTATATTGTAAATCAATATTTACATATATACAATATAAACAAATTTACGTTTTAAATAAAATCTTTATAAAATTATTTATAAATGGATTTCCTCACCATAAAAACTATATTTTTACAAAACTTACACATTCCTAACGAATTTAGTCTTCAAATACCCTAAAAGCTTTCCAAATGATTCTAAAGATTTCCCCACAACACACATAGTTTTTCAGGTCTAAGTCACAATAGATCGTTGAATAGGCCTACCGGGGAAACTACGTAAAAAAAACGCGCTAAATACACACTTCCTCACTGGTGGCGTGGAAACATGTGCATATTATGAATATGGATGAACAAAAACTTTGTAAGCAAAGATCACAATAAATGAATTTCAATTTCTAATTTGTGTTTTCATATTTAGTATTAAAATAAGCTTTTTTGATAAATTTATTACATACCTATATATTTTTTATATTTTACGCTATATCCCCGCTGATTAAGAATCGATTTTAATCATTTATTTTGTTAAAATGTTAATCTCGACAACTCCCTTAAAAGAACTCCCTGAGAATTATTCAATTTTACTTCTAATTTTTAATATCCAATATAAAATTAACATGGAATCCATAATTATGTTTTTTGATAAAACCGGTCATTACTATCTGCTAAATATGTCATAGTTGGTTTCAGTAAATATTAGCTGTCTATTTACACGCCATATGATATAAAACTAGAATTGTAAATAAAATATACTATTAAAATATATAAATAAATAAAAGTTAACCATTTTTTTGCTGACGCATCTCAAAAATGCTTTGTGAAGTTAGGCATAATATGTTCAATATCAAATGTTACCACTCTACTTTATTTAGTCTTTGACTCGTTTCACGCGATCTCTAATTACGGGTGGTGCGGGGGCTACATCTTAGCTCCGCCTACTCGCGCAAAATCCATCGGCTCTTAGAATCACCTTAAGCATATGACCTGAATTCTAGAGCTGGTATAACACACACACAAATCTAGGTATATATAAATGTCAAACCATACCGGTCCCACGAGTTCAGTGTTTTCCCCATACAAAAATTCCCTAACGCCTAAAGAAGTTTTCACTTCAAAATAAAGTAATATATATGTATTTAGAGAGCAAACATAATTATATGTCTAGACTGAACCCTGTGAGGGTACATACCTACAATATTTTGTATATATTTTTCATCACTCTTGCTCTCAAAGTAGACAGTGTTTTTAACGCAAAATATTGGGTGTAAAGTCGGTTTCAACCCTCGGGGTATATGTAAATTTAAAAATCGAACGATACCTTACATACATTAACTAATGAGTTATACCAAAATAACTGGTGTTGATCACTTACCTGTCAGCATTATAATGCATTAAAATTTGCTCAAGGGACTTTATTCCTGTAATAGAAAATTTTGTTTCTTTTTTATAAATAATGCTACGAGTACCGTTAAAAGTAAAAATATATAAGCGTAAGTCATGCTACTTCTGCCAGGCGTTGAGTTTATTTTTATTTTAGATAATCCCATTTGAACAATGCTTTCTTTCGGGATGAAAGGTTCTTTCCTGTATTTACTGTCCTGTACCTTTCCTGTATGAATTTTCATACACGATGTCAGGAATGCGCTTGAGTAGTAAAGGCGTGAAAAGGTAACAGACAGACGGGTTTACTTATGTTAATGGAGTGGCAGATAGGTTGACATTAACATTCCTTTTACACACACAACACCTAAAACAAAAGAGCACAAATGCCGTTATTTCAGATGTAAGGTGACGATTACAGCCTGCTTGACGACAAAAATATTTAATATTGGTTGACGTTACAGTTGTCCTATTTATGCTGTCATATTATATTAAGGTTAAATTTAACTTTAAATAAGGTTGAAATTAGGCTGCCAATAAGGAATTTCAAGATGCTGGAAGCATTTTTCCGGTGAAAGGCTGAACCAATCTTCTTGGCGATAAAATGACGGCCTAATTTCAACCTTATTTAAACTTTATGGGATCTTTACTCCTTCGTTGAAATTGACAAAGAAAATAAAACTGAGAAAAATGTACAAATAACACTTCAATTCCCATAAAACAGCCATTTTCTCTCTGCTTACTAAAGAAATTAAGATTGAAACATGTTTCAATTATTGGCATTTTGTTATCGCAATCACGTTTACGGTGAAATTCAATGAAGCTTGAACGGAATTCAAGGACATCGGATCAACTGTTGACAATGTTATTACGAAACGCTTTGGTAACATACATACAAATAACTTCATTAAAGTAATAATATGTTAGATATCTTGTTCAAATCTAAATACAAATCTAAAGACACCGATTAAATTTGCACTAATTCATTTCTGTTCTGAATAAGTTTTAATAATTTTAAGCGGCTATTTAAAAAGTTATACCCAACATCCCTTACCTTGCTTGTATATAAAGACATTGTGTCTATTTGTAAGATAATATCCAAATTATTCTTTAAACATGTGTTCGCGCAAATAAAGATTTTTATTTTATTTACTAACTAGCTGCTGCTCGCGACTTCGCCCTCGTAACCGTAAATTATATACTAAAACCTTCCACCCTATCCATTGGTGAAAACAGCATGAAAATCAGTGCAGTAGTTTTTAAGTTTATCACGAACAGACAGACAGACAGACGCGGCATAGGATTTTGTTTTATAATATGTAAGGATATTTTCCTGGATGGCTGCTTCTGCTGCATTGAACTACTTAACCATCTTAATAAAAAAATATAAAGAGCTGGATAGTGGAGTGCTTAAAATGTTAGCTTCCTTCCAATAAGGGTGTGATTCTTGGCAAGGTTAATTGTGGAAATGAACTTTAGAAAATTGGCCTTGATCTAGTGTAGCTAAGTGTTGCGCCCTCAATTCGTTGCGTTTTATAAATATGGCCTAGGCGAGTTAGCATTTAAGCTTACATTAAGTCTAGGTAGCGAATTCTTTTCACTTACCTTTAGGGGGGTCCAGTGGGAGTGTACGAGTAAAACTAGAATCTCGACCATTCTCGAGGTGAGCTACGCCAGTCATCGTGATATTAAGTCATAACAAATATTAGCTTATAACTTCGTTATTTTTGACCGTACGACAAAAATGATACGGACTAATAGTGTTCTTTATGCAATTTTCTACAAAATACTTCTTACACATTTTTACGTGCAATCAATATTTTTCGAGATAAATGAAAAAAAAAAGGGCTAAAATAAATCGGCGACGATATTCGATTCGTCGCCATGGGCGTAGATCTTTAAATATTGGTTCTACGAACAAAGTCGTAGATAAAAATATTGAAAATTTAATTACGAACAACTTTGTTCCCGTACAACTAGGCCCTAAAGTTAATAATAAAAGAGATGTTGAAAAATATATTTTACCCCCGTAAAAATGTGCAACTAATGTTTGTAGAGAATTGCACAAAGAACAATATTAGTCCTTATCATTTTTGTCGTACGGTCAATAATAACGAAGTTATATAATAAGCGAGTATGTGTTACCCCTTAATATCACGATAACTGGCGTAGCTAACCTTTAGAATGGTCGATATTCTTGTTTTACACTCCCACTGGACCCCCCTAAAGGTGGGTGAAAAGAATTCGCTACCTAGAATTAATGTAAGCTTAGGCCCAATTTTCGTCTAACCCGATTATAGTAATACCTAATATATGTTTAGAAGTAGTGTGTATTTATTTACCTTGGTACCTTGTAAATTTAGAAGGGTACTTGTACAAAATTGGGAAGGGTCGCGAAGCACCCGTTGGCAGGTTGTCATGTCGTCTTGGTTTTCTTTAGAAAATCAGTTGATTCGTTTAAGAGTTATGGAGGAACATACATACATACATACATACATACATACATACATACATACATACATACATACATACATACATACATACATACATACATACATACATACATACATACATACATACATACATACATACATACATACATACATACATACATACATACATACATACATACATACATACATACATACATACATACATACATACATACATACATACATACATACATACATACATACATACATACATACATACATACATACATACATACATACATACATACATACATACATACATACATACATACATACATACATACATACATACATACATACATACATACATACATACATACATACATACATACATACATACATACATACATACATACATACATACATACATACATACATACATACATACATACATACATACATACATACATACATACATACATACATACATACATACATACATACATACATACATACATACATACATACATACATACATACATACATACATACATACATACATACATACATACATACATACATACATACATACATACATACATACATACATACATACATACATACATACATACATACATACATACATACATACATACATACATACATACATACATACATACATACATACATACATACATACATACATACATACATACATACATACATACATACATACATACATACATACATACATACATACATACATACATACATACATACATACATACATACATACATACATACATACATACATACATACATACATACATACATACATACATACATACATACATACATACATACATACATACATACATACATACATACATACATACATACATACATACATACATACATACATACATACATACATACATACATACATACATATGTATGTATGTATGTACAAAGGCACACTGAATTGAGGGACATTTTATAAAGCATTAGTAAAAAAATTTATGTAACAGTTTGGAAATAAATGGCTATATATTGATGATTACAGTAGTTTCGAAATCCTCACTAAGTAAGAAAATATTAAAGTATCATTTGATAAAACACACTCGGTCTTGTATGATTTGCGTAGTGTGCCATTAAAGCAACGAGCAAAGCTTAACAGCTACAATAAACACATAAACTAGAATTATTGTAAGGTAGTACAGTAGTTTCCCTCCAGACACATCGGTAACTAAGCACTCTGCTAATAGGATTTCTTGCCAAACATTACAGCACTAGATATGACTTAGTTGTAACTTAACCTTTTTTTTGTTCATTTATGTGATTTCTCGGTTATACGTAAATTCACTTTGGGTTTTCTGTTATACGTGACCTTGAACAACCAAATGTTTAGGATTTATATTTGTTTTTAATAAAATAAAGAAAATGAATGTCAGACTTTAGCTATTATTGGTTTTACTTGATCTCATGCCAAGTGTTCAAACTGGCTGTTGCAACAGGAAATTGCAAATTAAATTGGAAGAAGAAAATATTCCGCGAGGATTTGACTGTTTTTTACTTGACTTGATAGTAGGTAGTTTTTTGGAAAAAATGTCTCAGGATTACTTCAAAATATAAAAAAAAGGTTATTTAGACGAAAATCTTAGGTATTGAAATGTGGAAAATGAGGAAAAACTGATGCAAGCCTTCATAAATTGTGAAATAAAGAAATACGAAATCACGCCTTGAAAGATCTGGATGACACACCAACAAAGTATTCAATTTGAATATAAAATGTGTATACGCTTCATCAGCAACATATAAAGTTTGAATTTACATGTCTAATGAGAAGGCTTTCATAATCTAAAATCTAATAAAAACCAACCAAATAAGGAGAAAGCATATTTTTAGAATAAGTGATATACTAGTGACCTGCTCCGACTTCGTATGAGTGGACATCTGATATTATAAACTAAACAAAAAATTAATTAGTAAATCGTAGACTAAAGGCCTCTTTTACCATCTGTCAAGTAGGCTAACCGTCATTTAAAGTCACCGGTCACCGGGGATAATGCAGCTGATATGCCTTTGTTTGTACGGTAAAAGTCCCAAATATCAAAAAGAAAATAATAAAAAAATCGCCTATCGAAGGATGCACTAAACCGAGTGCATAATATAATAAAACATAAAATTATTTCTAAAAGTAACTAATCAACACTTTACTTGTAATCGGTGAAAGAGGCCCTTAGGCTTATTTCAAAATGTGCTTGTATTTTATTATTATTAAATGTTGTTTATTTATTGTTAATGTGACCCTCGATGGTTCATGTAAATTAAATTAAATATTAAATTTGTTAAATGTTAATATTAAATGAAATTCTTCAAGCAGCCTACATAAACATTCAGATTATGAAAATGTTTACACGGCACATGTTACAAAACTAGAGCGTCTAGAAAATTGAAATTTAGTGGCGACAAAATGCCTGACTTACGCGAGGCGACGTCTAAAACTTGTGATAACTTTGCAGCTTTACTACGTTCAGGGACAATGCATGGCTTTTCACATGACAGAACGTCCATATGGTTCGATTAATACGTAGACAAACAAAAATATACCTAAACCGTGATTTATTTGCAACATAATATGTGTACGAATTAATAACATTGTATAATTTATTTTCCGTATCCGTCAATCAATGACGATAGAGTTTCTTGTAGAAACCTAATTGATAAATAAAATATTTTGATTTTTATTTTGGTTATGTTACGGTACGATCTAATCAAGCGTCAGCCTGCATACTAATTTTCACATATCCGTATCCGTCAATCACAATTTATTTTAATTTTATTATTGTTTCGTCTATACATGACTAAATACATCATTACTTTTAATTTTTTATCGTAAAAACGAAAAATTAAAATTGCTTGAAAATACATTTTCCAGTGCAGAACGAACTAAAAACAATGCAGAAAAGATTAGCTTAACTTGAAGAAAGATTGTAAACGGAATGACCTTAACTACTGCACTACTTATGGAATTGACGTACCGCATGTTGTAAGCACAGAAAGCTAAGTAACTAAGTGCAGCTACAGAAATTCGTACAAGGTAAAATTGAGGTCGAGGGAAATTATTAGTTTTGTGATGTTAATACTTAATTAATATTACAACTCATTATAAAAAAATATTTAAACAAAATTTATTAAAATTCTTTTATTTCTTAACTAGCTGGCGCCCGCGACTTCGTCCGCGTTGAAAAAGAAAAAGTAGCCTATCCTGTGTTTTGTACGTCTTAATGTTTATATACCAAGTTTCATGAAAATCAGTTAATTCGTTTAAGAGTTATGGAGGAACATACATACAGAAAAAAATTGTAAAAATTGTCAAATTAGTCAATCCTGTGTCAATTGGACACAGGATAGGCTACTTAAAAAAGTAGCCTATCCTGTGTCCTGTAATCGTCAATTTAGTTTCAGTATCATGTATAGAGCCTATAAACACGATATCTCTGAAAACAAAGTAACTTACTCCATGACTGACCCTTACAGATTTATTATTAGTATTCATTGATAATAAATAATAGGCACAATCATAATTAAAGCGAATTTTAGAATCAAAACTTTAAAATGTTCTGAAATAAAATTGAAAGACTTTTTCATATTATATAATTATATAAATGGTCGGCATACGGATCTACTGGATAATAGGGTCTCGATACTTCCAAAAACATGCGCTTAGCAACTTTGGCGGCTAATTAGATTCATGTCACGTACCAATTTACAGTCTTAAATTTTACACGTTTCAAACACTAACTATTAAAAAAAAATGGTAAATTACGAGTATCAATAATAAATCTGTAAGTGTAGGTGTTGTTTGTTTTTTGGTTCTCCATAACAGTGATTTGCATGAAAGTTGGTAGATAAATATTTAGACGTACAGGACACAGGATAGGCTACTTTTTTCTTTTTCAATGCGGACAAAGTTGCGGGCGCACGCTAGTATAATAATATGATCCACCGGGCGTGATCGAGTATTTATAGATATTTAAATCTGATTCTTTTCAATTTAGTATCAATTTCACAATAACAAATAAGGATAATTGGCTATTTCAAGTTCACTGAAATTTGTAGCCTGCCTATCGCAGCCTGCGGTTCTTTGTTTTATAAATGCCAAATTAAACTTTACAATCTTAGATTAGAAAAAGCTCAAAATAAAGAACAAATCATAAACCAGCTGCATATATAGGGTAGAGGAAAAGAGAAACTGTGTCACCGTTAATACTATAAAATATAACGCAGTCGTAGCTTGTAGCTCAGTAGCTCCCTTAGATTTATACAATTGTAATATGTAACTTTTTTGAAGTTTAGCTTACAAAAAATCTATTGTAAAATTGTTAATCAAGAAATTTCAAAATTCCACGAGCAATATTATAACCAAATTCTCATTTATCGTACAACTTTGAAAATTCGCAATGTGGCTATGCGTCGAAACTTTATTATTAAAGTTATCCGTCGAATTGAAATCGGCTTATATTCGTTATTCAAAAAGACCTCGTTATAAAATTGCAAGCCTCCGGCTCACTGTTAATAGGTATATTTAAAAAAAAATACAATTTAAAAATATTGTACACACTAAAGTAAAAAAAAAAATCTGAAGTAAATATTATATTTTTCTTAACAAAGCCCAATTTATATTATGTTTTATAATCATAATAATAATTATATATATTTTTTATTTTGACGAGCCCTATATGGACGAGTATGGTTGGGGCGCTTGCCTTCACTGTTCTAGGGTTCTTGGGATGGACTCCCGGCAGGATCAACTTTGATAGCACTTTTCATAGTTGTCTCTGGTCTGGACCTGAAAAGTAATAGCAGGGCAAACTGCGTTTCGCAATCATTTTGACAGCCCGTCTGCCGACAGCGACCACCCCCTAACAGAAGACCATCGTGAAATAACAGCACGTTCGCTGTTGTGTTTCGGTGAATGAGTAAGGGATGCCATAGCCCATTTCGCTCACCGTTTCAAATCTATTGAAAAACGTTCAATGTGCATTAACTTCGTTATATTACTATTGAAATCTCGCCTCCACTGACTTGCACGTTAATTAGCACACTTATAATTATTTTAGTATAATGAAATTAGTTGCATACCTACCCAAATTTAAAATGCCACTACGCAGCTAGCATTTGTTAAATAATGGAACTATTTAACAATTTTTTAAATATATAATAATATAATAAAAAGGTAAACATTTTCTTTTTTGTATGTAACCACTCATCCGATCTTAAAAATTCTTTCACCAATTTTCAGGATGGATATAGGCTAAATATACCACGCATGCGAAGCCGCGGGCATCAGCTATCTAAAAATAAATATCAACGCTTGGCAAAAGCATAATGTCAGGCGTCAATATATGTCACACGTTATACCTTTTATTTTTCACCGCCGCGGACGAAATCGTGTGTACAAGTAGTAGTAGGTACACAATGAACAGACACAAGTAATGTCTTGGCGTGAGGATTTTTAATAAGGATTTTTATTATGTACAGGGAAATGGACCAGAAAATACGAAAATTACGCAAAGTCCATATAACAGTTGTGAGTCCACATTTGTGCTCACGTTTATAGGATTATATTAAAAGTATATTCTAGAGGTAAAATAAACTACAAAATATTTCGCAATTGTGATATAAGAAATGTGCAAATGAAAATATGTAAATATCGGGTCTTTGTTCGCCCAGTGAAAAGGCAACACCTGTGGTAAATCTGTTGTTAATTCAAGATTTCAAAAGAATTTCGTCTTACAGGCTCAGATTTATTTATTTATTTTGAACATAAACCCTACAGCAAAACAAAATAATATACAATAGATACAGTATTACTACTTACATTGCCAATTACATTGTGTATTGTGTACACAATGTAATTGGCATTGGTTTCATTGTGTAGGACTAAATAAAATTAAATAATAACTAAAGATAGAGCGCTGTGGACGGCGGAGTAAAGCCGGTAAAACTAATACTATAAGCCTTCGCCATGTACCTACATATTTACACGCACAAAAAATTAAATGCAACCAAACTACGCCTCACCTTATTAAAATATTTACTAGAGAAAATGCCGAATTGTATAGTGAAAAGGGTGTAAAACATCTCCCCAAGATGGTTTCTATCCAAGGCTCTATCAATTTCCATCTCTAGATCGCATTTTAGTGATGCAAACCTGGGGCAGTCGAGCAGTAGATTTTCCACTGTCTCCGCCATCCCAAGATCGTGTGGGCCATCTGACTTATCTCTTATCTTTAAATTAAAATAGGGAATGCAACAGGAACCCTGTGCGTCCTTTGACAGGAAACCTTTATTTTGTATTGTGAAAAAGTAGCAGGAATAGCCCCTACTTTTTATATTGATCCTTTAGTTATCGAGTTAATTAAATTTTGGATGTAAACTGTTTCCCCTATGTTATGAATATAGAAGCAAATTCAAAGAAGTCTTCATATCAAAAGACATAGGTATAAAAAATTCAATCACTATTTTATTACACAAGGTATATTTATAAATGAATTTCAACATTCCTGCAATGAAGCGTTATAGGAGCAGACAATGTCTTGCCAATCTTGATAGGAATGCTACAAACCTTGATATTGTGCTTCACAAAGCCGGTGTGCAGGTGTAAGATATCTCAATTTTATAGTGTTGCCCTGAAATTTAACCTGAAATTTATCACTTGCACCTGTTATACATCTAAGTTAAAGCTGTACACATTTTTAATTTATAAAAAAAATTGAGAATTTTATGATGCGTATAACTAACTTTTATGTCCTATTAGTGACCCGCCCACGTTTCGCACGGACATTTTTTTCTCGTCATAAGTACCTAGCTTCCTCGGACTTTAAAAGGAAATCTGTTAACTTACTGTATATAGGTAATTTACTTTATATAGACGATATTGTTATTATTCATTCAGAAATAGTTAAGATGAGAGGAGGCTTGATTTCGGAGCCGGGAAGCAAGGAGCGGATTAAATTAGAGGGGATGCCAACAGGCTATTAAGTAACGTTCAATGTACTTAATTGAAATATTTGTAATATACACGGCTCCGAGCAAACATGGTGGAGGTAAGAGCAAGCATGTAAATAACGAGTATTCTCAAATAATTGGAACTTGCTATTAACATGTCGATTCATGATGAAGTTAAGTAAATTTTGCCGCTGATATAAATATAGCACAGGAATTAATGAAATTAGTAACGCTGGAGAGGAAATCGAATTTGAATGAGCGAAGGTAAGTTTGAGGTTATTTACCGTTTTGTGCCGTAGAAGATTGTAACTTCTACATAATACTCTGCTGGTACAGATTGTATCATTTTAAAAGTAATGGAAACACTTAAGACCTCACTTCAAACATCACAATGAATGACTTCATTTTTCATGAAGATTTTAAACAACATTTATATGTGTTAGGCACTTGTTTATGTTAAGGTCGACAGACAGGCTGACGGTCCACTTGATGATATAACACAAGCAGAGCCTTATCCTCAAAGATAAAGGTTTGGGAAGGGATAGGAAAAAGGAAAAAGCATCACTTACTTAGTCTCAGGATAGTTACTGTTGCCAGACGGACTGCCTGGGAAATGCAGTGTGCCCTGCCACTACTTTCCAAATTCATACCAGACCCTACTTTGAAGCGACCTCGTCTCCCTAGCAAGAAAGAAGCCCTCGTTCTCCGTAGAGCTTTTGAGCTTGCCGCTCACGGCACCAAGCTCTTACAAAACAGAGCCCGTTCGGAGCGGCGTTGTGTGCCTTCTTGTTCCCCTACAATAGTCTGATCAGTCATGGGCAAGATTCAAAGCACTACAAGTTATCTGGTTACCTTTAAATATCTTCCTAAATTACACACATCTTAATCATAAAACAAAACTATTCATTTTCTTCATGTACCACATTAATTACTGGTATCAGGTATTTGATTTTGAGTTTCGTTTTATGTACCTAAAATTTCAGTTAGGTACTATCTTTTAACTAACTAAACTTATATTATAAATGGTGAGGCATATCAAAATCCCTTCTAGAATCTCCACAAATTGCACAAATTTAACAATACAATGGTACTCGGGTAGGAAATCACTCTACCTTCTGTATAGAACTCCATTAAAGTGTTTCTGTTATCGTTACGTTAAAAAAAATCAATAGTTGAAATAGATATTTAGGGTCGAGTGGACATACGCAAAATTTTCCACGCGGGCGAAGCCAATTAAAAACAAAGATCAAATGCTTGGCCGAAGTATAATGTATGTCAGGCGTTATATATTTTATTTACAACGCGGAAGAAGACGCGGACACCAGCTAGTCTACTTTATATTCAAAAACAATCGCTGTGCATTGATCTCGCAAATACTTAAGAATTTCTCGACCGATTTTAATTCAGTTTCCAATTAAGTATGGAAAGAGAGATAAACACAAATGTTTGTAGGTATATATAATAATTGCACCCCGGGCAAAGTGCGGAGTGGGTCACCAGTATTTTATAAATAAATAAAATATATTACGGTTAGAATTCCATACTTCCATATAACCTCGTCGGAAGTATTAATAGAAAATATTAAGAAACTTTGTGTAAAATGTTAATTAAATTTATGTATATATGTTAAGGGTTTGATTCTAATTTGTAAAGGTAACTTTAATCTAATTATGAAGGGTATCCTTTCCTGTTTCATTTCCTCTTTGCGATGGTTAATTGATATACATATTATGTAATAAAACTTTTATTACAAACGCCTACATTTAAAATATTATAATATGTGGATAAAGACGAAAGGTCACTCACCTTTTTATTTGACAATATTACGTGTGTATTTATTGCTGTATTTCAGCAATAAACACATGTAATAAATGATGCCGGAGCAACTTTTTCCCTTTGTCAAAGTCGGCAAGCACAGTTGTATCCCCCGGTCATTGTTCATCATCAGCCGAACGTTCACTGCTGGACATAAGCCTCCCATAATTATCCGCTTAATATTAATTGTTCGCAAAGGGCGCTGCTTCCCACCCTTTAGTGATTAGATATATATTGTAAAAAAAAGTTAATCCACTTCCTTCCCCATAAACATAAGCAATAATAACATAATATTCATTTTATTTCTTCAGTTCAATTTCAGTTAAAAAGTAAAAGCAAAACTCATTTTTTTAGTATCTAACAATTCATAAAAGGAGATAAATATACACGTGAGGACAAAACATGAAATAGTAAATTTCAAGCCTTGTGAACATGGGTAAGATCTAAACTTGAGAGCTACGTCAAACAAAAAACAAAACAAATACTCGTACATCTCAAATCTATAACATTGGAGGATACGGCAAACATAGCACTACATATATGTACCTGAGTGTGGTTTTCCCAATTGGATCGGATACAAAAATTCATAATACTCAATACCAAGAGTTTTTTACAAATCATCTAAAAATTTCATTTTATTTATAACTAGCTGTTGCCAGTGACTTCGCCCGCGTAACTTTGTAAATTATATACTAAAACCTTCCTCGAGAACCACTTTATCCATTTGTAAAAACTGAAATTACAAATTTTGTTTGCTTTATACGCACTCTTAAGATGGATTCTATACAGGTCATGCGTGCTTTCACATTGAACCCCATTGCGCAAGTTCTCTTACATCGTAGTGGAAGGGCCGCCTTGAATAAATAAATGATACACGTCTTGAATAAATAGCTGATTTTATTATAAGCCTTTATAAATACAAAAACCTGTAAGGGTTTTTGTGAGTCTATACTAGCATTCGTGATTTAAAGTGTTCTATAATAAAGTTATTCGAACGTTAAATAACTGAGGTGTATTCAGAAATTGTGTATCTAATTCAATTGAACACGTATTATCCATACTAATCTATTATTATGAATGTGGATGTCTGTCTGTTACCTTTTCACGTTGTTTTACATACACGTTGTCAGGGATAAAAAAATAAAGGACATAGAGTACACTTTTCCTCCAGAAAAAAATATATCCAGAATATATTGCTTGTGTTTTTTTTTATTTTTCAACGCAGACGAAGTCGCAGTTACAAACTGTGTTATTTAATACAGAAGAGTTCCGTTTTAATTAAAGGAATTATGAATGAAAAAAAGGCTTTTTATTTTTTAATAACAAAGTTTGAAAAGCTGGCACATAGTTGACCGTAACAAAGGCTTCCGTCATAGGCACATTATGAGAACTTTTTGTTAATAATCGGTTTTAAGCGTCGGTAACTCAGTTAATAAACACGGTGTAATATTTACGGTAAATCCCTGTTAAAGTTGGTTAAATTTTTGTTTAGGTTTGCGGTATAATCGTGTAAGCTTTATCAATACTAATAATAAATCTGTAAGGGTCGGTCATGGAGTAAGTTACTTTGTTTTCAGAGATATCGTGTTTATAGGCTCTATACATAATACTGAAACAAAATTAACGATTTTTAGAATTTTTTTCTGTATGTATGTATGTATGTATGTATGTATGTATGTATGTATGTATGTATGTATGTATGTATGTATGTATGTATGTATGTATGTATGTATGTATGTATGTATGTATGTATGTATGTATGTATGTATGTATGTATGTATGTATGTATGTATGTATGTATGTATGTATGTATGTATGTATGTATGTATGTATGTATGTATGTATGTATGTATGTATGTATGTATGTATGTATGTATGTATGTATGTATGTATGTATGTATGTATGTATGTATGTATGTATGTATGTATGTATGTATGTATGTATGTATGTATGTATGTATGTATGTATGTATGTATGTATGTATGTATGTATGTATGTATGTATGTATGTATGTATGTATGTATGTATGTATGTATGTATGTATGTATGTATGTATGTATGTATGTATGTATGTATGTATGTATGTATGTATGTATGTATGTATGTATGTATGTATGTATGTATGTATGTATGTATGTATGTATGTATGTATGTATGTATGTATGTATGTATGTATGTATGTATGTATGTATGTATGTATGTATGTATGTATGTATGTATGTATGTATGTATGTATGTATGTATGTATGTATGTATGTATGTATGTATGTATGTATGTATGTATGTATGTATGTATGTATGTATGTATGTATGTATGTATGTATGTATGTATGTATGTATGTATGTATGTATGTATGTATGTATGTATGTATGTATGTATGTATGTATGTATGTATGTATGTATGTATGTATGTATGTATGTATGTATGCATGCATGTATGTTCCTCCATAACTCTTAAACGAATTAACTGATTTTCTTGAAACTTGGTAGATAAACATTTAGGCTACCTTTTACTTTTTCAACGCGGACGAAATCGCGGGCAACAGCTAGTTATAAATAAACTATCCCCCACTTTCTATTGAACCCAATATGCTATATCTGCTGTAAGTTGCTGAGAAGTTGGGTTGCAGAACTTGATTCTGCAGCACCAGGTCAAGGTTGCCATACCACCTGGAACGAAATCTGGAAGTTAGTGAAATCCCTTCGTTAAATAGGAAATGGACTGATGGTCTTTAAAGAAAATAAAATCCTGTTAAGGTTTTTTACATCCTTACTTTTTGTTCTGTTAAGGTCGGCAGCGATGTTGCAATCCTTTCTATGTCAATGGGCTAAGATATAAATAGCCATCTACCATTAAGTGGATGAATGGTTTCGACAAGTCCGTTAGATGAGTGGCCTTGCCCTAACGCTCTGTTCCAGGGTGCAGCACCTGTAGCATTGCTTACATAGAATTGTTAGCGAAATAATTCCAGCCAACATTGAATCTAATGAGGTTATTTTAATCATACCGTCTCCCCAATAAGCAATACTTCGAACGGTTAAATAAGCGGCTATTAAGTATATTATTATTCAGCTCCATTTCCGCCAAAGCCAGCTCGGATGGGAAGCTCCGAGATATCTTTTCGTCTAAATTATTCAGTGACTTAAAATAAAACACCAATGTGTGTTGCCAGTGATGACATAATATGGCGCTGAAACGTGGTCTCGAACTAAGAACATCGTAAGACAACTAGCTGAACGTCGTTCAAAGAGCCATGGAACCCTTCGGATCAGTAAGTTGAAGTGGCAGTAGGCAGGACACATAGTACGGAGATACGGAGAGCTGTTTGCCGTGAGACCTGAAGGTTCTCGAGTGGAGGCCACGGACCGGCAAGCGCAGCGTAGGACGTGATTAGGCCCGTGGGTCGACAGTGGATTCAGGCTGCTTTCGGCCAGTAATTTTGGAAGATTATAGGGGAGGCCTATGTCCAGCGCTGGATGTCCTAGGGTTGGGATGATGAGATATATTATTCGCAAAAAATAAAAAATAAAAAACGCAAAACTTCATAAAATTAATTAAAATAAAAAATCTAATGAAGATAGTGCTTGCGAATTAATTAAAGAAGCGCAGTTGGCCATTAATAAACACGCCACTCATCTTAAAAATGCAAACTAAATTATGCATTACATCTTAACACAGTCCATATTTCGAAACGTCTGAAGTTCTTCAAACACATAGAAGTTTATACACATAATTGAAGTTCATGCTTTTCGATGTGAAGACGTAAAAAAACTATGAATCGCGGGCACCAGCTAAGTTGTAACGTTAAGATTCTTTGTAACGTTAAACATTGTCTATCGTAATAAATATCGTAATAATATCGAGTAATATAATCATCTTACATAAGCCGAGTAATTGCTTTGTACACCTGTAAACGACAGTTTTCGGACGACAAACGACAAGGGCACTTTAAGGGTGCGTCGTGAGAACAATACTCGTAAAGGAGGTACTTGTCGATTAGCTAACATATATATATATATTATCTCCAAAGATTTATTGTAAGTATATTCAATAATGTACAATTGAAATTACCCTTAAATATGATATATTAATATATAATAATAAATAAATAATAAATATTGCATTTCAGTCAACATATAGACCAAATTATTTCGAATGCAACTAAAGCGTTAGGATTTTTAATACGGAATACTGGTGAGTTCACTAGGGCTAAGACCCTGAAAATTTTATATTGTGCTTTTGTACGAAGTAAACTTGAATATGCATCGCAGATTTGGCTCCATGTTATCAAATACATATTAACAGACTTGAGAGAGTTTAGAGAAGGTTTGTTAAATTCCTATGCTATAGATTGTATCAACCTTATAACTCTAATGACTACCGTAATATTTGTAAGCATCATCATTTAATACCCCTTAATATACGCCGTAAAATATCTGATATTTCATATTTAATTAATATCATCAATGGTCGTGTAGACTGCCCTGATATTCTCTCCTTGATTAATTTTAATGTACCCACTAGATCTGTTAGATCATATAACCCTATTTCAATCTCATTTGCTTGTTCCAATTATCGGCAGAATAGCTTTCTTTGGCGGGCTAGTAGAAACCTCAACATGTTGTGCTGATGCTGATATTGATATATTTAACTGTAAATCGACGGAAATTAAGCGTAAATTGACAGCTATACTATTTAACTGAGTGTTTTTCTTTCTCTTTTTATTTTCTCTTTTCATTTCATTTTGTTCTCTTTTTCTCATTATTTTATTTTATTTAAGTTAAGTTTATGTTATATTAATTGTTATATGCATATGTTGTCATTCGTCACAATTTCTATTTTGTAATTTATCTGTGTATACCTTAAAATTGCCTTGTGTTACCTATACCTATTATAAGTTTTTTGTTTGTGCTGTTGGTTTTTGAAAAAAAAACCTTTTGAAAAAAAAAAAAAAATAAGCGAGTTATTTGTGGTACAAAATTTAGTTTATTTATTACTAAATATTAAGTAATTATTTATTATTAAGTAACGAATAGGTATATATTTAATCTTTATTACTAAGCTCATACAGTCATACGGTATTTACTTTTTCTCCTCGATGAAAAGTACCAACCATATATTTTCTTGTATCTCTAACATCGTGTATGCAAAATTTCATGTTGATCATTTGAATAGTTGAAGAGTTAAATCGTAACAAAAAACAAACTCACATTGTTATATGGAATGTTCCAGATTCCAGATCCTATTCCACGTACCTACCTATACTTCCTTTGACGTACCGTGGAATATTTCATTACCTTTAAAATGTAATCTCCCGCCGTAACAAAAAGTAATTGGACAGTACAATTTTGGGGCCGTAAAAACCGGCAGTCGTAATAAAGCGAATCAATGTTTTCTAAACAATTTTCTGTAAATAAAAAATTTATGTAACGGAAAATCGTCGTGATCCAATTTGTAGCTCAGTATGAATTTCTATGTAATTAGGTAGGTAAATATAGTAACTATACAACCAGGTTTCAATAAGCGGCTAATTAGGCTTATAGTTATATATAATTTTTGCATTATATATAATTAGGTATTGCAATTAGGTACTTAAAAAAACGTGTTATGAAATCAATTTAAGATAAGAGTTGATAAAATTTATTAAATTCGTTATATAACAAATGTACAATTGTTTTTTTCTATATAATCGATTATTTTTAAGACTGTAACGTCAATTGCTTTAATGGAAATAAATTTATACTAATACTAGGTGGTGCACCCGCCTTCGTCCGCGTTGATATAAGGCCTGACGACAATAGCACCAAATATTTCATATTTTTAGACGATCCCTCGGAAACCTTACATGAACATTTTCCACTATAAAATTATCCTATATAGTAATCCAGGTCCTAAATTATCTGTGTACCAAATTTCATACGTAATCCGTTAAGCCGTTTTTGTGTAAGTGTAACAAACGTCCATACATCCATCCATACCTATATATATCATCTTTTTATCGACCTTCATAAAAATTGCATTGGTATTATATATTACTTATGTGATGTGTATATCGAATCTCCTATGTACTCGTAGTAACATTCAAGATGAAGTTTTCTGAAAATTTTGTCTTTGTCCAGTGGTTCCGCGCGTTATGTGTACCTCGCCCCTCTCCCTTTCCTACCCCCCGGCACTCGCAGAAGAAAAAGACAATTTACCTACACATTCGACACAGTCCACTATAAGTCGCTAAAGAAAGTGTACGCAATTCGCTGTTGAATTAGACATTCTAATTAATCGCTGTATCAGTCGCATCTCGCTGTATCGAAGGAAATTATAAGCAGTTCGCGACCCGCGAGTGAAGTGTGGTGACATCCAACAAGGACTGGAAGGTCGTATACCGCTGCTCGCCGAGTGAGTACCCTTGATTCCTTTCATTTTACCCTCCACCTTTCTGGTCCTAATGAGCCAGAAGGTGTTCGCGCTTACATCCTTTTGGTCCAAACGAGCCGGATGGTTCCAGCTACCATCTTTCTTGTCCTTTAATTAATTCGAACGGAATCGGTCTATTCGCTCAGATGTCCTATAGGACGTAACTGACCTTCCGCGCTTATAAGAGTTGCCTTACATAAAAATATATAGGTATTTCTATTAACAATTTCGCTGTTAAATATAATCGCTGTTAAAAACCATTTCAAAATATTGTAAAATTAATTTTATATATACATAGTTTTATATTCATACTACGCCGTAATCGCATTAAAATCAGTTAAAATATTGTTCAGTTAAATTCGCAGGTCTATATATATAATATAATAAAATAAGTTATATGTGGGTACCTAATTCATTTTTCTATTAATAAATAAATTGAACCGCAGTCACACATCGAACATTTACGTACCTACATACCGCATCGCAAACGAATGAGTTACCCACATGCTTAATATATTGTAACTAGCTGTATTGGTACTTCATGGTTATTCTATTGTTTAGCCAAACATACTTAATATTGTAAATAATTATAGTTTTATTACATAAGTTATCTGATTTAGTTAATAAGTATGTCTCACCAAGGGGATGTGTTGGACGATGGTGGGAGTAATACAAAGGTCAAACGCGAAGTAAGAAGATTAGAAGCAAAACGAAATGCCCTATTTGAACGGGTGCAAACTATCTATCAATACGCAAAAAAGGCTCATCTCAATGATGAAGCAAAAGATAAATTTCTCAGATCGATAACTACTATTGATGAAACCCGCGAGGACTTTCAAAATATTTTAGACGAATGGGTAGATAAACAACTCACCATCGACCCGACCGCAGCTCCTAATTATCAATCTTTGAATTCAATGGACGAACTTATTTGTCATATCAAAAGTGTGCAATCTGAACTGTCAATCCAAAAACCAATGGTGGAAACCGCATCAAAAAGGGTCGTCACTTTGCCTCCGATAGAAATAATGTCATTCGATGGAGACATACGAAACTGGTCCTTATTCTATTCTAGTTTTAAGTCTATAGTTCACGACAACCCTTCGCTGACAGATTCAGAAAAGCTTTATTATCTTCTTGGTAAGCTCTCCTCTAAGGCCCAAGCAGTTTTCGCAGGCATTACGCCATCCGCTGATAATTATAAAATTATAATAGATTCGTTAATTGATAGATATCAAGATACGCGCACGCTCGCATCTACATACCTAGATCAAATATTAAACTTTAAATCTCAAGGTCCAGCTTCTTCGCTAAAGTTCCAATTATTTATTGATAATTTTATAACCGCTGCAAACGCTCTTCGAAATCTTAAACTAAATAATTTGGAAGATTTTATTCTGTTACATATTGGATTAAAGAAGTTGGACGAAGAGACCATTCGCGCATTTGAAGCGCATTCGCGAGATATCAAAATGCCCGCCTTCCAGAATCTCATTGACTTCATTAAAGGTCAAAGTAAAATTTATAAAAGCGCGCAATCTAGTAGTGATAACAATATTTACAATAGATCGAAAAAACCGGTTAGTGGTCGCATCGCTCCCCACCCGAACGCTTATGTCGCTAGTACATCGCCGTGCAAAACGTCTCGCAAATGCCTCTGTGATAACGCTTATCATATGCATCTATTTAAGTGTAATTCGTTTCATAATTTATCACCCGCTGATCGATTCAATTGTGTAAAGGATAGATACGGGTGTATTAATTGTCTCAGCCTAGAACATAAGACGCAATTATGTAATTCAAAAGGGAGGTGTCGTATATGTAATAGTAAACATCATAGTTTGTTGCATTTTGATAAACAAATTAAATATAATCGGGAGACGCGTGAGTCGCAAGATGCACAAGTGTCTTCCGTCCCTCTCACGCACGCAGAGACACCGGTATGCACTATATCGCTTGCATCCTCACGTTCACTTCAAACGAAACGCAACCTTAATAATATAAGCAATAGTACCGTTTTGCTTTCAACCGCACAAGTCATAGTATTTGATATTAAAGGAAAGCAACACATTGTACGCTGTTTGTTGGATAGCGCATCTCAAACAAATTTTATTACTGCCGCATGCAGCAAACGTTTAGGTTTAGTTAGCAATAAGAATACGCATTTAATGGTTAAGGGCATTGGAGGCGCTGAAAGAAAATCACCGGTTCAGTAAATTTTCGCTTTTATTCTAGATTTAATTTAAATATATTTTTTGACGTGTCGTCGTTAGTCGTCGATCGCATAACGGACAACTTGCCATCCGCTCCAGTCGACTTGTCCGTTCTTTCGCATGTACATAATTTACCGTTAGCAGATAGTGAATTTTATACGCCTGGTCCTATAGATATACTATTAGGCGCTTCGATATTCCCACATTTATTATTACCTAATATGGTACATAGCAACAATATTAATATACCGCCCGCTGTACAAACTATTTTAGGCTATGTTATCATGGGAGATGTGCCCGCACTCCCGCGCGCTCGCAGTAATAATACTATCGCCTGCTGCTCAGTAGTAGTAGACGATCCTATAAACGATCTTCTTAAACGCTTTTGGGAGCTCGAAGAAGTCTGCGCCACGCTCGCCCACACTCAAGAAGACAATGAGTGTGAGAACCACTTTCGCGCCACCACTGTTCGGGATAACAGTGGTAGGTATACTGTTGCGTTACCGTTTCGTAAAGATGTCTGTTCTTTAGGAGACTCCTATAACGTCGCGCACAGACGTTTCCTGTGTTTAGAACGTAAGCTAGAAGCGTCGCCCAATATGCGTGTAGCTTATAACGCTGTTATCCGCGAGTATGTCGACCAGGGCTACTTGTCCCCAGTCACATTTACTGATGCCGTAGATACTCCCACTTACCATATCCCGCATCACGGCGTCATCCGCGAGGATAAGTCTTCAACAAAACTCCGCGTTGTTCTCGACGCGAGTTGTAAGACCAGTAACTCGCAAAAGGTCCTATCCGCCATCCCCGCATCTCATCGCGCTGCTCCCGACATCGAATTCGATAAAACCATACAGCAAAAGATCTTGGGATTACGATGGGATATATCTGGGGATTGTTTCTACTTTCAAGTTTCTATCTCTAACGAAACTTGTACAAAGCGTCTAATGCTTTCTACTGTAGCACGCCTATGCGACATAATGGGCTTTGTGGCTCCCACCATTTTGTATGCTAAACTACTTATCAAGGAACTTTGGCTGCTAAGATGTGACTGGGATGACACACCCCCATCGCATATAGTCGAGAGCTGGAATAAGCTGTGCTGCGAACTCCCGAAGCTTAATTCCATTCGCATACCGCGTCACCTGGGTGTAGTGCGAGGTAGTATTGTCAACCTTCTAGGTTTCGCTGACGCCAGTGAGCGTGCCTATGGAGGCGTCGTCTATTTACACGTTAGTAACGAGAGCAGTAGCTTAGTCAGATTGGTGTGCGCCAAGTCAAAGGTCTCGCCAGTGAAGCCTCTTTCTATAGCGAGACTGGAGTTATGTGCTACCGTGCTACTCTCTAAGTTGCTTCGTCTAGTATACGACAACTATTCTGTTCGCTGTAAAATTCATAAGACTTACGCCTTCACTGACTCCAAAATAGCGCTTTGCTGGATTCGCAGCTCTCCAACTCGTTGGCAAGCATTCGTCGCAAATCGCGTTGTCAAAATAACTGATAACATACCCGCCAACTGTTTCCATCACGTGGCAGGTGTCGACAATCCCGCTGACTGTTTATCGCGAGGCTTAACCCCAAATAAACTAGTCGATCATCCGCTTTGGTTCCATGGACCACCATGGGCATCGCGTAGTCCCGCAGAATGGCCTATCGAGGAATTCGATCATAACTCATATAGTTACGTTCCAGAACTGAAGTCGCTCGCTCATGTCGTCGTCGCCACAGATAGGACAAATTGCCCTATTTATTTATTAACGCAACGCATATCATCCCGGTCTAGACTCTTACGCATCATAGTATATATTTCTCGCTGGTCGAAATTGTTACTTCGCACAGATTACGTTACGAGCAGACAGTTGCAATACGCAGAGGATAAGATAATACACTCTTTACAAGCGCAGTACTTCGCAGACGATATACGTAATATACAAGTAGGGAAGAACTGTACTTCCGCTTTAACAAAACTCGCCCTATTTCTAGACGAAAAAACGCTGAGTCGTGTGGGGAGATGCGTCGCTAATTCCGCCATGGAGTATACTCATAAATATACATGCATATTTCCACGTCGCGATCATGTTGTTAATACGCTGATAGATTATAATCATAAAAAATATCTTCACGCCGGTCCCGATTTACTGATATCTATAATACTCAGAAGGTCGTATGGGATCATATCCGCCAGACGTATTATTCGTTCGGCAACCTCTTCGCAGTCTCTTCGCAGTATTATCGCAGTATTATAATACTCTTCGCAATATTATAGTCCTCTTCGCAGTCAACAAGTATAGATATAAGTTTTAGTTTGTAAGGTGATCTATTTATAAGTTAGACTATAAGTTAGAATATAAGTTAGATTATATGTTTATTAAAACGATTGTGTAGGTCTCGCTGATTTCCGCGCTAGGATATATTATTAATTTGTTAAAGGCAACCCTTTAAGGCCGGGAGGATGGTTCCGCGCGTTATGTGTACCTCGCCCCTCTCCCTTTCCTACCCCCCGGCACTCGCAGAAGAAAAAGACAATTTACCTACACATTCGACACAGTCCACTATAAGTCGCTAAAGAAAGTGTACGCAATTCGCTGTTGAATTAGACATTCTAATTAATCGCTGTATCAGTCGCATCTGGCTGTATCGAAGGAAATTATAAGCAGTTCGCGACCCGCGAGTGAAGTGTGGTGACATCCAACAAGGACTGGAAGGTCGTATACCGCTGCTCGCCGAGTGAGTACCCTTGATTCCTTTCATTTTACCCTCCACCTTTCTGGTCCTAATGAGCCAGAAGGTGTTCGCGCTTACATCCAGTATTCAATCTTCAACTATCTATTTCTTAGTTCGCAAACTCGGCAATTGTAGAATACTATTTCTCATTCGTAACTGTCTAATATGGGCCTGTGACTGGGACTCTACCTGTGCTGTATTTTGAACGTGCAATTCCAGTGTGATTTTAACAATGTTTAATTTTTTTTATACAAATGTATAAACTTATATAAATCTATACCAATATATAAAGCTGAAGAGTTTGTTTGTTTGTGTGCGCTAATCTCAGGAACTACTAGTTCGAATTGAAATATATTTTTGTGTTGGATAGTTCATTTATAGAGGAAGGCTATAGGCTATAGAGAACGCCGACGAAGCTAGTTACAATATAAAAGCAGTGCTTCACGCCTCATGTTGAAATTTTTATCGTAAGTTTAGCTCTATATGTGATTTAATGTGTTTACAATTTCTAACCGTAACCATACATTTTATCGAAATTATATATAATATATTGCTGCGATAGGGCAGCAATTGAAGTTCTAAGAAAATGAAAGTTTATTTTTAGGGGTATTTTTTATATATTTTATGAATAAACTTATCAATAAATCAATGGACAAACCCATTGGGACCAGCAGTTGAGGTGATTTTTTTCTGTGTAGAAAAAATCTCAATAGAAGCCCAAATGTAGGCTTTTAAATTACTAACTGTCATTAGTTCACCCTCGAGGAAAATGGCGAGAGGTGACGATAATAAATGTCTACATGGCCACGGGTTTGTTAGTAATAACTTACAAAACGTTTTCAAGCTCGAGGGTAAAATAAAATATATTAGATTCATGTATTAAATCCCAACATGACCCACGAGATGTTAAAAGAATATGAACAAAATGAATACACACTAACTATGTATTATATAAATACACTAGTTTCTGCCTGCGACTTGGTCCGCGTTGAAAAATAAAAGATATAACACCTGACAAAATATGTAAAGCAATATAACGCCTAAAATACAGGCCATTGACAGCCTTGACAGCCTTACTTTTGCTAAGCGTTGGATCATTATTTTCAGATATGTGGCTGGTTCCCAGTGGAATATTTAGCATATCCTATTGGAGAAATATTTTTATTGTCAAATAGCCATATAAAATATACTACAAATTGTGATTATCCTATCAGAAAATAGCGTAAAAAACATATTTCATTTTATTTTAAGCTAAATTATGTATATTTTTTGCAAATTATATGAAAAAGAAAAATCATAAATTTTGAAATTTTATCTGAGACCGAAACGCCCTGTGATTGGTTGCAACTCTGATGACATCTTACGCTAGTAAACATTGCTTCCGCATTGAGTTGACATTGACATAACATTGAGTTGTTTACTAGCGTGTGACGTCACACGTATCAACGCCATTACATAAACAGCGTTTTTAATGCGGTTTTGGAAATTCAAACTTTAACATTTATTTTTATTAATTATACAGTAGATCTCCCGGAAATATCAATGTAGAGTGTGCTTATTATGTAATAAAGAATAGTTTAAAACGATTTTCTAAAATTAGTCCAATAGCGGATTGTAATACAATACTCAAAACAGAAATATACGGGCCATGTGGGTAGGGGAAAATAAAAAAATATATAATGATGATATTATGTGTTACTAATTAGAATTAAAAGTTAGAACTAATGATAATTAAAAAAAAATATCAAAAGTATCTTTGCGAAGAGAGTTAGAAATGTAGGAAGCAGTAGGTATAACGCTTTTGAAAAGTAAATTACAGTATTGGAGAGTGCAGAAAATCAAATGAAAAAAGTTAGTGAGTAGTGCATACCGTCGAATGAGTGTTTGTAAAAGCCACTCGACGGCGGTGCTCTGTGTGCGATCCGACTTGAAGGAGACGCTTACGCCTCTTGGGGTCTCTCTACCACAAGTAACATTGAAATGGGAATAGGACATATCTACTTCTATACTCTCCAACACTGCAATCTTTATTGATGAGAACATACCTATTTTTGTATAAGTAGCCTGAAAAATTTATACTCATATTAAAAAAACTTCAATTCTATGTTCCAATTTTACGTTTCTATTTAGAAGCTAAGTATGAAAATCTTTTAGATGTGATGAGCTTTCAAACATTGGATATACAGTGGAAATATGAAAATTCTTAACGTATTTACCTGTTCTTATAAAGAAGACAGTTGATACCATAGATTTAGTACATATTACTATCGTTCCGTTAGGTTGTAAACAACGAATTTCAGATAAAGTTGACAAGAAAAAAAACAGAATTAAACTTAAAAGTCTGACTTAAAAGTCAGTCCTTGATTATATGTATATCCATCGAATTCGGGTATAAAATTTAAACCAAAAAAAATCTTTAATCTTTTAGTTATCGAGTGGTGTAAATTTTGGATGTATAAATCGTATGATATATAGGATATTTAGCTACTGCTAAAACTGTATCACCCGATTATGTTATCTGATATTTTTTCTGAATTGCCTCCCACCAGGAAGCAAATTTAAATATATGTATTCCCTTCAAAACGGTTTTTCTTCGTAAAATACAAAAAGCAAATTAAAAATGTATACGTATAATATCTATATCAAAATCCAACCGAGTAAATGTTGGGGCGTCTGTTTAATGATCAAATATTATTTATATAATTAAATATATTAATATAATGTTACCATTATTTACTTAACTATATTTCATGAAGCCTCCAGCATTTGAACGTGAATGTAAAAGCTATTTACAGAGTTATAAAGAGCTTTGGTTTTCGCAAACACCTTAGTTAATATACTGAAAATATTCTGAAAAATTGTGTATTTATGTGAGAGTAATTTACATATATTATATAAACTTAGTTATTAAGCAAACCCATTTTAATTTAAGCAGGAACTATAGATACACAAAATCCCTTCGTTCATATTATAAGTGTTAAATTCTAAAAACAAGGTTTAGCTTGATTAGACGGCGAAGCATTTTTTAACTTAACTATATTTCATGAAGCCTCCAGCATTTGAACGTGAATGTAAAAGCTATTTACAGAGTTATAAAGAGCTTTGGTTTTCGCAAACACCTTAGTTAATATACTGAAAATATTCTGAAAAATTGTGTATTTATGTGAGAGTAATTTACATATATTATATAAACTTAGTTATTAAGCAAACCCATTTTAATTTAAGCAGGAACTATAGATACACAAAATCCCTTCGTTCATATTGTAAGTGTTAAATTCTAAAAATAAGGTTTAGCTTGATTAGACGGCGAAGCATTTTTTAATGGATTTAAATCCATAATTCATTACATTAGCTGTTGGTTTTGAAGCGAATGTAGTTTTGAACCCAGTTATATAGCACACCAGGGTCTCGTTCGTAAACAACATTGGATAGGTATACTTCCAGTCTAGGGAGAAATAAGAGACACTAAAAGGCGAATTGAATTACCTAGAATATAGCATTTTTCCAGCTCGTTTCAACCCCAATTTGTCCATCCGGCTTTGTCCACTTATAAACTTAAATAACCTCAGTTTAAGTTCTCTCTGACCACAAATCAAAAAATCTAAAAATACATTAAAAATCCTTCATATTGTATGTTGCAAAAGGAGTTATGGTTGTTTTATTCCATATTTAGTAATATTTTGATTTTTTTTATGATCAAAAGTAACTCATATGCTTATATCTCCTCAAGTATTCAGTTTATTATAAAAGTACTTAAAACATTTAATGCTACTTAAAAATACGCTTCTAACGATGTATAATATTTGATATATTATAATATCTAATAAGAAAAAATAGCCAAAAAATTATTTAATTTTTTACGATTAGCTCTCCTGTAAAAAAATGTAATTTTGATTTGTGGTACTTTTGAATTTAAGCAGCGATTTAAGAACAAATATTGAAATTTTAAACAGTAATATCATGTTTCAATGATAATTTGCCAAAACCCTAATTTCTGCTTTACTGTATTGACCTCTTTGACAAAGGCATACTTGTCGACACTTTTCAGTAATGCTTGGTTCTCAAGGGCGTCCACTTTCCACCAATCGCTTAGTATAATTTTAGTCGGTTCTTGAGGGGTATAGCGTGAATTAGATATTATTGAGAACCCTCTAAACTTCCTCAAGAATAGGGCTATTAAATTCACAAAGAATTTTTCTAATTGGACTGGCTGTTTCAAAGTTTTGCGTTTTTCGGGAATTCTTCAAAATTTCGGGAAAATAGTAGATAAGTGAGAATCTCAGCTTCTATATTGAGTTAATTTAAAGTTAAATGCAATACATGTATACGTAATATAATTATATTAACGTATATTATAGGTTCGGGTACTACGTTTTCGAAAACATCTGCAAGACAGTGGTTAATTTTGCAAGAGAAATGGTCAATAAACAGGTGTCGATGGTACGAAAACAAAGATAAATGCCTCCTGCTACTGTTTTCGCCGCACGTACAGCGACCATCAATATTTCATTGAATCTCTTGGTTCGAGATAGATATGCGTTAAGTTTTTGCTGTTGAAACTAGTAAGGCACCAATTTCACAGGTATAGGTATAACTATAAAGAAAGTATCTAAGTTATTTTTTTAACATTGAAAATAACACGATTTTCCATTCGCCATTTTATTTTCATCCTTACTATTCTGATTATTTGCATTGTTATCGATAGATGCATTTTAATGCGACAACCTTGAAATGATCTGATAAACTCCCACCACATCGATCCAATCAATTTCTCCAATGCCGCGTCACTAAAGAAAACAAATGGGCTTGCATCGCTTTTCAAAACTATTATACAAGATTCTACACATATTCAACACAGTAACGTAATTCAACCTTAAGTTTCTCGTTACGCGGGGATGTGTGTTATCTCCTGTGTAGAGTTAATACACTATTAGGTACTAACCACGACCGTTGGAGTCACGTAGCTATACTTCGTCCTCTGATATGTGCGGTACCATTAGGAATAGTATTCATTCATCTCCAAACAAAAACTAACCGCCATTCTTAATAATGGTTAGTTGATAACCAAGAGCCGCACGCGACGCTTGTGCTCGACTGTGTTCTGTGCGTTTATTGCTTTCAAAATACCTTATCACCGGAGCAACACCGGAGCGAATCCACATACTGTGTTTGGACACGTACCGTCATATACGTAGCACTAACAGAATACAAATCTTAGGACAGTCGTCAACGTGTTAGGCACTGGTGGCGTAAAATTTTTGAAGATTCATTACCACTCCACCGAGTCAACACGCAAGTTGGATGAAAATTTAATGAAGACACATACATTACTGAATCTGACCTGATACTGATTCAAGGTATTTTTAAACGTCTCTTTATTATTAATGATATGAATTTGTAACGAAGGACGAGCTCTGCGTTGAATGTTAAGTGTATTCATGCAAAGAAACGTGCACGTATAAATAATTTTTAGATGCATTATTTGCACTTATGTGGAATGTGTTTGTTGCACTGAACATCTACCGCTTCAATGCATCTGTTATACTTTCATTGCCGAGGGCATTCTTAGCAATTACTTACTGCAGACTTTATGCATGCATAAAGTTAGGCAAACAGGTTGGGCTATTACTCGTAGTATCTATCGCTGTATCTCACATTAGGCAGGACTTTGTAGGTCCGCAAATCTACTTTTCTGCACATCGAATATTTATGTATGTTTGTACATTGTTTTCATACAAACCAACAAGTCCAAATTTTTTTGTTAGAGCAAGTCCAAAAAGTGCGCGCATTTATTTAGGTTTATATTTCTTTGTGCTCATTAAAGCTTATAGCTATTCAAATGGTAAATTATAATAAAATCGGCTATGTACTTTTTTTTTCATATTTTACTTAGAATTGGGATAGCATAGATATATCATTATTATATTAAAAACTAACTAACAACCAAATAACAAAAAAAAACAACGAAACATTGAACACATAGAAAAATTATTTAAAAAGCATATAACAAAGTAAAGTGTGTCAATTTATGGCCTTTTGTATTTGAATACAAGTTACAATTCAGGAAAAGGCAGAATTATAGCCCTTGAGTTTGCTTAAATGTCCTTATTTGTAATCATCTCACATATTTTCACATGCATTTAAAATGTTTGCCTACTAACAGTTTTACAACCTTTTGAATATCCTATAACATTCAATTCGATTTACCTAAATTAATATATTATACTAGCTGGTGTCCGCGATTTCGTCCGCGTTCTCTGTAGCTTAGCCTTCCTCGATAAATAGACTATCCAACACAAAAAGAATTTTTCAATACGAAACTAGTAGTTCCTGTGACATTAGCGCGTACAACGAAACAAACAAACTCTTTAGCTTTATATATTGGTATACGGTAGTAATACTAAATCTATGATTGGTATAGATTAAAAGGTAATAAAAATAAATTTAATCGTACAAATATTTGTACAAAACTCGTTACCTTTTACGAGTATTTGGGTCAGTTTTTTATTTTCATTTCATTTGTTCATAAATTTTCATATATTTTAAGACGATCCCTCGGGAACCTAACATTTTTCCAGCCTAACAATGACTTATCTGTTAACAAATAACTTATCCAGATAATAAGCTATCTGTGCGCAAAGTTTCATTCAAATCCGTTCAGTGGTTTTTGCGTTATTCAGGAACAAACATCCAAACATTCAAATTTTCGCTTTTATAATCTTTACATAATATAAAACAAAGTCTCCCGCAACGTCTGTCCGTCTGTCTGTAGGTCTGTTATCTCAAAAATTACTGTAGTAATTTTTATGCGGTTTTCACTAATGGAAAGAGCGTTAAAAGAGAAAGGTTTTTATAGGTATATAATTTGCAGGAAAAAATACACCCGTGCGAAGCCGGGAGCGGGACGCTGGTATTAAATAATAGGATATTACTTATAAATGCTTACGTAGATACGACAATAACACACACTTACTATTTACAAAATAAATAACATTTTGAACGCTCTAACAGTCACTTGAGTAAAATTGGAAATTGTGTTATTTGGAACGCTTTCCACGACTCTCCAAGTTATCATCCTAAGGCAGACGTTCGAATGAATTCCCTGCATCGGAACGGCTACTACTTTTGGCAGATATAGACGTAAGGCTGGTTTTACAGTGACGCTTTCGCCAGCGCGGTTAGTAAGCGTCGCGATAGCCACGAGCTTTGCGTCTCTTGGATCGTTACAGTTTAACCAACACACGCGGCCCGCGCTGACGACTGTACGAGGTAGCAAACCACGCGACTCTAAACTCGTCGAGCGCTTACGGGCCGCGCTTACCACCCGCGTGGACGGTAAGCGTCACTGTAAAACCACACTAAACTCGTCGAGCGAGTCATCCACGCGCTTACGGGTGCTTACGGGCCGCGCTTACCAACCGCGCTGGCGGAAGCGTCACTGTAAAACCAGCCTTACATGACTCCGAAAGCTATTTATTTCTTTAAATTTTTTTAGTTTTTTATTTTTGCAACATGCACTTTTCAATTGTTACTGTTATGAAACATGTAGATAATACTCGTACCAATACAATATAAAAATTAATTTATTATTTAATAGCTGTTGCACGAAATTTCGTCCGCGTAACTTTATAAAACATAGCCTATGTTGCTCGTTGATAATATAGCTTTCTATAGGTGAAAGATTTTTTAAAATTGGCCCATTAGTTTTTGAGTTTACTTATTAATTACATACATACAAATCTACTGTCTCTATAATATTAGTATAGAATAGCTGTTCCTACGTCTTAAAAGTAAACAAATATGAACTCACGCATTGTCATGTCAAAAATATCTTATTCCGTTCTAGGTTTAAATTGTGATAATTATAATATAGAAAATAGAAAAGATTAAACTATCAGATAGCATTTAATCTTTCTGCAATCGACAATCAATGTGAAAACAATAGGTACCTGCTGTTTTGTAAAAGTTATCACAAGTATATCTCGTTTGGAAACCGGAATAGTAAACACATTTCCAAAGAGAAAACCACACTTAAATTCCAGTATTTAGTTCAAGGTTTCGGAAGGATTCTGAACGCTTGTGAAAATTTGAATAACAAACTTTTTAACTCCAATTAAGTTTGACATAAATTGTGGCTTACAACTCTCTTTGCGGGACGAATTCGATTCATACCATAAATTAGACATAATTGTGTTTGGATGAGTTACCTCGGGCAATCAATTTTCTGAATATTTTGTATTATAGAAATATCTAATAGACTAAGCGCCTGTTTCACAAACGTCAAGTAGGCCAAACTGTCATTTAAAGTTACCGGTAATCGGGGATAATGGAGCTGATATACCTTTGTTTGTACGGTAAACGTCCCAAACATTAAATAGAAAATAATAAAAAAAACGGCTATCGAATGATGCAGTAACTGAGTGCATAATTCAATAAAACAGAAAATTATTTCTAAAAGTAACTAATCAACACTTTACTTGTAGTTGGTGAAAGAGGCCCTAATAGAGGCTGGAAGGTTCTCGAGTGATACGTTAATCATCAATGGTGATTTTTTTCATGATCATATCAAGATCTCCAAATGCAGATGTTTTTGAAAATATTTTCGCTATTTCTAAATGAGCATTATAAAGAGGTATGTTTACAAACATACTATCACAGCTTGTATATTTATGAGTTAGAGTGAATGGAGGTTTTCATCCTAAAAAACGTTTTAAATTAGGCGTCTTCCGCATTTAAATATACGTACTCATAGGTTTGCAAATAAGCAGGAAAAAATATCAATGTTTACGTAGGTGGCCGAATCCGGAAGCACAGGGAAAGGTTATTTGTTACTCGTAGTAGGCAAAAATAAGTATTATCGAAAACACCTATTTGTACCTCAACGCCCGTTTTCTTTTATATGAGATTTGTTGTAGTATTCTCAGGAAAATAACTTTCACAGCATTTACAAAAATAAATTGTATACAGTAAATTAATTGTTGACCATACAAATGTGTCCAAAATTGGTCCTGAACTTAAACTTCTGATAATGTATGACAAGACGTGGAGTTAACACAATAAAATATGGAGTTTATTATTATTATAATAACCTAAGTATTTAATGTACAGATAGAGCTCGTTTAAGATTTTATTGTATGTATAGATTTTTAAAATTTAATTAAGCAATTTTTTTTTTAAATGGAGCAAATGGCTAATGTCTTCATTTAATATACTTAAAACTATCTCGAACTAATATTAAAACTTTTTATCATTTTTCGTGGCGACAATTAAATTAAAAAATATTGTCAAATTAAATAAGATATTAAAACTGAATTGGTGCGAATAATTAAAATTTTATTAAATATCTTATTAATCAGGTAATAGACACTTTGCTGATCAAAAATTATACACTAACTCCTGACTTTCTATTGAGCCCAAACACGTCTGCTAAAATTTGCCGAGGAGTTGGGTGAACCGTAGACTATATGATGCTGGAGCATCAAATCAAGGATACCATGTCATGGAAATATCACAGAAGTAACAGTATACCAAATTTTACATCTATTGAACATGTGGAAGTTAGTGAAATCTCTATCAACTAGGAAATGGGCTGATGCTCTTCAAGCACCTGAATAGTCCTTCATAAATTATAGGAACGATTCCGATCACTTCAGCTTTCAAACAAATCTGATCAAAATCGGGCCCATTTTTTCGGGAGCTACGGTTCATGTACAGACACACATCGCTGCTTAAAAACTAAAGGGCTATAAAAAAACCAAAAATGTTTTTATTGCAAAAATACAATCACAATCCTTCATATTGTATGTTGCAAAAAGACTCATGGGTGTTTTATTCTATATTTAGTATATTTTGATAATTTTTTATATATTCAAAAGTAACTTATATGCTTATATCTCTTCTAGTATTCAGTTTATTATAAAAGTACTTAAAACATTTAATGCTACTTAAAAATACGCTTCTAACGATGTATAATATGCATATATTTTATATATATTTAATAAGAAAAAAATAGATAAAAAATAATTTAATTTTTTTCGATTAGCTCTCCTGTAAAAAGTGTAATGTCGATTTGTGGCCCTTTAGTTTTTAAGCAACAACATATAAAACTTATAAAACCCCCTTTTTACGTCGGGTGTCGGGGTTTAACAATAACTTACGAAAAGGCATCAAGAATCCTTTAAGGCTGGTTTGACAATGTATTTATTGTTTATTCGAATAAAATTTGTTTACTCGGTATTTTACGAGGGCGGTTTTCATTTCGTTTCTGTTTTTCGTTACCATTCGGGTGGCAATGGCACGTGTAAAGGCTTTAAAGACAATCAACAAATCAAAGCTCTTTCAAAATCAAGACCAGACTCATTATAATAATAAATTTAATGAGTGACAGTAAAATAAGACGACTCTACGGTTTACGATAGTACTAGCTATTTTCATTTTTACTGCTCTCGTTAAATTAGTAAAATAATAATTAGATATAACTTTAATGAACGGCTGTGAACGACGAGTTGTAATTTTATCGTAAATGTAATACGATCAATACATTTAAATTTTATTAAACACTAGCTGGTTCCCGCGACTTTATTCACGTTGAAAAATGAATAACATAAGACCTGAGAAAATATCTGACATCTTTATCGTTGTGACAACGGTGGTGCCGCCACTGCGACAGTGACGTCCAATTTTTATATTTTTAGACGATTCTTAGGGAGCTTAACATTTTTCCAGAATAAAATGTATCCTATGTCGCTGCTTAAACTAAAGAGTCACAAAACAAAATTACACTTTTTACAGGAGAGCTAATCGAAAAAAATTAAATATTTTTTATCAATTTTTTTCTTATTAGATATATATATAAAATATATGCATATTATACATCGTTAGAAGCGTATTTTTAAGTAGCATTAATTTTAAGAAGCATACTTTTATAATAAACTGAATACTAGAGGAGATATAAGCATATAAGTTACTTTTGAATTTATTTATTTAATAAAGTATACAGACAGAATGCATGTACATGAATACTATAAAATACGTGAATATGACAATTTACTAAATTGCAGTCCTAAATAGTATACATAGCATGATCTTAATTTAACTAAACACCAATGATCTTAGTTAACAATAATATATACTTACATATCTACAATTAAACAGTCTATTAGTCTACTAAAATATTAGCCTTAATCTACTTTTAAATACAGAAAATCTATTGTCGAATATATCTAGTTCCACCTCAGATCCGGTCACCATGTCGTTAAAAGTTCGACACATCCTAACCAAGGGATTGTAATAGGATGTGTTGTTCTTATATGCTTGGATGGAAAAGGGACCCGAGTGGGGAGAACGTAATCTATATTTAGTTTTGATCCTAATCACGTTAAATATAAAAACATCTATCAAAATACACTGAATATTGAATAAAACAACCATAAGTCTTCTTGCAACATATAATATGAAGGATTTGTTAATATATTTTTGCAATAAAAACATTTTTGGATTTTTTTGTTTTATGACCCTTTAGTTTTTAAGCAGCGATATGTTAATCAAAGTAACTATCTGTGTGCCAAATTTTCTTCCAAATAAATTAAGGAGTTTTTGCGTGAAACAGCACAAACTTTCACATTGATAATATTAGGAGGATAGGATTTAAATTTTAAAGAACTTTACTTTATTTTGTATAAGTACTTTGTATCAACCCCACTCAAAGTCAAGTCAAAATTATTTAATTCTGAAGGATATCTTTTTAATTTAAACTTCTAAAATTAATTTAATTTAAAAATTTAAAATTTATATATAAAGAAAAAACATTTTTTTGTCTGACTTTTATCAAACGATTTAAAAGTTTACTTTTAATTTTAATATGGCTTGCGTAAAAGACATTAGGTAATGAAGAAAATATTATTCAAGCAGTATTTGTTTGGCAATTATTCCTTAAGCACACACAGAGATTATTATAAAACTCTCCACCTTTTATTTTGCCAAATATGTTTTCGGTATATTCAAAATAAACAAAATTTTGAAGAATATATTCAGTCGGAAATATTGTATTAATTTATTTGAGAACTAACTGGTGCCCGCGACTTCGCCCGCGTTAAAAGTAAGGGATGTGTGTAAGGCAATATAACGCCTGACATATTTGCTGTTATAAATTTTTCAGGGGTTGTATCTTTATTTTTAGTAGATAGCTGGTGCCCGCGACTTAGCCCACGTTGAAAATTATAAACTAAAACCTTCCTCTTGAATCACTCTATCTATTAAAGAAAAACCTCAACAAAATCTGTTGCGTAGTTTTAAAGATCTAAGCATACATAGGGACAGACAGACAGCGGGAAGAGACTTTGTTTTATACTATGTAGTGATAATCTATTCTTATATAGGTACACAAATAATAAATGAGTTTGTTTTTTTAGAATATTTTCTATGATAAAGTTACTAACTCGCACAATGTTCAAAGAGTTGGTATAAATAGTGAGTCAACATTATTGTTGTAGACTGTTTTTCTTTGTTCTCCTTTTATTACGATAATTGTTTACGTAATGCGCAGGAGTCGGCAGTCGTAAACGGAAACTGATGTATGACGCCTACAGAGATAATATTCCTAGTCATATTGTCATAATATTATCATGATTTAGTTAGAATTAGTTAGAGAGCCCTATGGTCCTATGGTCCTTAATCCTATGGTCCTTATATGATTAATCCTATGGTCTACAGCGCACTTGTAGCACTTATGGCGTTATACTAAACTATTTTAAGTATGTTAAACTAAATTATCTACAGTATTCGTCTAAAACTTTTTTGTAACTTACCATTTTTGTATAATTTGAGGATTTTTTTTCCACCGCATCTACAAGTTAGATTTGAAAATTTCTTTCACCTATCGATATTACCTACATGTATTTATGTATTTTAGAAACATATATCAAAAATTCCTCTAAGGATCTAAAATTTTGATTTTTTAGTAAATTTTCCTGAACTTTAAAGCTTGGGCATTAGAATGTATTTCTTCATTTCTGAAAAAAAAAAAAATCTAGCAAAAGAAAGTTATTGAGATGTATTATAAAAAACATGTAAATATATTTTTTTAAGAATTCGAAATAAATTTTTGATGAATTTAATTCAAAATGTTTACTTTGCCTTTTCCCTAATATGTACCTATTAGATAAAGACGATTCAGATATAACAGTTATTGTATTTTCTATTACAAACATTTAAATCTGAACAAAGTCCAGAAGAGAAGTATACGAATTAGGCACGGTTAATTTATTTTTACATTGAAACTAATACCAAGGTTATTATCATTTATTACAACAATGCAACGCTTTCAACATTCAATAGTAAAAAGACAAAACGGCCATTTTGCTTAACAACGTACAGTTATTTTTCATGACGTGTGTAATGAGGTGGGTACTCGGTATAGAAAGATACATACATTTTTACTTATGTATGAGTAATTAGTCTTGGAAAAAAACCATAACAAAACATGTTTTTTTTTTGTGTTCTGCACGTAAATAGATCCTAATCTTTACATAGTATAAAATATAAAGTCGCTTTTCGGCCTCTGCCACTTTGTATGTGCGATTGCGAAACAGCGTTAAATGAGGGAGGTTTTTATATATATAATTTGCAGAAAAATGCAACAGTTTGTGAGGATGGATGTGGATGTTTGTTCTTTTACGCAAAAACGGCTCAACAGATTTAGATGAACAGAAAAAAAATCCCCTTATCCCATTGATAAGGGATATTTTTGTTAGAACCTACAAATACTTTTGTCAGAACAAATTTGCAACATTTCAGTCTTTAGGTATATAGACAGTGTTCTGGACGCGAGAGATGTGAATGGCAAAGTTTACTTCCACTCGTAAAGTTAATTTGGTCCTTTAATGCGACTATAAATTGAACGTGCAAATAATCTTCCAATAAATCTCCTGCAGCTACGAACAATCTTTACAATGGACCTTTTGTACTGCATGCTGTACGGCGTATATTCTAAAGCTCAGTGGACTGTAGCCCTAGTTTTAATAGTACCTCTAAATTTTACTTGGGTATATGAATAGTTTGGAGGAAATATGGGTATTTATTTGTCTTGCTTTTTTTAAACCTAAGAATACAGATGGCTAGAAATTTTCTCAAGACCTTTTCAAAAAATAATCCAAACAAAAATAACGGGTCATTTAAGTATTACGATTTAGGATATATTAGGATTTTAAATGTTGAAACTCCCCTTGTGAGCAAAAGTAAGCAAAGCTCTCTAAATATTAGTGTAGAGTAAACGTCTCCTTTCAGAAAAATATTAACATCGTATTTAAATATTATATTCTTAACATAATTATAAGCGATATTAATTTTTGTTGTATTAAAACATTGGATAAATTCAAATTGCTCGTCCTCCGACCATATATGACACTTAGATAACATTGCTGCTCGATGTTGTGTGACTAAGGCGCGAAGCCCACACAAGAGTCGCGTCGCGTCGAGTAACGGGCGCATAAGCGGCGCGCCGCCTCTAGCTTTCCTATAGAAATCAATGGTTGTGCGCCCACATACTGGAGAGGCGGCGGCGAGGCGACGCGAGGCGAGATGCGAAGAGACGCGGCGCGGGCGCGAAGCGTCGCCGAAGGGGCGCGAAGCTTCGCCGAACGGGCGCGGCATTTTGTTTGCGGCTGTGTTTAGACGTGGTCGTGTATTTATTAAATAAAAGTAAAATGTCAGACGATCTAGATCTAAATATAAAAATCATCGAACTTGTTTGATGTAACCCGTGTCATTATGACCAGACACGTTCCGACTATAGCAATAGAAACAAACAGGACCAAAAATGGGGTGAAATAGCGCAACAATTAAACGAAACTGGTAAGTGATTTCTTGGTAAGTGAAGTTGACTGTGTAAAGAAAGCATAGCCGCCTCCGCCGCAACTCTTCACGCCTCGTCTACGCCGCGACGTGCCTCGACGCGCCTCGACTTTTCATGTGGGCGTAGCGCCTTAATAAATAAATATTGCTGACGACTGACGTAATCACCGTGCAGACACGCCCTCCCCGTCCCCCATGTCATTAAAAATAAGCTAAGCAAAGACCCTATCAATATAAACTTTTGCTCCTTTTTTTGGTCTTTGTTACATTTTGCAACCTTGACACATAATTTAGTTTACCAAGTCTAACTAAATAATGACTCAAGAGCAGGCTGTTAAAAACCAACCTCTAATAAGTTTCAAAACAATTTCATTCACATCTTAATTAAATTATCTTTGCTAACTGTGAAGCGCAATTTATTGATTCTCTTGTTTCATGTTCAAACGGGCGTGCTCGTCTACAATGTTCGAAACGCTAGCTAGACCATCGTTTCTCAAACTTTTTAGTATCGCGACCCATTAAACAGGCTAAAACTTAAGTAAAAATTTTGCGAACCCCTCACTACGATCTTATTATTAATACGAAAGTTTGTGAGGATGTATGGGTGGATATTTGTTACTCTTTCAAGCAAAAAAGGCTAAAAAGGGTTTAATAAAATTCGGCACACAAATAGTTAATGACCTAGATTAGCATACGGAATACTTTTTACTCGTATCTTGAAAAATATTACGATTTCCGAATAAAAATCGTCTAAATTCATAGAAAAAATTTCGTTACATTGCAGGCTAATTTAATAATATTTGTGGACAGCTAATTATTAACAGCTCTTAATAATTTTATCAAAAATTTTTGGCTGTCGTACTTTTTTTTTCCCAGTATTATGAAAATTACTAACCACGTATTCTAATGCTTTTACAAGCGTCTTAACAATTTCACTTGCCTAAAACCAATCATCTATTTTTATTCTTATTAAATGATAAATTTCCAATGACTAGTTTATATGTAAATGGCCGGTTACATTTACATCGAAATATCGTACATCTATTTGTGAATTAAAAATAATTAAATAAAAGGATATTTCCTATAAGTTTCTTATTTATTGAACACATGCGACCCCCTAGGGGTCGTGAACTCGTGACCCCCAGGTTGAGAAACTAGGCCTAGACTATTGTTTGACAATTCAATTTATCGCGCGGTCTAAGACAAATAAAAGTGGTCAATATTAAAAGGATTTTCCAAAAACATGCTTTGTTTCAAGTACATAACATTTACAAATATCTCTTTTTAACAAGAAAAAATCCGACTTCAAACCGTTTTCTCATTGATGCCATTGTCAGAACTGGACCAAATTTATATGGGACCACACGGGAAACACCAGCTTTCAAATAAAAAAAGAATTAAAAAAAGTACAATTGAATTGAGAACCTCCTCCTTTTTTGGAAGTCAGTTGAAATTTTGTTAAATAAATCCCAAAATATCACAATAAAGATTCAGTTTAAATTGAAAATTGGAGTAACATGAAATCTAAAATCGTAGTTTACAACTATAAGCCAGCAGGTACGCAAAGTTTCGGCCGCCACATTTTCGTACAAACTTCAGCGGTCTCGCGGACTTACAATGTCAAACGTTCAATACTTAAATATTCTTTTAATGCCTCATTACTTTATTTTTTTGCCCTAAATAAATCTGGCTGCTTATAATTTAATTTGAAATAAAGCCTCAAAAGAGGTGGACTTGGTTACTAATAACCAGTGCCTTGTCCACGCGATATGCCACGTTACTAAATTAATGATGGCACTATTAAGCTACAATTACAAATTAAGCGAAGTATATTGTTACATATTTGTATTTGTATACTTTACAAAATTTCTACAATTATATAGATGTCATGACATACTTCCATTCTTTGTGTTACGCTTTCAAAAAAGCGAATTTTTGTCAAATTGTACACTTGTAAAGTTTTGTGGGATAGGGCCATCATTAATTAATTTTGATATGGTTTTCACTAATGTAAAGAGGGATAGTTTTCACTAATGCAAGGAAGGTTTGTGTGTATATAAAAAAAAATAATCCTGAGGAAGCTGGGAGCGGGTCGCTATAGTTATGAACAAAAATTTTATGCATAAGGTGGTTAATAAGCAATGTCTAAATAATTTATTATAATAACCCTTTTGTCAATTTTCGATTTTAAAACCTGGCTAATGGTACTCTGTAATTATTCTTACTTCTTCAGTAAATATGAAACCAAATCAAACAAATACCTTTCTCATTTAACGCTCTTTCCACTACTGAACTGAAAACTGCATAAAAATCAGTTCAGTATTTTTTGAGATCATTGCGAAAATTTGTTTAATAATATGTAAAGACAATTTATTATATTACTAGGCTGTGGTCGTGACTTCATACTCTTTGAAAAATGAAAATATATGAGTTATAATGCCTGGCATCTTTGTCATATTTTACACGATCCATCGAGAACCTAAATTTTTTCTGGGAAAAAAGTAATCTGTATATTAATTCATGTAATAAACTGTTTGCCAAATTTCATCCAAAGCCGTTGAGTGATTTTTGCTGAAAAGAGCAACAAACGTTCATACATCCATAGATCAATCCTCACAAACTTTGTCATTTACAATATTAATAGGATTAGGATTAATTTATTCAAATACTTAGAAGGCTTTTCATGTTCAAATGAAAGAACAAAAACAAAAGATTAAAAATAACACGAGAATTACGAGAGATTTTCATTAATCAAGAACGCACAAACAGGAATAAACTCACAAAACCTACTGGGAATTATGAGTAAAGTATCTTAAATTATTAAGATAATCGCTGTTCTCTTATTTATGGTGTCTACATAATTTTCGTAACGTTTTTTGTAAAAGTACAAAAATAGACGCCACGATGCGGAATAAAATATAAAGCTACAAATTACTCTTAGACAATTTTAGTTAGAAATAAAGAAACACATAATTTATTTCGAGTATCATTATATTTTCACAAGTGTAGGTACTTTTTACTTTTTAGAAGTATCAATACATTTTTACTGTAAGTACTGTCGTCACATAGACAAAGATGCATACTTTTTCATGTGTAATATTTTTCATCAGCTAATAATTAATATAATAACAAGACAATATGATACATTAAAATTGTTTGTATTCAATGTATGCCTTAAAATACTTTATACTGTGTGAACCGTATAACACACAGTGCTTTCTTTTATGTTAAGGTCGACAGACAGGCTGACGGTCCACTTGGTGAAGACGGTCGCCTATTACACAAGCAAAACCGCAGGTGCTACAAGTGACCTGCTGATCATAGTAGGATTTCCCTATCATATGGATAGGGAAATGCGCCTTGAGTTGCTCTCAGCGCAATTGTGGATCGCGAATTAATATTGCCGTCTCTAGTAGCGCGCTGCGTGGCGATTCGCTCTATGGGCTACACTATTTTTTTGACTAAATTGAAGTCGCCTCAGTAAGTGCTCAAAACAGTGATTCAATCAATTAAGATCACTCCTGAATTAATGTTACCCGTGGGTCACTGGCACCTGCTTAGAATTAATGACCTGAGAGGAAAAATAATTGTTAGAATTAATGTAGTCTACAAATGCTACCAGAAATACTTAATTCGTTTGAAGGTAATAGAGCATAAAAAACGAATAAAAAAAAATTCGTCATTGGCGACATCTTTAAAAAGTTATTAAAATAACTTCATTTACTTATACTTAATTTTATTACTTGTACTATCGCGGTCAATGGAGCAGACCCACTTTTCATACAAATTTGTCTAACGTTGAATTGAGGTTGTCATAGTAACGTAAATGTTATAATACGAAATACGAGTAGGTATTTGAAGTAGGAACAAAGATAAATACAAAATGTGCACACGAAATTGTTCCTTACAGTGGGACTGTTCCCTTGACCGCGATAGTACATTAATTTCTCATCAGTCAGCCTGATTGTCGACCTTAACGTAAAAAAATCCAGCCCAGAAAAATAAATGTATATAGAAAAAAATAAAATAAAAAGATATATCGTAAATAGGTTTTATTTATAAACAATCTTATATTTCAATTTCCTTTAAGATTCAATTTGATTTTGAAACGGTATTAATTTTCTTTCACCCACATTCAAATTTAATTTGAAAGATATTAATTTTCTTTTACTAAGCCACTTCTTAAACAGAATTACCTAAACTAATTTATTTTTGATCAGTTCCTAAACTTATCAAATAATTGGCGCTAGGAAGTAGAGTTTTTTTGTTAACTAACTGTCTCCCGCGGTTTCACCCGCCGTTTATTTAATTTGTCCTGTCCTTACGAAGTAATATAGAAGTCATTAATATGTATATTAAAAAATAATCATAACCTATAAAAATTGTACAGAAGAGCAAAACTGTTTTAATAAACAGTAAGATAATAAAGTTGGTTTGTATATGGTCTTGCATCTACGTGAACAATAATGTCTACAATTAGTTGAACTGTAATTTTACATTGCAGACAGATCAGTTAAGTTAAGTACAGATGAAATAATAGCTTATAATATAAGTTGACATTCAATTAAGTACCTATGTAAAATATTAACTCATAGTGGCACAGGTCACTTTATATTATTATGTAGGTACTTAGTTAGAAGTAATGTAACATGCATTTCTTACTAAATAAATATCACATACATTTACACGAGGGCAGGATTAATAAATACACTTAGCGTCTCTCACCAACTATAAGTTATATGTTGATTACTTACTTTTAGAAATCATTTTCTGTTATATTGAATTATGCACTCGGTTTACTGCATCATTCGATAGCCGATTTTTTTTGAATTATTTTTGACTTAATGTTTGGGACGTTTACCGTACAAACAAAGGTATATCAGCTCCATTATCCCCGGTTACCGGTGACTTTAAATGACAGTTTGGCCTACTTGACGTTTGTGAAAGAGGCGCTTAGCGCCTCTCACCAACTATAAGTAAAATGTTGATTAGTTACTTTTAGAAATGATTTTCTGTTTTATTGAATTATGCACTCGGTTTACTGCATCGGGTTACTGCATGAATTTTTATTATTATTTTCTATTTAATGTTTGGGACGTTTACCACGTATAAACAAAGGTATATCAGCTAAATTATTCCCGGTGACAGGCGACTTTAAGTGGCGGTTGCCTACTTGACGTTCGTGAAAGAGGCGCTTACATATATACTCAGCATATCCATATGAATATTTGAATTTAGAATTTAAGTAGGTATACTGTATACAAGTTCTTTTTCTTTAGGTACTTAATTATTGCTAAGCCGGCCTAAAAAAACGTGCGACTTTCCTGTTCCATAGACGAAGAAAACTATGACCACACACAAAATAAAGACTGAATCGCTGGAGGAATTTAAGACCATTCCATTTCAAAAGGTGCGTTCTAGAAATGGTTCAAAAATTGTATTACATTATATATTTTTAAAATTTACACACAAATCTAGATGTGGTAGAAAAAGTGTTTGCAAGGGTAACATTCTACAATAAAAATATTTAACAAGAAAATTCTGTTTAGAGCAAAAAAGTGGAAACTCCAGAAAATATCTTTAAAAGAAATTGGGATAATAATAAAGAATTACGACGATACATAAAATAAAGTTAATAAATCAGACTACTAAATCATAGATTACAAATTAATGAGAAAAAAAAATACTCAACGTAATCACGTGAATAAAGACGAATTTAATCTTCGAATGTTCAAAAGCCAAACTTATCTTGAAATAAATTAAAATATCAGAACATTTCCAGTTAACAATTCTAAATGATAAAGTTTTCTATAGATAAAATATTTTTCTACATTACTTTAATGTTTCCTTTATTTGTTACCTAAGTAACTGGGGTTTACATTGCAGCTCTTTTTCAGTTGTGATGTATTTGCCAACTTTCGTTTGTGAAAAACAACAAAAACATAAAAGAAACCTTTATGTTTTGTGACTTTTGTAACATGTTGCCAATACAGCTCTTGTTCCGTTTTGTCAATTTGTGCGGATCTTGATGAATTAGAAATCACAATTTAAAATCTTTTGACGACACATCTTTAAATTTGATTAGTGGGAGGTAATTCAGAAAACTTATGATAACAGATTCGGAGGATACAGTTTAAGCTGTAACTCGTACATATCTATCATCTAGATACAAAATTTATTTAAACCCTTCAATAGCTAAACGATCAAAGATTTTTTTGGTATGTATAAGACATATTTGAATTAGTTGGATATACAGTGTGAAAAAATAAGTCGGGCCCTGGAGGGAAACTACCTTAAATCCTTAAGTTGGCTCATTTTACATAAAGGAGACATTCCTTTATTTTTAAAAAGAAACAAAACTGCATTCAAAGATTTTCTAAAATTTTCTATAGTCGTCGGCAATAAATAATATTCTTGAAATTTGAATCAAACATTTTACGTTATTCCTTTTTTTTAAGATACTATGTTACTTAAGAAGAATTATTATTTTTTGTCCATTCTTTCGATTGGCATCATAAAAATACGAGTGGTTTTTTTTCACATTTAAGTCGGTTCGATTCCCAGACGAAGCAAGTAATTTTTAGAAAATCTTTGAATGCAGTATTACTAATTTTTAAAAATGAAAGAATCTCTCCTTTGTGTAAAATGAGCCAACTTAAGATTTTAAGGTAGTTTCCCTCCAGGGCCCGATATATTATCTTTCCACACTATATAATACATATAATACGTTCAAAGAAAATATTACTCGTAACGTACACGTATTTACTTAAAACACACGGTAGTGTCCAAGACACAACCTTACCCCTTTTTTCTTTAATCTCTAAGTAATGTGTAGGAAAAAACCTTTCAAGACCGCTTTTAGTCGTTTCAAACACACAAACATTTCAAATATTTTTTTTTTTAGTTTTTGTGATGCGTAAGATATAAAACATTCAATTTATTTGTGTACTTAGTTATTTTCTTATACACAAATTTGTAATTTTACCAAACCAAGAAATAAATATATTTTATTTTTACTCATTTTACGAGTATTTCAATAATTAATTCTTGTCACTACGAGCTATCATATTAGCTCGTTATAAAGTGATTAATGGACTAGTTCATTATTGGCTATGAAACTAGCAATGATCGGCACATTTAGTGTATGTAATTCTCTAATAGAAGGGCATTACAAGAAATTGTGTCTTTATTAAAGTCGTGAGTTTCATTGAAATATTAAATTTGCTATCAGTTAAAGTGAAATCAAGTGTCTCTTTGTGCTTTTCGGCTAATAATACATCATATATTAGAGTTATTGACCCAGCAGAACTATAATAATGTATCAAATTCGACGCCGTAAAAGCGAATCCGAAGATGATTTGACTGACAGCGATGTCGAGACTCGCATAGTACGAGAGTTCAGAGAAAAGCATAAGGTACGTAACAGACTATTGAACGTAAAAGGGAGTCACGAAATCGTGGACGAAATGAGATCTAAAATCTCTATAACAAGTGAGTCTTGAATGTACATTAACTAGATCTCCTGCTGATAAGCGCCGCTTGAAACTGTTCACAAGGGGAAGTAAATAATAGGAACGAGTAGGCTTATAAATAAAGAATGTCGCTGTCTATATACGAGTACAACATATGTAATTATTTAAAATAAGTTCAGTGACTTTTGAAATAAAGAAAAACTAAACTGATACATATTATGTTTATGGTTGTACAAAAATTCCAAATATTCCAAAATACTCTATGATTCTATGGACTTAACTTGTAACTTAACTTTAACTTGCTTGAATAGTAGACATGTAAACACTAGGATAAATTGATATAAATAATAGCTCAGATTTGAGGTTGATAATAAAGTTTATCTACAGTTATAGTTTGCTAACCTCTCTAAGATGGATCTCACTTTTTTCAAAATTTTAGTGCCAGTCTTTAGTGTGGCGGCAGCCTTAAAATAATAAATCTCCGACTTTATTACGTAGACTATGCACAGGCTTTGTTTTATATTTTGTAAAAAAATAATGGCTTAGCATAATAAATTACAAAAAGAAAATACCAATATATGAAACAGTCACATTCAATACCTACATAAATCAGCGGCTATTGGCAAATACGAATACCTTATCGAAATAATATACACCTAACGCTCAAATTCACTGGAGTACCTTACCTACCTATTAGATTACTACCTCTATAAATTATAGCTGCCCACATTACTACATTTTCATACATAAGAAAGTTCCCTCCAAATCAGTCCAGCCGTTTCGGAAATTACCAGGAACAGACAGACAATAACTTTAATTTTTTTTTAATATAGCCGTATATACTTTGATATACATTTATTAAAAATAAAATATTTTAACATTTTACAAACAGATCTAGGCAGGCTAGATCTGCACAGGCCGTTACTTGGTAGGGGAGCCCAAGAGGGGATTTTGGGATTTACTCGAGCGCGTCAGATATTGCCAATGTATATTCCCCACGTGTCTCCGATAACAGATATGTATTAATCTGCCGGTTTGGTTGGTGGTGTTGGTGGGGGTTGGGGTAAAATTTTAAATACAACTCGAGCGCGTCAGATTTTCACTGACCTAAACTAAGCTCCCATTTAAAATTCAGACTATTCGGGTGTAACGCAAGCTCGTCGCAGCTTTTTGAAAATGCAAAAAAGATTTTTGACTATTGCCATTTTGTAGTACTCGAGCGTGTCAGATCTTCAGCCTGAATTCCTGATCGTGCTGATTCTTAATCTGACGATTATATGGAGGATTTTTTTTTAAAATACAGCGCCTACAAAATTTTAAACGCCTGTGAAATGACGCTCACCCCACCTCTGAAATGAAAAACTTCATATAACCTTTTTTTCTTCTTACCATCCAATCTTCAAAATCCAATAGATCCCCCACGACGCTCGAGTGACTCCACATTTAGCATCGAGGGCTCCCCTACCACTGTAGGCAGAGATTGTTATCATATTTGCATAATAGTAACAACAATGGAGTTCGAACACTATAACCCTAAGAAGACGCGATCCTTTCATACGAGTCTTAAATAGACAAGGTTTACAGTCTCGTTTTGTCATGTAGATGCAGCTATCTGCGGTGAGCTCAGTGTATCGTACCGCTGTTGGTACTTGCTTCGGTGCCTAGCGTGTGATTTATGCAAGTAAAATCTGAGACACGTAACTGTTCGTGCCCCCGGTTTCTATTTGCTATTGGTTTGTGTACGTGATAGCACAGCTGTAGACAAATCGTTAATATTTAGCTTCGTTTTGCTGCATTATAATATTAGAAAATATTTAATACAAACATCTAATACAAAGTATCAACATTACACATCAAACTTTTTTTATGTGAATAGCTGTTGAACGCGACATCGTTCGCCTAGCCTATGTTACTCGCTGAAGTCGCTGATAATGTAGCTTTCTATAGAGCTACATTATCAGCTACATTATACATTATAGCTCTATCATTCTATAGAGCTACATTACTATAGAGCTACATCTATAGAGCTATATATTAGCTTACATTATCAGCGACTTCAGACTATATTTTTTTCAGACTATACTTTATAAAATATGTTACTCGGTCCAGTAATTTCGGAGCCTATTGAATTCAAACAAACAAACAATCAAATCTTGCCTCTTTATAATAGTATAGATAAACAAAAATACAAATATCTTTAAGGTGTATGAATTAGCGTCGATAGCCATCTAATTAATTCTTAAATTGTCTGTAGATAAGTAATCGAAATCACATCAAATCTTCATTGTATATTTTAGAAATTTATATTTTAATCACGTTAATTCCAAATTACTACCTGTTTGGAATGCGATTCTATGGGGAAGAACTCGGCAGAAAACCCCAATTGCGTTACAATTACTGCACAAATACATAGATATACATGCCAAACAGTTTTGTCACACCAATAAAATCAATGGGCATTTATGGCGTGAAAAACGCGTGTTCTGTTTGAGGATTTCTTTTTTATTCCCGACGCCCGACCCAAAAACGGGATGATATAAATTTGACGTGTGTGAAGATGGCGGAAAAAATTAAGCCGTCTAGGGAGCTTTCATCCAAAATGCTGCCTAATCCGTAGAACAAAATAATTTATGGTGGGATGCGTTAGAAAACAAACTGCTATACTTAACTTACTGACCCATCCCATTCTTCTAAAGATAAAAGAAAACGCCAAGTTCGCATTTTTATTACTAAGAGAAAACAATGCAGTCAACTTAGAACGAAAGTATTTCATTTATATTGTAACTGTCAGCTACCTAGTTCAACGTGCAGTTTGCTTTAATTTAAGTAATATTTACTCTATGTAAATAGGTACATATTAACTTTATATTTGTTGGTTAAAACTAAACATATGGCTCCTTAAAAACTAAAGGGTCGTAAAACAAAAAATCCAAAAATGTTTTTATTGCAAAAATACAATCAATCCTTCATATTGTATGTTTCAAAAAGACTTATGGTTGTTTTATTCCATATTTAGTATATTTTGATCATTTTTTATATATTCAAAAGTAACTTATATGCTTATATCTCTTCTAGTATTCAGTTTATTATAAAAGTACTTAATGCTACTTAAAAATACGCTTCTAACGATGTATAATATGCATATATTTGATATATATCTAATAAGAAAAAAATAGACAAAGAATAATTTAATTTTTTTCGATTAGCTCTCCTGTAAAAAGTGTAATTTTGATTTGTGGCCCTTTAGTTTTTAAGCAGCGATATTATAAGAATAATTTGGTAAAATAAAAAGACTGTGCTGCATTCCTGCAATACGAGTACTCGTATGACACACGAAACTGGATATTTAAAAGAGCCTATTAGTAAAGATAATCTACCTACGCAGTCATTTATTGGAGAGTAGTTTACCGGTTATCAGGTTTACACGAAATACTCGGTTTGTCGACTCCGTTGTCACAGCGACAGGGGCAAAGCCCTTGGCCTATTTTGAGCTTCCCGCATTCCATAAGTTGTTCATGGTGTTGTGTTGCTGTGGAAATAAAAATTTACGTAATAACAACATCCGTTACCGGTACTCAATAAAAACATTTAATTGTTAATTACTTAGTCGGTTTGATTTAAATGTTCTTGAACGTTGTTTTGTAATCTAATCTAAGATTTACCGATCTCATTACGGAGGTGTATTTAGACAACTAAACATTCAAGTTTCAAGTTTGTGACTACTTAATAAAGATTAGGTACTTAATACTTAATAGAGATTACCTATTAGTAGTATCCTAATAGTCCTATACCTGCACATTCTGCGACTTGCACATTATGCTATGCATCCCTAATAATACCTATTATATAAATGCGTAAGTTTGTATGTTTGGATTTTTGTTCCTTAATTAACGCAAAAACGGCTGAAGGCATTTGGATGAAATTTGGAATACAGATAGTTTATTACCTGGATTAACAAATGAATACTTTTTATCTTGGAAAAATGGTAAGCTCTCGAGGGGATCGTCTAAAATATGAAAAATTTGGCGCCACCGTAGTTACGGCGATAAAGATGTCAGATATTTTTCATTTTTCAACGCGGAAGAAGTCTCGGGCACCAACTAGTACATAATATTTCAATGGAGCAACACAACTAGTACATAATATTTCAATGGAGCAATACAGTTGAGCAATAAAGTGTAAAATTACTTGAAAACTGCTGGCTTGTATAAAAATTTAAGAAGTAGTATAGTATAGTAGGTAAATTGGATTTTTTAAAGTTGCAATTTTCCATTCAATTTCATTTCAATATTTCTTGTCCAATGGGACGCGTTTGCAAATGAAATATGAAATACCCTGTACTGTACCCTTTTAACGCGTACATAAATATGGAAAACCACACCGTTTCATTTCACGGGTTATTGCCTTTTACATCATTATTCCGTATCATGTGATAACAGACGAACCGTATCATTGATAACCGCCTAACACTGTACGATAAGTGTCCATTAGAGAGAGTTGTTTCATAAAGTGGTGAACATAGAACAAAAATTAGTGGAAATTTTATCGAACATAACATACCCGTTTCGTGAGCTGTTTGAAGAGATTAGCTACAGTTTTATTATGCAGTTGTGTTTACGTAATGACGTAGCGCGACTTTAGTACATGATACCTATAATCTTTCATAATGCGCTACCATGAACTCATTTAATGTTTTTTCAAGGTAGAAATCGGTTATAGCGACCTTCAAGGGAACACAAAAATTGGTCGTAATAAACGGATAGTCATTATAAGCAATATTAAATCTTTATAAGCATTCAACAGGGACCTTGCCATTTGGTCGCTGTAACCGATATGTCGTTATAACCGAAGTCGTTATATCCGGTTTCTACTGTAATTCTTATTTATACATGGCTAGACACTTTTTCATGAAGACAGAATCTGGAGAGAGCTAAATCCCTATTTCTGACTTCAAGTTGTCTAAACTGCTTGAATAAATACACCTTTTTAGCCTAATCTTAAGGCTAAACCTTAAAAGAGATATATGATACTAGAGAATTATTGTAGTTCTTCTAAAATACTAAAGAAAATATACGGTTGACTCACAGTAAACTTTTCTTTCATCAAGTAAAACTTTAATCAGTTTTTCTTAATGATCAATTACAGTTGATAAAAATATTCAGTTAGGTACCATCGAAATAATATATCTGATATTAATTTTATCTGAGCCGAATAAACACGATTTTCATGTTATGTACTTACACGATGTTCATGGTACCTACCATGTTATCCCTATTTAATAAAAACGTTGGGTAGATATTAACAGATATTATCAAACCACATAATTTCTATTCCAAAAACCTTTCTGTAACGAAAAGGAAATAGGAAATTGAAAGCAGTAAAAGATTTTACGAGTTGGTCCCGAAATATTTACTTGAAAGCCTCACTCTTTCCACTGCACTACCGGAAATGTGGTAAATTTAATAATCTATCGTAACACGCTGTAACATAACTCTTTACAATCTTATTGTATAGTCAAACTATGTAATAAATATAACTCATATTAGACGATGGTCTAATTTTCTTTCAAATCGTAACACTTTAGATTTATTATATTTCTATAGATGTAATAGAAACATATAGTATGAGGTCTTTAAATACTTTCATTTTCTATGTGACTTGTAAACAGAGTTAAGAGTTTAAGAAAATACTGATGTGAGTGTGTTATGACAAAAAAAAATGTTTTAGATTATTCTTTTATAGAATTAAATGTTGAGCAAGGTTGTTTTAGGCTTGCCTTAATCAAAATATCATTATTTAATTAAATAAATAAATAAATTGATTAACCATGTATCGACACACAAAATATGTTTACCAAGGGTCACATTTGTTACTGAATGAGTCCCTACTGATTGCGTAGTTCATCAATTTTCCTTTGCTATTGCTATTCCGATGGCGCCGAGCTTATCAGTTGGTGTAACATTGAATGGTTGAATTAGCATTACCAACGTGGCGACACTCACGGCCGCCCTCCTTTGCTGCACATCTGTTCCTGAATCCTGTTTTGCATTCTTAATAAATGCTATTTGTTTTCCCCCTCGTCGGTGCTAAGCGGAATCTTCTTATTGGTTTATTGTTCGATTTTTCATTAAATAAAAAATACTTTTTCTTATTTGAACAAGCCACTTTAGCTAGCCAAGTGACGATGATGGCACTTGCCCGCTTTTAAATAATACAACCCAATCGCATGTGTGGTCTAGACAAGACAGCAAGGTGCTTTTTTTACCAACTCGTTTTAAAAATTACATTTCGAACTAAAAGTTGATAGATACTACCTATATCCATATCTATGAACTTTTTGTATGTCAAAACTTATTTTACTATCTCACAACCTTTTGTAGTAGAATAAGTGCGTTGCGAGACTGAGCATTTCTTATATATTATATATTTATATTTTTGATATAAATGTAAACATAAAAAGACAAAAAATTACATTAAAAATATGTATAATATAACATTATTTATTGTTCATATTTTAAAATAAAAGATATTAGAAATAAACAAAGTTAGAGAAACAACACAAAAATCATTAAGCACGGCAAGGGCTCTTGGCGAGAATCATTAATTCTTATCTTCAAATAGAAGCATGTAAAGGATAAGCATGTTCACATTCCTACATGTTGGACATTCTGTCCTTGAGCGTTCTTGTGATAAAAGATATACAGTTCTTCACGGAAATTTAACTCAAATGTTGAAAGAACTAATAGGGCAGACCGATATGAGGGATTAGCTATTTTGTTGCATACTTTTTAGACTATGTTGCTTGATAAAACTACATAGAACAAGCACAGATTCTTTTTAAACTACTCTAGTAAATAAAAGTAGCTAAAAGTAACTCTTTAACCGTGTCTTTGTTGTGTTGGAATTCTTTCAAACATCCTATAACCGTTTACAAGGATTAAACGCTCTTTGAAAGAAAGAAAAAAAAAACATTTTGTTCGAACAAGTTTCCAAATACCTAGTACACATTTTCAATGCTTGCATATAATTATGTACTTATGGCCCGAGAGATGGTAGACATTTCCGGGTGGGTATTTGAGGCAAGCTGAAAACTTGTCCTATAACTCTTCTATAATACCCTAACACAGAATTACAGACCTGGCTGGGGAGTAGTCGGTCTAAATCGGGACAACCCTTATATTGTTTTTGCAATATTTTTTTTTGCAAATAATGTTCTTGAGGCAATCTGAAATTTTTATACTTTGAAATTTAATATTTAAAGAATTTAAAAAAATAAGCCAGATTGTTTAGTCGGGTGCTTAAATTTACCAGGCGCTTATAAAACTGTTTTCAAAAACATTCGATGTATTTGAGGCAAGTTGAAATTTTTACAGGATCGTATACAGGAGTTGCTTAAAATGCTTAAAATCATAATTATTTATGTTTAAATCTCGTATAAATACTTAATATGCCGCCGACTTATATTAAAAACAAATAAAAATTAAACAGTATCAAGATTCTGGTACACCTCTACCAAACCTCTACTATCGAGCGGACCGACATAAAAATTAATATTGGAAAAAAGCTTTCAAACTAACTAACCTGGGCATTTCCAAAGTCAATAAAACATTACTTGAAAATCAGACAGAGCACGGCATTTTCAAGAAGAAACCTGTATAATAAGGTAAATACTATTGACTTGGCACGATCCGAGATTGTGTAATTTCGGAAAAAGCGAAGCGATTGCTCTCTCGTTCGAGTGATCCTTCTTATATTTTGGCTTCAGCAAAAAAAATAAGATCAATTTAAATTTCATTACTCTTCGTTTTCCTTTCGTATTCACCTTGAACATTATATCTGGCGCGAATTTTCTGAAAACGAGTTTTAGTTCTAAATTAAAAAGCTGCCTTCCGTCGTCGAGGACAAAGGAAGGTTCAAATAACATAGTTTGGATTTTTAGGGTATACTCGTATTCTCTGCTACTACATTCGTGTGGAAGAAATGAAGTTAAACTTTTGAAAGAAAACATAATATTCTCTAACTTTTGATAGCAGGTACTCCTATTAGAGTTTTCTTGTATTTGCCTATACCCTTGTCTTAGCATGTATGCCAAACAACAGCCTGTATTTATTTTTGGAAGGATCATATTAGGCATAATTTGATTCTCTAACCCTCCCATTCCTGTCTCACTACTCTTGATTTCATAATATATTAATGATAATAATAAATCATTTATTCCATTTAAGTTTTTACAAAACATTTATCTTCGTCAAATATTTCGTATTTATATATTAATATTTTTTTAATACAAACCATTCTCGAATCCCCTTGAACACACACAAAAAATATCATCAAAATCGGTCCAGCCGTTTAGGAGGAGTTCAGTGATAAAGATTATAAACTTACCACCGGTTGAAAATGCTGTTTCTAGGGGAAATAACTCGGCAAGAAATATTTTACATGATTTGTAACAAGATTCAACAATTTATGTAACATTGTAATATTATTAATTACATTGTAATAATTTAATTAATGATAATTTTAGTCTGTTATTCTAGTATATTGAATATATTACATTAAAAGTTCACAGACACATAGGCTAACGGTCCACTTGATGGTAGGCACCAGTGCACACTGTTCGCAGTGTCCTGCTATACTTTCGTTTCGTTATAAAATTTTATTTAGATCATTTAGAGTATCATATTCAGCAGGCATAACAATTATAAATTTGTATTCATTTTGTGTACTCGTCTGTAACCTCCGTATTTCTTAATAATATTATTCAACCTTTTCCGGAGCCGACCAGAGTACTGTTTTCCCGAATTATGTGGCAGTTACTAAGTAAAAAAATATAATTGGTAATTGTTATTCGAGCTATGTACCCAAAGGCATCCTTTAATATTTAACTTGACGGAACAAGTCTTTTTTCAAGTAACTGAAATAGCAGAGGCTAGGGACACGGAAAGTCGTTGAAATTGTAATATTACAGGACAATAAGTCACAAATTATTATGTGGAAACGCAAAAAAGGGATTTTTTTAAATTTTCAAGAAACATGAAACAATTTTGTGGTTGTAAATGTTTAAATGAGTTCTGATAGTGGTGAAAAATTTAGACAGATGAGATTTAAATTAGTCTAGTCCAATTGAATAAAAATTTAAGGGGGAGGTAGATAAAAGAACCCATAAACGTCTACATATATCAGCGGCACACATAAAATATTGTACATGTCAGGATGTAAATGGAAATGTCGTTACTTGAGATATCTGACAATTGAGCGCTATTACTCCAGTCACGCGAGGATATTGTAAATTATTGAGTGGAACTAAAAATGTCTAGGCAACTATATTTTATCAGATATTGTCATAGAATTAACTCCCACGCTTTTGTGAGACCTATTTCCACCACAACCACTGTAAAAGTAACATTTTACTTTATACTTTTTTATTTATTCTGCCTTCTTTTTATTTATTACAGTCGGAGTAAGAAAAGGTTCGTCACCTTAAATTCGACATTTGCTACTAGGGCAATCATCAGTCATGCCACAAATTTTCGAACGTCTGTCAGTTGCCTGCTTAGTGCTTGAGTTTCAAAAGGTACTAAGAGTCTACGACTTGATAAAGGAATGAATTTATACACTGACGAAGGTTTTCGTACCCCGACTGTACAAAATAATTTAAAGATAACAATTAAAAAAGTAGGATATCTACTTGTACTTTTAAAAGGGATTTGTTTTGTGTTTTAATTCTGTAAATTAAATTTAAGTTATTACTTAATGCTTCACTGGCAAGGGCATTGGTAAGGCTTCGCCGAGCAAAATTTGGTACCTTCTAATTAAAAGTCTCAATGTATACAAATTTGATAAAAATTAAAGGTAAAGTATTTGATAATCATAGCAGGTGGGTATGTACTTAAAAATGCGTTCTTTCTCGCTCTCTCATTGTAGCATTAGATATTAGATATGATTTACTTAATTTGTATAAATAAAAACATCATAATAATTGAAATTTCATAATTGAAATTATGATAAGTTCTCAAGATTTATATTCTTTTTTTATTTTATTTAAATAAATACTCATATTTAAGAGCAATGTGTGCAATTAACAACATTTTCCACAGCTAAGTACTACCATCGAAACATATATTTAGATATTTGTGTGGACTTCTTGAAAATACAATGTAGGTATGAATGAATATGTATTTATAAAAGAGCATGTAGACCAGCAAGACCTTCAAGGTCTGGAGACATCATATGCCGCTAGGCAGTCGACATGAAATATATACAATTACAATGTATTTTATTGAGGACAAAAAGAATGGTTTTTTAAATGTCTTTTGAATTACTTCTAGAGATTGTCATCATCTTGCTTGGCTAATCGCATAGGCTCTATATATTCATAGAAAAAACTATATGACCATCAAACGTACTGTCGTATCCACTGGTATATTAAGAGTCAAAACTAATTTGCTATTGACGAACATATTTTACTACACTGATCAGAATTTGTTTTGTGTGCTACAGAGAAGTTTCATTTAGCATTAAGCAATCAAAACTCGTTACAACTTTATCCGAGTGCATAACAACCGTCTGCGCGGAGATATCTACATAAACTGTGGAAGCAGATATATGTAGGTATATTATTCATAAAACTTGTTTGTTGAGTCAGCAAAATCGATATAAAGTGTAGACGTTGACAAAATCCTATATGTTATACTTCTTATTAGATGATTGTAAATTTTTAACGGGATTTCGTTCGCGCTCCTGTTTATTTAGATGTTAAAAAAAATATTTAAATTTTATTGCTCAACTATTTTGGCAGGCGTTGAATTTTTAATTTTTAATTTTTAGATAAATCCTCGGGAACAATACTTTCCCACGAAAGTCCAATTATTTTCTACGAAGCCTTTTAGGTCGTCCAACGCTGCGTTTTCCGATTCGTAACCTCCATTTGTCTAGGTACCTCATCGGTTATTAGCTATGTCAGCTTTAGTTCTTCAGCGAATTTCAATATTTCAAATCTGATCCACCAAAAACTTATATATTTTGTTTCCTAAAACTTATATTTTTAGGACAGAAATAGGATTCGTAATTGATATCTAATAATGTAAAGCATTGTAACTGAATACTGGGTATTTCAATGTTTAATATCAATATAAAGATATATTTTTTTGTAATATAAAAAAATCTTATTGTGTTTTAACTAAACATAAAAATATGTTTTATTTGGTTTTACATTATTTAGTTATGGTTTTAAACACAAGATAAGTATTATGTAAATCTTAGATAGGTCCGTTTTGAAATGTATCCAATTAATTAAATGTTGTTTAGTTGACGACAACCACAGAAATCGGAATAATGAGGCAATTGCCTTATTATTCTGATTTCTGTGGCGACAACCCTTCAAGTTGAACTGAAGAGGAAATAGCTGTCATGTTTAGGTATTTCTTTATTAGGTACTTTTGTATTGCGCAATTGGAACGAGATTCTCTTTTATGCGTTTATTTTTTTCCGTTTCAGTCTTAGAAAATATTGCTAATTAACATGGGTCCAATTTTCTATGAATTTTTGACAAAAAATGTTTGGATGGTTTGTGTACGTTTCAAAAACTCGAGAATGGGTAGACCAATTTTAATTCGGTTTTCGCATTTGGAAAGAGGGATAAGGATAAATGAAATTTAAATAACATATAAAATAAATTATACACATTAAAAAAAAATACACAAGTAACTAATTATAATTATATTTCAAATAAATATTTAACATAGTTAACTTTTTTAAGCTAAGTTTGGCACAGGCTGACGGACTATTTGATGATAGGTGATCTCCATCGCACTATAACATTATATATTATCTTTTCATTTCATTTTGTTCTCTTTTTCTCATTATTTTATTTTATTTTATTTAAGTTTATGTTATATTAATTATTATATGCATATGTTGTCATTCGTCACAATTTCTATTTTGTAATTTATCTGTGTATACCTAAAATTGCCTTCTGTTACCTATACCTATTATAAGTTTTTTGTTTGTGCTGTTAGTGTACCTTTTGAAAAATAAAAAAAAATAAAAAATATAATATTTTTCCTGTCCAATAAAAAAAAATTAAATAATATTTAATTATTTGTTTTTCAGATAGGGGCGTTGCCAGAAATAAAATGGAATTTTGGTCGTTTAAAAATGGAAGAGGTGAACAGTATCGCAATACATGTCACTCCACCAGATGGCGAAGAAGATAATGAAATGGTACCTGCACTTCGAGTGCGCCGCAAGCTCAGCACTCCTCTCAGCGCTCTACCAGGCGCGCCGGAAGGTTTCGTCATGCCTGGTTAGTTTATTACAATGAGCGCCTCTTTCACAAACGTCAAGTAGGCTAAACCGTCATTTAAAGTCACCTGTCACCGGGAATAATTTAGCAGATATACCATAAACAGTCATAAACAGAACAATGTCATTACGCATCTATTATACGAAAAGTTTTCTTTTTAGAGCAAAAGGTACTAAAAAGTATAAAGTCGTTTTTTGTTGATTAGAAAAATATTTGACAAAATTGATTTATAGCTAATTGACAGCCATATTTTAAATTTAACATGTGTTTGAAATGAATTTTCACGCTAGAGCTGAAACACAACTCTCATTAGCTTTCTAAATCTATAGGACAGCTGTTGCAAAATTAATATTTATTACTAGACTTTAATACACAGTTTTAAAAATTATAACATGAATGTAACATAAAATATCATTATTTAACTGCGGGCAAATATATCCATCCACTGTCAACTTCTGATAACTTTAATAAATAAAATGTTATATATTGTACTAAAACAATCTTTTTTCCTGGTAGTAATATATGTTGTTGACGAGTACATATACCTGGGACAAATAGTCCAGTTAGGTAGAGCCAACTTCGAGAGGCAGGTCAATCGTCGAATTCAGCTCGGATGGGCAGCGTTCGGGAAGCTCCGAGACATCTTCTCGTCCAAAATTCCTCAGTGTCTCAAGACAAAAGTCTTTGACCAATGTGTGTTGCCAGTGATGACATATGGCGCTGAAACGTGGTCTCTAACTATGGGCCTCGTAAGGAAGCTCAATGTCGCAGTCGCTCAACGAGCTATGGAAAGGGCTATGCTCGGGGTTACACTGCGAGATCGAATCAGAAATGAGGAGATCCGTAGACGTACGAATGTTACCGACATAAGCCGACGGATCAGTAAGTTGAAGTGGCAATGAGCAGGGCATATAGTAGGGAGAGCCGACGGACGCTAGGGGCCAGAAGGTTCTCGAGTGAAGCGCAAGCGCAGCGCAGGACGTTAACCCACAAAGTGGACAGACGACCTAATAAAGGCCGCGGGTCAACGGTGGATTCAGGCAGCTTTTGACCGGTCCAATTGGAAAATTTTGGGGGAGGCCTATGTCCAGCAGTGGACGTCTTGCGGCTGAGATGAATGAATGAACTTATATATCGGCTTTCAAACCCCCGATGCAATAAAGAGGTGTTATAAGTTTTACGTGTGTGTCTGTGTATAGAGTTGGTACTCCTCCATGGTACCTACTCTATATATATATATGTTATATTACAGGAACAATGCGTCTAACACCTTCGAAAAGTCTATCACCCCTTGATCGCACCAAACGTCGTTTTAGCACGATGGTCTCAAGTGCAGCGGCTGCTGCGGTGTCTCGCAGACTCTCTGCAACGATTGGATGGTGTCTCGCCTCCTCCACTCACGTCAAACCACAAATAGTTCGTCAAGGACGTGCCCTCTGTCTGCAATACATCAAATCACAAATACGACGGTCTACAACTTGTCCGAAAAAGGTATTGCTTAGTTATTACCTACTTGCTGGCGAATTTAAGATACAATTTCGGAAAAAGCAATAGATTATTGCCCTATAGGTCCGGTGTTAACCCGTCAAGCACACTCGTATCCAGCGATTTTTTTTATCCCAGGTATCCAGGGTTAACTACTGGACTTTGACAGAATAAAGAATTGTGAAAGTTGGCTACAATTTCTTTGCGTATACCTAAATAATTTGTTGCACAGTAAGAAAAAGTTTTTACAAATTTAAATTTCAAGTTGGAACAGAAAGAAGTTGAGACTTCTTATGAAAATTTTCATACTGCCGTAAAAAGTGATCTAGAGAGGACTGTTGCACATGACATGACAGGTGAAGCCGCGATAAACATCGAATGTTTTGTGTAGGTAACTGCTAGCTAGATGATAACTAATGATAACATTGTTTTTCTTGTTTTTACAGCAAATAGTAATGAAGCGTTTACAACGAATGATTGAAACTGAATGTGGTGAAGAAGCTATAAACAACATGGAGAGTGGTGTTCTGTCGGCTTTGCGTGCTTTGTGCGCAGCATTAGAGAGGAAACGTCCCGACGCGTTTCGACATGTGGCGCGACAGGCGACTCGAGCGCCGTCTGCTATGCTTCGTTCGGACACGGCTCTTTCAGAACTGGCCCTCGCACTCGGTCGACGTGTCACTAGAGAAAATATCACTTGGTCTAAGGTGATTTTAATATTATGTATATATGATAATCCATACCATGATAATCCAAATGCCATCTGTTATCGAGTAGTGTGTAGTAGCAAAAAAGTATTTAGTTTGTTCACTCGGCGCTAGATGGCGTTAGCTGTAGCAAGCGGTATTACTTTTGTAACTGTTCCATTTTGTAACCCTAACCCCAGATTTTCGTCAAAATTGTTAGAGCCGTTTGCGAGATCGTTGTGGCATACAAGAATTCCTCGTTTAGTATTATAAGATTATACCTAAATGTGAAAGTAACTCTGTCTGTCTGTCAGTCTGTCTGTTACCTTTTCACGCCTTAACTACTCAACCGATCATCATGAAATTTTGCTCTATATTTTTATTTTATGGCTGATGTCTGAGGTGCCAAACGACATTAATATTTTGTCGTTTGGCAACGCAGCCTCAGAATTTATAATGCTATAGGTAGCAGCTGTATTTTGTATTTGCGGTGCTTTGGCTCGAGAAGCGGCAGAAGGGTCAGACGGAGAGCCTCCTTTGGAGCTAATAGTGGCGCCGGCTGCCGCCATTGCTGATCTACTCCACGAAGAACCGGGCTCGTGGATTGCTGTTCGCGGCGGATGGGTAAAATAAATATTCACTTGGTTAAGACCTGCCGCCTGTCTGTCGTCCTTAACATAAAATAATTCCGCAAATAAAATTGAAAAGAAAAGCATGCAAGTCCGACCATTTCTCAGTTACGATTGTAAGAACTTCAGTATCTGCCCTGTCAGCAGCCTAGCGTTTATCCTTCTTGTCTATCAGTATCACTGCTGACTTGTACTTATATTATTTCTTTTTTTTTCAGAGTGGTTTAATAGAGCGTTTAAGGGCTAGTGAACGCGATCAAACATCTGAAAAGACCCTATGCGTTATGGTCTACTTCTTTGTAATATCATTCTTGATATTGTTATTATTGCGCTGGGTCCTGCACGCACATCCGGCCTACACAACGTCAAACTAATGTAGACAATGTCTGTTACCAAAATGGTGTAGTAAATGGACAACAAGGCGCCTATTAAGAAAGTTAGCTTCCAAAGCTGCTAGCTATGCACCCGAATGGCAAACGGTTGTAATAACCTAAATAATACCATACTATATATGTATTTTACAAGAAAATATATCGACGGCAAAGTGCGAAGTGCGAAGGCCTTCTAACATAAACAAAATTTTACACATAACTTTTAAAAAATACGTTTAGTTTCATTACCATTTAAAAAGTAATAAATCAATTTTAATGGTTATTATAATAACACTTAAGTTGTAGTTAAAAATAAAAGATCCGTGGTTCCATCAATTTACTCGACAATCGATCTTCGGTTATTGAAATTAAAAAGGAAATTTGTCAAAAAATTTATAATATGTGAGGTATTGGCAATTCGCCGTTGATATGTAATTTAGGTGTAGGTACCTCTAAATAAATTCAATTCTCTCTGTTAACTCTCATTTAAATCTATCTCAGTACGAAAACATTATTCAACCAAAGTATTTCAATACATGTCAGAAAACAATATCGGCATCCATAAATTTGTAAAATACCTACAGACATTACTTACTTGTCGATTATCTACTTGTCGATTGTAATTGCAGAATAAGAAAATAATTGTGACGATGATACCTATGTTTGATGTTATAGCCAAAAAAGGTGAAGTAGGTAAGCATAAAACTTGAGACCTGAATTAAATAATAATTATTATTTATAAGTATCTTAGCTTTAGTTATCTAGATAAACTACGTTTTGTATTTATTCTATTAGTTTATTGGTGCTAATAATATATAAATATTACCTACATATACCTACCTACTTACCTATTTATTATTTAAATAAATTTTGTAATATCTGTATTATTTACTTATTTTATTTTCTATCTAGAAACGACAGTATAAAGTCATAATACCCCTGCCCTATAATATAAAGGGTTCAAATGAAATTTTCAAAGCAGCCGCGCTCACGCACGCCATTTATCAAAAAGTTTCAGTTTATGGCCAACACGCGGCCTGCCGGGTGTGACCTTGTGGCCCGCGGAGCTAGGTCATCATACCAAAACATTTTTCTATTTTACAACACCGTGAATTTCTTCTAGTTTCTAATTGTATTTAAAATCAATTCACAAAGTTGACATGATTACAAAAAGCGCCCGCGCCATCAATAAAAATATAGCATGGACGCGCGTGTGTGCCTTTACGAGGTGCGGGGTGTTCATTTTCCTCAAACAATTTGTGTCAAAAGTTTTTTTTCATTTTCCTCAAAAAATCTTGTTTGCTTTGGTTAAATTAGGCAGTGCGGCCCGCTAGGAAATCTCTTGAAAAATTTGGCCCAGCTGCCAAAAAAGTTGGCCCCCCATGTATTAAAGTGTTGCATTATTTCACCGGTGTACATTTCTCAGGTGAAAAATAGACTATTATGTTAACCAGGACATGGTAGGTCAGGGGCCCTAGACAAAGTGCCATTTTAAAAACGATAACGAAGTTCGATAGAATAAATGTATGGGAAGTATCACGTGATTTAGCGAGGGTATATGTCAATCCCATACATTTTTATTTAGCGAATCGAATGCACCTTGTCTAGGGCCACTATATTTGTGAGCTAAGCATTGATCTGAACTATAGATGCGGCGTAGCAAGCAGAAAGCCCCGAAATCTTTGGTAGTATTAAAATCATACTAGCACTAGCGAGCGACAGTGCGAATTCGTCCACTTCTCTCTCTTTCTCTCTCGTGTGGACAATCTCGAGTGGACGAATTGTACTACTACCATTATTTACGGGCTACGCCGTGTCTATACTCCCAAATATACTTATAAAGTCTTTGGAGCTAAGTTGAATGTTATCAAAAGGTAAGTCTGTCAGCCTAAATCGGAATTATATAATTGCTCTGTGGTACGCCACAATGCCACACAAGCCACATTACAACGAATTGACACGCAAATTATTGCTGTCATTTCTGGCTGTCAGTGTCAATTTAATGAAATTATTTATTATCAGTATCAGTTTTTGTAGTTGTTTTGTGTGGTGGAGGTTTCAAATATCTCAAGGTGTAAATTGCACAATATTGTTGTAAAAGAATTGACAAATCTATAAAATACGGAAACAATTCTTTCCACAACCGTAATCAATGCCATACATTTTGATCAGGGGTAATCTTGCATCGTATGGACATAAAAACCCTTGGCGGGTTTTAGTATCCGGCTTAAAAGGTATTATTTTTTACTATTTTGCATTTTTCATCAATCATTGACTAGATATTACTATTATTTGCAAAAATATTTCATATTTAAATTATTACCCACTAGCTGGCGATATAGAACAGCTGAAAAGGTTTGCGTGTGGAGGATATTCTGACGACTCCACAATTGTATATTTACAACATCCTTGTGTCATCTTAAGCGCTCTGGAGGTAAGGCGACGCATTGATTGTCCACATACTTTCATAATTTTCTAGTTTCTTTCATATACGCAGCATTTATTTACGTTGATAAGAATGAGTCATCATTATTAATGTTTTTCTAGGTACTGGGCTACAAAGTAGTAGCATCGAGTTCTACCGCCGTGAAACAAGATTATAATGAGTATATGTGGACTATGAGAAAAGAGTTTTCTGAACCGGAACCTTCCATTATTGTCGAACAAGACAATTTCACTAATTTCAACAAGGAGGCTATGCACTTGGGCAACTATCAACATCCAACAAAAGACGACGAAGTTTAATTTTTCAAAATAATTTCATTATTATTTCAAATATATTCAAATATTACTATGGAAACGAAAGATAGTCAGAGTCCAATAACCAATGCTGCAATGGGTAGCCAGAGTCCAATAACTAATACTCCAATCACACCAATTGTTGAAGATGGTGTTGTTTATATTGCAATTAAGGGATCACTATACGCAAACGATACCTCGGCGTTTGGTTTGGGCCAAGAAGAAATCAGAGCATTGTCAAAGAGATTTCCAGGGTCAGCAACTGATGTTGTCAATGGAGTGACTATTAAGACCAATGTTCTGAACACAATAAACTCACTGAGTCAACTCGGTTACAAGATCATATCAAGCACAGGGGAGACGGAAATCACCTGGACCATGCAGCGTGACGTTTAGGTTTATTATTATAGTGTGTGTTATATGTTAGTAATTTACACAATATAGACTATATACCTAATATTTAAATTGCAAATATGGATCACAAACATGAATGTAACGATTCAAATTGCATGTCTACAAATAGTTCAGTGCGTCAGACTATATCTGAAATGGACTGGGAAAGAGGCATATGGAATGCTGGTAAGCAGATTTTTCTTTTATTGAGATTTTCTTGGTTACTCTAACTTGCAAATGTTTATTCACTTTATATTTACTCATATTTATGTTTATGATTTTCAAATCCATTGATCAAATTATATAAGATGAAGATAAGATTTATCTATAGATAAAGATAACTTAACTTCACTGTTAATTTCTAAATATTACAAAAATAAAGAAATCTCGAAAAAAAAAATACTAGCATTAAAAATGCTTGGCAATTCAAAACTTCAATTTAAAAAGCAAGCTCAAGAAAGTTAAAAGAAATATATAATTTATAACCAGCAATTGTATTAAAAATTAAAATCTAACATATTAAATTTATTTTACTAAAAATAGGCTTTTGATGGAGGCAAAACTAATTATTTTGTTGTTTATAAATATCGTAACAATAGCGTGAAAATAGAATGTTTATAGATAAAAAACATATTTTTAATGAATAATTTTAGCTTTTAATGGAGACAAGGATAAAGTGCAAATTCTAATTAATAAAGCCAGAAATGCTAAAGAATTTGTAAACATTCCGGATAATTCTGGGTATACAGCACTGCACTTTGCGGCAAGAAGTGGTCATGTCGATGTTTGCAAGTTACTTATAGATAATGGAGCATTTATTGACGTCCAGACAAGAAATGGAAAGGCTACGCCATTACACAAGGCAGCAGCTTCAGGTACCATTGCATTATCTATAAATAAATCTTCTATTATTCTGGAGCTGCACTGCATTTTCAATACGCAGAAAAAAAAGTTTACTTTGAATCCAGCTATCCCAAATCTGCAGCTTATGAAGCCTGCTAAATCCAATTTTTATCTATTATTATTCTCAACATCACAACTAACCCCACCCTAAATATCAAGATAAATATAAGCATCCCAAATGAGAAAAAATTGTATATTTTTTTAATGAAAAGTCCAGAAGATAGGCTAACATTCACCTATTAAAAGTACAGCACACACCTATGGGGGTGTTTTAAGAGTTATGGCTGTTTAATTTCATGGTGGTCTTCTGGTGATAATATGGAGCGACCCAAAAATTGCTCATATTCCTTAGTTCAAAATTGAGACTCTTTAGAATAAAAATCTCTAGGTCTAGGATAACAGTGCAGTGTCCCAGTTACTCACGCGCTGAAACACAACAGCACACTGGTTCATTTTAATATTGTAGTGTAGAGGCTGTCCGTTTTTACGAGTTTGTGCCTGTTGACAAATTTGCATCAATCAATGTTCTAAATATAGTACTGCAGCAATTGGTCATGTAACATTTTTAAATAAGAAACGAATTTGAGTATTTCATTCACAAGATAACTCGAACATACTCAAAATTAAAAGAAACCATGTACATCATGGAAATAATTTTGTTTTCATTATTCAACTATGTTATGTTAGTCCTAAAAACACACCAGACTGGAATTTGGTTTTAAAAATCCACAATCTAAAGTTTTTCTCTAAAACGACCCAAAAACACAATTGACCCAAATAAATAGTTGCAATATGCAATGACGTCATCGTCTATCTATTCTATTAATGTAGTAAACATTTCAAAAGGAATTTCATGTGTTACGCTTGACTTTAGAGTAAGTATTACTTTAGTATACTGTTACTTCAGTGGTATTTCCATGACATGCTAAAACCTTGATCTGATGCTGCAGTGTCAAGTAGTCTGCGGTACACCCAACTCCTCAGCAACTTACAGCAGATATAGCGGGTTTGGGCTCAATAGAAAGTCGAGTATTAGTTTATAATTTTTATTATAGCTTGTTGAAGTAATCATAAGACTTTTTTTAAGGTAAAATTGCAATGGTGAATTTTTTAATTCAAGCTGGTGCATCTATTGCAATACAAGATGTAGACGGACAAACTGCACTCCACAAGGCTGTTGATAACGGGAAACACGATGTTGTTAAGGTGTTGCTTGAAAAATTCCCTCAACTTGCTGACATAAAAGATGTTAAGGGTAGGCTTGCAATTCAACCTTCGACAGATTAAATGATTGATTGTTTTAAACATTAGTTTTAACATTATTATTTGTTGTTATAATACATACATAGTTTATGAGTTTATTTATGTAGAGTTAAGGTATTATTTTTTTCTTGAGTTATCTTAAAAATATTATATTAAGACATACCTAATAAAATAAAACGTAACATTCCTTAAAAGGGGGATCCTAAGAGGTTAACTTTAGAACTTATTTTTATTAATTAACGATACAATTGATATTTTAAATATGCTATAGCTACAGTAGATATAAGGTCTAAAGGTTATTTTTGAATTACCAAGACAAAGAATAAATGGAGAAGCAAATTTCGTAATTTAGTCATTAATCAGTTGTGTTGGAATAAAACTATAATGATGTTCGTTAACATAATTTCTAGCCATGTCTTATCTTGATCTTTTTTAATCATATTTAAACAAAATTATTAGCACAAAGAACTTACTTAGAAGTTCTTAGTCAAGCTTCTTTAGAATTAGAATTTGTTCTATTTTTTTTTTTTTTCAAATAGGTATTCATAAATATGTTATCTTCATAAATACACTTCTTGGTTATTTGAAATCATGTGACAGTTAGGAAATATATATACCTAACTGCTATAGATATTCCTAATTACCACACTAGTGTGACGGTTAGTCCGCACCCTTTTGTTTCTCATGAAAGTTTTCTATTATTTAGGAATAGGAAAAAAATCTACGTTTTTTTATTAAATAGGTGTATTAATGTTTTCTTTTACACATGAAATGATCAAATACATGCTAAATATGTGGGTATAACTTTACGTTAACTAAAACATTTCAATTTTCTTTCATATTTTTATCTATTACAATAAAATAAGATGAATATATTATGTATTATAATTGGTTTATATAATTTTTAATAAATTAGTATAGTATACATAGGTATGTACTAACAATTTTATTAGGTACATTTTAGCAGAGCAATTTACCTGTAAGATCAAATGACAATTTTCACTATAAACTACTAAACTATTAACGTTTTTTATATATTCACTTACACCTTTGTACGTACAGTGTAACATTTAAATAAACGTTTTTATCTTGTGCATGAATGTTGTTTTTTTTCTAACTCCTCAATGGATAACGAATTTCATCAGTAAAAAGTATAAAGAGGGAAAAAGCAAAGGAAGTATGAAAGTAAATAAAGCTTCCCATCTATCTACATAGTTGCGTTACAGTGAGCGAGTAAGGGATGCCAGAGCCCATTATCCTTAATTCTTCTATGGTCGACAGCACACTATGGCGTTGCTTGAGTTATAGGCGACGGTAGCCACCACCAAGTGGTGGCTACCGTCGGCCTGTCTTACCATAAAAAAGACATTCGGAAATACTGAAATAACTTTACTTCATTGTCAACTAAGTGCCTGAATAATATCCAATATTATCCTTCGGTTTTTCTTTTATGGAATTGTGAAGTAGCGTCGAGTGTTTAGTGTTACTAGCGGTTGAGAGAAAGTTCATATAGGAAGTATGCGTGCCACTGTAAGGCCTTACGAAGAAAAGATCACGTGCTTACAGTGTGGAGTTCCGTCAAACAGTACAATTCTAAATTACATTTTTAAATTCGAAAGTTTTTTTATTTATAATAGCCTAGTTATCAGATTCCCTATTACCTAAGACTCGTAATAGCTTAAAATACATCCGCAGATCAGATTTATCAGACGTCACAACTAATAAAATTTACAATTTTAAAATTGAAAACTACTTAAATTATGTAATGCCTAATTTTACCCACAACAATTACTGTTATCCCTCGTCTTCCATCATAAGGTATCTTTTTAAGCTCTTCGGTAACGGCAGTGACGATATAAAACTCAACATCGTTTTCTTGCGTCTCATACGTCTAATTCTTATCCTGGAGAGGTCGAACAGTGTGAGCGGATGCCGGCAGGTACAGTACAACCAGTCTGCGGTAGAGCCCGGCTTGGGAAGGGGCGCGTTGGGATCACGGGTCGGCACATAGTGGCCGGCCTTCAGTAACATTCGTGCCAGACTGTACGACCGCCTTCTGCTCGCTATGGACAAGTTGTCTAGACCGCACGAATGCAAGTCACAGGCGGTGACGTCAGCCCCGTGCCTTATCAGTAGTACAGCGGCGTAGTCTCTGAAGAGAACAGTAAAATATAACTGGTATATTTTATTATTATTTTTTATGCTTTTATTATAATACTAGCTGTTGCACGCGACTTCGTCCGCGTTGATAAAGAAAAAGTAGCCTATCCTGTGTCCTGTACGTCAAAATGTTTATCTACCAAGTTTCATGATAATCAGTTAATTCGTTTAAAAGTTATGGAGGAACATACATACATACAATACCTACACTTACAGATTTATTATTAGTATTGATTATGTAAATAATTTTTACGTGTCTATTAAAATGACGCGTAAAAAACCATAAGTTTAATATTAGTCGTAAAAAAACAATGTAAATTCGTTAAAAATATAAAATTCAAAGTTTTTATGTTACAGTCGAGACAGGTAGACAGTCCACTTGATGGTATGTAGCTTCTGTAGCCTATAATACAAGGAACGCCACAGGCGCTGCAAGCTGCGAAACGCAGTGTGCCTAGACACTTTTTTAAAGATTTAGACCAGTGTCAACTTTGAAAAGTTGTTTTCCAAAGTTGACCCTGCCGGGAATCGAACCTGGGACCCTGACACAGAACCTAAAGACAAGCACTTTAACCAACGGGCTCGTCAATACTTTATATTATACTATCTCGTAGTCAATACCCGGCTTCACTGTATGATTGATTGACCAAGGGTGAATAAGATCGCCTTTAAACCTATGCAATACCTATGTTTTTAGAAAAGCACACGTGGCAAGTACCTGTCGTACCAGGAGAAAAGTAAATTGATTCCTTACCTATGCAATAACAGGGCTCTGTTCAGAGCTGTGTCCCCAGTGAGTGCAGTAGTGTCCATATCAATATTGTACTCCAGTAAGCAAAATAGTAATTGTTCAAAATCTTCAGGTACGTCTATGCTTTCAACTGCGACGTGTAGTGCGCTTGCGCCAGTTATGCTATTGCATGCATTGCAATTAGCTCCTGAGAACAACGGGCATAATTATTATTTTATTTTGTTCATAAAAACAATATCACCAGCTAAAGGTAATAATATCACTAATTTTATAAATGTGAAGGTATTTTTCTATGTAAGAGCGTTTACACATTATGCGATACGATATTGGTGCCGGAAGCCAGTAGAAGATATCCGATAACATGTGGTATCATTCTGAATTGTTTAAAATCGTTTGGATTCGGCCATTTTCGCGATATCTTTGTGCGGACAGGTCGATATGGCAGACTATAAGATAAAACTTATCTATCAGTCCATAAACTGTATTGGAACAACCCATTGTGCAACCCAAACATTTTTAGCAAGCTAAGAAACGGACCTCGGAAGTTTTTTAATTAATTTCGTATGATTGAAACAACATTTGATTATTATTTGCTCGGATGTTGATTGTATAGCACACACGCAAAAATTATCGTCCGATAAGAGCACGGGCGTCCGATGGTGTAGTCAATACATCGCTATCGGACCGGACAATGTGAAAGGCAGGTAGATATTTCATACATTTTATTTGCCCCGATATCTAGCAGATGAATGTTTACCTTTTTCTAGCAGAATTCTTGCCAGTTTAGGTTGCGACAACCGTGCCGCCAGCAACAGCGGCGTATCCCCATTATCATTGTGCAGATTTATGCCACCGCCGAGGTCGGCAAGCAATCTCACAATGTCAACCTTAAATTGAAAAAAAAATAAAATTGAGCAGACGTCTGACAGTTTTAAAACATTGAAAATATTTTGTCTAAAAAATTCCTTCTTTAAAAAATACATATTAGTTTCGCCAATGTTGGCCAACATTTGGCCACAACAACGTCACGCCAAAATTTCACATAAATAAAATTTAAAAAATTACCCTAAACTTTCGTTTAGCCATATAAGGTAGATTACCTGTCTCTGTAATATTGCATTGTGTAACAGTTTATGTGAATGTGTTATTCGAGCTCCAGAAACTAATAGTACCTCCACCACTGCTGCATATCTTTGCCAAACGGCCTCACACAGTGGCGTGTACCCTGAAACAAGTAAGGGAATAAACTGTTCAAGGGGCACTTAATCTGTCAATTTTAAATGGCCATTTTAATGCCAATACATAGGTTAATAGGCTGTGCTCATTTTAGTAATAATTGTGTTCGGTCTGAGGTTAATAATAAAATAATTGTCTTAAATAAAATAAAATAAACTACATAAAAGTAAATTATCTAGTAATACAAATTCTGCAAAACATTTACAGTTTATTTTTACCATTTCTAATAATATGGCGTATGGATTATTGCAATAATTATTTGGTAATCAAGCACCCAGTATAATAAAATCTATTCGCAACAGAATTTGAACCAGGCGTTCTTTGCCTGGTTCTTTCTTTTTTTTTTTGTGTTTGAATTGTTTTTACGTACCATGTATTTCTTCACCGTTGACATTAGCACCAACTGAGATAAGGTAACGTACAATATCCGCGTGACCTCTGCCCGCAGCCAAGTATAATGCCGTGCGTTCATTTGTATCCCTTGCCTCTAAATATGCACCGCTGTTCACTAATATCTTCACCTGTAAAAAAATAATTAATTTAAATATGTCATAATTAAATTGGTTAGATAATGTTAGGGGAATCAACTACGAGTAACATAAACGAGACTTTTTCATAAGTTTATTTTTCTATGTCATAATTTCCTGGATAGCCCTCCTCGTAAAAAGAAGTCGGTCGTGTCCCCAGCCAATTGCGCACATAAAAGCCTCCTCATCGTTGGAACTTTGCCCCTCTAGGGCTTCCTTAGTTATTGTTAGAACCAAGATTGTTATTTATTGTTATTACCAAATAGATGAATTGTTTATGCCATGCAAGCTCGTAAAATAGTCTCATTCTTTAACTTTGTGGTCAATCTCTTCCGTGGCAATAAATAAAATAGTACACTAACGCAATTGACGAGGGAACATTCTGCTCAAACATCGTCACTACGGGTACTGAAAAGAGCGAGCTTACTTCTCCCACTCCTTACAATCCCGCCTGATACCTCAACAAGCAACAAACCTCACTCGCGAAGTCTCATTTATATTTGATTCACCTAATATTTACTTAAAAATCTATTTCACTACATCATTTACACATACACAATATACAAACAACATCAATATTGGATATAAAAGCATAAAAATATCCTTGCAAGCACTTCATTCATACATAAAGCAGCACATTAAAATAACCAGTTAATCAGTCTATTGATAAGGATGTAAGCCCTGGGATGCAAAGGTCTAGACTCTAGGGTTTTAATTACAGCAAGGTTGCCCATAATACAATATTTTATATTTTTTTAAGCATTTTTATTACTGTAATAAATAAGTAAAGATAATTTCCGAAACTATGAATCCGATTCCATAAAATCTTTCACCTAACTATTTATTGTATTTTGGGTCAGATATAGACGTTTTAAGCATGTATTAAACAGATTTAACAAATGTATGTTGATGAGCTCATATCTCTTGGTCAACACAAAACATGAGGAACAAAGAAAATTATCAGAAGGAAAGAAATAAAGCAAGTTATTAATACATTGAAACTAGCATGCTACGAGTAATACACTTAAAAAAATATTTTATTGAAATTGAAATTACCCTACCAAATCTAAAAACCCTCTTGACGCAGCAAAATGCAACGGTGTCATTTTCTCGTGAGTTTTGTAATTAACCTGTGTGCCGGCTGCCAAGAGCATCTTTACTATTTCCACGTTATTTTTTACCACAGCCACGTGCAGAGGCGTTAACCCATCGCCTGCTGTGACCTCAACTTTACATCCTTAAAACATAGTACAAAATATATTCCTATTTTTTCTACACTTCAGCCTAAGCCTATGGTGTTTTATGTAAGAGTTTAGTTTTACATTGTTCAGAAATGTTAAGTTTTTTGTTACAACTTTAAAAGTTATTAACTTTTAAATTTATTTTAATTTAATTGCAGTTAAAGATATTAGATTTAACTGCACCTAAATAGGTCTCACCAAAATACGAAATAAAAAAGTAAATTCTCAAAAAATATGAGAAATTGAGACCTCATCATAGATTTTATATGATATTAAATGTACTATCGCGGTCAAGGGAGCAGTCCCACCGTAAGGAACAATTTCGTGTGCACATTTTGTATTTATCTTTGTTACGTTTCTATGACGTTACTATGACAACCTCAATTCAACGTTAGACAAATTTGTATGAAAAGTGGGTCTGCACCATTGACCGCGATAGTACATTGCTACTACTATAACAGAATCAAGCAATGGAAGTATTTCAAAATATTATTCACATTTAACCAATTTCTTGCAGCAATTGACACCTTTCAAAAGAAAATCATTGTGTATTGGCATCTGGTATTTTTTTTAAGTGTAAAAAATTATCATACCAGCATCTAATAGCAGTTTAACAGCTCCCACGTGTCCTTGTTCGGCTGCATAATGCAAGGCCGTTCTCATAAAAGCGTCCTGCTGGTCTATACCACATGTCACCATAGATGCGGAGGCAATGGCTGCACCAGTGCATTCCAATATGGCTGCATACCATCTGAAATTAATCATAACATAACTTATTTAAGGCATTCCAATATTAAGCATTGACAACTAAAAAGGTAACCAATCCAGTGCTTCTAGTAATTAATTTACACTTCTTTTCAAATAGGTAGTTTACTCAAGTAGTAAAATGTATTGTTTTATATTTTATAGTGTAGTATATAAAATACAAGATAATTCATTATAAACATAGATCTTTTAGGTAGTTGTATATTAATTAAGCTAAAGTTTGGTTTTTGTTTAGCTTCCAGTTCCAGAGACACTAATATCTGGAACTAGCAGTCATATTCAATTTGTTTTTTACTAAGCTAATTCTTGACCCAATAAAAGCTTTTTTTTAATCCCATCAGATTCTGATATGCCTCTAGCGAAAATTTCCATTCTGTTTCCTGAAATATATTCATAATGTATAACTTACTTATACATAGATGACCATGTCTCATCTTCACTTGTAGTGGGAGCTACACTACCTATTTCTTCATCCCATTCTAAGTCAGCTTGCGGAGATGGAGTCAATGATAGTGGGCTCAATGGAGATTTTATACTAGATATTTTGCTCTCATCACTACTGGACCCTTCGCTGTGTATAAATACGAAATAACCCTGATTTTTTTCCAGTTTTGAACACTCTTGCTTATTTGATGCTTCATCATTTTGCAACTTGGCTGATCTGTCAGTAAAACTTTTATATTTTACAACAGTTTCATCAAAATTCAAATCATGTCTTAATTTTCTTTTATGTGATTTCAAATGTCGCTTTCTAGTTGTATTGGAATTCGTTTTGTTTGTCAAACTGTTTGTTTTACTTGCATCAATAAGAAGTTTCATAATACTAATATTGCCAACATTAGCGGCTTCTCCTAAACATGTTTTACCGTGGCTAACAGTCTTGTTTGGATTAGCACCTGTAACATTTAGTTAAAATGTTTGATAAATTCAAAGTAAGCGACATATAGTCGTCAAACCAAAATCTGTGTGCACAAAGTGCATTGTGCATAATTTTGAAAAATTTTTCATGAAGGTTTTTTAAAAAGTAAGTATTTTATTTGAAAGTTAAGACTGTTATTTATATATGTGAACTTGTTAATTGTCTTTTAAACGTGGAAATTTAATTGTTTATTATTTTATTTTAACAATACTTGGTGTAAACTTTACACATAGGTAACAGATACTTGGTGCTGCACATAGCATATTTTATGGAACTACTATCCACTTTACTATTCACTAAGGTCAAAATGTTGGAATATCAAAAAAGTGCACATAGAAGATTTTGGTTTGACAATGGCGATATGCAAAACAGTTATTACTTTGTATGCATTGGCAAGAAATAAAATTACCTTGTGATAACAGGTGCGAAATTAATTCTTGATCTTCTCTCAATACAGCTTGATTTAAGTTGTCTTCGAGCGAATTTTCCATGATTTAGTCTTCAGTTGAACACAAATACGTTAAGTTGAGTCGAATTTAGTCATGAAGTCATTTTTAATTATTTTTTTTAAAATGTAGATACATTAAATTTTACTCACTATTCGTGACTTATTTGAGGATATTTTTATTTTCATGTCACAGGAACTAGAAAAATAAAATCTACATCTGGTTATAAGTTATAAATATAAATAATAGGACAATCTGTGAATAGGACCGTAATAGGACGTTTGATTTTGATCGAACTATACAGAATATAGAAATAAAAGTGACATTGACTGATTGATTGAATACTGTGACAGATGTTAGGCTGACATGCCTAGTGATCCGCTAGTGATGGGCAAAATGTATATGTTTGTTTAAAGTTATCGATATTGTTGGTATAATATTGTTCTTGCTTGATAACGAATATATTTAAAAAAATGAAAATATAATAAAATGTGAAAAAAATTAAAGAATAAAAAATGCAGTATAATAAAAGACAACTTTTTACCGACGTATAGTTGGCAACTCCGATTGTGGCGCTTATAATAATTATAGCGGCCTATAATTATTATAGCGGCCTATAGAAAGTTTGTATAGAACAGGGGCCCTAGACAAAGTGCCATAACGATAACGATAACGAAGTTCGATAGTTATAAATGTATGGGAAGTATCACGTGATTTAGCGAAGGCATATGTCAATCTCATACATTTTATTTTTAGCGAATCGAATCGCTACGGAGCGAATGCAACTTGTCTAGGGCCCCTGATTTGAGTCATGTTATTTTATTTATAACAGTGACGTAAAACAGTCAACAGTCAACACAATAATAATGAAATGTTATATTTTAAGTAATATTTTAAAAACGATAACGAAGTTCGAAAGAATAAATTATTGTTTTCGAACTTCGTTATCGTTTTAAATTGTTACTTTGACTATAATTGACTAGGGGCCCCTAAACTGTCCTTCATATCACGTTCATACTATTCACAATGATATGACAGATGTCAATTTGTGCAAAATTGACAGCTTTCATGTCATATTATTACTTGACTTGCTTGGTCTGTGACGTGGTATTTATTTTTGGAAGTCCATGAAGGCGGATTTGGTGGATTTAATTTTATACTTTTTGTACGTAAAAAGTGTCTTAAACATAATATCAATCTTAAAACATTCATTATCTTAGTTATTTTTTCAATATTAAGTGAAAATTACTTCAAAGCCTTTGTTTATAGAGAATATACCTTTATATCATCTTTATATTGTGCCTACACATTTCCAAGCATTTCCTGTGCATCTAGTGATACTGAAAATGACAAGGAAAGAATAATTTTATTACAGCAATAGCAAGAAATAAAGTGACGTTATTACATCTTCAAAGTAATTTAGTAGATCCTAATAAAGCTCATTCTGAAGAACATTGGTGCTATAGATTGTTTTCAGTACACACCTTTAAATTTACACAAGGGATGTACATTACATGGTTTTATTACATTAACTCAAAATAGTTTTATCTTTTCAGTTTTAATAATATGGTGGTAAAATGTCCACTGAAAATAATTGCTTAGTAAAAGCAGTTTATTCATTTAAGGGTAAAAATAATGATGAGCTATGTTTCAAAAAAGGTGATATAATAACAGTAACACAAAAGGAGGAGGGTGGGTGGTGGGAGGGAACTTTGGGCGAAACTACTGGCTGGTTTCCTAGCAATTATGTCACTGAGTATAAAGGTAACTTGAAAAACAACTGTTATCAGCTTGTTTCAATAATATTTAGCTTATGTCGCGGCTGCCAAGATTGGACGCTGGCCGTTTGTCGTTAACTGTGTGTGATGAAGTCTACAAACTAAAGCAAGATCTCATGGGCCAATGTGACTTGGCTGTCTAGTGTGCATGTACACTTAGGGTTAGTTCACACTGGAACACTTTTTAAGATAATGATAGAGTATAGCACTTATTAACTACAAAAAAGGTATACAGTTCAGTAAGTATACCGTAAGTTCAGTGGGTGTATGCGGCTTGAACCACTTCACATGATTCATTGAACTGTTTACCTTTTAGTGTAGTAAATAAGTGCTATATATAAAAAGTGTGCACCATGTTGCAAACCAGTGTGAACTGAGCCTTATGCTTATCATTTCAGATTACAATTGTATTTAATATAAGTATTTATTTTATACTTTTTTTAGATTCATCTGGCTCAGTGACTACTTCACCTATAAGAGCAGCTTCAGAAATTCAGGCATTCAGAAATGTGGTCCTCAAAGACATTATTGACTCTGAAAAAGCCCATGTGGCTGAGATGCAAGGTCTGGTCAGCAACTTTTTGCAACCATTGGAAAAAAGTGACATGTAAGTCAGCACTTACATAAAGTAATACCTACTTACTTACTTAAAGTAAATACTTTAGTTCCTAGTTTCTCAAGCTGGGGGTATAGTGACCTCTATTAGGTCGTGTTTGGGATTATGGGGGATCGCAATGTGTTCAATAAATTCTTATCCTTATATGAAACATTTAAAAAAGAATATTAAATCATGATACTGAAAAAAAAAAATAACCAATGTAAATCTTTAATAAACATCAAAATATATATTGTTGTGAGGGGATCGCAACATTTTTTACATAATTTATTAGATGTTTACGGGGTTGTGACACTGAAAAGGTTGAAAAACGATACTTTAGTTAAGTCTTTATTGACAATTTCAGTAGCAATCAAAACACAAATAAATTGTGTTGTAGTCTGCTTAATTGTTACACAGAAAAAATAATAAATAAGGTTTTTATTATTGAAATCATCGAAATCATATTCTATTGGCTTCGCGGATTATGTAGCCCGTAAATTTGGCTAAGGTTATCATTCTCAGTTACCTCTATCAGTTAATGTTTTTTTTTTTTCAGGCTTACTAAAGACGAATTTAAACAGTTGACTGGTAACATAAATGAGGTTCTTCTTACCCACGAGCAGTTTCTCGGTTTGCTCGAGGAGTGCGCTACAAAGACGGGTCCTGATCAAAGGGTTGGAGGACTTTTTCTACAATGGGCTCCTCAAATAAAAACTGTTCACCAAACATACTGTGCAGGTCATCCGAAAGCTGTTTGCATTCTTGACAAATACAAGTGAGTACACCCTCTTTCAATGCAGACTACATATTTCATTTCCCATTATTTATTATTATTAGTTTTTAATTCTTTATTACAACAACAATATACAAGAAAATACAAATAAATACAAATTCTTATATATAAACGGTGATGTGTCCCTAAACCGCTGAACCGATTTTGATGAAACTTTCAGACAATCTTCAGATTAATGCAGCAGGTGTTCCTGTAGAGTTTGGTAGCGATTGGACGCGGACGAAGTCGCGAGCAAAAACCCTAGTTAATAATAAAAATAATTATAATTAACTATAATTTAAATATATAAATGATTGGCGCTCAAATTACCTCTTTAGTCATCAATAGTTATTATATTTTTACCAGCTACGATTAAGTCAATTTTGGTGGACTTTCTTAAATAAATAAAAATCACTTAAAAACAGCCCTTGCCCTTGCTACTTCAGTGCAATACTTATCATTTTGCAGAGAGGAGTTAAATACTTGGATGGAAAATGCAGGCGCAGTATGTCCCGGAGTGTTGGTTTTGACAGCAGGCTTATCGAAACCATTCCGAAGACTTGGAAAGTATCCAGCGATGTTACAGGAACTTGCAAGACATGTGCACGAGGCTCATCCGGACCGAGGAGATACACATCGAGCGTCTGTTGTCTATAAGGATATTTCAGTAAGTGTATATTTCAGTAACCACTTATCTAACATTAGGGCCAGCGCTGACTGACGGTATCATACGGCACGGCACACCAAAGGATATTTTTTCTAGATTTCGGCCCTTGTGTAATCATTATAGATCGAGGGTAAGACAATTCCAATGTCTCATCTTAAATGTTGCAGTTATAAACTGAGTAGTCTTTGTTTATCTTAAGGTCGACAGAGAGGGTAATAGTCCACTTGATGCTAAGTGGCTAGTGTTACTTATAACACAAGCAACACCACACATGTGCTGCAGACTATTCTAGGATTAAGGATAAGGGATACATTAGGACTAAGAATATGTAAATGGGCTCTGGCATCCCTTACTCACTCACCGAAAGAGAACAGCCAGAGCCCATTATCCTATCCCTTCCCAACACCTTATCCTTATCCTACTGTAGTGGGCAGCGAACTTGCAGCAACTTGTAGCGCTGCTTGTATTATAGGTCGTCACCTACAGTCCACTTGATGGTCACCTGCCTTCAAGTGGACTGTCTGCCGACCCTAACATAAGGAAAATGTCCCTCTTTGCAGAGTGGTTGTGCAGCTCTCCGACGCCAGAAAGAGCTGGAACTGCAAGTGGTGACTGGCGAAGTGCGCGGTTGGCCCGGAGGCGAACTGGCTTCGCTGGGCGATGTACTTCACATGGGCAGCGTGGCCGTAGGACCCTCGCATCAGGACCGATACCTCGTTCTGTTTCCCTCAGCCCTACTCTTGCTCTCTGTCAGCAAGAGAGTTTCAGCTTTTGTTTATGAGGTAATACTTAAATAAGTTCACACGTTTCAATTTTAGGTTTTTTTTAGTTGTAATTTTATTTTACACTAGCTGACCCTGATCGTTTTTTGAAGTGAAAACTTCTTTAGGGCTTGCTTGGGCAGTTTTTTTGTATGGAAAATTTCGTAGGGGGTAAAAGTGTAGTTCGCTTTGAGGAACGAAACGATAGCGAGTTATAACTTGCCGGCGCATCAACATCTATAATCGGAAAAATAAACTATTTTAACTTTTTTTTAAGCTTTCACTTCTGATGTGCGACTGATATGTTTTTTTTTTTTTCGTATCCATTCAAACTTAGGAATAGCGAGTATATGAAAACACTCTCCTGTTAAAATACAATGTTCCCCTTTTGCCTGTGCACGATTGATCTACTGTTTGATTGAAGTTAAAATCGTTTCCGCAGGGTTGTCTGCCCTTGACAGGCATAAAAGTATCCAAACTGGACGATACGGATACTAGGAAGAATGCATTTGAGATAAGCGGCCCAATGATTGACACAATAGTGGCCGTTTGTCAAACTAGGGCCGAGGCCGACAACTGGGTCAGTTTGTTGCAGAAACATTCTAACGCGGGAAGCCCTTCTCACGAACCCGGTCAACCGCAATCTTTACCGCACGTAAGTATTTTTGTATAGAGATACAAAAATATAAGCAGCATCACCTATAAGCAAGTTAACAAAAGATGGCACGTACACACACATTGCGTTTGTGTAGTGTCTGTAGGCGAATGAGACACTATCTGTCTCTTTCCCGCGCGGACCCACTTATGAGTGTGACAGACACTGCTGTTCTTTTGTTCTGTTTAACAATTGAATACAGTCAGTCGTCGATAAACTGACGCGAACTGAAGATTCTGAATAGCATTAATTGTTACAAAATAAACCCAAATAAGTATCTATTGGTTAATATAGATACTTATTGTTTTCATTTTATACAGAGATCGTACAGATATAGTTCAGAAACATTGCAAAATTGGTTAAAATATAACTAAAAAATGCATTTGCGTAAGTACCGTGAACGTGCCAGTTTTAGTTAACTCACCTATAATACATATAGTTTGACTAAGATTTTCTTTTCCACTTAAGAGTTGAATAGTTATGAAAGACATGCATTAAGTTATTTTATGGTGTTTCCCCACATAGCTGACGCGTTCTCCTTCCGAAGGGGCGCTCTCTAGCATCAACTCAACCAGACGCAGTCTCTATCACGTGACTCTGCCACCGCCGAGCTATCCCTCTGCATCGCCATATTATTCGCTGACAAAATATTTCGCGAGATTAGTAAAGAAAAGAGTAATAACTAAGCAGATGCTTAGGAAACTGTTGTACGAGAGGACTTGGGCTAAAGCGTTTGAATTGTCGGGGCTTCCGGTCCTAAGGCGGCATAAGAATCGTATCAGGCTCAGAATTGATGATGATGGCACGGTTAACACTGAAACTGAATATACTGACAGCGATCGCAATTCCGATGATAGTGATAGGGAGACTGACACGACTGAATCGTACTGCAGTTCGAGTTGCACTGACGCCGAGGCAATTAGCAATTCTAAAATGTCGCGGCAAAACGCCATGGACAATACTAGTCCTAGAACTATGTCGTCCTCCTGCAGTAGTTGGGGTAGTAACTATGGTTATGTACGGTACTTCGACAATTCTGCAGACATGCATTTTGATGTAGCACAAAAGGAAATTAAGGGAGATTGTACTAGAAATTTGTTTCAATCGTTCGCTTCATCTAACAATGTGCACAACACTGTCAATGTGATTGATAGTAACAATCAATTGCAAAGGTCATCATGTGGACATAAAAATAGTTTACAACCGTTTTTACAACATTCCGAGAGTACTGAGAATTCCAGTTTTGAAGTTAGACCGTACATGGCGTGTGAAGATTTGGTTAATATCGATGAAGATATGCAAATTGATACAAATACAAAAGATGAGAACGACGATGCATTTGTTCCCACCCGAAGAAGTTTTCCAGATCGCAATGTAAAAAATGAAATGGCACCTAAACTGTGGAAATCTACAGAGGAGCACTATTCTCAAGATAACTCGGAAGAAGTTACCAATATCGACATATCGAATTTAGTGCACGAATTAGACCCGCCTTCCCCGAAACTGCACAGAAGCTTTAACTGTTTCGAAGAATACATTGTAATCGATCCTCCACCAATGTTTCGGAACATTGAGGAAGACGTTAAGATTGTTAAACTTAACGCCAATATACCCTTTCGTAAACATTCGCTTAATTCTGACAAAAGAATTAGACGATCCATGTCGAAATCGATGGTTGAAACGGAAAGTTTTAATAGGAATGATGAAGCTCGTGTACAAAGAATGAGTTCTCAATCAGAAAATAATAATATTCAAAGAAAATGCGAGTGTTGCAATAGGTCCTTGTGTCCGAGTCCAAGGTCGTCTGATTCGGGCGTTGTAGGCAGTTGCAACTTGGCTTCTCCCGAATTGAACATCGCTGAATATCCCGGTTGCAATGCCGCTAACGATTCGGATAATCACGATAAAAACTCGGATCATTTGAAGGATTCGCTATCTAATTTGTCGGATATTGACAGTCGTAAAAAGTTGACTTTATCAGAAATAGAAGCGGCTACATTCGAGGACCAATGTCGGTGCACTTCTCCTTTTGGTTCAACTGCTCGCACTTCCTGCGTGACCAGCGTAACTTCCGAGACTAGTTTTGATGTGACCGATTTGTCGAATACTCATCTCAAGTCAACATTTACCACAAGTCCTCCTTTGCCTTCGCCACAAATCAAACGAACATCTATAAGGCGAAACATCGAACGCTATGTGCCGGAAATAAAACTAAAACCCGATCCACCTCCACGAATTTACAGAAAACCTAGTGCACATCTGGAGGTACCGAAGAATGTTCGTCAACATGTACCCTGTCAGTGGAGCACATTGAATATAACCGAAAGATCTAAGCCCAGCTTGCACTATCACTTGAGAATATACAAAGAAAAGCCTGAATACAACATGACCGTGAGACAGTCTCGCGTTGATAAGCCTCGCAACTGCGATATGTCTTCCAAAGAGAAATGTGAAGCGCGTAAAACTAGATCCCGAAGCGAGGACTTGGCCAAATTGCAGAAAGGCTTGACGGAAGCTCAAAAGGGCTTCGTCGTGTACCGTTCAGATTTATACGCACACTGGTGGATGAAAGCAAAGTTACCCATTACCGTGGTCAACGACTCAGGCAAGGATAATTCTTTTGTAGAGATACTGTTTGTGTATCACTGGTTTTGAAGATAATAATTGCCTTGAAGTTTTATAACCACTAGATTAATACTGTCACTATAGTTACCCCAGTGTTGCAGTGCTTTACTTGATCATCCTTGCCTGTGTTTATTCATCTTACTAACTGAACAGCCACTGCAAGTAGATGTCATATTTACTAACCAGACCAGTTGCATGGTAAAGCTTGGCCATCACTTAATAATGTTTCCCAATACAATAAATAATTGACGGCAAACTCATATATTGTTTTTGCCCTAAAGCCTATAATAAACCCGTTTGAACCTGGGTCCATAGCAGATAGAGAATAAAATGGAAAAAAATATGTTTATAAGTGTGAATAACATTGTTTTGTATCTGAAAATATTACTGGGCTGGTCTTACTTAATTCACAGTAAATATGAGTATATTTTTATCTCGAAATTGTAATATTTTATTGTATCTGATGAGATAAAATTATAAAAACACAAAAAACGCAGCGTTATTTTCAAAGCAATGCTTTTCTAGAAATAGCGAAATCAAACGATGTTTGGTTATTTCAAAGTGGGCAAGTGTGTTTGTAATATAAATATACGTATTAATGGTGTTTATTATTGTTTCTATTTCGACAGATGGCCATGAGCGACAGCAATAACTCTGATTTATCGTCCGGCCTCACAAACCACAAAAGATCACACTCATTCAACAATCATCAAAGTTACACACAACACACGCAGCAGACACAAAAGAATAAACAAAAGAATCAGTCGGCACGGTGGCTTTTGAACTCCTGCGACTCCCTCGATCAATCGCCGGCCAAAACAAACAAAACTCCAATTGGGAAGAAGTTCTCATCCGTTGATTTTATCGACACATCGTGCTCAATTCTTAGTAGTAAAGGTAAGCAATGTACGATTTCTAAATACTTAGGCTGGAGTTAGATGGACGAGAATAATTTCTTGCGACTGTCGCAATTTAAACTCTATTGACTAGGCAACAACATTGAAATTTTTCTATCATCTAATTGATTGACCGCGCGGCTTCAACCAATGTGTCAACGCGGTCTGTCGGCGCGCTCTCCAGTACAAATATTCCAATTAAATTTCGATTTACGTAGTTGCAGAAAGCTTATCTTACCGTAACAGCGCAGTCATAATTCGTGTCATATAACGCGTACTTATAGATTTATACTTTTCGCATCGTTTATACATGCGAATATCTTCCCATAGAGTAGAAATATCTTCCCATCAGAAAGTCTGAATTATTTTTCTGTTTTATATGAAATAATAAAATTATATAAAACAATATGTTTAACCTATAATAGATTTCGTTATTGATAGGTAGTCGTAATCTTTTTTTGCTGTCAAAAACTTAATTCAAAATGGATTGAATTGAGTAGACTCTTCAGAATTTTTTTTGAAAAACATTTGATAACTCGTCGCTGAGAGTCTCATCCTTACTCTCAATTCCTACAGGACATATGAATGGTATTGGGCGATCATGGTATGCAAAGCATCTTTCTCCAACACCACATATGCATCTACATATTTCATATTTGAATATTATATAGGCTGGAGTATAACGTGTCTACGCCCCGCACCTCCTCTGAGGCCGCAGTCATTCACTATCGGCTCCGATGAAAATATTGGACCGACTCACCCATATGCACCTCACCAACGAAAATCTAACTCGTACGAGGAAGACGCGCTTATACTCAGAGTCATCGAGGCCTATTGCACTTCAGCGCGATGTAGAAACGCTGTCAGTTCAGGTGAGTCTTTTATTATGTTTTTTTTTTTTTTATTTATTTCCAATCTAACTTTTAATAGGGTAATTGTTGGTGCCACGAAATTAGACCGTGTGTAGTAAGCCGCAAGTGTGCTATTCCTGTACGCATTGAATGCCGTCCATCGCACAGTGTAGTCACATGTAATAAATTAAGGTGATATCATTACTAATATTTACATATTTTTATATAAATCACCTCATTATAATGGTATCTATACTAAATGTTGTCACCTTTTATGGATATATATTTAGTTAGTTACACCGTTACACGTGACTGTGGGCGCCATATTGTTTCTACTTTCGTGGCGAGAATTATGAAAACTTAACATGCTCATTTCATTTTTAGGAATTGAGAATTGCATTTGCTACATATATTTTATATTTATTTAATTTAAAAAAATTCACAAGGCAGTTTTAACACATAGAAATCGATAAGTATAATTTACTAATATTACTAGTACATACTAATTTTAAACAACTTTACAATTTACAAAGAACTAAATACCTACCTAACTCCTGAGGGATTCCATGTTTATATATTACCTATAGATATTGTACGTTAAAAAAGAAATCATTAAAAAAACATGACAGTTTTGTGTTGTATTGTTGTGATCATGACAGTTATTATATCTCTCTTATCATATCAATTTGCTATTGTTATTTGTCAAATGTGACCTGTCTCACTAAAAGTAGAGACAAACTGGTCCCACTACATGTGACACGCATTATGACATGTACTCCTGAATTTGTATGAAAACAAACGACTTCGGATCTGTCAGTCTGTCAAGCCATAATTGAACGTTGGGACAGGGATGTTTCTGCATAAATTAATGTATATCATGAACCCAAAAAAAAACCATTCCAACATAATAAACATAGTATATCATCCTTAAACTTGCTGTCTGAATCAGTATCAGGGGTAAGAGCCCATTAGAGCCCATTCCCATTACCTCCCATCCCTCCCTTATTATCTTTAATCCTACTATGGTCGGCAGCGCACTTGTATCACTTATGGCGTTACTTGTGTTATAGGCGACGGTAGCCACCTACCATCAAGTGGACCGTCAGCCTGCCTGTCGACCTTAACATAAAAAATAAAGATGCACTAGTGCAACTTTTGAGATCATACAGCGTGTGATGCCAAATTACATTGCAAACGCGGAACAAGACGTGTGCATAACTTTCTTACGTCGCACCGCATGCGTTGCATACGTGGGACCAGTTTGTCTCTTATCATCTTAAATTGTATTGAAACTGATTGTGAGTCATACTTAAACACAATCTTTTTAGTTATTATTTATTTATTTTTATGAAATAAATAGAAAAAAATATTTTGTAAATTTTAAAAAACAACTACAATAATTTAAATCACTGTAATAATATAAAAACTTGTAAATTTTATATATTTGTCGTATTTTTTTACGAAATAAATAAATAATAATAAGAGTTCAAGAAATGTTATTTTTTGTTTGAGTTGAAGAGTTAAGAAATTTTAATGGAGTATATTAGGTAATCATTTACTCACAACATTAATATTTATTCAGGCTGGGAAATAAACACGTAGGTCTACAATTAACTTATAGGTTGTAGTGGCGAGTTTTTTTTTTACTAACATAGGTGTATTTATTATGCAGTACCCAATATACCACTGGAGATATTCGAGTCGACCAGGAGGAGACACGCGAAATCAAGGAATCGTATAATCAGTTGGTTTTTAGAATGAAAAAAGAAATGTGTATACTCCAAACCAAATATAACGCTAGTCATTTTAAACGTAGCGCTTGAATATCTATATGTTCATTTACTGTCGTTAGTGTCATGTACTATTTATTAGTGACATATGAATAATACTCGATATACTTAATCTCATTTGTACGTAATATTGAGCACGCATGATATAAATAATTATTATTTTATAATATATAGCCTCAGATACAATAAGAATTAAAGATAGAGTCCTGCAGACGGCAGAATGAAGCCGGTAAAACTACGCTCAGCCTTATTAAATATTCACTAGTGAAAATGCCCATTTGCTTAGTGATAATAAACAGGATGGAATCACATTTCACACGTGAGTTAACTTGGAAACCAATATTTTCAAAAAAAAAAAATGCATACGCACTACATGTTTATAAAACAGGCTTCACTATGTTGTCCGCAAAAATTCTGTCTTTAGTTTTTATTTGGTCTGAGTATATAGCATGCTTTAATACAGTTATAAACTCTGTGACACTAGAATATTGAATACACTCACTGTTTTGAACAAAAAAAAAACACAAAATGGTATATTTTTTAAAGTGTATTATTGCTTTTCTTACTGCACAGTCAGTACAAAGTAGCTAGTCATATTATTGTAGCGGGTAAAGTTTTATTTTATTTAATGGTACAAATCGTAAGTAGAATGAAATACTTAGTGCATTTGTAAATCCTGGTTACGGTAAATAAGGTGTCTTAGAAAACAGACTATCCCCTCGACAAATTAATCGTATAATCGTCGCTTTTGATAATAATTTTAATTTGGCAACGGTGTTACTAGTGTAACACCGTTGCCAAATTAAAATTATTATTCAGTTCAGTTCAGTTGGGTGCTTGTCCGCCGCAGAGATCTCTCGTGACGTCACACTCTAGACTCTAGAAACATATTCTTCTTCTTCTTCTCTTAGTGCCATCTCCTATCGGAGATTGGCTATCACCATGGCTATGCTAACCCTCGAGGCGGCGGCTCGAAACAGCGATCTGGTACTTTGGCCATACCACAGAAACATACTCGCCATATCTATTATTCCATGTGAAATAGATCTGTGTAAAAATTAATTCATCTTGGATTCACAAGTATACTTATCTTTGCATTCGCTTAAACTCTCCCATAATACGGAACGATTCATTTATTCAGACAATAATGTATTATCGCATTAAGGTTTAAATTAAAAATTTCGGAATTGACTCCTTAATCTATTAAGTTTATAATCTGATCAGTCAACAATTAAGTAACAACAAGTGGTACATGAGAATGCTATTTTCTGCATCGACTAAATCGAATTTACCATAGGAAATCAAACGGAATCAATATATTTAACGAAAATTATCTTTTGATTTCTATTTCATTCTTTTTGTATTTTTTTGTTTTTTGTAAGCTACGAAAAAAAAAAAAACAAAAAAAGAACACACCTAGTAGTGCATAAAATGTAGAAGCATTTTTATTAAATATTCTGTTTGAGAATGTAAATAGGCAGTGGCCTATTTTGCGTCGACTATAACGAAACACGTGAATTCACCTTGATGCTTTGATTTAAAATGCGACTGTTATCGAAATCTATTATATTGGCAAAGATCGGAATAGGGAGAGATTTTGCTGGCAATTACGTAAATGGATTATAAAAGTATGGATATGCTTTTAGATTTCGAAATTATTAATGAGCTCTTAACTTTTTATTATCAACGCGGAATGTTTTATGAAAAACAGTTCAAAATTTATATCATAATATAAAAGGTTCATTTTTACATTATTTAATTACGTTAGCTTTAATCGGGACCTTTAAATTCATTTGTTTCAAATAGGTAGCTACCTATTTTATATTAATACTCAAAATTATGACTCGGTTAGTCGCCTTCATTGCCAGTATATTCTTAATCAAAGGCCAGTATCTATTGCCACCGTTTAAACAATCTACTGTAAACAGCTAGTTGTGGATTATCCATGTTGAGATAAGATCGGGTAAACTTACTTATTGTTTTGCGATCTGAATTTATTTATCCTAAAATTGTCGCGCCGTGACATTTTTCTTGCGAGAGGGTTAGTCTGTTTTCTAATGACCCATGTAATAATAATTTTGTACAGGTTGCCTATGTAATAATAATGCATTTTCGAAATAACAAGTATACATAGCAAAGCGTAAGGAGCAATGTTGTATGACTAACAAACAGCAAATAAATATGTTAATATTTACACACTTCCTATTAAATTTTACAATGCAAACTCCACTAAGTTTCTGGCTTACGCCAATAAAATGGTAGTCTGAAAATTTCTATTTTGTTACATGCGGCTGCCTTTTTATCACGCCTGCAGTGGACTGCGGCCACTTAAACATCGGTAAAGTACAATATCACGCACCCGCTATCACTAACACGCCCTACTATACTAAATTTACGCCAATGGGTCAGAGAAAAGAGACAGCCGAGTATTGCTCCTCCAAGGGGACGAGAGTGAGACGTAACAAGAGCTCGTCGGCAGCCGATACGTCCCTTTACAGGGGCCCTGAGTCGAGGAGACTATTGTCGGATAGGAAGTTTCAATTGAACCGGTCAAATCCCAATTTGTGGGAGTGCTCGGATGAGAGTCGGTATGAACGCGAGCGAAGGAGCGGGTCGCAGCCGAGTCTAGTGCAGTTGAGAGTGACGCCCGCGCCGGCCCCAGTACCGCACCGCTCGGCTCGCTCGTCCACCTGGTGTTGTGGCTCGTTCGTCAAACAAATCACCAAGTCGCATCATTTCGATTGACATTAGTCATTGAACACACAGCTCGGTGTAGACGTTTAACAAAGTCTAAGCGTGCGTCCTGAGTGACGGCGTATAGCGGATGCTGAATCCGCCGCGCACGTCGGCTAGTGCCTGCATCTGCTAAGTGCAAAAAGTATACTTATTGACAAAAAAGTTTTCCTGAAAATTTTTATATGAACGTTTATTTTAAAAGAAAGAATCTTTCTTTTCTTTTAAAATAAACGTTTTAAAAGAAAATTCTTTAATATTTGAAACTTAAGGTTGTTTGTTTTACATAAACTTATTTGTTTTTTAAACATGAAAATTTAATGATTTATTTGTTGTTTTTATAATAAAGTAAATTTTGCACATAACAGATTCTAGCCTGCTTGCACATAGTATATTTTATTAAGAGCTCGTCAGTTTGACAAATAGTTGCTCATAAGTCCTTATTAATTTTTATACGATAGATAAGGCAGGACCCTGCTATGATTGCTTTGAGTATTTAAGCAATTCAATTTGTAAAATGACAATATTATGTTCTTACGAAATGCTGCCTTAGTTTGATTGATTTGAGAAAGATAAATATCACCATTTTGTAACTTCCGCGCGATGCGATGAGACTCCGATAAATATGTTTTTTTATTCTGTTTCTTCATAATCGAAGCTGTTCCATAGTAAATTATTGAGACTCGATACAAATCGATTCGACGATACTAGTTGACGCCAGATTTTATACAACCACACAGCAGAAACAAGCTGTCTCCAAGACTTCAAACCAATTTTTTTTAACTGTTTTAAAATTCTATTATTATGTATATTCAATATTTAATTTTACCCATAAAACCACTGCTAATTTTAATAATAATATTAATAAATTTTAATAATTTTAATAAAGGTTAAGAAATAATATTAAGAAAATTGTTTTTTTAATATTATTTATTTTACTCCAAACAGATATTATCATCTTATTAAAGAAATTACTAAGAAATGCGGCCTTAAAAGAGTCTTGTCGGCTGTGTGCTCTCTGACGCAACGTTTGATGCTACATTCAGTGCTATTCCAACGCATAGCTTGCTGTTCATTCTTAAATCACTAATTCCCTCTCATGACATCCGGTGTGCGTGATCGTTGACTGCGTGTTCCGCCTTTACACTGAACATTAACAATTATTGTTAACAAAAAAATACTAATAAATTTCCTCGCAAGCGATCTAAATGTGCCATATTCATTAGACAATACTTCGGGAGTATCGCAAAGCTGTTATGTCCGAGTTGATTAGTTTCAAAGGTGGCATTTTTTCAAGTTGGCATTGTGTTTTTGTCCCATAAAAAAAATATCTTTACTTTTTCTTAGATGTTAAAATATTTATTCAATTTTTTTTTCATTTACCAAAAATTATCTAAAAGTCAAATTGCCGCATTTGAAAGTAGTCAACTCCAATTGTAACATAGATTTATTTGTTTGAATACAATGCAATGCATGTTTGCAGTATTATTTAGAATTAAAAGTTTATTGTCACAATGCATGTTTTTTAGTCAATAAGTGATACTGTATATAAACTTTTTGGTGCATTATTTAGCATAAATGCATGTGCTTATATCTTAGTAGTTAGTGTAAGTATATATATTTATATTTGTGGTGTTTTTTAATATAATATATTTATTAAATATGTTTTTTCACAAAAAAAGGGGTTTTAAACCGACCATCGTCGATGCCTACCTGTCGACGAATGTGTGATGTGAATATAGCTTTATAAATGTTACAATATACTATAATATTTTCAAGAAATTCGAAGGAAGAACTTTTTTGGAAGATGGCAATATTTAATTTAGTAGGGTAAAGCGGGGCTAGTTGAGCAATTTTTCACTTGAGCGGATATAACTCCTCAATGATAAGTCTCAATAAGTTGTTATGCGATCTGATGGATTACTAATTTATCCCTTAGCAAAAGTGTCCATGTAATTTATTGTTAATAAGTCAGATTTAAGAGCTACAACTGTCTATGTTCAGAAGGTCAAACGTGCTCAACGTACCCCATAGGTGAGGTAAGTTGAGCATGGGTACGAGGCAAGTTGAGCACTAAGAATGTCTAGCCAAACCTTGGGTTCAATTTTAACTAGAGATTAAATAAAATATCTGTTAGACAATCAGCTCTTTATTTATAGTCTTTTAGTGACAGAACAACAAAACTTAAAGTAATTTTCTTTGAATAATTAACCGAAACTAGAATCAACAAAACATCAACGAATCTTAACATTACTTCAGAATTAGATTCAGTCTTTCTGTTTAAAATAAGAACCATTCTTTTCCGGCCATCTTATTTGCAGTCCAGCTGGGTGGTATTTCAATACCAAATTTAGCATCACACTCGTAGGCAAGGCGACGGACGTCTTTTTGAGAATATCCATAGAAGATTGATGCCATTTGTAGCAAGTATTTTGTCAAAGACTCCTCCTGTGTAGGAGAAAATACTTGCCTCGGTGTTTCATAGCCCATGGATGCATCACCGCCTTCATTTATTTCTTCAGAAATCTTGTTAAAATCATCTCTTTGATACCGAATTCTTTGGCGACGGAATTCACACTTTTTCCCTCGTCGTTGACAGCCTTTGCAGCATTATTTAAGTCTTCAGTAATGTAAGAACATCTTGTTGTCTTCCTCTTGTAAGTCCACATCCTAAAAAAAATTCATTACTTTAGTTGTTTGAGTCGTGGGGCAAGTTGAGCAACTACAGCTCAACTAACCCCAACCCGAAATTTTATAACAAAAGTGAGGTTACAAAAAAACCGTAAGAATTATACCCAGAACCTCTTTACATATCAAAAGTACAATAATTTTATGGAAGATTAACACTTACCTGATTGAAAACAGATAACATTTGACTAATACAGACGAAAACTTGCGATTAACGATTTTTTTACTATTTGGTCACAAAATAAAAAAAACGCCCGGGTGCTTCACTCGCTTGTCGAGCTGCAACTAGCGATCGCGCGATTATTACCCCTCCCGCGACCCCTTCTTTCCGCCATATCATGCCTATGCGTACGGTGAATAGTTTGCGAGATATTTCGATTGCCCAACTTGCCCCTATGCTCAACTAGGCCCCGCTTTACCCTACATATAGTTTGGATTTTATATTTTTTGTATGTACAAATTTGTATTTTATGTTCTTTTGTAAAAGCTCCCCGTTAGAAAAACTTTACAAGTAGTAAAAAAACAAACGAAATATTAAAAAAAAAACGCAATATAGATTTATTGTTTTGACGATAATATACACAGGTTAAGGAATATTAAAAGTATAAAATTTTTATAATAAAAAATTGCAGAGTCGTTAAGTTTTATTATTGGCACAGTATAATTGTAACAAATATACAAGAAATTACAATTTATCGTGGATATTATCGCGAACTTCATTAATTGTAGTGTTAATAATGAAATTTGAATGATAATATTTTGAGTGTAGCTAAATTTTTAGAAGTTAGATTTTTTTATTCTAATTTGAATAATATACATAATAATTACCGTTTATGTAATTGTTAAATTTGATTTGAAAAAGGTGCTTGTAAGTTAGTTAGTTGTTTTAACGAGTTAACTAATGTTAATGCTTTAACATTAATAACTATATATGAAAAAAATATAAATGTTTCATACTACATATTAACAATAAAATTTACGTTAGTATATTTCATGAATGTACACTTTATATTACATGCGGTTATTCTATTCTGATATATATGTCGCAGAGTTATTGTAAAAATTTATATTGATACCGGAAATTAAAATTATTCGGACTTTTGTTAATCGCGTCCTATTTGCACGGTTTTTAGTGTTATTTTAATTTTACTAGACTTACTTTTTTTTTCTAAAGCTTGCATGTTTGGTTTTGCAAATGGTGGATAACACGATTCTCAGTAAATCGGCTAATCAAAATGAACCGAGTTTTTTTTTACCTATTTTTAATAATAAGGGATTGGCTCACAGGCTGACGGTCGCCTGTGTCAATAAGATTGCCAAAGAATTCATAGACAAAAGTCCGTGCAATATATTTTTCTACCATTAGTGCAGTTATAATATCACGGCTTTTACAGTAACCCTACGACATATCTATTTAGATCTAGCTTGTATCTTTATAACCCATCTAAGAAGTGAACTTAATATAATTTCCGTACGTTAGAGTTTCTTGACAAAAAGGTCTAAAATGAAATTGACACTTTACCATTCATTGGAAATAGTATATTATTTCAAACGAAGTTTGTTTCGATCTATTTGTTTTTATTTTGTTGAAGCGTTTTTGCCTCCATGTGCCAATGATTGTCCAGAAGGGTTAGCGACGGTTGCCAAGTTTTGTGCTATTTTCGTCCTATCTAGAGGTCGCGTTAGTGAATGTACATTTTTATTGCTCTCGAACTAATATTTCCAATGATAGAACATTTTTGCCGACTTCGATGAGCGGACTGTTATGAGACTCGAGTGTATTTAGAGGGGCTTCTATGAAATTCTTAAATAGGTTACAAGCGTAGAGTCAGACACGTAATTATAAGCTTCAAAATGTTCGGTTCGTTCTTTTGATATGGAAATGCATTCGCCTGGAAAAATACCATTGCGAATTTTTGTGAAACTTCATTCTTGAAATGGTCTCTTTTCAAACCCTTAAAATCAAGATGATTTTAGTTTTAAATTTTCAAGTTACGATAAGTTAAGCACATTTTAGAATAATTATAGAATTATTAGCGGTCAGCCCCCGGCCTCGCACTTATGCTAATTTTTTTCGCAAATTATGTACAAAAACTTTCCTCATTGATCGCTCTTTCCAATAGTTAAAACCGCATCAGTATCCTTTGCGTGTTAGGAGGAGAGCGACTATAAAGTTAGACAGAGGCGGAAAGACAGTCGGAAAACTTATACTATGTAAGGATTATGCGTGCACTGGGCAGTCCTTAAACTTTCCTTAAAGTCATGCAAAGATATTGATCTTAAGCCTGTACTGGTGAAATTTCTTTACAACCTATACGCTGAATTTTTCAAGGGTTCATGCAGGGCTTAATCCGAACTACAGGGAATAGTTTCAAATAATGTTACTCCCATGATTTTGTTAAAAATTGAAAGTACTATATTGTACTAGCGAACGGTTGTCAAGTTATTCAAAATTTTCTCTTCATAAGAACTTTCCTCAGATGTCAACGAATATTTAAAAGAAAAAAAAATTAGCCGAATTGGCCCAACAGGTCTCGAGTTTTGCGTTTGGCAACACATTTTTGTTTATTAAATAAGAAGATAGATTATTGAAAATAAAATATAATTTAGTCAGAGACTCGTAACAGTTTGTTCATTTTCTGAAAACTGAATGATTAAAAAAAGCGATGCAGTTTCAGTTTCTTTTTAACCGAGGCTTCTTTCAGAATTTTCACTACATACTGTTTCTCCGAATTCGACCGTCATCCAGCAATATGTGCGGAGGATGAAACACGAAAAAAGCGTATAATACCCTAACCGTTGTTAACGAAGGTCCACTGCATACCGTTGATTAAATATTGACTGGGGGAGTGCAGTGCGCTGTAATATTTACACAGAGTGCGTGGCCACTTCGTTAAACCATTGTCAACTGTTATAATTATTTTCGGTGTTCCAGCTCTTCCCGCATTTCCTGTAACACGAATTCTATATTTTTTTATCTCTTTCGCGTTGCTTTTTTTTTGTTAAGGTCGACAGACAGGCTGACGGTTCACTTGATGGTAGGTTAATTCAGGTAGGTATAGTTTAATTCAGTTAATCATAAATACATAAAGTGAAAATGTCATTCTCACTGGTTGATCCGTTTCTGAGATTAGCGTGCACAGATAAACTGACAAAAATTCTAAAAACTATTTTTTTTACCTTATTTTGAAAAAATATATTAAATGTACAGACATAATAACATTTCGCAGTCTCGCTAAATTGTATGATTAGTAAAATAGCCAGCCACGGATAAAAGCCGCGGCTGGCTCATCAAATCATCAACTAATTTTGTAAATTGCCTATGTATTAAACCTTGATTAAACTCCATACTTAAGTATTCGTGTTAGTAATTACTAACCGTACCTATTAGTAATTATGTTTACTTATGATTTTATTTTCATTAATGTTTTCAATTAGGATTTTTTAAACGTTGGATTTTAATTCGAAAGCTCGTTTTGTGGATTATGCAGTCAATGCATTTTAATTATGAAATTGGTTCGGCCTCAGCATTTTAATTATAAATTCAGTTCAATACTTTATAGGAACATCGGAAATTTTAAAATAATTTTTTTTATCACTTTTTCGTAATTTTTGCGTTTTTTAAGCTTTTCATATAAATAATAAAATCTTTTATCCTGACTGCAAAGCTGAAATTCGGATCATAGATTTATTTTCAAACTGAAGCATCCGTTGAGAATGGATTTTTGAAAATTACAACTCCCTGCGAAGCCGGGTGCTGCAGGTCGTTGGTAATTAAATATATTTTCAATTGTTTTTTTAGACTTGATGAATCAGGTCGACGAAGTTTTGTTATTTTATTTTGACAACATACAATACATGTATTGTATCATTACATTTAGGGTCAGCGCAGATCGACGGAGTGGCGGCGCAGAGACTAATGAGCTATCATTTGAAAATCGACTTTAGTTACTTCAGCATGTGATTGAAAGTGGTACGAGTATGATAAAAAAAAACTCTCGCAGTTGGCAAGCGCGGGCGAGCGGCGCGCGGTGAAGCTTCAGGTAAAGAAACTAAAGTCGATTTTCAATTGAATAGCGCTTTAGTCTCTTCGCCGCCACTCCGTCGGTCTGCGCTGAGCCTTAGACCTATCGTAACTCGGCACCTCGCGCCGATGGCTTCATCTCACCACGAGCGCAAAGATGCGAGCGGTTTGCATTCCAACAAATTGCCGAGTTAGGGACTAACTAAATTTATAATTCATCTCAATTCAGCTTTTGTCCATATAATAGAAACACCACGTCCTTTAAGCTTTTCTCAGCTGCGAACGTATGTGGTTTTTTACAAAGACATCTCCATACACGAAGACGCGGTACGCATCTCCATACAATGCCGGTCTATAATATGGAAAAAAGCTAAATTAAGCTGAATAATTGTAGTTACTCCCTTAGCTTGACTTGACCGAGTAGTAATATAATTTGATACTATATATTTTCCAATTATAATTGTATATCGCATAGCATTTTATAAATTAATAGTAGTATATACATAGTATGTATATTAACACGCAATATGACTATTAATTTCGTTCTCTATTTATAATAATAATAATAAAACTGTGTGTGTTTAATATAATAGTTCGATGGATAATCTTCTTACTCGCCTGCTAAAAATATAATAAATTTACATAAAATTTGTTCTTATAAAGTAAATAAATAAGTAAATACAATTTATATACGTTTTGTTTTTAATCTCCATTTGGTTTTGTAAATTTGTGCTTTTATTCTTTTCATAAATGTTTATTTTTATAATATTTCTTGTATAGAATTTTTAAATAGTAATTGTCAAACATAATCTATTTATTTGTACGAACTTACTTTACGACTGATATTTTGGCCTTATTATAAACATAATAATATTATATTCATATTAAATTATATTATTCACATATATTATATTATTATACCTATGTTATTTTTCGTGAAACAATTCGGCATTAAATGCCTTAAAACTTATAACAATGTTGAACAAATTGAATTTGTTTTGTAAATTGAATGAATTTCTGTATGGAATCTCATTGTGGAAATATTGCACGGAATATATTTTAATCCTCAATTTGAAATACTTACATTGTTATAAAGTCCTCAAGGGAATGTGTTTTAATATGAAAAGTAAAGATAAAATATATGTAAATAATAATATGTTATAATAATACAGAAAATCTACCTACTCGTATAGGCAGTAAGAATATCTAACACTAATATAATGATTGCGTGTTATTTAAATGCCTTATTTATTGTTTATTCAAATGTATTGTACCTCTTATGATATTTTAATATAAATTATTTAAATAGTAAGACTAATGTATTTCTTTGACACTCCCTAATTCATTTTTATTTATTTATTACACTCAGCATTATACAAACACGCCTCATTTTTAATGCATTAATTATATGCACTGAGCAAAATACATTGGCCTGCAGTACTATTCTAGAAGTTTTATTTCTCATTGCATAGCGCTAGAAAGAGATAGGTAGAACGTGGCTAGAATGTGAAATAGATTGGTAACTGTCAACTTTCGTGTTACCTACAAAATTATTCTAGAATAACGCTGCTGACCTTCAAACTCAGAATAAGCAATATCTCAGAAGGAGCGATCGCGCATAACCTGAGCTAAAAGATTCTATTGTTGTATAGTACTCTATACAACACTTCTACTTTCTAGGTAGTAGTCGAGGAATAAATATAGTTAAATTTTGTGTTTGCCCGAAGTGTGGAATATTTTTAAGTTGTTAGGCCGGTTTCAGTGCTCTCCTGACGGTCAGTCCTGACGATACGCGAGCTCTGCAACGACTTGTGAATTTTCATACAAATGACAAGCGCGTCGGTCGCACGATCGGTCGTGCGTATCGCAGGCCTGACCGCGTCAGGAGAGCACTGAAACCGGCCTTAATCTTGTTAATTTTTGAACGCTCTTTCTGTTTTATTCTTGATTCTGTGTGTCTAAAACAAAATTATACAATGAAACCTTAACGTAGCACGGTTGAATAACTCTTCACAAAGCATATGTCATACAAAATGTTGCATACTTGCATACACTTAAATATAAAAAATATAGTTTTTTTTTATCGGCTATAAACTCATTTTAATGTAAATTCTAATTATCTCACATGTTATGTACATTTCATATTCGAAATACAGCGCAAAGCGACACTTCATCACATGACTAATTTTGAGATATATTACGATTAAATAATTAAAATATAATGAATTCAGTATAGGTATTAGAGTTTATGTTTAATTCATTTGAAACTTTTTTCATTTATTTGCTATTTCACATTTTAATGTTCAAAGTTCCAAAATGTATCTACACGGTAGCGTTTTAAAACATAAAGGTTTATTTATATGGCAAATGATATGCTCAATAGCAAATAACTTAGGCGTACTTCATATTGAAATTATTAAATATTTATTATTTTTAAATATTGAAATTATTAATCTCCAATTTAAGGTGGGTAAAAAAAAGTTGTTATCAAACGAGTGTTCTCGAATAGATTTTAATCATTTTAACGCTTTTCCAGAATGCGATGACGAGAGTCCACTGCCGATGGAAGCTTTTGTAAGATCGCCTTCGCTTCCCATACACTCGAGTTCCAATTACGGATCACTAGGTTTGCGGACAATGCTCATACGGTTACAGAACGAAGTGAAAACGCTAAAGATAGAGGTTAGGGACCTACAAATGCAGCTGAACGAAGAGAAACAAGAACGAACTCTTGCCATAGCATCGTTGCAAGCGACAAATCTGTTGAAAGACGCAAAAGAGAGTAAATGTTGAAATAAATTTCGCAAAGAACATATAAAAACATAGTATTATAAAAACCAATGCAACATATAAAAATAAACCATCTTTAATGGTTTGTATGAGTGTTATTGTTTTCACTTTTTAATTTAAAATTTATATATTTTTTAAATTGGTGAAGTTTTGAGCACAAAAAGGGGCTTAAAACATGTATGAATTTTAAACTGCTGGTTGATGGCATGTGGGCACTACTACTTCTATTTTATTGTATTGTAGTATTTCACGATTGCCTTAGTATTATCATGTATTAATTTAATAAAGTATTTTAAGAAATTCATCGGAGTATTTTATATTTTTAAACCTTAATATTCCTGTTATTGAATTGGTTGAAAAATCGTCTGAATGTTTACGTGGAAATCCAATATCTTTTTACTTGCGTAATATTTTTTGTGTTAAAAATGGTGCAGACAGGTCGACCGTCCACTTGATGGTATGTCGCTATCATAGTCTAAGGACACAAGCAACATCAGGGAAGATGCAGATGCGGCGCCACTCTAAAAATAGACCATAGTTAAAAACATGACGTAATCTCGTGACATATACTCGATGTCGTCAGTTTTGTTAAAATAAAACAATAAAATTGTTTATTTTGTATTAATCATCTATAAAACGGTTAAAAAATATTTAAAATTCTGTTAACAAAACATGGCGAGTGTAGAAAAATCGGATATAAATTTGTGATACATCAAAATGAGTTACTTATAGTTTATAGCTATTAACTGTTAAAGAAATTTTAAAAGTCTGTTGAGAAAACATGACAAGTTTAGACAAAAATCCAATATAAATTTTGATACATCTACATAAGAGTTATTGATAGCTATAAATTCTGGTAAAATTTCAGGAGTGGAAAACATCAAACGATCATACTACGAGTATAATAAATAGCAGGACATAATTACAGTTGTCTCGGGCCGATTTAGAAAATGGGGTCGCACCAACTGCAATATATAACTGAAACTATTCTAAACTATGGTGGGTTGTGACAGGCGATTCGGTTCACTGGGTGCCCATTGAACCGCGTCTGTAGGTACATCTACGTAGGTGTTAAAGTAAAGGGTTACGAATGTGTAGGTACTTATAATACGAACACTTTAAACAGATTTTCTTAAAGTTCACTGCGTACTACTAATAACCGGTGAAAGGACAATGAAGATTAAATATAGACGGGGCACGTGTGAATAAAGGCACTGGGTTAAATTCATTATGTCACATCGTGACTAATCTTGTTACTTGACGTGTTTGTCGGCTCTTAAATATTACCTAGTGAAATGAGTTTGGAAAATTTAAACCTTCACATAATTTAATTTTAAACCTACCTATTCTGAAAGTCATTAAGTAAGACACATAAACTAAGTATAGCTGGAAAATTCGAATGCAAGTAAGCACCTACCTGAATTGATCAAACATGTTTAATTTGACTAATAGAAAATGCCACTTATGACGTCGTTGAAAAGAAGAAAAGTTTTTTTTTTTAAATTTAGGTACACTTTGGAGTCTTATTTCCTATGAATATTTCATATTTTGTAAATAAAATAAAAAAATTACCTGAAAATGCTGAATACGTCGTTAGATCAACTGATTATTTCTAATCCAGATTTAAGACAGAAGGGCATACCTCACCGGAATACGAATCTGTCTCGATTATCTAGCGTACAATATCCCAGTGAGCTAAGACCATAATTTTTTTTTATACAGTTTTTTTTAGTTTAACTCGACAGATAAGCTGACGGTTCACTTGATTGTAGGTGGCTACCGTCGCCTAAAACACAAGCAACGCCACTGAAAGTGCACTGCTGCTGAATCTAGGATAAGTAAGGGATAGGAAAATGGGTTTTGGCATCACCGAAACACAACAGCACAAGTAAGAGATAGACAGTCAGGACAGTCTGCTCAAATGACAGCGAACGTAACCTGCCACTAACTACTTTTTAAAGTTGACCTTGCCAGAAATTGAACGCGGCACCCCTGAAACAAAGCGTTTAGGCAAGTACTAAACCACTCATCCAACAGGCTCCTTAAAAATTCAGCCATGTATGTTGCATCAAATTCCTTAATTAAAAGATGTTATGTCTTCCTTTTAGAAGAAATAACTTAATTACTTTCAAAGAAACAAAAGTTTTAAAAATCGCTAATATGCTAATTGTTCATTCTAGCTACGACGGAGCAGCGTAGTTTTTCAATTTCAATGAGCACTTACAGATTGTGTTGCATTGCACATAGCAACCGAACTAGTAGGTATAATAATTTAATTGTACCTACTTACACAATCATACGAATGTCAGCTTACATCTTATGAATTTATAAGATTCATCTATCTATCTTGTTGAAGATACGTCTACAGTCATAAACAAAAGATTTACTTATGCAATTGTCAGCAGGCAGGCCGACGGTCAACTTAATTGACGGTGGTCTTCTGTCAAGTGGCGGTGACTTTCCAATGCATTGCGACCTGCTACTACTGCAATAATTTAAAATCGCTACAACTTTACGGCGATTTTTCATTTGTTATTTTCCTACTTCGTAGATTAAAAGTTGTCGATTCAATTATTCGACCATTCCTCGTGCTCCAGTTCAAATATGTTCTTTTATTTCTTTTGTATCTGGAATTTAGAACTTCTGTCGCGCATCGTTCGGGAACAACAAACGTTAGCATTTTAATTTCATTTCCAATTTGTCGTCGACAGCTCCCGTGCCATTTTGCATTTGTACCTTACCCACAATAAAACTAAATCGTACCAACAAGGTCATACTTACTGCTTCTTTTCGTTATATTCACATTTATTTACCATAGTTTTGACATTTTTACATTTGCTTTCATATGGGGAGGCAAATCAGAAAATTGATATTAAAAAAATCGGGGAAAAAAAACTTTAAAAAAATATCTTAACAAAAACAAAATCATTCAATAATTCATTTTATTTACACAACAAATTATTACAACGTTTAATTACTTATACACCTATTTTAGGTAAATAATTTTCAGAAGTAATAGGTATTGATTAAAGAAAATTTACACAGATATAAAAAATATTCTTCATAATAATGGCACGTGTAAGATCGAAACAAGATTAAACGGTCAGTTGATGCTTGCTTTGGCAGTTTGTTTGTACTTCGCTTGGAAACGCCACCGGTCCCGCCAACAGTGCACCTGATTCCTTATCCGAGAGACATCGGGGGCGTAAGTACGACAGCACCCGCCCACGTACCGGACGCCGAGGTCTAGCCACTCTTGGATGAACACCTCGACTGGCTCGCATTTATCACGATCTATCCATCTAAAAAAGAAATACTGGTTTAAATTTAAATGCCAACTAAAACAAAAATACCAATGCCTCAATTTGAGAGAACCATAATAATATAAAATATTTTATTCTATTAGTATAGGTATCAAAACAAAACCTAAAAATTGATAAGGTGCAAGTAGGTTTAGACCTAATCTTACAATCGATCTTGAAATACACTATTTTTTTCTATGACCTGTAGGTAACTTTTGCAAAAAAAGAAACGTTCGTGGTTGCAGCATTCATGAACAGTTAGGGTGAAAAAGAATTCGTTGGTAAGGTAATTGTATAAATCGAACAGGAATTTTTCAATATCTTTCTTTTTGTAACTAACACCATAAATCAAAGCTAAGTTCGATTGGCCTTTTTTGGTTTATCGAATTGGGAAATCTTACCCTATTTGGGGATTGTACTTTTCGCCCGAATTGGGATAAACGATAAGTGGAATGGGGGCGTGTGGTCGATCGTCATTGATGCCTTTCAATAAGTTTGTCACGAAGGAGGGTGCACAGCAGTTGACGCCGACCGCGACCAGCTGATCCGAATTGGCTTCCCAACATTTCTTCGCTACTTTCTGGAAACTTTCACCGTGTGCTATACTTTGGTCGTCCTGAAACAAGTTCAGGCAAGTTTTAAATTAAAAATTTATTATTGAAATATGCTTCTTAAGTTGTACGTATCTGTATCATTCGTCATTTTAATAAAAAGGATAAGTACACGTTTTTTAAGGTTAGATCCTTTTTAGTTGACAATTTAAATTTACATTTGCTCATTTTATCAAGTAAGGAGCACTGTTGTACATATTTGTACTTGTGAACAATTTATATATGCTTTTTATTTGCGCTCTTCTGTATAATAAGAATACTCAATAAGTACATCTATAGGTAGGGGAAATATGTACAAAATGACATATAGTTTTGTTTTTGTAGCATAACTGTTTATTGGTAGTTCACAGCACATCCATACTTTACATCAATCATCTTTGGTCCTTAAGTTATCGAAACTAATAAACATTTTTAACAAAAAAATTACACAAAAATAAATAAAAAATATTTAACTGAGATCAATCATAATCCATTTTGTCCATATGCTTCGGACAAAATGACATACATATAATAGCTACAAATTTATTAGCATAATTCGCAAATGAAAGTTTAATTCTTCTTAGAACATCAGCGCAAGAAGCGTGAACCCAAAGCGAACATTGTAAGCATTGCAACCAGTCTTCTCCGGGCTTACATCTTGAATAAAGGTCGTTACAGTAAATGCAAGCACAGTCCTCTTCATCGTCATAAGAAATATCAGGAAAATCTTCTTCCTCGTCATTTTCTTCAAATATTTTTTTGGTGACTGCGTTTTTTTCTTTGCGTTTTTTGCTTTGGGCTCATTTTTAGATTTTATTTCCAACATATTGAGTACAAGTCAACACCAACGAGCTCTGCCGAATTTTTGGTTTTCGTTTCCCTTAGCCACTAATAAAACATCCTTTTGGCACCGGAGAAAGCACCTCAATAGGAACAGCAACAGCAGAAGACGATGGACGTTCATTCGTAGCAGCAGCAGTTAAAACAACTTCTAGACCGGAGTTGGTTGTTGGAACCTGAGATAAATTTTCAGCTTGTGGGTCGGCAAGTACTGTTATTTCGGCTGCATTATTTTCTTCAGATATAGTATCTTGAGACCATGGCTGAACATATCTACATATAACACAAAAGCTATGGACAAAATGACACACCTATGTCATTTTGTCCGTTACATATGTATGTCGTTTTGTCCGTAGAGCGTTTTAAAACAATAAAATTTATAAATAAATATACAATGAGCTCTTTTTCTAAAAATATGTTATTTAATTTGAAGATAAGTGTTTGAGGAATGAAACAATTCCTACATAAATAGATAGAATGGCAAAAAACTTACAATTTGAACAAAAACTTTGTCAGTATGAAAAAACTCGTAACGTGTGAATACCTGTCATCGGCCATGATACCAAGACGGATGAAATGGATGCGTTCAAAATTTGACAGATTATAGAGTGCCCTTTTGGCCGCGTGGTGTAATTGTCAGTTTCGTGTTAAAGTCCGCCTAATTCAAAATAACCCGCCTGTGTCATTTTGTACATACATGTCATTTTGTACATATTTCCCCTACTAATTACATTAACGAACTACTGATCATAAATATATGTTAGACGCATTTACCCCGTAGTTTCGCTCCTAAAATTGTATTCCCCTCTTTTAAATAACCTGCTTCCGATTATCTTAATTCATCCTACATTAAGTTTTAATATCATACTGATACGCATATCATACCCAATATAAACAATATATGTATATCTGATGTATCTATGCATAATGTACTACATTTGTTTTAGATACTAACACATATAAGCAACTAACTGGTGCCTGCCGTCGTCCTCATTGAATCATATAGTGGCTCTTTGGCGTTCTTTCCATAGTGAAACCGAATTAAAATCCGTTGTGTAATTTAAAAAATCTAAACGTACAGAGGTACAGACGGAGAAAAGTGATTTAATTTTATACTATGCAAAGAATGATAAGGTACCTACATAATGACTTTATTAATTAAAAGTCCTAATTGAAAGAGTACATTTACTTACGAGATAAAAAGCAAACCATACCTTACAACAGAATGAAAGCCAAGCTTTTGTATTTGGGAATTCGCGTAACAGGTCGCATAGCATGTCGGCTTCCTCTTGACAAGGTATAGTCTCCAATGCCAGAAGATCTACTCCAGCTTCTACGAGTGCTTGAATTCGTGGCCGATGCCATTCGCGCATCACCTGAAAAAAATACATTTTTTTTTTCAACCGACTTAAAAAAAAGGAGGAGGTTCTCAATTCGACTGTATTTTTTTTATGTTTGTGACCTCATAACTTTCTTTTGATGATTCTTTTTTTATTTGAAAGCTGGTACTTCTCGTGTGGTCCCATTTCAATTTGGTCCAGTTTTGACAATGGCATCCATGAGAAAAGAACATGAGACGGTTTGAAGTCGGTTTATTTTTTGTTAAAAAGAGTTATTTCAATCTCAATGCGAGGTAGCACACAGCGAAAAAATGCTAATTCACTCGGATCTTTTTTGCGAAGATAAAACTAATTAAGGGCCATATTTCGTTACTTCGCGCGTTTGTTTCTGATGTCCATTTGCGCTAGGTTTCGTTAATTAACTGTCCGTCCCAGTAAAATGTTCTCAGTACAGAATGAAAAATAAAAAAAAAACAGGAGAAATGGAGAGGGACTTTTTCATATTGACGGTGTAAATTTTAATTTGCCGACAACTTTACGGCTCTCTTTACGATTTAGCTGGCGCGTTCAACCTTTATTAGGCTATGCATTTATCTCTTCTGGGGTTCAGTGCGAATCATTCGGAAACACTCATTGATTTAAATAAACACTTTTATCGAGCAATGGTGATATTTGATGTGCTATAAATGGAGTATTTTCTCCGTTGATAAAAGTAATGGCATATTGCCCAGCCCGCTATCGTTCGTACTCATATAAATAAATAAATAATCTATACGCTTGGAAGAGTAATATTACGAGTACAATACAGAACTTCTAGTGTTTTTACTAGTGTTCATAAATGGATTTCATTCATAATTGACTTCTTTTTAACGCCCGGCGCAAAATATAGGCAAAATATGATCTTGTTTTTTTTTGTTTGAAAATTTTGTCCGCCCATGGGTATGTCCATGGATTGAATATCTATACTAATATTATAAAGAGGTTTGAAAATTTTTTTCACTGTTGGGAAGCTATATTATCAGCTTATATTTTATAAAGTTACGCAGACGAAGTCGCGTGCATCAGCTAGTAAAGAAGAAATAGAAAGGATCATTTTCGAGTCGTGAACCGTGAACTTTTGAAATCACCCAAGCAATAGTGGCTATGGTTAAGGCTTCAATATAATATGAATTACTTATTTAATTACAATGTGGCCGCTTCTAGAGTGCTACCATGAAAATGACTTATTTTATGGTCCGTTGTGTATTTTAAAACATCTAAGCGTAGGTAGATACATACAGAGGGACAGACAGACAGACTTTTATTTTATAATATACTAGCTGGCGCCAGCGACTTCGTCCGCGTTGAAAAAGAAAAAAGTAGCCTCTCCTGTGTCCTGTACGTCTAAATGTTTATGTACCAAGTTTCATGAAAATCAGTTAATTCGTTTAAGAGTTATGGAGGAAACATACATACATACAGAATTTTTTCAAAAAAATCATCAATTTAGTTTCAGTATCATGTATGGAGCCTATAAACACGATATCTCTGAAAACAAAGTAACTTACTCCATGACCAACCCTTACAGATTTATTATTAGTATTGATAAGAGGATGTGCATCTCTCAGCAAGATATAAAGTTGGAAATTTTATCTGACATCTAGTTTGCTTATTAACCTTTCTCGTGATGTATAAAGTTTAATTAAAAATCGATCGTCGCTGTCACGGCACGGTAGCGGTAAACTAAAAACAGAATGACGGCATAGAATAAGAGAGAAAGCTCTAATTAGTGGCGAACCTCATATAATATTAATGGCAGTCCCACTTTCCGTCAGAACGTTGAATTAGAACAAGTGTTAATTTTACCTCGACAGATACAGTGTCTGCATAGCTCCCGTCGTATTCAGAGCCGTCATGAAGATGGGCGCCGTACGGACCGACGGATCCCACTACCAAAGGCGTGCGATCTGAAATATTTAATACGATTCACTTTGTACAAATCGAGCTAATTAATCAGACATCTAACAGAGATTTTATTTAACGGGCTGCGATAGTTTTTATTTTTTATTTTATTAAAAGTGTAGTTTTTAATAAAAATTACTATAAAGGTATTAATCATGAGTTTCCATGGCACTTGAATAATTAAAAAAAAAGCTAATATAAAATAGCTATAAATAAATTTTATTGTATACATTTTTATACTAACAAATTAAAATTTAAGATACTTAGGGGAATTTTTGACATAAGTTTCTAGAATATGTGTAAACTCTTAGCATTACCCCATCCCTTTCTTATCCCTTATCTTTAATCCTTCTATGGGCGGCAGCGCACTTGCAGCACCTATGGCGTGGCTTGTGTTTATTATTGTTGTAAATTGGCACATAATTATTGTAAATTACAACTCGACGATTCGTAATTCCGAAATAAGAAAAAACAACAGTCTTTATTATTTATTACACTACTAGCCTGTGTCCGCGTCTTCAAACGCGCTGTACAAACGCACAACAACCTCATTTTCTTCCAGGATATAAAGTATCATATATATGTAATCCAGGTAATAACTATCTGTGTGCCAAATTTCATCCAAAATCCGTTCAGCCGTTTTTGCATGATTTGAGTATCAAATCAAACATCCAAACATTTAGGATATCGTTACATATTCTTATTTCAAATATAAGCAAAACAAGAGAACACGGAAAAAACGTTACTCAAGATGGCATAATTATAACAGAAATGTTTTCTCTAGCGAATTTCTCTTATTTTTAATTAAAACTCTTCCGCTTGTTTGTCGTTTGCTCCACTTCGTTTGTTTATAATGACAAAGAAAACAGCAAAGCAAATACCGTTTGGAACATATGTTTCGTATTCTTCGAGGTATAGTGAGCGAGCACGCTTGGCCAATTCAACAGCTTGCCTGATCAGCTCGTCCGCCTTCTCAGCAGTGACGCCCAGGTGTTCCACAAAGCCACTCACTGATGCCTGGTACGTATTCGTTATTATTAAATCTGAGCCAGCTGAAAAAAAAAAACAAATTTTCTTAAATACCCCAGCACATATCAAATGGGACAAGATCATCATCATATTCATCTCAGCCGCAGGACGTCCGCTCCTGGACATAGGCCTCCCACAACATTTTCCAAAAGGATCAGTCAGAAGCATCCTGGATGATCCACCGTCGACGCGAGGCCCTTTTCAGGTCGCTTTTCCACCTTGTGGGTGGTCGTCCGTACTGTGCTTGCCGGTCAGTGACCTCCACTCGAGTATCTTCTGGCCCCAGTGACGGTTGGCTTTCCGTACTATGTATCCTGCCTACTGCCACTTCAATTTACTGATACACCGGCTTATGTTGGCAACTTTCGTACGGCTATGGATCTCCCCATTTTGATACACCCAGTGTAACCCCGAAAATTCTCCCTCCATAGCTTGTGGAGCGCCCTTGACCTTTCTTACTAGGCCCAATGTTATTTCTATTAAATATAAATAATTAAATAAAATCTTTATTTGCACAAACTCATGTACACAGCAGTTACAGTATAAAGTAGGTACGTTCTACCCAAGTTTTACCGACAAGGGTATGCAAATATTTGTATTTACATAATTGTTTTAGGTAATAAACGGTATATAAATAAAAGGTCTCGTCACGTCGAATATGCGCCGAAGCCTTTAATCTAACAAATCCACTCGTGGCCCCCAATATCGCTACCCCACATTAATCATCAGAATAGGTAATGAAAACAAATGAATCCCAAGATTAATATCTTTACCGAATTCACTGTCTCCTTTCCGTCCTTTTCTGTCCCAAATACGTACTCAGGAAGGTATATGTAGGTCAACAATATTTACAAGTTTTGAAACTAACTCGATAAATAACTGTTAAACTAGTGTGTGTTTGTTACTATTGTTGGGCAATTTTGAGCAGGGTGCGGGCAACAGGCGTAAACTATTAATGTTATTAGAAGTTAGCGAATGCAACACTGAGGCGAGTAGTTCGGCGCAACTGGAACGGGTCGAAGAAAATAATTATGTAAATAGAAGACGGCGAGCAGCGTGCGAATGAAAACGTATTAGACAGACAAGGTGATTAATGGGAACAGCCTTATGTAACCGGGCGCTGCCTGCCGCTAGCTATGGCCCTCTCTCCGCTACCTATAGTTAGACTATACATAAACGAACTTACAGCAGACTCACGCCCGGTATTATGCAAATGCAAGGTAGTTTGTGCATATGGGGTAAATAGCGCAGGCTCTTGCCAACTATGCTAAAGCGTCAATCATAATAAAAACAGCGCAGTACACACTCGAACTGCAAACAACTCTATTCGAATAAAATAATACTTAAAAACGTTAGTCGTTCTCTAGACGGTCAAAATTGCTTGCCAAGCATTTACGTGCTTGTCAAGGACACTCTTTGTGGCTTGTTCAACATTCAAACATTTATATTTGTGTTTTAATCATAACAGAAATGGTGGTATACCAGCAATTGTGTTTGGTGAGAGACAGATTTAACCATGAAAATTTACAAACACATTTCAAGTAACAGAACCCACTAAAATCAAAATAAATTAAAAAATATTTTAAAACGATATTTGCTTGACAAGCATAAAAAATTACGGTCTTGACAAGCAATTTTGATCGTCTAGAGACGCCTTATTATATTTGCCTAAAACTAAAACTAAAAGGTTTTCGCGTTACCTGAAATAGCAAAAAGGAGAAAAAGTTTCTTAAAATTGCACCTACTTAGATTGTTTTTCTTTTCCATATCATCTCTCTTGTGAGAAGCAAAGCAAGGCAGTAGGTTGTTTCGCCTCTAGGGAGTTATTTGCTTGCAGACACTTTTCAGCTTTTCCTTATGAAAAGAAACGGTCCGTTTTGTGGCAAAGAAAAGCGCTTTCAGAGGACGATGACACGAGACGAGGTCGCACTCTCTGTTAGACGCAAGAAATGACAGGCTAAAAGCGACCTAATGTGTAATTCGTCAAAAATGCGGTATAGGGATCCCCCTATAGCGTAACATAGCAGGGATTGTACATATCAGTCTGTGTTAACTTTGTTTCGGGATTCATTCAAATTTCGTCCTTGGAATTGGTTACAACGCAATCACTTTACACTTCAAAGGGCTTCATTAGCGTGTCACAACTACCTTCATCTCATCGCTATGCTCCAATGTTTATAGGCTTTTCCCAAAATAGATTCACGACTATCTCACTCAACTGTCTATTATATTTTACTATCGTTAAAAGTAGTCTTTTTAATATTGGTAGGTGTCTCTAAAAGTTGATATTCAAATTTTAAACGGTTTTAATTCGTTTAAAAATCATTTAAAACGATGTTTTAAAAGCACCGCAACTCGGCCTCGGAAGGAAATTTTAATAACATGGAAACATCCTTATTATTAAAATCCTTATATATTTTCAGGATTAACTCAGCGAGCGGCGCGGCGTCTTTATAAGAGTATATTAACATGATTATTAACAGTATTTAATATTTCTAATAACAATACGCATACAAATGTATTACTGTATTATTCTGTATTGAATAAGCTCGATGCTCCATGGCCTCAACTGAGTTTCTTAAAGGGTAGGCCTTAAGATGGATATGAACAAGATGAAAGTTATGTCTATTATCTAAATATGCATGTTGCGCCCACCCAACAGTATGGAATTCAACACATACCTAGTTGTTGTTGATAAGTACTTCTACTTGGGACAAACAGTCAAACTAGGTAGAGCCAACTTAAAATGGTCACGCGTCGAATCCAGCTCGGATGTGAACGTTCGGGAAGATCCGAGACATCTTCTCGTCTGAAATTCCTCAATATCTCAAAACAAAAGTTTTCGACCAATGTATGTTGCCATAGTCATAAGTCATGACTTATGACGCTGAAACCATCGATGGCTGAAACGTGGTCTCCTTTGAAAGCTCAACGATCTATGGAAAGGGCTATGCTCGGGGTCACATTGTGAAATTGAGTCAGGAATGAGGATATCCGTAGAAAAACGAAAGTTACCCTTCTGACGCCGGCGGATTAGTAAGTTGAAGTGGCAGTGGGCAGGAAATTGGTACGGAGAGCCGACGGCCACCGGGGCCGGAAAAATCTCGAGTAGAGACCACAGATCGGGAGGCACGGCGTAGGACGTCCACCGACAGTTGGATAGACGGCCTGATAAGAGCCACGGTGGATCCAGGCTGAATCTAACCGGTCTTTTTGTAAAATTATGGGGGATGTCTAGTCCAGTAGTGGACGTCCTACGGCTAAGAAGATGATGATGATGATGATGGTGATGCTGAATGAAAAAACTACCTATATTTATTCTCATATTTTATGCGCTATATATTCGTAAGCTCAAAGTTTTAATGCAAATATTGCAATCAACCTATTTTCAGCCGCCCATTTTGGGGCGCACGCTGTAGTTTCTTTGTAAACAATACATGGCGCGATGCCTTTGATGTCAACCACGAAGGCATGTACGAGATGTCATTGATCAAATTCGTTTCTGGCACAGTATTACCTACACAGGCCTATTGCGGAATGCAAATCACGTAATTTCGCGGAGAGCACGGCTCACGATAACACAGCCCTCGTAATTGTTTTATTTAAAAACAGCGGCATTTAAATAAGCCTAAATTGACTTTCCTCTTTTAATACTGCCTCCTTCTGTTGTAACTAGGAAGTAGGCTGTTCGATTGAAAGTAAAACATAACATTATAATTATGGACTCTTAGTAAAAACACAGACATACTTTGATATACGGCAGTAGATTTGCGTTTTTGCGGGTGAAAACGACTGTGACTTTGTTATCACTCACATTACACATACATATTAATAGGCATTGAACCCACATATCGATTTATGTTGTTATTATTGACCTCTGATGAAACAAGTTATCAGTTTGTGTGATATAATATTAATTTTACCTCTGAGAAAGTCCAGATGTGTGTTGACGACTTCTTCGGGATTTGTGTAGAGGAAACGAGCGGACCACAGTGGATCTCCGTCGATGACATGGCCGACGTGACAGGACAATTGAGTCGAAAATCCTCCGTCTAATATTACTATTTCTGGAGGTTCTAGACCTTCGCCGCTGGGAGGCGTCATGGCTGTAATTCTTGTGTATTAGCAGGAACTGTCTGTAAAATTAATATTATACTTATATTTACTGTTGCTGCTTTCACAGTCATAAATATGACAAATAACAGTACTTTACAATAGAATAGTCCTCCTCCGCATCTGTCTGTTCGCGATAAACTCAAAAACTACTGCACCAATTTTCGTGCTGTTTTCACCAATGGATAGAGTGGTTCTCGAGGAAGGTTTTAGTATATAATTTACAAAGTTACGCGGGCGAAGTCGCGGGCAGCAGCTAGTTAATACTAAGTAATGAAACAGCCCAATTAACATATCCTTTAATTTTATCCTATTTGTTCCCTACTAACCCCCTGACTGGTTTTTACAGGTCTACAGGAGACATATTCAAGCAATTACATTATCTATTAAACAAAAATGTTATTTTAGGAGCTATAGGTGTGTATATATATATATATATATATATATATATATATATATATATATATATATATATATATATATATATATATATATATATATATATATATTGTTATAAAACTGGATTTGCTCTTAGCCAGCATCTAGCCTTGAGCAAAGACGAGTCCGACAATGGAGCGAGCTTACCCAGAAGATGTCTATTCACTTAAACTTTAAAGAGATTTGGGTTGTATGGGTTCGGAAATTCAGCGCTGGCAAGGAGTTTCTTACTATCCTTGACAGTGCACATCATAAAAGATGTTTTAAAGCGCTTGTTCTGAGAAAGATTAAGACAAGGTGAGCACGGTAACCAGCCGGTACGTCTGATGTCCGATAGAAGAAAGAGGAAGGAGGTACTCGTATGAGCTCATGAAGCTCCTTAGTACACTCACCGAAGTACATCTTAAGAAAACTCACAGACAGGCGATTTTACGTCTATGTGTAAAATCTATGTGTATTTGTACCATCGTGCGTAATATTGCGTAAAAGCTGAATAGGTACTCATTGGTATAAAAAGCTAACTTATAAATATAATTATATTTTTTGATAAACATTTAAAAGACGACACATTTTTAAGTTCCACTATATTTGAAGAAGACGCAAAAGCATGGAAATCTCTTGAATACCTCAGACAATAGACGTTACGACAAAGCTCTGAATGGCGGATTAAATCTCAAAAAGTTATATAAATGAACTAGCTAACCGCCCCCGACTTCGCACGGATGGAAATTTATATAATTTGCATTCTGACTGTCTGTTCGCGATAAACTCAAAAACTACTACACCGTTTTTCATGCTGTTTTCACGAATGGATAGAGTGGTTCTCGAGGAAGGTTTTAGTATATAATTTACAAAGTTACGCGGGCGAAGTTGTGGGCAGCAGCTAGTTAGTAATAAAGACATAAAGGAGCCCACAAGAGTTGGTCAATTTTAAGTTATAAAAACTAAATAAAAGACAAAGTGAAATGTAAAATGCATTAAAAGAAAGAGAATGTCACTTAAGTTTTGTTTCGTCGTTCGTGACCAAATGACTGCGTTTCAATTAGGTTGTTAGGTCAACATTTAACTGGACCACCAAGTAAGAATACTTCAGTGAGCCAACATTTTATTGGAGTTTCTTAAATATCTGTTCTGTTCATCAATATTAGCATTTTTTAACCTTTTTAAAATATGTTGTCTAATATTTCTTTCTCCGTCATTTTAGAATTTTTTCTAAAAAACTTCATTTGGCAAGGTCGTATATACATTACTATTTTACTGTAACAACTATAAAATACTGCTTTACTAAATTATAACATCACTAAAACACCAAAATTTCTATATTTAAAAAAATGGTAACCAGTGTTTTTGGCTTGCATTCCTTACTGCTCCAAAGCGTAACTAGCATTGAAAATTTGATTGTAATCTCAGATTCCTATGATTGGAAATTGGATTGGATTGAATTGGAATCTGCTGTACTTTAAACACAACATAGCATGGTGAGCCTTTTTAAATAAATAAATAATAGCATAAATTATATTAATCAGGTACCTAACTGAAATGTGTAAAGTACTTGCCAAGTCAATAAAATAACTTATTAACTATCAACTAGAAACAATTTATGCGTATGTAGAATATGTTAGTAACATCAAACTACTACAACATGGAACCCGCGTGCCATACAATATACTACGAATTTTATGGAACATTTAAAAGTACCATATGCTAGAGCATGAACTGTCATTTATAACAAAACAAACATAATAATAAGTACGTAATTTAAAGAAAATGTGATTTGACGTCAACCCATTAAAGTTTAAAATGAAATAGTAGAAGTTGGTCGTTACTACCTTTTACCATTGACGTGTGAAGGCAAGAGTCCGCCATGATTCTGTCAAAGGCGTTCTTTTTATGTGCCGCTTTGGCATTTGTGACGCAAATTCCATTGTAGTATTTCGATGGTTAGTAAGGATAAATACACCAACCGTATAAATTTTCGACTATTCACATTTTATAACGAAACTCAATACTCGCTTGTACGAGTATTGAGTTTGCTCAAATTGAGCCACACCAGTGATTCGTGATGCGTATTTCCACGAAGCTACCCACATAAATACAAAATTCAAATTCTCAAATATAAAATTTTTACGTCATATAAATAACAGTCATCAATGTATTTTTGTCTGCAAGGGTAATGTCCTCGAAATCGTCATTTCAATTTTAGCTTTTTTACTGAAGAAAAATTTAATAGGTTTAAGAATAAATAAAGAACAGTCAAATTAGAAGATTTTTATTATACGACACCTCTCAAAAGCTGTGAAAAAAGCTTAAAGAGCTTATTCTCATGTTATAATTACCCATTCAACTGATGGAACTGCGTAATATTTATCAATGAGCATTTGTTTACTACTCGTACATACTAGCGACACGCTCCTGACTTCACACGGGAACCTTCCTCGTATTCACTCTTTCCATTAGTGAAAAGCGCATGAAAATCCAGTCAGTAATTTTTGAGATCATCACGTACATACATACATTTATACATACAGACGCGGCTGGGGAATTTGTTTTATAATATGTAAGGATTCAGATGTTAAATTATAATTCATTTTAAACATTTTTTTTGTTGGTTGTTACTATTTATTGATTTATTTACAGTCGAACAGTCTTCATAGTTAATATACCATTTCGTCTGACTCGGAATTTTGTAATTATATTGTATACATAAACACATAATACAATACTATATGCAACTTAGGTCTTGTGTTAGGAAGTATGTATGATCTTCATAATTAAAAAGGTTTCCTCAGATCAGAATAAATTCCGACATCGTATATCAAAAATAAGAGCAATATCTATAATTTTGGAGCAAAATTGAAAATAATACCTAGATATTGCTTCAGGAAAATCACTGGTTATTTCCCAACGTTCAATTTGTGCCTAAAGTACAATGGTTACGAGAATTATCTTGGAAATATCAATCTACTACCAATCATAATGTTTCCGATGTCATTACGCGGAGGGTTCGAGAATTGGAGTGAACTACCGTAGCGGTGAGAGGTTCGCATTATTGCCGACGTTAGCGAATATTAATTATTTCATTCAAATAGAAGGTGTATTACAGAAGGTAATTCAAGTCTGAGCATAGCTTAGTTAGTTGCAGACGAAACCTGCTAACCTGTGTCCTCTTCAAATCTTTTAAATAAATGAACATACTATAAAGATGTGATTTTATATTCATATTTTATTTTTTATTTATTGTAATAATTTAAAAAGTAATAATCCAGGCAGCTATTAGAAAATTATGAGAGAAGCATATGTCCAGCAGTGGACGGCCTACGAATGAGATAATAATATTGATGATATTTGCGAATAAACAATATTCTAATATAATACTCGCATACTAGCTGCGCTCGCAACTTCGTACGCTGGTTTACGTATGGTTGGTAATTTTTTGTTTGTAAATCAATTGGAATAAAACAAACACTAAATGTTACGGAAAGCTTGCTACAATGCATCAGTGAAAACCGTATTCAAATCGGTCAAGCCGTTTCTGAGATTAGCGTGCACAAACAGACAAAAAGAGACCTCGGTAATGTAAATACAACGAGTACAAATTCTTTTTTTTTTTAAGTAACAGACAACCTTATGAGTAAGTATAGATAATTATCACTATTTACTTTCGATTCTCGACTGTAAATAACAAAATAACATTGTTTATATTACACTTTGTTTATATATTACTCTGATTACATTATCCTCCTGTAACATTGCCCACTAAAATTTATTTCCTTGAACTTTGGTTGTACGTACAGTCCGCAAAAAAAGTTCACTCAAGTCGAACGATTCGAGTTACTTTTTGGTTAAAAGATTTTTATTGTAATAAAACCTTCATGATTTATTATAGTATTCAGACCTCAGTCCACATTCAAAGATTTATAGACACAAATTCATTGTAAGGCACACGCCCTAGAATAATATTTGGGAACATTGACTTGGAATCATTTAAGTTTTCTATTTGGCGCCTCTAAATAAATCTTGTCTATATATTAGCGCAGGCGGTATCTGCTAAAAATTACCTACATTTGTGTAAATTGGATAGTTTTTTTGTTGAAACCACTTGAGATGTAGTTACTCTACGAAACTGAATCAGAAATAAGAAGAACAAGATGATGAAGAATGATATCTGACAGAGTTTGAAATTTAAAATTGGTATAGACAGAAAAAAAGTTACTTGTTCCTAATTTAAAACTGTCACTGTTTCTTTTTTTTTCTACATTTTGCAAAGATGAAGTGATTAGTATATCAATAATCACTATTACTCGTATTAATAGCGTAAATGTGCAATCATTATATCATTTATTGCTTTCAAAATTATTCGAATCATTCGAAAGCATTGCTTTATTTGTGTTGACTGTACGTACATAGAATTGTGATTAAACAGACAAGTTGTTAACACGCGACGGTTAATATCGTCAAAAGTAACACGTTCTATATTAGCACAGTATAACCGAACTTATATTATGAGTGTATTTTGTTAGTGAATAACAACAATCGCGTGTTCATATTTGCTCTCTCGAGACACTCGTACCAGACCACATTAACTCGTGATTGGTTGAGCAAATAACTTTAAGTAAATGATAAATCTCACCGACGACCTACCTATCAGAGACGTGACTCGAAGACGAAAGAGAGGTCATGTTTGATCTGACACCGGTTCCTTATCGTAATAAATACACAAATTATTTCATATTATTATAATACTAGCTGGCGCCCGCGACTTTGTCCGCGTTAAAAAAGAAAAAAAGTAGTCTATCTTGTGTCCCGCAAGTCTAAATGTTTATCTACCAAGTTTCATGAAAATCAGTTGATTCTTTTAAGAGTTATGGAGGAAAATACATACTTACATACATACATACATACATACATACAGAAAAAATTCTAAAAATGGTCAATTTAGTTTCAGTATCATGTATAGAGCCTATAAACTCGATATCTCTGAAAACAAAGTAACTTACTCCATGACCAACCCCTACAGATTTATTATTAGTATTGATTTACCTTAACCACTCAGTAATATAATATTGCATTCATTGACCGCCTTCAAAACTGCTTGTTAGAAACACTGTTTCAATTGTACCAATGGTTACCTTTTAGATAGGTGTACCTAATGTTATCTAAATTAACTTTATGCCTAGAACGGAGTCAATCCAATCTTTATCAGATCTAAATATTTATCAACCTAAATCACAATTCATCCTTTGAGCCCATAAGTAATTCCCACTTTTGTTTTTAACTACATAGAACTATCATATTCACTTTTTTCGAATATTAGAGCAAACTTTCCACTTCTGTGAATCTGTGTGGTATGGTTATTAAGAGTAAAATACCTATGTGTAAAAAAGGATCATTCACATTAGAGCTATTATAATTATTTTTTTATCAAATCTAAAACGTGTTTAACTGTTTTCATTATAGGACGTGAAGGTTTTTTTTCATATTTTTGTCGACCAAATTACTTACTTAAATAGACGGTTATAATTTTATACTTTAGTTTGTAGTCTCTATTATATATTTTCGTCACCTTATAACAGTCCCCTTCTAAAAATACCATTACTTTTATCGGTCTTTAGATATGATATCTTGTGTGTGATTTTCAAAAGCAATTCATTGAAATGAAATTGAAAATTTTAGGGAGTGGAATTTTGAATTAAATTCTAGTGGGCTCGTCGAAATTGTAATGTGTAATGAGACAATATAAATGATATCGTAATTAAACATAAATCACTGCACGAGAAACTGGAGTGGATGCTCTGAGAGCCGTTGAGACATTTTTGAAGCTGAAGAAATATCGTTTTCGGCGACAACAATATTTTAAGAGTCCGACATCCACCTGAGCTTGAAGGGCTTTAAAATGAGTTATTGTACAGTCTACTGCAATATGCAGACATATATAACATTGTACTTTACATAGTATAATTTGAAGTCGGTTTCTACGTTTGTCTGAACTCCTCTAACTCCTCCTGAACCACGCAACGGATTGTGACAGTTTTCACCATCAGTTAGATAATTTTTCACGAAAGTTTTTTATATGTATATAATAAAACAGAATTAAGTTTTTAATGTAAATAGAAAAAAAACACAATATTTTGCAACCAAGTCAGCGAAATATAAATTTACATTACGCAGGCTAAACTTTAAAAGATACACACAAATGATGTACTAGAGAATTGTAGTTATTTTAAAATACTAAAGAAAACTCCACGATGGCATATGTCTATCTGTTACGGTTGACTCACAGTAAGCATTTCTTTCATTAATCTTTAATCTCTACATTTTATAAATCCGTCATGTCTGTTTCTCTGCTAACTACTTCTAAACAACCTAACGGTTTTTTTTTTCGGTATTCATTTATGGAAAGAGGAATAAACGAGTAAGGTTTGTGTATATAAAAATTGCATCCCAGGCGAAACCGGGAGCGGGTCGCTAGTATATAATAATATACTCTAAACTCGTTAGAAATATTTATAGGCGAACCAGCTTTTGTCTACCTTAAAAATTTAAAAGTCTGAATGTATTACGACTGGCTGGCTACATTTAAAGTAGCCATGTTCGTACCAAATTTCATATTAATATGGCAAACCAGGGAAGAGAAAAAGCAATTTGCATTAATGACAAAACACAAATGAAAAACTTATTATACATGAGAGACCAGAAAAAGTATATGATAAAAAACAATGAAAAAGCAAATTAATGTGATGATTTAAAAAAAAACATGTAATAATTATAAATGTAAAAATTTTGAGGATGGATGGATTAATGTTTGTACTTTTCACGTAAAAATGGCTGAACGGATTCGGATGAAGTTTGGCACACAGATAGCTTATTATCAGGATTAACACATAGGATACTTTTATCCTGATAAAATGTTAGGTTCCCGAAGGATCTTCTAGAAATATAAAAAATTGGGCGCCACTGTCGCCGTGGCGGCGCCACTGTTATACCCATTGCTTTATAATAATATATTTTCTTTTTCAACGCGTTCGAAGTCACGGGCGCCAACTAGTTAGTATCTAGTTAATATAGGTTGGCATTTGGCATGCAGTGCAAAGCAAAATAAAAAGAGAGCAGACATTTAATTGATTTGTTACAATTAATAAAAATATTGTAATAAAAAAATATAATATAATTAAAATTATATTTTATTAATTATTATAATTATTATTATTTTATTATAATTTTTTCGTTTTCAATAAAAAAAAATTCTTAGTGTAAATAATATGCAAAGTACAAACTAAAAAAAATACATAATATATAATAATAAATATTTATGATGTTTCATCAAAACCAATTTAATATTTGAAACGACCACGAAACGAAACTTTCACATTTATAAACTTCATTCGAATTGATAATGTGCCGGAAATTAATTAATCGTAAAATTAATATTTCAAAGAAATTAATGTTAAACGCCTGTGCCACCAATACATATTGTTATTAAATTTTAATTTTATTTTTATACAAAATTAACAATTAATTTCAGGTGACGACGAGCACTGTGATGTAAGTAATAAATTATGAATTTCTTGCCCAACACAACCCAAATTTACAACAAACTAATACCAAGTTTCTTAGGTTAAAACTTAAACGTTTTGAAATTCGCTAATTTATACGTTATCCAATGAAGATAGTCGTAGATGTAAACCTACTAATATTATAAATGCGAAAGTTTGTGAAGATACATCTTCATGCTTATTCCTCGATAACCCAAAACCGGCTGAACAGATTTGGATGAAAATGTAACAAACATCCATCCATTCTCACAATAGAAGGATTTCAAAACGCGGACGACAACGCGAGCACCGGCTAGTGATAATATAATAAAAAAGTAAAAAAAAAATCGTAACTTACAGTCTAAAGTAGTTACAGTCTAGGGGAATCGCTTCAAACAATAAAAAAATATAGAATATAAATTTTGTAACACGAGTAAAGATTTTTTTTTTTATAGAAACATGATTGTGAAGCAACGCGCAAACAAGCACTATCGCAAGCACACGCGTATCATACCTACGGTATCTTCTACAAGTGCGCACACACCGATTCACTTTATTATGGATATGATAAAAATATATTTTTTTAAATAAAGAATTTCTTGCAAAAACAAAGACGCTCACAATCGCCCGATGGCTCAGTGGAGACTGAATATTAAAATCGAATCGTGTCTCGAGAATTATATTACCATAAATTAAATAAATTAGAGGCAACGTGTTACATGCCGTCATGTAATAATAACGGTGTTAATCGAAGTTATATCGAAGCTATCGAGTTAAACTAGTTATTGTCCGGGACTTCGTCCGCGTTGAAAATTAAAAAATACCTAAGAAAATATCTGACAACTTTATCGCTCTGGCGACGCGGTGGCGCCCAATTATTTATATTTTTAAACGATCTCACGGGAACATAATAATTTTTCAAGATAAAAAGTATCCTATATATTAATTCAGGTAATAAGCTATCTGTATGCCAAATTTTATCCAAATCGGTTGAGCTTATTTAGCGTGATAGCGTGAAAGAATAAACATCTACACATACTCTTACCTACATACATTCCCTAAAATCTTTCGCATTTAATAATATTATATTATACTTGTTGTAGTATGTTTAGGAATGTTTTTTGTTGATTTTTTTGTATAATTTGTAATATATTTTTTGTTTAGTGAGATATCGAGTTCAAAAATTTTAAGTAGTGGTAGGCACACTGCGTTTTGCAGTAATTTGACCTATAACAGAGCTTGTGTGTAGACCTGAACAATAAAAAATAATAAAATAGAGAAAATATTTAGTTGAAGCTTCATATTTAACCCGTATACATTTTATGAAAATGTACAAAATTACAAAATTTAGCAATATTTTTATGTACTATTTTTTTCTAACCTTTTCGTCAACGGAATCAGTGTGCAGTAGGCACGAGTTGTGATTGGTTGACGCGGCGTGTCGCTGTTCAAGCCACGAGAGAGATTATTAATAGTTATCAGCTCGCTTTACGGAGCAATGTACTCACTGGATGGGACCAAACATCAGTGGCGTAGCTTGCCCTGGATGGGCCCTGTATCAGTTTTTAGCGTAGCCCAAATGGTGGGTTACTCTTAAACGCTAAACTCGTAGGTGGTACGTTAAACTCTAACTTTAAAATTTACCGTACGGCCCAAAAATTTAAAGTGAGATTGAGACATTTGAAGAATTTTTGCTTACCATATAATTTTATTGATAAGGCGTTATCTACGCTCCTGATAGACATACCTACCGACTGGTTCTCGGCGTGCTCTCTAAATGTAAAGTAGCCTATTAAATGCCTTAAGGCTAAGTTAATATTGACAAGTGATAAACATCATCGGTCAACCCAGTAAAAACACAGTGCTACTAAAAATATTTTTTTCGATTCACTCCTGTCAGTTTGGTCGTGAGCATGTAATGGCATGGATGACACGTCTCCCCTATAGGTACGAAAACGCCAATCTTAGGTACTTCACAGCTTTTCAACGCTTCTGTGTACAGAAATATCTACGGCTGTTCTAATATATAGTCGGTCCACCAATTCTTCCACATAGTAAGTATATTGTGCCTTCAGTACCATTTAACCATTACCTTCAGTACCACTATGAGGTTTCTGCCACTACTTTCCAAATCCAGACCAGAGCAAACTTTGAAAAGTTTATTTTCAAAGTTGACCCCGCCGGTAATCGACCCCTTACCACTCCTCCAACGGGCTCAATTTGGTTTTCAAATTAAAACGCAGGTATAGACATATGAAAATCTAGCTCGATAAAACCTAATATAAGTTTATTAGGTACATAAAGACGAAATCTAAGTGGGTAGGTACAAGTATTGCTTTAAAAATGTTTACGTGAACTTACTTTGATTATAGAGGTTACAGGAAGGCTATCTCAATATTATAATAAAAATAAAATAGTGTTAATAAAACGAAATTTAAAAATATAATGATTTGGAATAGTCTTTATACAATTGTTTCGAAGATAATATAGTTCTGGATCAAAAGTTAAAGTCCGGCCACTCTCTCTATTTTTTTTTAACGAGCGAAGAAACTTTCAAAAAGTACCTTATGACAAATGCCGCATGCAATGCAAATGGCATAAGGTTATGTGGGATTCTTACCGCACTAAAACTCCAAATCGGGATGGGTATGGTTCAGTCCTGAGAGGACTTTAGAACCGTCACAAGGCATCGGGGGGGCGAGAAGCGCCCGGCCCTTACGCCACTCTTTCTAGCGATTTTTTAATACAAGTTTTTTTTTTTATATGTAACATTAATTTTATATTGTGTATTGTCAGTGACTTCAAATGACGCTGAAACGTGGTCTCTAAATATGGGCCTCGTAAAAAAGCCCAGCGTTGCTCAACGAGCTATGGAGAGGAAATTCTAGCTTATACACTGCGAGATCACAGAAATGAGGAGATCCGTAGACGAACGAAAGTTATTATTAAGCGGATTATTAAGTTTATTTTTATTTTTATTAATTTATCACATCAAAAACTTAATGTTTTTATAGCCAATAGTTACTTTGTGAAGATATTTTTTGGTATAAATCATTATAACTCGTAAGTACGATTTAATTTGTTCCACGCCATCTACGAGTATGAAGCGCTTACAGTGACTATGTTAAAGGAGCTTTTCTGGATCATCGCTACTAAGATAACTAACTATCGGTGGTTTGTTAACATACTATGTTTTAGGTATTTCAATAACAAACAGTAAGTTAGATTTCTTGAGATTTATTTTAGAGTTTCCTATTCACTTATTTAAGTAATTACTTTAAAAAAAGTTTTATTTATTCTTGTATCATTCCAACTAAATAAAGATAAAATTTTTAATAAGAAACACATAAATTACTAAAATTAATAATTCTTATAAAACTTTATAGGGTCTTCTCATCTTTTAAAAATATTTTAACTACTCTATTTTAATGACAAAATTAATTCTCTTCAAAATTTAGACAGTTTATTTATATCTCATCCATTCATTCATTTCAGTCGCAAATTGAAAGCTCTTCTTTGTATAATACAATCAAATTATAGCAGCCCTTTAATATAGTCAGAGCGGATTATATTTTTTAATAAGCAAGTGAATATAAAATTTTTGTCTAATTAATTCTTCCTTCATTCAAATAATTTCTTTTTTATAATTTATCATTATCATAACTAATTTTATCGTTATTTATTACTATTTTTTCCCTAATTCCTCCTTCTCTTAACTAAGCCATGTTCACGATGTACTTAAGTAGGTACTTAAGTACATCGTGAATATGTCTGTCGGTTGATTAAAAAGATGACGCATAGCTTGTAATAAATATTCTAATATAAGTCCAATTTTCGACAGTAAAAATGTCGAGTCCTACACTCGACAGGAGATTATGTATCTATTATTAAAAAAAGATTTTACGTAAAAGCGATAAAGCTATGTCCGCGCCACAATAATGATGGCATGTGGCGTTTCGTGGCAAGTCTCGTGTTGTTAGTGTGAAGTGTGTATAGATATTTGTGTAGGTGGTTCAGTAACAGCAGCTGGTGTCGGACCGCTATCGGACATTAGAGAGGTCATTCACCAAACATTTGCTGATGTACGTACCTACCATCGTATCTACGTATTGAAAAATACATGTAATAATAAGTTTTGGCACGAATTCAACATTTCCAGTATGTAGGCGCCACGCGACGACAAACTGTTCAAGGAAATTACCCTAATATCTTCATACCTTACTATTTTATTTATATAATGTAAAAAATAATATCCGTAGTCACTTATTAATAACTTCTCTGTTCGTCCCTCTTTTCTTAGGTGAAAACCAAATTAAAATCGGTCCACCCATTCTCGAATTTTTGAAGAGTACACAAACCAACTTTTACCACAATAACTATCATAATTATATATTATATTCCCGGCTTCGCACAGAATTGAAGTTTTCAAAAATCCTTTCATAGTCTTTTATTTTAGGCTTGTAGAGTTGTTTTGGCTGTGCGTTTTGACTGACTACTTTATAATATACTAGCTGGCGCCCGCGACTTCGTCCGCGTTGTAAAAGAAAAAAGTAGCCTATCCTGTGTCCCGTACGTCTAAATGTTTATCTACCAAGTTTCATGAAAATCAGATAATTCGTTTAGGAGTTATGGATGAACATACATACATACAATACCTACACTTACAGATTTATTATTAGTATTGATTTAATATTTTTATAGTCAGGACACACGATTTTATAAGTATAGATATATGTTATCAATTATGTCTTTGTGAACTTAATAAGATATCGCTTCTCTATCTAAGATTTAGATTAAGCAACGATTCTTAATTTCCCAATTAAGTAACATTTCTCAAACAGTGACTTCAGACAAAACTGATTGTTAGAAAGTGAGTAGAAACTAAATGAATTAATTCCCACTCGGGTTAAAATCACAATAACCGTCTCATGCAAGTCAATTATGTCTATCTGCCGCCTTGTTACTTATAATATGATACAATATGAATTCAGTACAGAAATAAGGATGGCTGCAAACTAGATGTATAAATATTTATTGCATTTATTCAATTTACTTAATTTAAAATATGCTCATCTATACTAATATTATAAAGAGATATTTGTGTCGTTCATTGTAAAAGTGGTGTAACTCCCTATTTTTAAAACCATATTTCCTTGCCTAATGGTATCACGTTTAGTCATATCTTTCAATATAAAAGTGAAGTAACTCCAATAGTTGCATTAAAATCCCATAGATGAAAACAATGAATGAATGCTTATATTTTTTTTCCTACACTATAATTCGCAAAAAGCTCGTTATTCTAAAATTCAGTTACAAGGAGATAGTTCACTTTGTATTATTGTATGTTTTTTAATGAATACCCAAACTCAAAACTACTGGAGCGCCATTTTTACCCCCATTTTTTGATGGATCCTGTAAAAATGTTCTCAGATTAGAATCTATTTTAGGTGCCCATGTGTAAACAAGTGCTAACTCCTAAAGGGTAAAAATCGGGCTGGGTAAATGTGTTCTGACTAATATCCTAGACACGCATGGAAATATCAAACACCTTTATTTCACGGTGATCTTGTTTAAGAGGGTGATTATGGGCATCAGGTGCTCACAGTTTATGACTACGGAATGCAGTGTAGCCACATCTCTACTATAAATTACCTACTACTATTAAATTATTGTAAAACAACATTTATTTAATAAAATAAAACAGATTATTTTAAATTAAATGAACTTAATTGAATTTAATTTAAATTTAATGAATAAAATAGTTTTTAGTAATTGCAGTGCACACTGCGTTTTGCAGTATTAAATTAAGTTCGTTCTCTCGACAGTAAGTAAATTAACATAAATTAGGTTATCGAACCCGTTGGACGAGTGGTAACAGTACGTGCACTATTGTTTTTCTGTAAGTATATAATAACTTCTTCTTTATGTGCCTCTCCATTACTGAAGGTCGGCAGTCAATTTCTTAAATATCTCCTTGTCTTTCGCGAATCGAAACAATTGTTCCAAGGTTTTATAATAGCGTTCCACTCTCAGATGTTACATAGTTATGACAATTCTTTTTTCAACTTTACAAGATTCCATTTCCCTATCATCTTCCTACTAAGTTAAAGTAGGGTACCACACTTGCAGCATTGGTTGTATTAATAGGCAGAAGTTGCTATCTAACATCAGGTAGACCGTGTGCCTGTCTGTCTACCTTAACGTAACAAAAACAATACTATATAATACAAACAATACAATATTAATAATCCAAGCAAATTCAATGAGAAACTTTTTATTAGTCATCCTAAAAAAGGTAGGTATGTGTTCGGTATGCCTTATAACTCGACCAAAAACGTTTGCTAAACATGATTATTTGGTACGAAAATTGTATTAAAATACAGTTGTTCTGCCTCGAGAACAACAGTAACACAGATCTAATAGAGACGTGGAATACACTAGATGAGCACGAGATAATAATGACATGGCTGCGCCAGACGTTCGCGTTCGCGAGACATCTAACTCTTACCTTTTATCTGACAGATAAGAATTAAGTACAATGATAACATTCTAACGTCTACTTAATTGTATTTGCACTCGACACATTTGTAATCAGATGGTTTATAAATATACACATTGAAATTAATTACATATCATTTATGTACAATTCATTATTGTTGAGAAATATATATAAATAATTTCTTAGAACATAATATTTATTTACTAAATTTCTGTTTACAAACTTATATTCAAATTGTTCATATCAAGAAAAATTTTAGATTTTCAATAAAAATTTTCAATACTAATAATAAATCTGTAAGTGTATTGTATGTATTAGATAAACATTTAGACGTACAGGACACAGGATAGGCTACATTTTTTCTTTTTCAACACGGACGAAGTCACAGGCACCAGCTAGTTGTATAATAATAGGTAAAATATTGGTTTATTATTTATATATTTTAAAAATTAAACATTATTACACTTAGCGCCTATTTCACGAACGTCAATTAGGCTAAACCGTCACTTAAAGTCACCTGTCACCGGGAATAATTTAGCTGATATACCTTTTTTGTACGGTAAACGTCCCAAACATTAAATAGAAAATAATAATAAAAAATCGCCTATCGAATGATGCAGTAAACCGAGTGCATAATTCAAACAGAAAATGATTTCTAAAAGTAACTAATCAACACTTTACTTTTAGTTCGTGAAAGAGGCCCTTAAACAAATGTATATCCATAGGTACTAATCACGTTCCCTGCTGACCTAGATACGTTGCTAACCGCGTGTTAAAGCAAATCTTAGCTTTCTCTACTGTGTCGGTCTTGAAATGCTCTCTTTCTGCACTACGTTGTATTGTACTGCCACACTTCAAACAACCCCGTCACAACAAATCAACGTACATGTTTCCATTGTCCTAATATCATACAATAACTTTGACAAGGTTGTTTTAACTCCATGAATTTTATTTCGTGATTCAAGGTATGGTAGAGTTTATAATATCTATATAATAAAATACTTTGTCATATTAACTTATTCTTCATACTCGTATCTATTAAGGTTTTTTTAATAATTTTCAATAGTTTTCAAATAACATATATTTCTTATTTCTATGCCACAAGGTTTACTATCGGAAGTAATTTCCAAAGCGTTTCCATAATGCACTATTGAATTATATATTGTTAAAGGTATTATTTAAGAGTATGGCTGGACTGCCGGGATTATGTAATCCCAATGCGCTACGCCGCCTGCAGTTGGCATATACTCGTATGTTGCCTTTGGCTGTGCATTTACGCCTCCAACCACGTGTTCTCATATACATTTCGAATTCCTTTTCAATTTGCGGTCGTTACATTACCCACTTCACTATTGTACACTGCGGTAACAATGCCTAGGCGGAATGGAACTATTTAAGTGTCCTATATCACAAGCGAACATTGAGAACGGGAGGCGCTATGGAAGGAAACTTCATTGAAGTAAAATTTAATTTGAAATGACATTAGTTTTTCGACATAATTAGAGATTTTAAGTTACAAAAGCGAAACGACAACGAACAAATCTCTAGTCCATCCATAGAGAATGGTAATGGACTGCAGTTTAGTTACAGTTTTCATGAACTAAAGGCGCTTTCATAAGGTATGATCGATTTTCCAAATTTTAAAGTCCCAAGTATATTTAAAGTCTAAGATCGCACTTTCCTTATTTAATGTAAAGATCAGTAGGCAGGCTGACAGAACACTTAATTGTAGATGACTACCGTCGCCTATAAATACAGCAATGACATACGAATTATAAGTATGCTTTTTCTATGTTAAGGTCGTCAGACAGGCTGGCAATCCATTTGATGGTAGATCAATGGATCCGTTGCCTATAACGCAAGCAACGCCACAGGTGCAATTGTTGCTATATGAATATTCTCTTGACATAAATATTCAAATAATTGACAGCAATGTATACGAGGTTTTACTTTCATAGAACATTGTTTACTTCCACTGACCATGTACTGCGGTCCTCTGTTCATTTCGTTTGCATGCAACGGTTCGAGAGAGAGGGCGCTATTTTAACTTCATATCATGAATAATGTACTACGAATATGTAATTAACGCTCCTACACAGTTCAGCATATGCTGAACAATCGCTTACCATTGCTTGTTTCAATAATTTTGACTAGTGTATTATTTAACCCTTTAACCGCTTGGTTTCGTAGGAGTTGTCGCGCCCACTTGAATTTTTTTAAAAGAGAAAGCAACGCTATGATTTAAAAATACAATATTAAACAAGTAGAGGAATTTGTCGTATATATAGGCTCTGGCGAAATGGACACGAAAATAATTGTCGGATAAATCCGACTCTGGTGGTTAAAGGGTTAATAGCTGTACCCACTTATCATCGATAATATCAGCTTGTCTGTGGAATTTTAGACAAAAATAAAACGGGGTTGTCCTCTAAAGTAAAAGGAAAAACTAAATATTTTTTTATTAAAGAATACACACAATATTTCTTATGGCAGTGAAACTGAGACAAGCTTCTTGTGAATTATAAGACGAGGAAAATGTGATACGATTGATATATATCGGTAATCCGGGAGATATCGTTTCCAATTTTGATACACATTTTTACTCTTATGTAGGTATGATTTTCGTATCTCTTTTGGTTTTGTATAGGAAAACAAGTCTTATGTCTGTATTTTACGTACCAATGAGTCTTCGTTGTGCACAATAGACAATTCACTAGCCAAGCGTGTCTATGACAGCATCCTTCCTAGATTGGCGTCGATGGTTGCTAGAAGCTCGCACGCAGCACTTTGAATACGTCTGCAAAGCGTGGTGATTAACGAACTACCTATGTGTGCCTGTCTTGGATTGATAAACAAAAAATGTTTTAATCAAAATTTTTATTTATAATACATTTACCAAGGTTCAGTTTTTACAATCATTTAAAATGCAGAAAACACATATGCTGTTGATCTTGGCAGTAAAGTTCCAACCGATTGCATTACGATGTCATGTCTATACTAGCATTATAAATACAGATAATTTGTAATGAATAAACGCTAAAACTAAGGGACCGATTTTAAAAATTCTTTTACCTATTTTATAAATTTACTAGGACAAAGTCGCTTGCAACAGCTAGTCACTTATAAAACAGAAAAAAAACAGAAGAGAGTTCTTGTAAACACAAGAAGAGTTTGAAAAACTCCATATACTATTGAAAAGAAAGATATAAAGTGCACAGGTTAATAGCAGACGGTGAAAGGCTCGGAATACGGCCGCTAGTGGGTCGTGGGGTGACAATTGTTTACGACCTGCAGACGTAAAGAAATCTTTGTTTCGAATTGCGCTTGTACTACGAGTATTAGCTTGCGTCCCTGATAAACAAAATGCCACGGGATTTGTAAGACGTGTGTACATCGACAGACAAGTAAAATGTGATACCAATGTGATATTGTTCGATGACAGCCAGTACCTAGGCAGTAGCTATTTACGAATAACTAGGTTGTCTGTTTTTTAATCTCAGAGACAAAAATGACAAGTTGCAAATGTCAAGTTTGCATATAATGATACCATGAAATGTATGTAATGCATGTCAAATGTAATGTCATTTTTGTCTGAGATTAAAAACAAACTTTATTAGACCGTTAGAATGCCTCTTCCATTTAAATCCTAGGTGTTTTTTGGTAACATGTACCGGTAATTGATTTTTTTTAATATTCAAAATACAGACACGACTTGTTTACGATTTTATTATATGTATAGATAGATCATCAATACTAATAATAAATCTGTAAATGTAGGTATTGTATGTATGTATGTTCCTCCATAACTCTTAAACGAATCAACTGATTTTCATTAAACTTGTTAGATAAACATTTAGACGTACGGGATACAGGATAGGCTACTTTTTTCTTTTACAACGCGGACGAAGTCGCGGGCGCCAGCTAGTATTCAATAATTTTATAGTTATTATAATTGGCGCCATATTTATCAACATACATTCACATCAAAATCCTGTTGTGATTATTATTGTCAACAAAATTATTATTGTGCAGATTAATCATAAATGATTATAGTCGTTAAGTGGAATAAAATATAACTAAAATTTTATAATGTTATTTACTTTAATTATGTCTAATTTTTAAGCGGTTTTAGATCTAAACACGTTGCGTCGTTTAAAAGAGTTTGCAACGAAAGAGCGTTAAACGAGGAAGTTTTTTAAATATACTTTACAAAAAAAATTAACATATGCGATTATATAATAAATAATCTCGTGAAGAAAGCGGTACAAAGAGGGCATTGAGTTTAAAAATAAATTTTCCATCTGCATTCACTTGAATCCTCTACTTTATATCGAATCTGTGCGATGCACTATATATGGTTCTGTATGCAAACAATAAAGGGAAATTACTAGCAGAACGGACCAGTACAATGTTTACGTGGATGCGGATATTTGAAATTGTTTTGTGCGGTGTGCTCTTGGGGCCTGAGCGCGCTCTCACTCTCACCCCAACCGATTTCACCACCTGTGAAGAGTTTGAAAATGGGGCGCATTTTGTGCCTTACCATTTAGTCGATTCGGCATGGAGGATATTCAGACGGGCTGCCCAAATAACTGCGAAACACGATATTCCAACATTTTGACTAAATATTATATAAAAAACTGCTAAGTGCTTATGAGCACTATTTGTCAGCAACGCAACTAGAAACTATTATGTGCAAAATTTACTCTATAATCAAAATAATCAATAAACTATTAAATTTTCATGTATAAAAGACATATAAATTAACGTAAAAAAACCCTAAGTTGGAAATAAAATACTTTTTTTTTTAAATAAACTGAAGGGCTGAATTTTTTAGGGAAACTTTTTTGTCAATCTCTCAAAAATATACTTTTTGCATAGAGCAGATTTTGGTTTGACACCGACGATGAGAAGAATTAAGCCACACATAGCTAAACTTGCGACCCGCCCCTGGCTTCGCTAGAATGCATTTCTTCTGCATGTTAATATATACAAAAACCTTCCTTTTTTACACTATTTCCAATAGTGAAAACTGTATCAAAATCCGCCGAGTGGTATAGTTATAGATATATATGTAATAAGTATTATCTTGTATTATAGGCTGTAGAAATAAAATAACCGAAATGCGTTGCTCTGAAAGAGTTATTATATTTTTTTATTAAATAAAATAATTTTACATTTTCAGTTTTATATAATTTCACCGTACTAAATATTAATCTTACCTGAAAGAGAAACAACATTTAAAGCTATTATATATGATCAAACGAACTTCTCAAGTGAAGTTCGATCAATATAATATGAGTGGTTTCATTTGAAGATACAAATTAACAGGTAGTCCTTTGACCTACAAGGCAACACTCGCACGCTTTAGAATTTTATATTTATTTATTTATTTAGTATCGATTATTTTTAACTCGATTATAAACGAATATATATAGCTCCCCACTATAGGTATGACGCCATGACAGTTCATTCTTTTAAAGTAACTTTTTAATTTCACTCTTCCCGTATTTTACAAAACTGGGATTCGGGCGGGTGGGAGATTTGTATCTTCAAATGAAACCACTCATATTATATTGATCGAACTTCACTTGAGAAGTTCGTTTGATCATATATAATATTTCGTGGTTTCATTTTCGATACAAATTAACAGGTAGATGTTTAGAGAATGAGTTTTGTCAGTATTTATCGTGGATCTATTTGTAGACGATAAAAGAAATACGAAGTAAGAGTGAAAAAATCAATTTTAACTTAATAATTTAAGTTATTTCAATACAATTGATAATAAGTTATTTCAATACAATTGATCATCAAACGAAGTTTGAGTTTATTCTCTCATTATTAATGGACGGCAAACAAACAGATTTTGCAAAATTTGAGTCCTGTATGAGGGGTCTATGATAAAATTTGACAAAAGTTTAGAACGATGCAGTCCAGCCAGCAGTTTTGCGGATCACGTGATCACGTCGACGCTGAGGCCGTTCGCGCAGCCGACTGTGCGCGCCGAACACCGCCACGTCGATACCGCCCGCGCACAACGTTTGTTTGATCCATCTGCTTATACTCTGTGCTGTCGCGCCCCGTAGGCACAGTATAATAAAGAGTACCGTAGGGACTCTTCACATTGATTAAGAGATGATCAGTACTCGAAGGCCTTAAGTCTCGAGTCAGACAAGCAGTCAACAATCGTTGTGGCCGGACAAATCGAAAAAATTTCGCGGAAAAAAAGGCAAAAACAAAACTGGCTGATCTCGTCCTATCACTGAACCTTTAATCGTATCGTAAAAGAAAACGTTTGGACTCTGTTTGCCGTACCTAAGGCCACTAAAAATGACTAGTATTTTTTTTTTTTTTTTTGGTTAGTTTTTCTAAACTTAATTAGTATTAGGAACCCAGTCTGAAATATGACCTAACACTAGTTGTGGGTCTCAAGTACTTGAATATTTCGGTAAGGATTGTCCCACTCTGAATATTCTTTTCTAAAGCCTTTTGATACAATCCGGATGATGAACTTAGACTATTGCGAAGTATTTACAGGGCTGAACGGTGACTACTAAGCGTGCCGTAGGACGCACCACTTTCAAACAATTCTGATGTCTATTAATTGAGGTATGTGCAGGCTATCAAGCTTGTACAGGCGGCATTGGGAATACTAATATGCCTACCCGTAGCTTTATTTTGAATAATCTTTTGTATGCAGTTTAATAACAAATTAAAAAAGGGGGAAAGCGTTAAAGAATTTCTCACTCCAGGTTATTGTGTCCGAACTAATTAACCCTGCGTGACTCTTCATCAGCCCCGATATTGTCCTTCGTATTTATATACGAGGCAAATAGCAACAGCTGGCTCGACTCGCATCATTGCCAAATATCATGAGAAATGCTGGAATTGCATACCGCCCCTGCGGTTTATATAACTATTGGCTGTAGTGTACCACGCGGAGTAAAATAACACAATTAGACTTATCTTTTACAAAGCATTTAAGAGCCCAGAATATAGACAACTGTTCTAAATAATTAATATAGAACTGTAGTTCACTCTCTTTCCAAGAACCGTTTACCTTGGAACCGTTACAACAGGCACCCAAGCCAGTACGCGACGCGTCAGTGTAAATTTCCATAGCATTTTTTTTTTTTCTATATATGTATATATATAGGCTTGTCTATTATGTAAATATTGTTAATCCACCAGTTAAGGTCGTTTAAAAAAATTTTTTGTTAGTTTTAATTTTGCTTCCAATGTACCAATGGCCAAAATTTATATGTAGATATTTTTGTCGTCCTAATATTTTTGTAAACAGCCAACCATAGCGTGCTGCTCGGCAAGCTGATACAAGGACGCCTATTAATTGAGAAAACTTACGGATGGTAACAATGGACAATATATAGGCTATATTATTACGTTTATCTAAAAGTAGCGAAACGGTCATTTGATTGGTATCCTATATAAATCCTAAAAATTTACACACTTGTTGTGGCTGTAATTGATTTGTATCGTAATTTATTACGAAACCTAAATACTCAAACAATGCTATCGTCTCTTGAACATTACGAAGGCATCCATCATAACTCTTAGCTAAGCAACAAATGTCGTCAAGATAGCAGACCGATTTGCGACCACGACCACGTAAGTGTGCTACTACTTCTCTGACTTTCTTCGTAAAACACCTAGGTGTTATCCCTAGGTCGTAATATAAAGCACTAAACTCGTACGTTATAGTTTCATTTGAATTTGGTGTGATGTACTGGAATCGAAGGTATTTTCGAGATTCCATATTGAAACTTAGGTATAAGTAAGTATGGCTCCTTTAAGTCAATAGTTGCTATAAACCAGTTGTTTTGTAATAACTTGCAGGCAGTCCGGTAATCCTCCATTTTCATATGGGTCTTTGGTATAAAACGATTTAATTATTTTAGATTCAAAATACACATTTTAGTACCATTAGTTAGGTTTAGGGTCTAAAAACGTATTTGAAATAAACTGATCTTCACTTGATCGACTTGTGAAGTAGCATCTAGTTTAAGTAAATTATCGAAAGCCATGTACATTTAATGCTGTTCTTTTGATGACCACGAAAGACGCGGTACATTTGATTGATAGTGCTTAGTTATAAACAGAACCCAGCTAAGAATATTAACATTATCTGTAATGTTAAGCCAACCATTATAGAAAAATTAAACGCGACCCACATGTACCTGTATTAAGGACGTGGTGGAGCACGTGACTTGTACGGTAGCTCCGGTACGCTTTGGGTTGTGCCAAAAGGGGTTGTTGCTGGTCGTCTTGACCACTTGGGTAACTTCCTGTGGCCTCCTCGCCCCTCCCTTTTTGTCGAGTATCGAGAAGGCCCGGTTCCGTTTCCCTGGAATGGTTGACGGGCCGCACTTGTGCTGAGAGCAACAGGATAAGACCTCGGCGGAAGCACTGTATTTTTGATCTGCAGTCCCTGCTTGTCAAGAGCTTAGAAGCTTAGAAGCTTTAATTTTCTCTGGCAGACTGACACCGAACGACGTTTCGTCACGTTCACTTTCTTGAATGAGGTTCAAAAAGGTTTTTGATAGCCCTGGTGTGATCATTTTGATCCTAGCCTGGGTTTCATGATGATGCAAATCACACCGAATGCGACAACCGTCACTGAGCATTTTAATCGCATCTATTTTATTGTAGCTTGTCAACAATGTCGACATACTTAGCCCGGCTGAAAGCGCTGATCTCTGCGCCAAGTTGTTGCATGCATTTTTTTTGTATTGTGTTAATTTATTGCCGGTGACGTGGTTCCTGCACCGTCGAAGTTTCGCCTTCTAAAGGCCAACGACTACGACCAATAGGTTACGTAAGTCAAAAATTAAATGACAATAAACTGGAATAGTTCATAACTTGAATCTATAACCTGCATAAAAACATGAATAGTTACGCCTTGTTCATTTTTGAATCTATGGCGGCTATGTTGCATAATTTTTGCGGGTATATGGCCAAAATTAGAATAGTTCATAACTTGAATCTATTCCCTGCATAAAAAAAAAACATAATTAGTTACGCCTTGTTCATTATTGAATCTATGGCAGCTAGGTTGCATAATTTTGCCGGGTTCTATGGAAAAATTAAAATAGTACATAACTTGAATCTATAACCTGCATAAAAAACATAAACAGTTACGCCTTGTTCATTTTTGAAACTATGGCGGGTAGGTTGCATAATTTTGCCGGGTTCTATGGCCAAATTAGAATAGTACATAACTTGAATCTATTACCTGCATAAAAAACATGAATAGTTACGTCTTGTTCATTTTTGATTCTATGGCAGGTAGGTAGCATAATTTTGCCGGGTTCTAATTAGAATCTATGGCAAAATTGAAATAGTTCATAATATCTTGAATCTATAACCTGCATAAAAAATACGAATTGTTACGCCTTGTTCATTTTTGAATCTATGGCGAATAGGTTGCATATTTTGCCGGGTTCCAATTAGAATCTATGGCAAATTAGAATAATTAATAACTTGAATCAATAGCCTGCATAAAAAAACATGTTACGCCCTGTTCATTTTTGAATCTATGGCGGGTAAGTTGCATATATAGCGTAAGTACCTTTTAAGTACCGTAAAGTACCTTTGTACTTTCAAATTGAACAGTATTTGTACGAAAATATGATTTTAGATACACCACTTACAGTGCCGGATTAGCTACGTAGCAAAAGTAGCAATTGTTAAGGGCCGCGCGCATTGGGGGACCCGCGTACCAGATTTCAATATCTGATTTTCAATATTTTGAAATGATCATTTCAGGAAAAATGGTACAAATGTAAATCTTTTTATTTACTTAAAAGTTTAAATAAAAATATCTTTATATTATATTAAGGAAAATTAGAGAAAATGTGCTTGATTTTAACATTAAAAATCCACATAATCCCTTAAACTGGAGATCCTAATAAACAAACCAAGGGCAACTTGAAAATTTGCAGCGGGCCCCGTGCATCTTATATGTATGTATAATCCGGCACTGCACTTACCTTACCTTGAACATTATTTATACTTTCTTCATCTGAAGATGATAAAAAGCTTAACGCCGACGTTTATCACTCAATATTCTCGAAGAACGATCTTTTAGGCATCGTGAAAGTTAAAAAATCAAAATAGTTTTACTTTCTTAACAACTCGAAGGTGGGAGCGCGTGCTCTCGTTGCCTCGCACGGAAAAAGAATGAACTGTCATGGCGTCATACCTATAGTGGGGAGCTATATATATTCGTTTATAATCGAGTTAAAAATAATCGATACTAAATAAATAAATAAATATAAAATTCTAAAGCGTGCGAGTGTTGCCTTGTAGGTCAAAGGACTACCTGTTAATTTGTATCGAAAATGAAACCACGAAATATTATTTATATCTACTTGTGAATTCTTTAAATGCTTTAAATTATTTATTATTTAATCACACGACTCGTAATAAAATCAGATAATATTATACCACCGTATTATTCCCGCGTTGTAGGTAGCTGCTTTTAAAATTATAAACAACTACCCACATACCTACTAAGAAGTTTACAACGCGGGAAATTCGAATTAAATGAAGTGAAACCAACTTCATTTACATCTCCCCCCCTGGAGTCACGATATTCCCGGAACTGGAACAAGTTTTGTTATGTGGAAAAGATTGGATTCACATGTCTTATGTCCTGTATTTAATCTGTAAATTGAGTTTGAAACTTTTTCTAAAATTTTATATGGGCCAATTTTCAATTCGTCTAATTTTCTTCTGTTCAATCGATTTCCGTTTTCCACATATACAAAATCGGGACCCTCCTTGAATACGCATTGTTTTCTATTTTTGTCAAATTGTTGTTTATTATAATTGTGTGATTTTAAAGTGTTTTCCAAAGCAATTTTTCTATCTTGTAATAAATCATTATATATTTTTTCTTTTTTTAATTCATCCGGTAAAATATCAACATTTGTTCCTTCCAATAAATATTTTGGGGAATATCCCGTGACTGAATGTATCGTCTCATTATACATTTGAGTGCATTTGTGGGCAATAGTGGTCCAGGCTAATTTTTCTTTTCTTTCATTTATTGTACATCTAATTTTATTTACTAAAGTTTGGTTTAATCGTTCAATCAAACCATTCGAAAATGGTGCATTGACCGCAGTAAAAATAATGGGAATATTTTCCTTTTCCAAAAAATTTTTAAAATCTTTTGAGTTTATACCTGGATATTGATCGGATAGAATCATGCCAATTTTGTTTTCTTTTGTCACCTTTTGAACCAGTTTTATAAAATCATCACAATTTTGAGTTTTTGAAGTTGTAATATAGGCATATCTCGTGAAGTGATCTACCAGAAGGTGTAGATATGTTTTTGTAGAACGTGAGCCACCAAATCCGCCGATAGTATCAATGGACATTATTTCATATGGACATGTAGCAGGTCCAAGGTGGGACATTACTCCAAATTTAAATTTTCCTCTAGATTTGTTTTTTATACAGATTTCACAATTGTCACATATTTTTTTTATATTATATGCTAGATTTTTTGCTACGTAAAATGGTGTAATTTTGTTTTTCATTTGTTGTATTCCTATATGACAGTAACTATTGTGTATGTTCTTAATAAGTGTTTTACTGAATTCCTCTGTCAATATAATCTTTTCATTTCTTCCTATCTTTTTATAATATACTTTATTTTTTAACTGTAGTTTGTTTTTACTTCGTTCTATATCTTTATTTATTTTTTGATCATTTTGAATATCTTCTATTTTTATCATATTTATTATTTTTAAACCTTTTTCCTGATTTTGGTATGGTTCTAATACAGGGTTTCTGCTCAAACTGTCTGCTTCTATGTTGTATTTACCTGGGGAATATATCACTTCAAAATTATACTGAGACAGGTAGTAGGTGAGGTCTCCGAGTTCTTCATCTGTTCTAGCTTTTATATTCATTTTTTCTAGGGGCTTATGATCAGAGAAAACCGTAAATTTTTTTCCCATTAGCCAATGTTGCCAATATTTTACTGCTTCTTTTATTGCTAAACACTCTAGATATATAGCTTTCTTCTTTTGTTGTGTACTGTTTAATTTTCTCGAAAAATAAGCACAAGGTTTCTCTTCGCCATTATGCTGTGGTTGCTTCAAAATAGCACCTATTCCTTGTATACTAGCGTCTGTATAAATATGTATTGGTAGATCTGGATCAAATATTGCTAAAATAGGTTTTGAGCAGAGTAGTTTTTTTACTATTTCAAAAGACTCTTGACACTTTTCTGACCAAATAAAAGTTTGTCCTTTTCTTAATAAATTATGTAAGGGATCCAATATAATTGATAAATTTGGTACATATTTTCCGTAAAAATTTATTTTTCCTAAAAATTGTCGCACATTTTTTTGTGTTCTTGGTACTGGGAAGTCTTTTATAGCGACTAAATTATCTTTTAGTGGTGTAATTGTACCATTTTTTATTACATGGCCTAAATAAGTCACCGAATTTTGTGCAAAATTACATTTTGAGAACTTTAACCTAAAGCCTTCTTCTAAAATTGCTTCTAATAACAAAGATAAGTGCTTCATATGTTCTTCAAATGTTTGAGAGAAGATCAAAATATCATCTATGTAGTTTACAGTAAAATTTGACAGCTTATGTTTCCTTATAATGTTACTTAAAATTCTTTGAAAAATTGCCGGAGACGTCTTCAAACCAAATGGCAAACAAGTCCACTGAAAGTGTCCTTCTTGGGTAACAAAGGCCGTCTTTGGTTTATCTTCAATTTTGAGAGGAATGGACCAGAAAGCAGAATTTATATCAAGCGTTGAAAAATAACTGCAGTTCCTCGTTTTAACCATTAAATCTTCAATTAATGGGAACGGTTGTGATTGAGGAACTACAATTTTATTTAAATCGCGAAAATCTATGCATAATCTTGATTTTCTTCCTTCTTCTTTTTTATAAGCCAATGTTACTGGGGCGGCAAAAGGACTATATGATTCTTCGATTAGGTTTTTTTGCAATAATTTCGATATTTGTTTTTCTATTTCTTGTTTATCTTCTATTGTGCACCTATATGGTCTTTTACTACAATATTTGTCTACTAATAAATCAATATGTGCTTCATAACCTTTCACCGTCCCAACATCATATTTATCTTTAGCAAAAAGGGATCTGTATTTGCATATCAATCTATCTATTTCTAATTTATTATAAGGGTCTTCTTTATTTATCGATATATTAAAGTTTTCAACTTCTATGTGTTCATTAAAGTTTACTTTATATTCTTTTTCAATTTCTTCTAAGACATCTTTCTTTTTTATGTTTTCGTTTTTTTGGTTGTGGTTATTTTGTGTAATTTTTAATTTTTCATTTTGCGTAAGTCGAAATTTTTCTATACAATCCAATCCAATTAAGAAGTCGTAATCAAAATTTTCTTCTTCAATCACGAAAACATTAACATTATTTTCGATATCATAAATCTTTATTTTTAAGTTTACCATTCCGATGGACTTTTTCACGCCATTAATCGTTTTTAAATTTGCCTTTTTATTAATATCATTAATTGGGTTTTTCTTCAAGGACAATAATTTTGAATTTATTAAAGAAACATTCGATCCTGAATCATAAATTCCCATTGTTTCAAAAGTATCATTTAGCAATAATGGAATTTTGATTAATGGCGGAATTACTAGTTTTTTGAATCTATTTCGTTTAAATCGGTTTCTAATTTTGAATTGTTAACATACCTTATATTATGATCAGTTTTTGATATACCCTTACTATTATTATTGAACCAACACAAATGTTCAGGATGATACCGTTGTCCTTTGTTTTCCTTTTCACAAATTTTGCAAGGTTTGTATCTTCCATCTTTTCTATTAAATTTATTTTCACCATTTTCCATTCTTCTTACAAATTTATTTTTATTTACTAAATATTCTAAGCCTCTAATATGGTTAAATAAATCTTCTGTTTCCTTTAAATCATTTCTATTAATTTTATCCGCTACAAAATTTGGCAAGCCTGTTGCAATTAGATCTATTAAAGTAGGTTTATCCATTGATTTATTTATTTCTAATAAAAGTTTTTCTTTTTTTAAAGCATATTCTATTAATGAACCCTGTCTGTATTTGAATAAAATTGCATATCTTACTGATGACCACCCTTTGTCTGCATAAGTTACACAAAAGCTTTCTTTCCATATTGACCATTCTGAGTTTACTGTATGTTTTATGAGCATTGAAGTATACCAATCAAGACACGAATCTTCCAAAAAAACCTTGAGAATTTTAATTTTATTACTTTCTTCTTCAATTCCCACACGATTACATTCTGCTTCAAAAATAGCCATCCATTGTGATACATTTGAGGTGGTTCGAGTGAATTTTTCTAATACCATTCTTTCTGCCAAATTACTAATGTTAGGAAATTTAGGTTCTTTCTTCGTTTCAGTAAAATTCTCCAAAATTCTTGTAAGAACCTCTTCTGAAATTCCACTAGAAGTACTTTGTTGATGAGTTTCTGGTATAAAAAAGGTGTGGTTACTACTATCAGTTATTGAAGTTATGCAAATTACATTTGTTTTTGGGTCTTCACTCGCTTTCACTATAAATTCAAATCTTAATTTTTCCATTGTTAAAAAATAGCTGCAGAAATGTTGTTTTGTAATAAGTATTATCTTGTATTATAGGCTGTAGAAATAAAATAACCGAAATGCGTTGCTCTGAAAGAGTTATTATATTTTTTTATTAAATAAAATAATTTTACATTTTCAGTTTTATATAATTTCACCGTACTAAATATTAATCTTACCTGAAAGAGAAACAACATTTAAAGCTATTATTTATATCTACTTGTGAATTCTTTAAATGCTTTAAATTATTTATTATTTAATCACACGACTCGTAATAAAATCAGATAATATTATACCACCGTATTATTCCCGCGTTGTAGGTAGCTGCTTTTAAAATTATAAACAACTACCCACATACCTACTAAGAAGTTTACAACGCGGGAAATTCGAATTAAATGAAGTGAAACCAACTTCATTTACATATATAAATACATATTATAGAGTAATTTAATAGGAAAAAATTCTAAGGTACAAATAATACTCAAGTAATATCTCCTCCAAAATTCAAATCTCTACGTCCACTGGTTTCGACTATGAGTTGATAAATCAATCAGCCAGCTTCCCTTTTAAAGGCACATGTGCCTACTCGTAAACATACTATTATATGTATATTTGTAATAAGATCATCCAATATTGTTTTGTTAAAAATGTCCTAACAACTGATTCAAAAAATATATTCTTAACATTTTCTTACCGCTTCTCAACGAGGGTTGGCTTCTTGGAAGCTTTGCATAAAAGAGGGAGAGAGTGCTTATACCAAACCACTCTCTTAAATGCCTCAACCAGTAATGTCTTTTCAATATTAAATAAATTAAATGAAATAATATTGAAAAGAACCTTGTCAAGAAAATTAGAATATTTCTCACCTTACCCTTAATTCAACTAGTGTTAACTAAAATAGATGACCAATTAAATTATATGACATTACATAAGATTAGGGTATAATCTTTTGTAATCTAGTGTCTGTTAAATTGTAATAATTTACCTGGCGTGTATGCAGAATATACCACATAGTAAATGATATTATCCGTGTTAAGGATATGTACAGCGCATCTGCAGTCAGAACTAATAGCTTGATTATTACTAACGCTTACACTGAAGTAGATTATCTCTCTTCGAAGTACAATATTAATGTTAGATAGATCCGGATTCCCAAATGCTTATCGATTGAACGCGATTTTGTGATATATTTTAAAACAAATCTTTTTACTTATTTTATAAAACACCATAGTGTCAAAAATGTTAATTTTGAATGACAATTATATATATTATTTAATTAGAAAATCATTTTAATTAAATTTTTAGTTACTGATAACTTATTTTATTATGATCACTAGCTGGCGCCCGCGACTTCGTCTGCATTGAAAAAGAAAAAAGTAGCCTATCCTGTGTCCTGTACGTCTAAATGTTTATCTACCAAGTTTCATGAAAATCAGTTAATTCTTTTAAGAGTTATGGAGGAACATACATACATACATACAATACCTACACTTACAGATTTATTATTAGTATTTATTACTATTTACAATAAATGAAAAAAAATTATGATTTTTTTCTGATATGCTTAGTACATAAATTATGCGCTACCTATAATATACCTATCGAAAACTAAATAGGTATTTAAAAGGCATTTAAATTTAATATAAGACATCGTGCAGTTCAAAAGATCAGTTTTAATGGACGCATTTTTATGCTTGATATTTTTTTTTAGAAAATTCCTTTAACTTAATTTTCATTCACAAATTTATCTTACTTCATAGAGAATACGAAAATTCAAGGCTATAGTAGACGCGATCGATCTCCCAATTGGGGCGTGGAATGGTGTAAAGCGACTCTCATGATGGAACCTCGACCTGGGGTGCAAATACTTCTTACTGTACCTTGGCACTGTAGGCGCTTTCCGTGCGCTCGTCAAGATAGAGGACCGTAATAAAGGTGAGACAATATTGTTCCTTGTTCGTGGAGACAGTTCCGTATACCATTTCCGCCTCGGTCGGGGGGCCTCGGTAGCGCCTGTCTTCTCCTATAAGGGTGCTTACACACTTGTTCGTGCCGGTACATTTGTTTCGACACCTTTTGATATTCGATTCTTTTAATATTACTGCATTACGCGTTAAATTTCATTAAATCTCTTTTTCAACTTGCTATTGCGTTCCTTAAGGCTTTACTTCAGACTGGTGTGTGATGAATTTTGTTATGGCTCGATTCGATTCGCCCAATAATTAAACTCTATTTAACCTAAACACCTCTTACATTTGATGGCTAATCATCTCTTTTGAATGTTGAATTAAAATAGCTGAATTGCAAAGCTATGAGCAATATAGCTATTTTTTTTAATTATTTCCCCCCGTTATTTCGATTTTTACAATTTTAGAATTTAAGTTAAGTTTACATCTTTGGAATTATTAAAGTCAGAGACATTTTCTTTTTTTTTATGTACATATCTTTAAATATTGTATATGTACATTAGCTAATATTAGCTAATATTACGTTGCTGAAAAATAACCTAATTCGGGCATGACTAAAGTACTCGCGTAAGTATATATTTAAATTTTCAACCGTGTCCGAATATTGTATGCCAAATATATTTGGAAGCACCCTAATATAAAATGGAGTTCATTTTAGAAAAAAAATGTTCCCTCTCCACAAACGCTTCGTTAATGTCCGTAATAGTTTCTCTCGTTATTCATGCGCAGCAAACATTTAAACTGGAAAGTCTGCTGAACGAATAGAGGAAATTTGACTAGTGAAAAATTGCAACTGATGTGAAACGTGTTGGGTTTCAGAGCGTCTTTGGCCGCAGCTTTATTTAAAATTTGAGGACGCTTGCATGAAAGTTGTGGGCCGGTATATGGGCATGATGTGCTGCGAAGATTCCGCTGTGTACGCTCTGGCCAAGGAGAATGATGTCGCGGAAACGGAGACGGAATGTGAAAATGCAGCTAGATCATTAGGCTTCTGTAGAGATGGAGGGACTCCTATCTACACGTCAAGAATTTGATGAGAAATGGAAAATCATCACTAGTACCCATCGACATACATGTAGGTATTCTACAAGGATTGGTAATCGGAAGAAAATTGTTTGTCAGATGCGGTAAGAGATTACGCTTACGTTCGCGACAAAATGGTCGAAAGCGCTACTGAAAATACGGCGTTTACGCGTTCTTCGCTTGCTTGCGCAATCTCTTCGTTCCGCTCAGCGAGTCTAGTATATAAAAGTCAATTGCTTTTACCATCCTTATTTTGATGATTTCAAGGAGACGCGTAAGAATTTCATCCAAACTAATGGAGACTGTTCAATATTTTGGTTTGTTAACCGAAAATTGAACGTTTTCATTGTAAACTTGACGTGAAATTAAATACAAGAAATGGAAGGAAATGTTGAAATATACTGTGCTATTATAACAATAAATCAAAACTACATAACAAACCGACTACTGCCTATAGATTCCCATTTCCTCTGTGTCCCGTGTAGGGTTGCCAACTCTAGGCTTATCATTGATAGACACTTCAGAATTTACTCTAGAAAATATACATATTGAAGTAATTCACTGTGGCGTTTTATATTATATTTTAGTATCTTTTTATTTGTTAAAGATATTAAACTTAAAACCTTACAGTCGGCCTGGGTAAGTGTTAATACTTTGTTATGCTTAACATTTTTATGCTTACAGATATAAAATATAATGTGCATACTTCTGTTTATTGAATCATATGTGTTCTACTGATGTCGTATTAATAAGCTTAGATTGTTATAATTAAGCGTAAAACTTCATTAAAACTACTATTAAATTAACATTCAAAGTTAGCACAGAATTCGGGTCACTTTTCGGAGATTTTTTGGGGAATAAAACCTAAAGAACTGAATCAAATGCAGGTTTGTGTAACATTAACGTAATTTTCTCTATGGTTAACAGTTTTTGTGTACGAACTTTTGGATACCACAATACCTGTAGACACGTTATCTTTAAAAGAAATTGGACTTTAGATATACGAAGAAACTCGTTACACACACCTACTTAATCAACAAGTAAATGAAAAATTACAATAATAGGTGCAGTTTTTTTAATCAAGATTGTGTATACTCCAGAAGGTGGTGTACTCCACTCTTCTGAGGTGTCACATCATGTCATACGGGTACAGGGGGACAAAAATGCACAGTGGCAGGTCCCTTTAGGCGCTAATGTGCCAGTCTCATTGTCAGTTGGACCGACGCTGTCAAGAAAGTTGTCAGAAAAGTTAACTTTAGCGACCTGTTGGTCTTTAGCGAGTTGTTGTGTAACCAGCTGTTGATTAATGGAGATCCATGTTCAGCATCGCGTGAATAACTTTTCAATGGGAAAACTTTTATTAAAATTTTGGGTTTGAATTTAAATCAAGATTAATATTAAATTTAAATAAAAGATTTAATAAAAAAGTGTTGTTGCCTCGCGGAAAAAGGTGTGGGAAAATTCTAGTGAAAAACACAGCAGACCACGTGCTGTTATTTCACGTTAATCTTATGAAAGATACTTAAATTAAATAATTACATTCTAACTACAAAATATTTCTAACATCCAATATATTTTATTATTCGTAAACCCTTCTTTCTGTTATGTCAACGCAATACTAGAGATCTGCATTCAATAAGTCGTTGCCGGTGAGTGCCCCGAGACTGCCCACATATCCATCGAACAGAACAAATTTATTTTTCTCCGAAGCACCGTAGACGTCAACAAATAAGATTAGGTATTTTAGATAGAGGGTTATACTTTATTTTCTCGTGTATATGAAGACGATAAAGTTCCAATCTCTTTTCGTGGGCGTTTCCTATTTTAAATAAAAAGCAAAAGAAAATGGACAAGTGAAAAAAAAAATTACGTTTTTGTCCTATTTTAGCAAATGTATTTTCGTCGCTTTCAAAATAAATACAACAAAAATAATTCTTTACAAATCTTCAGTCATTTAAAATTTTCAAATATTACAGTTATCTCTGGTTCAGGAAAATGTAAATTGGTGGTAAATTTAATCAAGAAACCACATAGAATTTGTGAAATATTTCCATATTTCATAAATATGACAATATGTATGTGAACATCACAAAACTTCCTCCATTACAATCAACAATTTGAATAAAAATTATATTTATTTTATTAATAAAACTTAACCATAAAAACTTTCTGTAGTGATGCCCCGACTGATGTTTTGGAGGCTTGAATATGTTGCCTTTCATTGTTTAAACTGACATGAACTGTAAACATAAATCAGACCGAGAATTGAAGATACAATAGTTGAAGAATACTTTACATAGGTACGGCAAGAATGAAGTTAACCGGAAAAAAGCAAGACGCGCATAAAAAGTGGTCTGCTAACACAAATCATTATTAACTTGAGTTAACACGTCCCTGGAGACTTTATAAAATGAAGTAACGAAAAACGCGTACCTAAGTATTGACTGATATATTGCTAAAAAAGGAATTTTTTATTCTTTAAACGTTTTATGTTGTTTCCAATAATAATATTTAATTTATACATATAATAAAATCGTCAACTGTACCTATCAGGAAAATTTAAAATGTATAAAATATATATATAATTATAGAGTAAAATGAATAAAACTTACATTTTAGCATTGGGAATATAATATTTTGGAAAATTGAGAATTTCAACCTACGGCCGGCACCTTTTCAGCAATTTATTTTTAAACGTCTTCATTGTATCACAGAAGAATCTCAATGTCTAGGTATTTTTCCATCAAGTCTGTTGCATCTAGAACACATTTTAGGTAATGGACGGTGTAGACCTATGTTGGTATTGTAATGTGGTACGTTACATATTTTACCAGGCGTTACATCTTTTCTTTTTCAACGCGAACGAAGTCACGGGCACCACATACCTCAACATCTTCATCAACATCAGCCTGGGTCTCTCTACTGCTGGATGTAGGCCTCTTCCAAGGCTCGCCACCACACACGGTCTTCTGTTTTTCGCATTCAACCGCTTATTGCGAAAACCTGATACAAAAACCTAAACTACGCTTATACAAAATTAGTATGAATAATCAAATTCTATCTGTCCCGTAGACTTTTCATCAGTTTCTCAGTGAACTTTTTGTTTAAGATGTAACTACACAATAAAATAAAATCTACAACTCCAGCAGTGAAGGGCAGATATAAGTTCGATAACATTATACAATTACTTCCATCACGTCCATCCATTTGTAGCGTTCCGAAGGAATTCCTATTAGTGAGGGTTGTTTCCTTTCTGACGGAACCATAAAAAGTTCTTTGTTAAATGAATGTTTCCTAAACCCTCCCAAAATAAAACTCCTAATACAGACTGTAAAAAGAAATGTAGCATTTATTGCTATCTGTCCGGGATCAATACAGGGACCAGTACATTGTGTAATTAACTTACTGAGCGCCATTTTAGTTTAACAATTGCAAAAAATATTCGAACGCTTCTCATTCTCATTTGACGAGACCGTTGGATGAGTGGTCCGTTGGGTGCTTGCCTTATCGCTCTGTCTCAGGTGTTCCGGGTTCGATTTTTTTTTTAATTTTAAGTTCGACAGACAGGCTGACGGTCCACTTGAAGGTAGGTGGCTACCGTCACCTATAACACAAGCAACGCCATGGGTGTTGCAAATGCGCTGCCGACCATAGAAAGATTAAGGATAAGGGATAAGGGAGGGATGGGGTAGTGGGCTCTGGCATCCCTTACTCACTCACCGAAACACAACAGCACATATGCTGTTATTTCATGGTGGTATTCTGTAAGTTGGTGGTTACTGCCGCCAGACGGGCTGCCCAAATGACTGCGAAACGCAGTGTGCCCTACCACTACTAAACCTTTCGACAACCTTGGAAATAAACTTTTTAACGTTGGCTCTGGCTCAGTCATTTGGGCACCCCTTATGGCTGCAGTAACCACCTCTTACCACCGTAAATTAATTGCATGTGTGATGTTGTGTTTTGGTGTGACTTGAGAATAATTGACGTCAAAGCCCATTTTCCTATCCTTATACCTATCCTTAATCTTACTATGGTCGGCAGCGCCTGTGGCGTCATTTATGTTATTTGCGACGGTAGCCAAGTGAACCGTCAGCCTGTCTGTTGAGCTTGACATAAAAAATTGTTATACAATTAAAATCATCATTATCATCATGTGTCTCTCTCGTGTCTCTAGATGACAGACAGGCTGGCGGCTCACTTGATTGTAGGTGGTTACCGCCGCCTAAGGACACAAGTAACACAAGCCTCTCCCAAGGCTCGTTACTAAGCACGGTGTTCTGTACTTTGCATTCCTGTGCTTCCTGCAAAAAGCTTCCCAAAACAAGCCCAACCCAGCAATTAAAATACAATGAAGTAAATTTAACAACAAAATTAACTTCCGACAAGTTAATATACATACATATTTTATAAATCATTGGATAGAAGTTAGGACAAACATTTTTAAATTAAATTCGATTACCCCATTTCAATATACCTTTTGACATAAAGCCCGTAGGAAATCTCTTAGCAAAAACGAATTTATTTTCTTGGCCATAAATTTCACGAATAAATTCACAGTTTTACTACACCGTTTTCCAATTCTTCTACTTTTCTTAACTCCACTTAAAAGGATTAACTGTTTTGACGAAATCTGTTTCTTATTTACATTAAAATAAATAAAACCAAATATCTGTGTGTGTATTCGAAATAGAAACTTTAATTTAAAGCTCGTTTTTTTTTAATTAAGAAAACGTAGAAAAGGGTTTTCAAATTTTTTTCAGCGTTCAAAATTCAAAATTTTTTCAGCGCTTTTATTTCGGTCTGTTTGTGTCGACTAATATCTAATGATGAACCGATTTCAATGTGGCTTTAAATGTTTTAATTCCTTAAAAGAAGAGACCCAGACGAAGTCGCAGGCAAAAGCTGATATTTTATATGTACATACATACCCTAACTAAGCGGAATAAACTAATACGTACAATAATCTGTTTGGAAATTTATTGCTAGACTCATGGCGGATTAAGTTCAAATATACTGATGTATTCAAATATACTAACAAATATGTCACCAGATATAGAGAAGTAGAATTCCGAGTTTGCATAAACTAAATACGTACATATCTAACATGATTTTGCGATTTTCCTTTTAAAGATAAAACCTTCTCACTAAAAACTAATTTAACCAACTAAAAGTCAACTCTTAAGTATAATTAAATTTTCTCTTTTGAGAAACACACAGCCTTTCATAGCATTTCTTTCGCCTTGGTTCTTAATGTTGTCAAGAAGCTCGTTGGAAATAAATTCAAATGAACAACAGAAAAGCTGCTTACAACCCCTGTTTAAAATACCTACCCTATCAGCTATTGAATTCACTCGCCACTTTTTTCCTAAAATTCATTTGCACAATGTGTTTTTCATTTAAGGCTAGTGTATACAAAAAATCTTTGCACTTTTGATAAAAAAAAATTACTTAGAAGACTAAGGTAATATTTGGAGAAATACTATAATTATATGAATTTAAGCCATTGACAATCCTGAAAATGTTTAGTTATTTATTTTTAATTTTAAAAAGACATACCTTTTTTAATAAATACTAGCGGCCCGGCTTCGCACGGATGCAAATTATATACCAAAACCTTCCTCGAGAACCGTGAACAGACAGACAGACGCGGCGGAGGCTTGTTTTATAATATGTATTGGCAACACCGGTGGCGCCATAGAGTAGAGGCGGCTGGGAGTGTGGTTGCCAGGGTTACGGGAAAAACGAAAAAAAGAAAATGGAAGCGTTTTGATATCTCGATATATTTTATTTGGAATAACTTGTGAATGGCAGTTATGTATCATTAAATAACTATTTCATTGTATTTCAGTTTACTTTCTGGTTGTAGCTAACATCAGAAGTGACCCAGCACACGCCAAAATGGGCAGAAAAAGGAGACGTCGAGCTTTAACAAGCTCGTTTAGTAGCTCTGTCATCAGCGAAGGGAGGCCACCTCCACCTCGTAAGAGTAAGAGAAAAAAAAAAATCGAAAAGCCGAGACTGTGAGTAAGTTCAACCTGATTTCATACTGTGATGACGGTGCTCGAACCAATAAAATCTAAATGATAATGTCGTTACATGGTTTAATATAATTAAATTATATACATCAACGTTTCTCTGGTTCGATAGTATGATCCATCGATAGTATGGTCTGACAGTAACGCTCAGTATGGTGTAAGTTACGTAATACTCCTATTAGATAGCTTTGTACAAGATGGTAGTGGAGGAACTGGAAGAAAAGGGTCTCATCCACATTCCAGGTTAAAAGAAATATGTGAGTTGCTTAAAGAAATCGTAAATACGAAACCAAACGACAATAAGTCATTGTATGAGTTTTTTTTTCTTTGCACATAAATCACGATTTGACAAATTATATTTAAATTTTAATAATTGTGATAATATATATAGGTGGCAAATATTGGTTTAGTTGTCATCTCGCATGATTTTATATCGTACGAAATGTGCGAAAAGCCAATTTTAAATTTTAATATATTTTAATAGTCGTGTCGCGCATATATTATTTAAAAAAAAAAAAAAAAAAGTATAGCACAATATAGTAATAAAAGTATAGTAAATTACGAAAGTGATACCTATGGGGGAATATTAATAGTATATATTTTATGAAATTAAGGCACACTAAGTAAATAGGTTTATAGTGCGTCAGTTGAAGCGAGTAGTTTCAATCCGTAGGAAGTTTAATCGCATTTTTGCATGGTTGTTTACATAAGCAAAAATATGTTAAATAGTCTGTTAGTATTAACGCAATAGAGATAAAGCGTTTTCCCAAACGCGGACGACATTAGTACCACACACCGTTACGATTTACGATTCACGCAACCCAAACAACGGTAACCCAATGTTAGAAAAATTAGTTGCAGTCTTAGCATTGTAAACCTACCGAATGTTTTAAGAAATATAAATATTTGTATTATAATGAAGACAAAATGAATTTTACAATATTTTACACACAAACAACTAAAGTTTAATAAAAAGAAGGTATAAATAAATGAATAAGGAAAAAAAGAATTAGTATTTGCGGAGGGAATCATAAATAATAGAATACAATATTGCCTGTGAAGCGGGAAGCGTAAATTTGTGAAAACAAAAATTGTTAGCGTATGCTATTTAACGAGTATGTCGACTGAAGTTGATTGAAAAGTGTTTTGTGACGTTTCAAAAAGAGGTGTTCATTCGTTCAGATTCATTCGGTAGTATGATATTGAATAGTATGTTGAACGAACGCGTTAGCGAAGAGCTCATCGTCGTATGACGCAAATCTTATAGTTGGAACTCTAGTTCGATATATCGATTCGAACTATAAAAAGTATTTGGACTAAATATAAAGTGGTATAATTAAGGTACCCGAAGTAGAGGATGCTAACAAAAGGTTGAAAAATTTAGAACAAGAATTTAAATGCACACAATTATGGTTAAGAAATAAATTTTTCAAAAACATACTTAGTTATTATTTTAATAACGATGCATTTATAATCACTGGAAGTAGATGTTTACTGATTTCGGATAACTTGGTCAAAATACTTTCGTTGGTAATATTTCCCTTGACTACAGCAGTTAGGCTGCAAGATTTATTCAAAGATAATTTAAGAAGTGTCACGATATTAAATGACATTCTATTCACGTTAAAGATATCACGTTTTATGTGTTGAGTGAATTAGTTAGTTGTAACATATTGAGTGTGCGAAGTGTATGTAACCGAACGTTCCGATTTGATGTATTTACATGTTATGGACGAAATAGACGATCAAGCGTTTGGCGTGACGACAAAATGACGTGAGGCAACGGCACGAGTTTTACATACAGTTTTTGACATCAAGCCATTAGTTTTTACCATTCACGATAAAATTTTGGCTTCATGCCAGTTAATTTGACGCGATGATCTGACCGTGTCTTTGGTCCATAAGAGACGTTTTGATTATGTGTCAGATCAAGTTACTTCTGAAACCAGTTGTTTATACCCGAGTCCTAATTTTGTATTGTTTCACGTCATAGTAATTTGCAGATACTTATTCGGAAATAGATGGTGCACGAGAATTCGCCCGCGTAATTATTAAAAATATAGTCTATGTTACTCGCTGATAACGTAGCTTTCTATTAGGTGAAAGAATTTTTAAAATCGGTTTCAGTAGTTTTTGAGTTTATTCATAGCAAGCGTGCAAATCTTCTCTCTTTACAATATTAGTATTATATAGATTTATGCAAAAACTAGGTAAAGTTAATAATTTCTAATGGAAATTAATGTGGTCAAGCGATTCTGTTCGATATAAGCCATATTCTCATTCAAACAGACAAATTATGCGAGAAACAGTTAATAATTTTTTTTAAATAATAAAATAATTCGAGAGATTCATTATTATTATTATTCAGCATTATTCGTAAAAAAAAAAATATCGGTATAAGGGTAGTGTACCCTAAATAAAATTACAGTTACCAATTCAAATGCAGGGTTTCGAATAAGTGTGTATTATGGACATTTTGTGGTCTGGAGATAAAGATGCACACAAAATATATTTCGTGATTATGAACTTCTGGGCGATAAGGTGTTATTTCGCTTTGGATAAAACATTAGAAGGATATACATTTATGCTGGTTTCCTAAAATGTGAAGCATAGTAAGGAAGTACAGTGGGGGTACGAAAATCTTCGTCAGCTTTCAGATTCAGTCTTTTATTACTTAATAAACTTTACTAAATAACTTAGTAGATTCTTAGTGCTTTTTGAAAACTGAAGCATTGGCCGCACAATTATTTTATTGCATGGAAAGCTTATTTGATATTATGAAGTTCAAAGTTCTTTACGAAGATCAAGTCAAGTATGTCTATTTAATAGTCATGGTGTGTAAATGTCATACATTTTCACTTGTATTTCTTACGATCAATATAAAAATTGTATTGAATTAAATAGTGCCAAGGAATTTAAGTTTCCATTAAAGAGCTACAATTTTTGCAGATCATGGAACTGGCTATATTAGAGAAATATTTTCAAATCATAACAATTAATAGAGATACTTAATGTAAGGTTCTGGATTATGTTCTCGCCTCGTTGGTTCAATGCGAAAGCGATTTTACCAAAATAATAATATGGACAAAACTCGCCAAAAATTTAATATCCTAATTGATTTCGGGATTAGTCGTAGTTTCCTAATTTTCTTAATAATTAACCTATCAGTCAACAAGCTTATTGCAAACGTTAATGCGATATTATGTTTTGTTTGAAATGAAATGTTGGTATAACTGAATGCTCTAGACTCTAGTGCAAACAAATGTCGACTTTAGTCCTTTTCATATTCTGATCTTACATAAATAATCGTTTAAATTGAATTTATTATAAAATTAAAGGGGATCGCTATGAGGTTGCCGATCTGCAAGGGTATGAAAGGAGCAATCGGAGATCAGGCAATGCAGCTGATGAAAATGTGCAGCTGTGAGAACGTAGATGGATGAAAAGGGTGATATTTGGTACACATAATAAGGTGTTGGCAACTGAGGTAACAAATCAGTATACTTTTCTTACAGCCTTAGACGGGAAATTTGCTTAAATCCATTATTGTATTCTTTACGTATTCTTATATCTTACATGCCTATTAATCAAAAGGTAGAGAATGTTCGTATTGGCAAGGGTAATCAATTCTGTGAATAAAGGTGTGTAAAGATATTAGTAAAAGCCATATGTTCATGTCAAGATTTATACATAACTTATATATATGTTGGTGTACAAGTTTAAAAAAAAAAAAAAGAAACACTTAGCTAGTTATTTTGTGTTTTATACACTAATTATAACATGTTAAAATCGTTTTCAAATTATTTCTTCTGTCGTGTGACGTTTTTTTTTTCTGAGCTGGATAGACCGAAGTGGACCAAAAACTATATGACAAAATAGACAGTATTGGACATGGACAGTCTTAAGCTAAAAAAAAAACGAATCTAGAAATGCCAGAGGTGGATGTCAGACCGTTAGCCTAAGCGGCCGGGCGCGGATCTGGAGGTGGTCGAGTCGCTAAAGAAAGACTGCGGTGCCCTAAAGAATAGGGGCGGATCTGGAGGTGGTCAAGTCACTAAAGAAGGACCGTGGGCACTCTAAAAGTTTAGGGACGGATCTGGAGGGGGCTTGGTCATCAAAGAAGGACCGTGCCCTACAAGGTTTAGGGGCGGATCTGGAGGCGGCTAGGTCACCAAAGAAGGACCGTTGTTGGCCTGTACGTTAATGGGACGGATCTACATGTGTTATGTTGAGGCAATTTAAGAATTGAGAAATTTATTGCAAAACGAGAATTGAGAAAGAAAAGAAGAAATAATTTGAGTTAATGTTTGTCATGAACGGCCGAGTGGTTAGGATATTAATGTAAACAAAACTTAATTTGTTGTTGTTGTTTTAAAGGGACTGGCAGTATCCTGTGGATGAAGTGGAGCACCTGGGGCATGTGCTCTGCAGAATGGCCGTATTGGCAACACCGGTGGCGCCATAGAGTAGAGGCGGCTGGGAGTGTGGTTGCCAGGGTTACGGGAAAAACGAAAAAAAGAAAATGGAAGCGTTTTGATATCTCGATATATTTTATTTGGAATAACTTGTGAATGGCAGTTATGTATCATTAAATAACTATTTCATTGTATTTCAGTTTACTTTCTGGTTGTAGCTAACATATGTAGTAATGTTCATTGTATCGTGCAATCATTTTTCTTTTAATTTCGATACTAATCTTTTTAATGTAATTTTAATAACATCAGCGAGAATTTGTGCTAAGAACCCTAAACGTACCGGTTAAATAAATAAATTAAAAAAAATAACTACAAAAGTAGTACTCAATAGCTTCCTTTTATAAAACAATATTTGCAAGAACGGTACAATATAAAAATCGCGTTACTCGCTTCTTACATAAATAATGTAGCGCGTATTTTGACTGACAAAAACTCTCTACCTGAAAATATATTGATATTACCTTAACAATAGCAGGTTTACTAAAGAGGAGCAGCATGTAAAATCTTTTCCCTTATTGAAGAGGGTGTGAAGCCTTCATAAATGTATACGTCGGTTGACGCGACCGAAACATCTTTCACTTTTTCTCTCTGGAGGTGTATCTGCCCTTCATCCACTTTACTCTTTTACCTTTCCGTACTTTTCCCCTCTATTCGAGAATTGGCGTTACGTTTATATCTCTTTGAATATTTTCACTCCGGCAATAAAAGTTTAGGCCGCGAGTTAAGTTGAGACTTTTCGATTATCGTTTCAAAACTTTCCCTCTGATTGATGAGATAAAAACACTTTTGTCCAAGTAAGAAAAACAGATCGTTTTAAAGGGGGAATCGCGGAGTTCTGTCGTTGATTGTAGCTACAAATAAAAATGTCACAACACGACAGCGCGACCGTTAAATCATACTGAAAAGCCATTTGAGCGCATTCTCGTTAAAAATGTGCTCAATAAAAATGATACAAGTGCACGGCTGCGTACGTCTAGTTGATCATTTCGTTTAAAGCTCATCTATTACTACAATTTTTATAAATCACATATAAACATATTTTATACTAGCTGTAGCACGCGACTTCATCCGCATAATATTCATAAAATTATAGTCTATGGATTAATAGGTAAATAATTACAGAATATCACAGAGTATTTAAAAAAACATGTGCTGATTGTAAGAAAGACTAGGGCCTCTATCTTCATCATGAACATGAGCTTTGTTCTGATTATTACTCTTTAAAAATTCAATTCTCTTAATGTTGCCTTGATCTAAAAACGACATTCAATCTCGCCTGTCCGTTATACTTTTAAAAAAACTTTATGTATAAATGCTAAGTATCACCCATTCGTCGACTCATCATGAAATCTTACAGAACTTTAAAGGCTTCAAATATGAAAGGCACGTATTTTTCTCTTCATTTCAACTCGGTCGCCGAGAAAGAATTTTAAAATCTACGCGAGTGAAAAATCGTAGGACAATTTCGAGGTAAGTAATGTTGTTTGAGAAACAAACATTTACATTCTTTCAAGCAACCGTATATTACTTACATATATTATGTGATCTCATTTATGATTTAAACCTTTACCTTTGCCCGTAATGGTCGACTAATGGGACATACTCCGGTCACTTTATTGTTATTATTTATTGTAATAGTACCACCATGTAATCCAGCTGTTCCTTTTGTAAGATATTTTAGCAAGTATGAAAAGTTTAACTGTTCGTACATGAAATTATATTCTTTATTCACAAATTTTTGCCTCCAAATTTATATTTATGATTTAACCATAATTTCTTTTTACGTCAACGTCGAGAGAGAGGCTGACGGTCCTGGTTTGGGGGATTAGCTCAAGAGTTTGTTTGTTTGGTTGTACGCGCTAATCTCAGGAACTACTGGTTTGAATTGAAAAAATATTTTTGTGTTGGATAGTCCATTTATTGAGGAATGCTAGAAGGCTATAGAGAACAGGGACGAAGTCGCGGGCACCAGCTAGTAGTTAGTATAGTTATTGTATCGTTGTACTGAAATGGGCTCACAAAGCGATTGAGCGTTTCAGTTTACTTTGACAGTTACCAGTCATAATAAGTTCTGACAGTCGTTACTATAATAAATTAGATTTATATAATTTACTAACTGGTGCCCGCGACTTCGTCCGCGTTGAAAAATAAATGATAAAACGCCTGACATACATTGATGCTTGACATTATTATACTTTTGTCAAGCTTTGGATCTTTATTTTTAGATAGCTGGTGCCCGTAAGTTCGCCTGCGTGAAATATTTAGCCCATGGCCTTTCTAAACTATTATTGAAAGAAATTTTTAAATCAGATGAGTAGTTTCAAAAATTTCCTCCCACATACCAACAAATAAATAAACATACAAACCTTACCTCTTTATAATATAACATACACTTTTGTGTCTGGGCAATTTTAGGGGGGCTTATTAAAACTATGTATGTGAGGAAATTTTGAATTTTTCCTAATAAATATTTTAAGGTGTTTTTTTTTATAGATTGTTACAATTATAAAGGACTATCGACACGTTTACGTTCACTGTATTAAAAAATGGCTGAGCTCGTAAACAATTGATGTAAAAACATAAATCACAGCCTATTCTTAAAAAGTTGTGCTATAAAAACTACGCTTGAACCATTATGGTAAGTGCCCATTGTTATTTTAAACAAAAAACTTTTAAAATAATGCAGATTTTAATTAATAATCAATAAACTTTTTCTTTTTGTTCAATTGCTGACTGATATTAAAATTGAGCTACTGAATGCTAAAAGAATTTTTCAGTAGTCTGCTAGTTTGAGAGATTAGCGCGCTCAAATAATATGCAAACGAACAAACTCGTCAGCTTTAACATAATACATCTAAATGGGCATTAAATTTCAAAGGATTTTTTTTTTATTTCATTCGGTCAGCTGAGCCGCTAATAGGCACAGTGCTTTAAATATATACTTTTGCTAAACTTTATGTTTATAAAGAAAGGACTTATCCTTCATTTATTCGCGATCAGAGTATTATAATATAAGAGATATTTATAATATAATACTCTGATATTATTATTCTTATTGCTTTCTTTTGTAGAAAAATATCACCTCATTTGATTTACGTCCTTCTTGCTCAGAATACTGAATATACCAGATACAAAAATCAAACAGTTGAAAATTGCAGCGTTTCTGTGAAAGACGCGTGTTACATACAATATATTTTATGTAAATTGCACCATATTGTGGCGTTATATCGTGTAAAAATGCCTCTCTAAAATTACGAAAACAGTATACATTTGTGTATAAATAGTTAATTCACGATTCTATTTACTTGAGAATTTATCGCCTATCATGAATAGTTAACGCAAAGTTTATATTAAAGTTTGTTTAGGACACAGGTCACAGTGTACGTAATGTAAACTTGATTGAAAGAACGTTCCTTCTAATTAGTTATTTATTCTAAGGTCTTGTTAAATATATCGTTCAAATCAATGTTTTAAATACAGTCGTCATTGAAAACGACCTTTTTTAATCAATTTAAATAAGAGAGCCTCATTTTTTACGATGTGGCTTTAAATTAAAAAATAATATATTTTTATTTAGATGTCGTCGACGCAACTGATGGTTCACTTGATGGTGACTGGTTACCGTACAAGTTAAAAGACGTAACAATAGCACTTAATTATTAACTACGTTAGTAGTGACTTGGTAATGTGTATAAGTGTTAACTTACACACATTCATTAATCGTCAAACATTTTAGGCGCTCAAACTTATTTTCAACAAAAAGTTTGTATCACAAACTCTTAAACGTCTTCAGTAAAGTCCGTCAAAAGAAGTGCAGTCTGAAAGGGTGCATGCACTGCACATATAGTTGCACGGATTCTAAAATTATGTGACATTATTTGAAATTGTGTCAACACGAAGGGCGCACACCGCACGGCGCACGGTGGTTAGCGGTATACGGCCGGCGGCGTTCGGTGGGAGGCGGGAGCAGTCGGAGCTGGCTGGTTCGCCCGACCGCCCTCCGGTCCGGTACACAGCCTCCTTGCCTCTTGGTATGGATTATTCGCTACGAACGGTGAACCGATCCAGTGCAACCCACGCGCCCTTCGCGGCCGCTCGCTCCACACGACGACGTAGCCTTCTCTCGTAGCTCTCTCGTAGCCGGTAACCCCTCGTAGCTTCGTAGCTCGTAGCTCATTCGCACGGACCGGGCTCTACGGCGTGTACGCAATAAATTTCACATCTCACCATTGCATTGTATTTTAACTGAGACCGTAAAACAATGCTACAAAAAATACTTTTACCGTGTTCACGTAACGAGACTAATACAAAACTATTATTATGTCACATTAATCAACCGTGGTACTAATTAGTGCACGTTTCATGTGATAATTTTGTGTCAATTTAACTGTTTTACATTGATGTAAGTAATATTTAGAAGTTATGGTATACCTACTGTTTTTTTTTCTTTTATAGAAAAATTAAAGGATTTTTTTTTCACTTTTTTTATTTTTATGTGACTATTTTGATTAATTCAATATTTTTCAAAAATAAATAGGGTATCTATTGTATGTAAATTATTATAAACAATTTACCGTAAGTAGTTTCCCTGTAGTGAAACAATTAATTTTCGCAAAAGACGAGCTCCTATATTATAAAGTGATTAGTTGTTACAAAGTAATTTTAACTAGAAGTGCTATCTTCTTTATACATATATATGAAATTTCAGCTTCCGTATGTTTGTGTCACCAAAACTCAAAAACTAGCCAATGGATTGATTTAAAAGTTTTAAATTATTTCATTTAAACAGAACAGTGTTTTTTGTTTGTGCCTTTTTCGAACTTTTCTAGATTACATAAAATATTCAAATATAGAATTATGGTGATTACACTGATTACACAACAATGTGGATTTGTTATTTCGTTGCCATATTTATGGGGTTTGAAACATTGGAATTTCAAAACAGCCAGATTATTTATACGCCAGGTATTTGAAAGTATAAAAGAATAACTTCTTAAACTGACTTAACTCTGTCAAAGCGGCTGTTCTAAAAGGATACACGACTTTTTATTGAAATTGTTTTGAACCACCTTAAATTACTTGGCATTCAAAATCTCAAATTACTTATAGATATTCAAATTCGAAAAGTATATGAAAGTCCTATTAGAAGTTTGTATGTTTGTTACTCAATTACGCAAGAACGTCTGAATGGATTTAAATGAAATTTACTATACAGATAGTTTATTACCTGGGTTAGGATTTAGTATACTTTTTATCCTGGAAAAATGTGGAAAAACGAAAAAAATATTACTTTTGACGAGACCTTTGGATGGTGCTTGCCTTAACGCTCTGTCTCAGGGTTTCTGGGTTCAATTCCCGGCAGATTAACTTTGGAAACTAAAGTATGTATGTATGTATGTATGTATGTATGTATGTATGTATGTATGTATGTATGTATGTATGTATGTATGTATGTATGTATGTATGTATGTATGTATGTATGTATGTATGTATTAGATAAACATTTAGACGTACGGGACACAGGATAGGCTACTTTTTTCTTTTTCAACGCGAACGAAGTCGCAGGCACCATCTAGTTATATATTAAAATTGGCTTTACTTATATATAAATCTTTAATCATTGTAAAGAAATTGTTACATTAAGAGTGGCTCATTAACTTGTAAAATACAGACTTCCCTAATCGTTGATATGAACTAATTAATTACATTTTAAGTAATATATCATCGGTAGATAACAAAACTCATTTCAACAGCTTTGAAAATTTTCATGTCCGAAAATGTTTTTTGCTTAATTGCAAATACTCGTAAATTATTGGAAAGATTTTAATGGCGATATACATCAAACCAGTGAAAGGTACGCCACTCCCGTGGAATAACCGATAATCTCCGAGATATATCCGAGTGGGAAAATCCTTTAAAAAACCAATATTAAATAAAATCATTTTATAAGTAGCTGTCTGTCTGTGTTACCTTTTCACGCCTTAACTACTCAACCGGTCATCGTGAAATTTTGCATATATACACGTTGTCAGGGATACAGAAAAGGACCGCTTATCCAAAAAAAAGGACTGGTTCCTGATGGATCATCTAATAATAAAAATCCAACGCCTGGCAAAAAGTATAACAGCAACGAATATGTCAGGCGTTATGTTGATGACATATTTTGTCAGTTGCATTTAATGTTTTTCAACGCGGACAAAGTCACAGGCAGCAGTTAGTAATACTCTAATTACCAGTCTGTCTCTTTTAAACTTTTAAATTAACTTAATTAAACTTGAATTATAATAATTACATACGCTCATTATTATACCTTTTAGGGAATTTTATACTTTTATGCAAATTATACACTTTCATAAAAAAGAAACAGTACGAATATACCTTTAGGTACATTAATAAATACTATTTTTATTTTATAAATAAAACCTCTTATTCAACTTAATATCATTATTAACTATTTTACTTATTAATAAATATAGTATATATATTACAATTGATGTATTTCACCTCATTAAAAGCCTTAGTAATTCTATTAGTTAATACATATTTACAAATGCGATTGACGGTATGGCATAGCACGGCATGGCGAAAGATTTTTACTTGACATATTATTTTTAACCTTATTCCAATAAGTTTAACACTCACAATCCTTTATTTTAATACCAAGATGTCGTAGCGTTCCACGTTATGCCACTGCCACAGGATGCCTTGGCATGCCACGGCATCCTTTCAGAAACAAGTGGTAATATCATTAAGTGCCAATCAACCATTTTAATAAAGTTGTGTATACACTGCTGACTCCGGAGTAATGCAATGCTAACCTGAATAGTTTTCTGTATATGGCTACGTACTGCGGGATACCACGACGTTCTTAAGCATGCGGCGGTATGCCGAAGCGTGCCTTGCCATACCTACGTTAGTGAGCGCCGGCCCTTAAATGCTTTCTTATTCACTCACCAGTGTATAATATGGTTACATACTGTTTTTAGAGGAACTTACCATAAGTGTTTTCTTTTATTATAGTAAAACTATAGTCGATACATTAACAAAAAATTGTGCAATCAAATTCTTTTCTGCTAAAACGGTGGTCGCAAGTTCGAATTTTCTTTCTTTTCATACAATATTGGATTGGAAATAATGGTCACTAGCTTGAACTGCGTTAAGTTCCTGTGGGTTTTTCAAAAAGCGATCTACAACAGCGCGTACGAAGTCGCCGTCTATAGCTAGTTAATATATAAATTAATATAATTTGTCAATACAGATAAGCACAGTTTGATAAGTCCAATTATTGGCCAAAAGCAATTAGAACTAGTCACAGTTCGTATACATAATAATATCAATTAAAAGCGGATTGGAAATCCAAATTTGCAATCAGCTTTAAATCTCCCCGTTGAAGTATAATCATTTAAAAAAACATTATTCATGTGTGAAAAGTGAAATAAACGGTACTACATTTTTAAAATAAAATTAAGAAATGTTAAAAAAAGGTATTTTATTTAGAGCTCAGGTTTATTTTACTTAGCGCCTCTTTCACCAACGTCAAGTAGGCTAATCTGTCGTTTAAAGTCATCGGTAACCGGGGATGATGGAGCTGATATGCCTTTGTACGGTAAACGTCCCAAACAATAAATAGAAAATAATAATAAAAATTCGCCTATCGAATGATTCAGTAAACCGAGTGCATAATTCAATAAAACAGAAAATAATTTCTAAAAGTAACTAATCAATACTTTACTTGTAGTTTGTGAAAGAGGCCCATAGTTTATTATTTGAAAATGGAATCAATGCACGTAGCATATTTTATTGGGCTCATATCGGTGCCCGCGGCTTCGTCCGCGTTCTCTATAGCCTAACTAAAGCCTTTCTCAATAAATGGACTATCCGACACAAAAAATTGTTCAATTCGAACCAGTAGTTCCTGAGATTAGCGCGTACAACCAAACAAACAAACAAACTCTTCAGCTTTATATGTTGGTATAGAGAAGGCAGTGTACTCGTACTAAGGTCAAACTGTTGGATCTCAAAAAAGTGCACATTTCCGATTCGCACCTGTTTTATTTTGTGCCTAGGCGACGGTAGCCACCTGCCATCAAGAAAACCCTCAATATGACGGTCAACTGTCGTATGCGGTAAAAAATATTGCCATTTATATGATTATTCTTTAGTGGACAATTTATTAAGTCCCAAGCAGGTAATATTTTCCTGTGAAACTATGTACACTAACTCAAAGGTGAGCTCGCCGCTTCGTAGCCGCGATTATTTTTTCTGGTCGAGTGAGCATTTTTCTCGGCCGCTTACAAATGACCGTTTACCGAGAAAATTTTCTTCCACGTTTTATTTTTCCCTCGCACAGATACTTCTCTATATTCTGTTAATGGAATAGTGTACAGAAGTTCTCAAACAATGTAGCCCTATCTAAGGGGAGACGACGAAATTCATAACACACGCGAATGTAGCTTTGTGCGCGCGATATTAATTGTGTCGTCGGCTCTTACAAAATAAAATAATTTATTTTCGCTGGCGCTGACAACCATTATTTTCGAGATAACAAAAATTCCTCTACAATGTCCCTCTATTACTAGAGACCGGAGACCCGCTCCCAGATTCACCCGGGATGTATTTTTTTATAAACACAAATCTTCCTTGTTTATACCTCTCTCTATTAGTGACAACCGTATCAAAATCTATTGAGTGATTTAGAAGTAGTTGGCGGAGAATTAGTTAAATTGTTTGTTAGAATTGGTTGTTTAAAAAAAAACAGAAATATTTTTTTTACTAAAATAAAAATTTTATTATGTTATATTATCACGCAAAATGAGAATGATAAGAGGAGGCTGCGATCATCTTAAAACACAATCAACACTATTGCTATTTTTTTTAATAGTATGCACAGGACGCAGACAGGAAAAAGGATAATGAACAAAGTAGGAATAACGGAACTAGCCCTCTTTGTTTTTTTGCTTAATGGTATTGTCTGTATTATTCCGTTTGCTTTAAAAGGAAATTATTATGAAGACACATGCGCTTCTGCTATTACGTAAAACATAAAATAACAAGTAACAGTTACTATTTCGTTTTTAAGTTTGCTAGCTGCTCAAATTTTATTTATTCTCACGAAAGACACAGACAAAAACCTATTTACAAGTTTATTTTAAAAAAGTATAAAAAGTAATAGCTACTTATAGTGTAAAAAATAAATAAAAAAAGAATAAAGATAGAATTATAATTAATTAAAGAATGCCAGAAATACATAAAAAGTATTCAATGTTCTCAAATATTACAAAAGAAAACATAACAACGAACATACAGTAATAATAAATTATACCTACATTTGAACAATTTTAGTTTAGCACTAGGGCAATTATTAGTGCCAAAAGTTCATTACAAACGTCTGTCAGTTGTCCGCTTAGTGCTTTAGTTTCAAAAGGTATTAAAGAGATAAAGGAACAAATTTGAAAACTGACGAAGGTTTTCGTACCCCGACTGTACATTAATAACAAATTGTGCTCAGCATTTTAATGATTTTAATTTTAAATATCAATCAACAACACTTTAAATTAATAATACAAATACAACTTTAATTTATAATTTAATATCAATATACTTCGTTGGTATCAAGAATATTTTATTGAATGATCTGACCTAACCTAACAAGACAGTGTTCTAATCTTTGTTGTTGTAAATCGAAAATAAGCTGTACTGTCATTAGAGTGTAAACGAACGTAAAACAAAAATGGCTTATTCCTGTCTGCTGAACTCGAGACTATACGCTCGCTCCGTCACCTACTAATCTATACGAGTACATACTCGTGAGAAGCTTCTATCTCGAAGATATGTTACATAAAATCCTACACTGTAAATCTGTAAATCACAACGAAACAATGTAGCTCACTCTAATTGAAGCTTTCGAATAAGCTTATAACTGAACTAACTATGGCTCGCGGCTATACCACGGAAAATTTATAGCTTGATTATGAATCCTCAATACTCAAGCTGTCAATTAACATTAAATCGTAGTATGATAAACCGTTCATTCTATAATATAATGAAACAACTTTAAAAAACTAAGTCAAATGTTTACATTTCCTGCTAAATTTTGAATCTTGCACATCATTTATAAAACCGAGATGGTTTTATAAATGATGTGCAAGATTCATTTATAATCATTAATAATCAATTATTTATCGCATCATTTTATGGTGTTTTTTGGGTGTTTATTTTTAAAAACCTAAAATGAAAAGGAATATAAAAAGTAAACGAAATATTTTACCACAATATAACCACGAAACGAGCTCAAATTGTCACGTCCGTGTCACTAACAATGAGGTCAGCGAGGAGGATGCCGCGCTGTAACTGATTATAGCGTTGTAATATACACCTCCCTACATAAAGATACAAATATCTCTACACCGCCGTGAGAACTCGTCTGTACACAACAGAACCAGCTTAGCTTACAAGCTTTGAGACAACGCTTGTCCTTATAAGTACAACTCCTCCTAAAGATATGAAGATAAAACGACATGGAAATATGGATATTGTAGAGCTGGCAAAATATTTATTACAGCGCCCATCCATTAAGACAAGGACTAATCTTAGACCGAAAGCGATTTTTACCACAATGAACGCAATCTAATAACCTATGAATTAAGGTGCAATATTGCACAACAAATTATTGTACCTTCTCAGAAATAACCGTAAAGATTTAAAATTAAAAAGAGTTTTTTTTCCAAAAGATTGTGTAAAATATGGAAGAAGAAATATACAGTCATACTGTGTAAGCAATGTATTTTATTAAGAATTTCATGAGGATAATTTTTGCCTTTGTCCCTTTTTTTGTATCTTAGTTTTCGCAAAATACTTAAAAAAACCGTTAACGGGGACATCATCACGATGTGGGGGGATAAAGCGGCAAGTGGAAAGGGGGGAAAGTTGTGGATTTTGATCACAGAATGACTAATATAAAAGTAGGTGATTACAACTTTTGTACAGAACTTAAGCTGATTAATAAGCTTAAAAATAAATACAGTTGTCGCTGAAAATGTTTGTTACTATGTGAGGAGAAAGGTTTTTTGGCTAATAATTTACTATTTTTTTTTCTCAGCAAATACATTCTTTTGCATAAATCTGCCCGATTTTAGCTTTTTTAGATATAGTCTATTATGCACTGTATTTTATCTGAGTTTTAATTTTACTTTAAGAAGTTAAATTAGACGACGAAAATAACGCTTTTCTGCTAAGTCCCTGCCTTAAACTTACTCAGTTAACATACGTACTTTTTTTCTCTGTAAAAGATCAAAAGTTTTGTAACAATAAACACTTGTTTTAATGCTTACGGTCCAAAGACTTTGTGAGCCGTTCGAGCGATTCCGGTCTTAGTGGACGAGCACGGAAGCGGTAAGCTCGGCTACATTAAACTCTTTATGGGCCTCACCCTTATTAAGTAAAGTTCATACAAGTTCAATGTAACATTACGTTGGTGATCAAAATCTTAACTAATTTTATAAATGCGAAAGTGAGTTTGTTTTTAACGCTTTCACGCCTTAACTACTCGAGTGCGTCTTCTTTTATTATGCGTAGAACGAGAGACTGGAATTATCTCCCTTTTTCAGTGTTATCTGTAATATGCAACTTGGGACTCTTTAAGAACAGAGTGAATAGGCTATTAACGGGCAAGCGAACTCCAGCTTCATTCTTCAACCATTAATGTACCATAAGGTGGCATTTAGATCAATCGCTTTCCTGTATATACAAATAAATAAAAAGTGATCATTATGAAATATTGCATACTCATTGTTACGCATACAAAAAAGGACATAAAAAAACTTTAAAAAAAAAAGCTGCTCCCAAGAGATAATTTAAAAATAAAAATAAAAGTTAGTTAAAGCGAATTTCAAAAATTAATAAGAAAGGATTGCAAAATATAATATAATAACACTATTTTGTCAGCAGTGGCAAACAAACGCTCGGGCATGACCGTAATACAAAAGATCCGTTTTTGCCTTCATCCTTTAGAACCCTGAACTTTAACTTTAATGGGAAAAGCTTTTAGCGGTTCAAATATTTCAGTTACATTTTAGTTACATTAATAGAAAGAACAAATTTCTCAAAATAAAAATTACATTCGTTAATAGTTTACTGGGCTTTTTTCCGTGACTTTGTTCGCGTCACTGGAGAACAGTTCTAAAAGAAAGGTTCTGTACCCTTGAAATCATGTATGCAAAATATCATAATAATCGATTGAAAAGTTAAAACTTGTGAGCATAATATTCTCTTTCTCATTTATAATCTAACTAGATTTTGCCCACGACTTCATCCGCGCCCCTTTTTCGTATAGGGTCAGAACGTTTATTCAATCTTCATAGTCCTGGACTCTAGAACAGCCCTTTTTCTGGATGAAGGTTATGTCCTTTCCCGTGTCCCCGACAACATACAGTCAAATAGTTAAGGCGTGACAGCTTACCAAAAAAAAAGCTCAATTTCGCATTTATATTATTAATTAGAACTAGTTTAGTATTCGTAGGATTATCTATGTCACGCGACTATTACTTAAAAATAAACTTAAATGTGCTAAGTTTCAAGATGAAGCTGTATTTGAGTTTAGCGATTTCATAGACATTCACAAACATCAAATGTTATGTATGGGAGTTGTCCCTTAAAAATACCATCGTGAAATAATAGCATGTGTTATTTTGTTTCGGTGCGTGAGTATGGAATGCCAAAACCCTTCGCCCCATCTCCACTTTCCATAAATGTTATCTGGGTCGGCAGCGCACTTATATGCCCCTGATCTTGCTTATGGTTATAGACATTGGTAGCCACCTACTATCAAATAAACTGTCATCTTTTTAAAAAAAAAAAAAGAAAAAAAGGATTTGTAACCTAGTTACGCAGGTAAACAAAACCATCAAAATTGAATGCTTCATTCGTTCATTCATTCGTAAAAATCCTAGTTCGTAACTAATTACAAAACTTAGTCACGTACGCGGACGAAGGGTACTTTTAGTTTAATTCGCACGCAAATTTAAATCATCTCATTGTAACAATGAAGTATTTCATAAATTTGATAAGCTCCATAAATATGAAGGCGAAGTTGATCATTTTATTGAACTGGTATATTGTTATAAAGTTAAGTGAAATGATATACATTCCCACATCTAATCAAAATTCACGAACCGTTTTGAATCTGCCTCGTAGCAAACATATTCCCTCAAATATATTGATACATGTAAATAAGGGTTGAAACATCAAGTCAATTGACCGAAAATTGAAGCGGTAAAAATCCGTCGAACGAAATGTTTACTGATCCATTTCTCCCAGAGCGGATCCAATAACTATATTCCTCTACACATTTACTTGGGATTCTTTTTTACTTTATATAAAATTAAGTTTGAATAAATAGTTTCGGTATTTCTTTTTATAAAAAGGTTTCGTATTGCTAAAAATATTTGCAAAGATATGTTGCTTTGTAGTTCTACCTTTTAAGCCACTAGTTAATAAACTATCTGTTCCCGCTGTTAAAATACGGGATAATTTCATTAATGCTAAGGGCTATTTTTAATCAAAAAATTTAATATAAATTTTCACTTTACTATCTAAAAACACTAAGTACTTCTAGTAACACTAAAAACATTCTAGAAATGTCATTAATTTCTAGAATGATAACGTTTTCGTTTTAGTTGTCCAGAATAACATACTTAACTAAGTTATTTACTTATTTTATTTAGGTGAAATTGCGAGCCACAAGTCATGCTTCAAGTGGACGGCTGTACGCGTGCCTCGCCATCACCTTCAAGAAGCTCTGTGCGAAGTGACAGCAGAGTGTTTAGACAACCTCGAGTCATTCAAGTAAATCGAGACGCATCCACAATGGTGGACAGCGAGAGGAATGGCGCAGACAGCTTAAGAAACAACGGAAGCACTAGCGTCGCCACTGACTGCCCTACGACCAACCAGCATGCGGGACACTTCCGTTCGAGAACATTTTCTGACGGATTCATTAGAAATACAAGTTTGGAACTGTTATTAGGCGTCGACTGCGAAGCCTGCCTTGCCTTAGCCGCTCAACGACAACAGCAATGTTTCAACAATCACATATCAGAACACGATTTTGATTTAGTCTGTAATTGTAGCATCCAGCAAAATAATTATTTAAATTGTCATCGCGATATTAATGATAGAAGGGGTCACACCTTAAATATTTATGACTTGGAAAAAATTAAAAGAGACACCGGACGCAGAAACCTCACAATAGGATCACATCGTAGCCTTGATAGAAAGTATGCTAAGAGCAAAACTATAGGTGTATCGAACTATATTTCAAGACAATTAATATCGTACGAACCGACAAACACTCTCGTTCAGAAAATCAAGAGAAAACTCTCTAATTTGAGGAAAATCGGAGGGGAAGCGATTACAAAAAAGCATCAAAACGCTGTCCAATTGGCCGAAATGACATCCGGTTCGACGAGTTCCCTCAAAAAACTTTCAATGTTATCACTTGTAGACAAATCACAAAAACGATTCAACAGTCAAAGCTGCATTTTTTCATCTTCCGAATTCCAGCCGAAAGACGATCAGAAGAATGCATCCACCACATACACAAATTTATCCGGAAATGTAGACCAGTGTTTTGACAAAATCAGAGATTACAATGTAGGCACAGATTTAAATAGACGAACGCCGCATAGGTTGATTAAAATGAGAAGCTTCGACAATAACGATGAAGTTATAACTAAGAACTCAATCCCGGTACCTACGAAGTTCTCTACTCTAGATAATCGAAGTCGCGGTCGAAGTATAAGAAGACAGATGTCATACAACGAGTTTCCAAGTGAACGCTTCAGAGATAGAGGAGAGCTATGGGTCCGGGATGATACCGCGACTGGCTCGAGAAGTACTCACAGCGATTTAATAGATGACGACGCACAAACGTTTATGGACGCCGACGTTATGATGATGGCCGCTCCGCCTACCACTCACGCACGTTGCACCTGCGACACGGGCAACACAAGAATACCGTCTATATTTTACGCCACTCATGTAAGTTTATTACCTTGTTTACCTACGCATATATTGCTCGAAAGGTTATCCTCATGTAATGGCATTTTTATATGATATAGTATGACATAAAATTGCGATATTTTAACATATAAAGAAATAGATCACGTGTATACGAGTACGCTTAAGTTTAATACTTTATAATGCATGCTCGCTCTTTAGTGATATTATTTTTGGACACGGACAGTCAAATTGACTACCTATTGCCAAATAGACAAAATACTTATAATTTTGTAGGTATTTTTTATATATATAATATACCTAAAAAATTGAGGTCACTGGATTTTGGACATTGGTTTAACAATTAAAAACTAGAGTATCGTTATTTCATATTAAGCAATTCATTATAAATTATTCCTCTCGATCACAGATGTCCGCATCATGTCGAAAAATGTGGGACATATTTTAATTAATAGCTTCTCAGTTCAAAACCAAATATTTAATTAAAACTTTATATCAATTATCACATTCAATTCTCATAACACACATGAAATTTAATAGTTGAACTCCAACACATTTCAAAACTTCCTACTCTGACATGATATGTAGTAATTCTACAGGGACATACCTAATATTAATTGTGTATTAAAGGGTAAGAAGCACACAAACACAGCCCCTGCTCCGGATGTTACGGATCGCGGTCAAGGGAATCGTACCTGCGTTGCGTGCAAGTCTTCTCAATGGGTGTCCACGGGGACTACTTCCACAACGAGTCACAGCTCCACAACCACAGGAAACTCATCACGTGAGACCTAATTTTATATATAATAGCATTCTTTTGTCTCCGTTAGGTCAACAAGATCTTCATTCTATCTCATATAAGCCGCTCCTGCCACGTTAATGGAACGCGTTTGCGTTTGACAGCAAGATTATCGGGAGCTCCGCTACGAGTGATTGCTACGACCCAAATTGATTTTGTTGAAGTTTACAGACAGGTTTTATTTTCAGGTTTTTCAATGTGGCAACGTCGATGGTGTTGGGTTGCAGTGTTGGTGTTGGTGGCCGGTACTGCTTGTGTGGCTGGACCTTTAGCGTTACGGGCCCCGCCTGGTGCACCGCTTCAGGAAAGACTTCGACTGGCTGAACGACTGTTACACGACACACCCCTCATAGATGGTCACAACGATCTGCCTTGGAATATAAGAAAATTTTTACACAATAAAATTAAGGATTTTAGGTAATCAAAAATGCTCTAATTGCTTTTGCAATCAACAATGAGGTTATGTAAAAAATATATTTCATGGTTTTAAAAGATTCATTCGTATTTGTCATAACTATTTGTTATAACTATAACTTTTATTGGTCATCAGTTATTACTGTCTTAGGTTGTAGTTTGAATATTATCAAGAAAGCCATAACTAATATTTACAGATTTGTCATTTCTTCTTTTATGTAACTCGAAAATCCAATTTAGTATGTGTAGACACTTTGAGATCCAAAAAATATTTTAATTCTAGGTTCGACGAGGATTTGCGTACAAAATCGCCCTGGGCCACGAGTTCATGGAGTCACACGGACTTATTGCGACTAAAACAGGGGAGAATCGCGGCGCAGGTTAATTTTACTAGTTTGAATTGAAACAAGTGAAGAAAAATGGATACAATTTTGACATAAATAAACTTGTCCGACAGTTCTGGGCCGCGTACGTGCCTTGCGATGCTCAGTATCGAGATGCGGTGCAGTTGACGTTCGAACAGATTGACCTGATACAAAGACTCACAGACAAGTACCACCCGCAACTGACACTTTGCACGTCCGTACAAGGTATTGGATTATTCCGACAATTTCTCTAGTGTCTATATAAAATCCTTTACTTTATAACAATCTTTAAATTTAAATTGAAAATTAAATAAACATCCATTCCCGAGGTTTGGATTAAAAAATAATAACAGACGAGGCCAGGTTTTTCAATTATTGGGTTTTGAAGTTATAAGAGGAAGTTAACAGGAAATTAATTTATCGATATATGTTTTTTTTGTTTTCACGTAATTCATTGACTTTTAATATATTTTTTGGAATAAATTTCTCCCTTTAAAAATTTCTGCCATACCCCTTGCTCAAATGACTTATGACTTTCACGCTTCTTACTTTTTAATATGTTTGATAGCTCTCTAGTAGGCTTATTGAAACAAGCTCAGAGGTGATATCCAAAAATATAAAGTAAAGGAAGTCTTCTTGAGGCCTGTGCCTCTCCACTGCGGCCAATGGGTAAAAGCCACATGCATATTTTATAGAAAAGTTTAATTAGTATTTTGTCTATATTTTAATGTTATTTTTACCTGGATCATAGAAAGAATTTTAACTATCATCACAAAGTATTAATATTTTGAAAATATGTCAGCTGAGTTTTTGTTGGCGTGTTTTTGTTTTCAATTTCAAACTTTTGACTGCCAAAAAAGTTTTCAAATCTGGCGTCGACATTGATATATTATATGCCTACCTCGGTATCTGTTTTTCCTTTATTTATTTTTTTTCACCTATAAAAACGCATTTTGCATTCCATGTATATTATTCTAGTTTATATGTTATAAATTGAAGCATAATTTAATTTTATCAGCTTAATACATTTAATATGCAAGAAACGTCAGTTATAAGTTAAATAAATTACATAAGTTTCTGTTTTCCCGGTTCGAATGCGAAGTTTCTTATTTCTTTGTTTAAAATTACTTGTTTGTCGCTTTAATATTAGGGTAATTTAAATTTATCATAATATTATATTTAATTTTCATAATATGAGTTTCTGAGTAATTAAATTTTTGGATACTAGTAATATTGAAGTAATTTAAATGAATTACTTATACTTAAATTAATATTTTATAAGAATACTCGCCATGTGCGATGGCGCGTCTTTTGCACGTTCTTATATTTTTATGTTATATGTACTACATCATGCAGCAGTACTTAAAATGTAAAAAAAACTCCTATTTATTTTAAGCACTTACTTTCTTTAAGTATTTTCATAGGTTACATCATTTCCATGCAAAGTTTGCTTCATCCGTAGGAACAGGAAATTGTCGCACAGGCCATGTCCGGTGGTTAAGGTGGTCGACTCAACAATGCCGTCTGACTTTTTGTTAAGCCTCGAAGGCTTAAGCTACTTTCTGAACCATTGTAAAGAAATCTTGAAAAATCGCCATTCCCGCGTCTTCGTACGCATAACGCACCCCACAGCCCACAGGAACCTAACATTTCTGGAATAAAAAGTATCTTATATCAGTCCATCCTATCCAGGTAATATGCCAAATTTCATCCAAATCCGTTTAGCCTTTTTTGCGTTATTGAGTAAAAATTAGTAACAAAAATCCAAATCTACAAACTTTTGCATTCCTTTATAATAATTATTTATTAATAAAATATGAATTGGATTATTAAAAAGAAACGATTACGCATTTCAAAACCAAGTTGAGATATAAAGAGAAAATCTCGCATTTAATTGACAAATCACATAAGAATTCCCCGTATAAAATGATAAAAAAATTATTATATAAATTATGTTCCGAATATAAAAGTATGCAAAGAATATTTTTTTTATCAGATATCATGTCAGCGCATTCCAACCATCGTATATGCTCCCTGGTGGGTGTGGAAGGTGGGCATTCGATTGGAGGGTCTCTCGGAGTGCTGCGAACGTTGTATCAAGTGGGTGTACGCTATCTGACACTCACGTCAACATGCGACACGCCATGGGCCGAGTGTGCGTCGACAGAGAGGGAGGACACTTCACACCGTGGAGGACTCACCACTTTTGGAAAGGTAACACTAGCCCGTTTTATGTCTTACGCAACAAATGTTCTCACGCTACATTTAATCACACATTATACACACACACACACACACACACACACACACACACACACACACACACACACACACACACACACCGAATATTAGATCGTTGGATGAGTGCGTCGTGAGGTCCCTAGAGATGGCCAGCGTACCTCAACTTTCGGATACCCCGAGGTTCCAACAAGGAGAGTACGTTTCCCCCCGGTATAACCCTACGCTGCCGGGTATCCATGAGGATTTCCCAACGGTAAAAAAGGGTGCTTGTCTTAACGCAAGCGCAGTGTCCCAGGTTCGCTTCCCGGCAGGGAAATAAACTTTCCAAGTTATTTCCAAGGCTCTGGTCTGGATTGGAAAGTAGTGGCAGGACACACTATATTTCGCAGTCATTGGGCAGCCTGTCTGGCAGAAGTAGCCACCCCCTTACAGAACACCACCGTGAAATAACAGCATGTATGCTGTTGTGTTTGGGTGTGCCTTGCAACTCAAAATTCTTCCTTGTTCTCAAAATTTCAGTTAAGATATTAAAACATTCTTGAGCTGTTTAAAGTATTTGAAAATATTATGATGTTGCTCAGACACATTTACGTTTCTTAATTTGGTGTAGATATGAAGAAAATTTATAGAAAAATTCGGCTATTGATGCCAATAAAGTTGTCAAGATACAATCATAGTTAAATCAAAATAGCTATGCAATAATAGAAGTACTTAAACTTTGTATTTCTATACGCATACTTTACATTCATCTTTATACAAAAGCAAGTTAAGTAGTAATAATTTATTTTACTTTTCAAAGTAACTATACAATTTAATAAACGAACTGAATAACTGAAAGGAATCGTTTCCTATCGAGTTAAAATGGCTCCTTATCTTCTCCTTTTAATCCTCTTCTTTAAGTCTCAGAACTTTTTCCTCGCGATAAAGAAAAGTTGTAATCATTTTAACTGGTTCCCTACACAAGAGAGGGTCGTTACAATTACAACTGGATTTATTCTCTTAATTGTTCGACCATCTTTATGACAACATTCATGAATAAATAAATAAATTGAAATATTTAACGAAATGTACGCTTCGAATAGGGTTTTTCCCCGTTTAAATCCTTACTTATTATAAAACAAAGTACTCCGCCACGTCTGTCTGTCTTTCTGTCTGTTCGCGATAAACTCAAAAACTACTGCACCGATTTTCATGCTATTTTCACCAATAGATAGAGTAGTTCTCGAGGAAGGTTTTAGTATATCATTTACAAAGTTACGCGGGCGAAGTCGCGGGCAGCAAGCAGTAATTAAATAAAGCACAAATAAAATATATATTGGCCCAAATTTCGTAGAATACTCGAAATGGAGATAGTATTGAAATTTTCTGAACGTGACGTGGATGATAATATATTTATAGTATTTTTTTTTATTAACAAATATGGAATTTCATTTTTCTGAAAAATTAAAACACGTCATAAACACTTCCCGTGGGTAGTTCTGCAGACGCGTTGGGGCAATAACTTCACATGCGTGGCTTTTATTTATTGCGTAATGCAGCATGCACAATACTCATACGGCTCTATATTAAAATGCACGTATATTTTTTTTGCCTTCAACAATTTATTTAACCCGTATTTCTCTTTTATTTTGCACTAAATACCTCGTTGCCTAATGGTTGCTAGAGGCACATATAGTCGGGCCGGCACATTTCATTCGGCAATTTTTGTTGAACAACAAACCCGATCCGAAGTACAGTCGGCCGCATAAGTCGATTAACACATTCAAAAGTGCAAAACAACGTAACACTTTACGCGCCATTACTCGTTGTCACGATTAAATACGTACATACTAGTAAGAGAACAATATAAATTTCATGTACAAATGATCGTAAAAAGTTTCAGTAAGTAAGTAATTAAGTAAGTAAGTTGAGTGTTTAGTTGTATTGCACTTTTGAATGTGTTAATAGACTTATGCGGCCGACTGTACCTTCTACATACGAGTATGTTCGACTTTCATTCGGCTTACCCGATCGGCAAAATAACTCGGGTTTTGTTTAGTATCACTGCGCGGGTAGGCCAAGAGGTGTTTCTGCTGAACGTTCATCTACATATACTCGTGCTTACCACCCGGCTTTGCCGACACGGCTATAAGTATAGCAATTTGTCGAACGTTCATCTACACATATACGATTCTATGCCAGCCCGACTATATGCATAACAACCCTGAGGTACTCTTTTGTACTGAAGGTACTGAAGCGAATTCTCCACGCGGCTTCTTCTTTTCTTGGACGAGATTAATGTTCCTGCGATTAGCTCTGTCTCGTCTCTGTCTCGCTTATCTGAAACCAGATTGTGGTTACCATCAATTGTTACCCTGTGATCTCGTTATTACCCGTTTCTACATGTAAACAATACCCTCGCCGCCATCACCTCTGTGACCATTTTTTTTGTTAATGCTTTCATTCGTTTCCGCTCTAACCTACCTTAAAACTCAAAACAAAAGACTATAGGTATTGTAATGTTATAAATAATGGAAGTAAAAAAGTACCTAATGGAACGGTAAAGATTGAGACGTCTCGTTGCATCGCGTATAGTGAGTGTGCCATAATCATAAACATCCTGCGGTACTGCAATATTTCGCTTTGTATGAGCTCCAGCTGCTTGTGAATGCTTTTTGTTTTCTGTAACTATAGTTTTCGTAATACTTTCTTTTGTAAAAACAATACGAGTGCCTGCCACATGTGCACGTAGACCTACTCTTACATTATGAATAATTAAATATGTTTTATATAGAATAGGTAGACAATTAGCCGAAAACATACTTACCTACGTATAAGTCAATTTATATTATAAGTTGACGGTATTTTACCAACTTCCTCACCGACATTAGTTTTGCGTTTTTTGTGCCACTAAAAATAAGTCAATAAAGGGCTTTGTGTTCAGTCATAAAAGCCGTTAACGGAAAAGTCGGTTTATAACTAGAACTTTTGCCATTTTTCAGTCGATTTATTGTGAGAATTTTTAATTTCACTAACTAAAAACGGGGATTTTTTTAACCTTTCACGTTTATTATTGGAAGACAAAGTTATTGGGGCATACAATGACTAGTTGCAACTTTCAGTTACTAATCTTACAAATGAAATACAATATCTATACATATAACCTAAAGTCGCTGTCCATCTTCATCTGTATGTCCGCTAACTTCTAAATCACCAACCGGATTTTGATACGATTTCAAATCTGGCCAGATTCAGCTGGACTACATTTCAAATGCCAACTACCATAGTTATGAAGGTAATATGTCCATGTTCATATTACATCATTACTTTTTTCACAGGTAGTGATCAAAGAGTTGAATCGGCTTGGTATGCTGGTGGATCTGTCTCATGTGTCAGAACGCACAATGCGTGACGCTCTGTCCGTGTCACGTGCTCCTGTACTATTTTCTCATTCGTCTGCGCGTGCTCTCTGCAATGTGACTCGTAACGTGCCCGATGGTGTTCTGCGGTTGCTAGCCGCCAATAAAGGTCTCATTATGGTCAACTTTTACACATCGTTTCTGACATGCAAAAACACGGCAACCATTCAAGACGCCATTGGTAAGTGCATTGGTTATTTTCTGTAAATAATTTTAACCCTAATCTTTATTTGATCCAGACTGCTTGTGACAGGTCCTAATACAAAATTATGGGTGAGTTCTGTGGATGTTCTGCGGCTGAAATGAATGAATGAATCTTTTGACGTAAACATGTCTTTAAATTTAGAAAACTAAAACAAAATCGGGAGATACAGTACAGTTTGATGCTGAAAACATATCTATCAACTACGTCCCAAATTTAATTACACCACTCGATAGCTAAATTCCGACAAGCATATATCGGCACCTTCACTCACATAATTAGTCAAAAGTAGCCTTTATGAAAGATGTGTGTTTTTCCAGAACTATACAAAGTAGGTAGGTAACTACTTAAGCACTATGGAAATGGGAAAAGTAGTACATCTCACGTGTATTGCATCATACCAAAGTGTGAAATTGTATCCTATGCTAAATTTAAATTTCTGTAATTTTTATTTTAATCCCTATCATACATTTTACGCAAATTGAATTTAAAAACGTGCAAATATCTTCGCATTCATAATAATTTTTGACACCTAGTAACATTTTTGTCCTATTTTACTAATCGCGATATCATAATAAGGAAGAATGCAAACAGTTCTGTTTTCCCGCCCTCAGCTTTTATTAGACCCAACATTTACAAGAAGTAGAATCACTGTAAATATATTGCCCATAAACAATTTATTGGCAATAAAAAACGTTATAAAGAGCACGAACCATATCTTTACAGCTCATATAAATCATATAAGAGACGTGGCGGGAGTAGACAGCGTTGGACTGGGAGCAGGTTACGATGGAATTAACTAGTAAGTATTAACAATGTTTTAAGCATCTACTTTTATTGCTTACTAGACCTTAACTCCTGGGCCACGAAACGAACGCTCGAAGCGAATTCTCTGAGCACTGCTAGCATCAGCGTCGAGCGTCGATTTCGATGCAATTTTGCAGCGCAGTGTTATGACCTCCATGACTACAACGATTTGTTTTTACGCTCGACGCTGACGCTTGCAGCATAAAGCGAATTCGCTTTGAGCGTTGGTTTCTTAGACTTGTTCGGACTACTGTAGTAATTTAGTCGCTAACAGGGGTCCCGGGGTCTGGTACTGGAACGAAGTGGCAGCAACCCGTCCCTTACAGACCAACGTGTTGTGGTTCGTTGAGTGAGAAGGGAATCCAGAGCCCATTTCCCTATGTCTATTCACTATGGTCGGAAGCACACTTGCAGCACTTGTAGAGTTGCTTGTGTTATAGACAAACAGTATAGCCATCTACCATCAAGCGGATCGTCTGTCGACCTTAACATACAAAACATATATATTATAAATAAGTATGCCTATAGAGAAAAAAAAAAATTAATAATAAACGCTTCGTCGGACAGCACACCGCAAGGATTAGAAGACGTGTCTTCGTATCCTCTCCTGTTCGCTGAGCTGATGGAAGAAGGTTGGAGTATGGAAGACCTTCGTAAGTTGGCCGGGCTCAACTTGCTGCGTGTTCTCGGTGCCGCCGAACGGGTCTCCCGAGAACTGGCCTCCGCGCACGTCGAACCTTACGAGGAGTTGTCTCCGCGTATACCCAACGCTCAGAACTGCTCCAGCCAATAACGATAAGCACACACACATCAATAGATTATATATAATTACCTATAGTAACAGTTTCTCTTTCTACAAAGTAATAAACGACCAAAAATCCCGAATCTGCGTTTATACCTAGAAAAAGTTATAATATTTATAATGTTATTATATTTACCTATAAAATTACGAAAATAAATCGTGCATTCCAAGCTTTAATAAATTAAAATATTATAATAGATCAATAAGTTTATCCCATAGGTTTCGTAGTAGATGTAGGAGTTTTACTAATTTTGTAAGTTGTTTTGTAGTATTTAATGGTTCTGTATGAAAAAATTAAGTATAATAGTGATGTTACGAATATTAATCTGGACGCGAATTTGTTACATTACTAGTCTGCACGCAAGTGCTAGTCACGGGGCAAGGAGATACGATGCACACACACATCAATGCGTAAAAGCGAAGTGAATATTTTTTTTTAAATTTTTTTTCTAACAAAATATAATTTAGTCAAAGTAAGTATAAAACATAGCACACTGTTTTATACAGAATTATAGATTAATTTCAGTGTACACGATTTTTTAATGCCATATTATCCTAAAACGCCCAGGTGACTAGAACTAGCGCGTAGATTTAAGCAAGTTATTAAGTGAAGACCTGATAGGCATTTAAGTGAACAATGTGCCAAACATTTTTTTGTTACTAACAAGCTGTGTATCGAGAATATTACACATGTTTCAAAATCAATACTGACTACTTCATAAATCATATTAGACTGTGCCATTTATGAAGCTTTTTTAATAAGACATCATTTGTGGTTTAAATTTTTTATTTAGTGCTTGATAATGTTCTATAGATCAACAACAAGGAAGTTTTTAGTAAATTGTTATAAGGGTTAATTAGGTATTCGTAAATTCGTATCTATCTAATATATATTTAAAGAAATTCAACAGTACTTACCTACCTATGTCTTCTTAGCTTTACTTACCTATATAATTATGACCAAAGAAAACTGTTAGAAATTTAGATGTTTATGTTAGTTGTTTTAAAGTTTTACCTAATGCAATAAGGTAAAATATTTAAATTATTTTTTTATTTTTATGACAATTACTCGTATGTGTAGACTTGGGCCATTGTTAATTCTCTTTTTCCCTCGTAAAATATACAAAATATTACGTTACTACAGCGCCCCTAGAGGAGTATAGCGGAACTAACAAAAACCGCTTGCGAATAAAAATCATGATTGAAGATTTAAATATTGAAATATATACTGAAATTGTTTTTTTTTTGTCATAATATTTAAACCATCTCGGCCTCTCTTTTAAATGGATGTTTATAAAATATCACTTTAATTTGCTAAATTAATTTAACAAATAATAATTACTAAATAATTACTTACACATGAGAACTATGTTACTTGTGTAATAAATTACGTTTAAATTTAATTGTGTACTTTTAAATTGGCTTTAATTTTAGTTTCAAAATGTGTCCAAAAATAACAAAAAACAATTTCTTTAACTTAGTACCTAATACCTATGCCCTTGGTTCACTATCTTTCACTTGGTAAGTTAGTAGGTATATAATTTCTCATTAAATATTTTCACACCACATTAATGGCCCACGTCTAGTAGTAAGCCATGATTAGTAGGTAATAACTAATAGACGGATCTTAAGACTGACGAATGATTTTAAATAAGTATACGTCTACTTACATTTTTGCAGATATTTGTGCGAAACTGTAGACATGTCTAACAGACTTGGTCTAATGTTAACTCTATAAAAATTGAAAGATTAGGTATGTCACTCAATAAGCATTTGATCTTAAGATTTGTTTATTATTCCTTTTGGATTGATCCACTTTGTAAAAATATAGAAAAAGTAGATATTTGCTAAATATTATTTTTTTATCTTTCTCATAAATTGGGAAGGATCACCCGCGATACATATCTATTGTAGATAATGAAACTAAGCTCAAACCTTAAGTACATACTTTTACATAATATTTAAATTATTAAACACATTTTTATATACTTAAAAATTAAATTTTAAATTCAATTAACGTAGGAACTTAGGTATTCATTAAACTTCTTAGGAGCTATATTCAAATATCTGCTGGCGACCTCCTGTTAAACTGTTTTGCTAAAACTGAAAATGATACAATAAAACCTCAATAGCAATCTTTTATATGAATGCTATAATCAATAGTTATTGTATTATTACAAATTTTGTCATGTTAATTACAGAATACGGATAATAAGCGAATATTACCCTTTTGTGACATTTTAAAACCATTTAAATTGAATTTCTTTCTAGCCACTAACTAATAAATTCAGAGTGAGAGTAGGTATAAAAAACAGTTATAATGTAATGACAGTAAAATTAGTCAAACATAAATTTCAAATCCGAAATGCAATATAAAAGCAATAGTAGGTAGTTAAAATATCATGTGGTCCTTTTATAAAAAAAATTCTTAAGCAAATATTTATAACACTCGTGTATTAAGCGATATTGAGCACCCAATTAAAAAAAAATAGTATTTCCTTCTATGGTTTTGAAAATGCAATAAGTAAATAAGCAAATTTATGATTAAAATGCTGAAATTATCTTGAACATAAGACGAAGATAAGACTTGTATTGGTTATATTGATAAAAACATAAAGACGATTGGGATGTCATAACATGATTTTTAAAGGGAAATTATTAATTGCACATCAAATAAAATAATCGCCTATCAATTTATTGTCATCATTTATATACTTTTTTACATCAAATAACTTATTTCACTACAAATAAACTAAATGTATAACAAAACTAGTACTGCAGATAATTCGAATATATACATCAACACTACATTACTTTTTTTCCTCTAATGCGAGACAAATAAATTCCTTTAGGTACAAAAATACTACAATCTTATCAGAAATACTGACTGCACAGCAAATTAACTCATTCTCATAGCAAAATAACTATCTACGAAGCATATGCATCTCAAAACTTACTCATCATATTTGTCTTAATTTTTAAGAACACGTGCTCAGCAAATTTAATAATTATTATAGCAACAATTTCTTGCATTATTTCTAAAAGCAGAACAAATTAACTGAAAACTGTTGTCGCGCGCTTTTTTGCCACTGAATAAATTGGCAGAGCCTGCATAAGCCTAAAGCCTAAATACCTGCAGAGGCCACAAATGTGCCTTGTTACTTTGTTTTCAGAGATATCGTGTTTATAGGCTCTATACATGATACTGAAACTAAATTGACCATTTTTAGAATTTTTTTCTGTATGTATGTAAGTATGTATGTTCCTCTATAACTCTTAAACGAATCAACTGATTTTCATGAAACTTGGTAGATAAACATTTAGACGTACGGGACACAGGATAGGCTACTTTTTCTTTTTCAACGCGGACGAAGTCGCGGGCGCCAGCTAGTAAATAATAAGATGATAATGTCAAATAAAATGCTGCTTTATTTAGGCAAACTGCTGTATGTTATATAAAAATAGAAGCTATATTTAAAAAAAAAAAAGTTAATAGGTATGATGTGCGTTAGTCATTATTAGCTGTGCATTAATAAAAAAGCGGTACATTAAGATAAATAGCGGTATGCCACGAATATAAATTGCAGTTCATTTAGTAATATTTTGAGTTGAGTATTTTGCTGTGCAATCAGTAATTTTGATGTGAATTCGGATTATTTTTGTATACAAAAAGTACTTTTTTTGATATGCGTTTAAATACTACCCATTTTTAAATCACTTTTGTCAATTAGTTTTCTTTGAAATATTGTTTTTTATTCATAGTGAAAACAAAAACTGTTTATTCTGTCATGGGCACCTGTTTACCATACAATAATTAGCTAAAAGAAATCACAAAAAATCATGGGCTTTGGCTCATGGGTTTGTCTTAATACTTATCATTTTATCAAATAAGTACCTAGTAATTGAGTATCCACTAATGACGAAAAAATACATGACATTAGTTAAAACCATCTAGTGTCTGATAGCTATTAAATTCCTAGAACCTATATGTATTTCTAGTCGCTTTTCAAAGTCAACGAGAGAAAGAATATAGAACATAAATTCATAGTATATTTACGAGTTTCGGATGACTGAATTCATAATTGATAAAAAAAAATACTTTCATTTGTTGTAATTAATTATATTGCCAACCTACGTACATGTTAAATATTCGTAGGTAATTGTGGAACAAGTTGTTTGTTATTGAAATAAAGTAGAACCTATGTAGCGCTTTTACTGACATTTTATAAACGAATCCTGATACGCGAAATAATTAAATACATTGTCATAATTTTGTTTTTATTTCTTGCTCCCCGAACATGAGTAGCGTACCACTGGTCAGTTTCCTTTCTTAAGGCCACCTTAGCATAAGACCTATTCAAGAGGCCTTATGCCTCTTGTTTTTGTTTTTGTTTCTTGTAGGTTGTTTGGACCTACAAGAATATAGTCCTGAGTTTTCGGATATTTCCGAGGTATATTTTAGCAATAAAAATATTTTGAAAATTAAAAATGGATATTTTTTAGATAATTTTTTTGGAACGCGTCCTATCCAAAAAAGTTTTCAATAAAATTTGTTCATCATAACGTCCTCTGTAAAGAAGGTCCTGGAAAAAAAAGAAAAAATATATCTCATTGTATGGGATGGGGCATTGGGGTCTGAATTAAATCTTGGGGTAAAACAGTAAATTCAGACCGACACGCTCTCGGAGCGTCATGCGTCACGATGGTTTAGTATTGTATTGTATCATCAATACTAATAATAAATCTGTAATAGATAAACATTTAGACGTACAGGACGCAAGATAGGCTAAATTTTTTTAAGGCGAAGTCGCGGGCGCCAGCTAGTACAAAATAAACATAAGCAACACCAGAGCGTTTCTCTGCTGTGGGAACATTTTGAGGATTCATTTCAAACATTCATCCTTTGAGGAACATTGCTATTGCTACCTCAAAGGGTGAATTTTATTAGGTAACCTACGGTACAAAAAAGATCTGCCCGTCAAGTGTGTCCGCCAGTACCTATATTTCTAACCGTTAAGGTAGGTACTACTTCTCGCTAGACTAGAATATTCTTTGGGTACTAATGTACTAGTTTCAAAATTAAAAAAAAATGTATGTAGTGTTAATTAGTATGTATAAAAATAAAAAAGAGTATGGTCGTATCGTGGTTGTATCCCTCAATCATAAGTTAGCACATTCTAGAAGAGCAATTATTTTATGTCATAATCAGTACTTTTACAGTACTTTTTATGTTCGTAAGGTCCATCTGTGGAATGTTAAAAAATAATCGATTTTTCTGTTAATCGATTATTATTTTCGTATAATCGATTTTAAATAAATCGATTAAATAAATTATGCGATTAAATCGCTTTTCATAAATAGCACCATCTATGCGCCGAATGAAAAAACTCGAAGCATTATTACTTACAAGTTGATTATATAAAAAACGGCGCCATCTGTAGGTATGTATGCGTGTAAAGTAGTTTCAGTGTAGTGAGTGATATCTGAGATAATATAGTTGTTGGTAAACATTTGGTAAACAATAAAAATGTCTTCTAAACGTAAAACCGTTTTGTTGGGTGCTCGATTCATTATTATTATAATAAAACGTTTAATGATACTGAGAATTTGTATCAATAATGATATTTGGTTTCATTATTCCTTACCTTGAAAGTTTAAAAGAACATTTGCTTTGATTTTTAGTTTTGAATTGGTTATAATGGTTATTTTTTTATTCATATTATTTTATTTTATTTTTAATCTGATTAATTGTTAATATGAATCTCTTAGGTTTATTATTGGAATATGAAAAGCATGTAGGATTTTAAATAATAGAAAAAAATCGATTTTTCATTACAATCGATTATTGACAAATCGATTAATATTGAATAGTTCGATTTTTATTAAATCGATTCTTTTCCATTATCTTCACATCTCTATTATAATAAGTTTGTGTTTGTGAGTTTGTGGGCAATGGCAACTGGATATATCTCTATAGATTGTGACATAGTTAATTCAGTGACACAGACAAGTTTAACGTGCCGCGTGCCATGCATATTTGTATAACGTTCGCATATTATGTAGTTTTGCCGCTTTTTTAATCAGTAGTATGTATGTTAAATATTTTCCAATTACGATTCTGGTTATGGCTTTCCAATGATTCTGTCCGATTTAAATATTATTCCTTTATTTATGCTTTACCATCTTATATTGTGTGTGGATTGACATGACAGTAACTGACTGTGACAGTGTGACGTGAGTGTGACTGTGACAGTAGAGAGAGAACAGTGTTTTTTGTTAATCTTAATTATGTTTTGCACTTGCACTATTGTCGATAATTAAAATAGAAAACATAAATGAAATAAATATTTGATTGAGTTAAAAAGCAGGATAATAAAATCTAGCAATGGGTGAGAAATCAACTCCACTTTTAGCGGTTTTACAGCTACTTAGAAAGTATAATTTAAAGGTACGTTTTACTTGGTTATTGAACATTCTATTTTCATATTATGCATTACTTACACATACACTTTAATATTTTTAATTTTATGAAATTTATTTTATGACAGGGCACTGAAGAAATACTTAGAAAAGAAGCTAGTTTAGGTGATGTAGAGTTTCAGAACTTGGACTTACCTGATGTTGAACTAGCCAGCATTCTTACGGCCCATCACATTGAAAGTGATCCTCACAGTTATGAATTTGCCTATGAGGGCTTAAAGAAATTTATAGAGAACTCCTTAGACATACATAAGGTATGTATTTATTTTATTATATGACTGTTATTCAATACTTCCTTGAATCAAAATAAATAATTAAGTCATCAAAATGTACTATTGTGTTTTATTAGGTAAGGGATACTAGAGCCCATTTACCTAATATCTTGTCTTATATCCTACCAGGTTGGCAACATATTTGCAGTATCTGTGGCATTGCTTGCGACAACCACTTACTATCAAATGGACTGACAACCGATCTGACTACATTTACATAAAAATAATTGCATTTCGAATTAAGTCGGTGTTAACTTTGTCTTAAAACTAAAAGTACTGAATTGTATCTAAATATTCATGAGGTTTACATTATCATAAAACTTTAAATGGGTACAGAAGATAGACCTACAGTTCCTCCACATGTCTTGTTACTGAGTTTACACACCTATTGTACATTACATTACTAAGTTGACACTATACATTTTGCAGTCTTTTGGTCAGCCCATCTGGTAGCAGTACTTAACCACACCCTTACAAAAGACCACCTTGTTACTGTGTTTCAATTCAACGTTTTAAAAGTAAAATATATGTTTTAAAAATATTTTCAGTATGAGCTATCAACACTTCTGTATCCAGTACTTATACACATGTATTTGGGTCTGATACTTTATGATCATACCGAACATGCAATCAATCTTATGCAAAAATTTAGTCCCGAACAAGAGGATTACTATCAAGAGGATTTGAAAAAATTATCCATAATTACAAACAAAGAACAGATTAAGGGTAATGAACTGGCAGAGATATACAGGTATACCAACAAAGATGTTTGATAATTTTATTGAATTTTGGTAGAATATTAGAACAAATGATCTAAATCTTTGATTTAACACTGGTGCAATTGACTAGTATTATAAATGCGTAAGTTTGTGAGGATGGATGTATGAATGGATGTTTGTTACTGTTTCACACAAAAACAGCCAAATGGATTTGGATGAAATTTGGTACACAGTTTGGACAGCCTGTTTGGCGGCAGTCTGTAAGCTCTTACAGATGACCACCATGAAATAATAGCATTTGTGCTGTTGTGTTTCAGTGAATGAGTAAGGGATCCTATCCTTAATCTTACTATGGTTGGCAGTAAAATTACATGCAGCGCTTGTGATTTGTGAAAACTAACTCTATTTTTTGCTTTTTTAGTTCAAACAAATTTGTGGTACAACTCTCGAGGGATGCATCATCCCAACTCAAGAGATATTTGCATGAACAAAAAACGCCAACCATTAGCAATATTGTAAACAATCATATTCAAATTGATATCCACGATGGGCCGGGCAGAACTCAGTCTCAAATTAAAGCTACTGCAGGAGGACTTCTCGGCGAAGCGACAAGGAATGGTATGTGATATAATATATACATCTCTTGTTGAAAACTGCTATTTGTTTGAGGAAAATATTTTTTTAATTTGAGATGGTCACTTCAAATGTGGACACTTAGTTTGTCCACTCTGTTTACATGCTAGAATGGGTATCTAAAAGAAGGTTTTTCAATCTTACATATTGGAAGCCTCTGTCTTATTCTCTTATTCTTTGTGCGAATTTATTTAGGCTTTTAGCCTCTTTATTATTTTACATACATTTATCTTTATTATTATACATTTATTATTTTGTATCAAATTAATCATTTAGACCACATATGCTTTTGTCATGTAAGTCTTCTGTTAAAATGCATCCCAAAATATCTTTTGGCTTTACTTATAGATATACTTTTACTTATGAGGATTTTATATTTGAAACATATTAAAATTAACATATATGTATTTTACACTCACTCTTGAACGATGTGCAGAATCTTGAAAGAAGTGTTTTATAATACAAACATAAGCACTTTTATTTTATTTCGCAGAAAATCGCTCAAAGGTTTATTATGGATTATTGAAGGAACCTAACATACAAATACTCACGACACCAAATGAAGATGAAGATGAAACAGAAGAGACTCCCGACAAACCCAAAAAGAAAAAAGCTAAAAAAGACAACATATTTATGAAAAAACCCAAATCGGATCCTAATGCTCCTCCCAATGACAGATTTCCACTTCCAGAATTGTAAGTCATAAATTTAGATCACATATTTACCATAAACCATATGCTTCAACAATAATTCTTCAATACTAACTTCCTTGGGGCAATTTTGTGCCCAACTTAAAATGTTATTGTATATCAAATAATAATTTGAGGTTTAGCCTATGTAAACTACATGAAATAGTAATTTTTTCACTACTTATAAAACATTAACTTCTCCTAGAATATCAATTAATTAATCTTTTGGTAGAAGTTTTGTAAATCCATAGTGTGGTTTAGAAGAACCCAGCAAATTAACAGACATTCCAACAAAAAAACGCTATATATTTTATATGTATGTTGCAATCAACAGAAAAGAGACGGACAAAATAGAGAAAGGCAAGGCTTTGAGGGATGCAGCAAAACGTGTCCAGTTGGGCCCCGAAAGTCTGCCCTCAATATGTTTCTATACATTACTGAACAGTGGTCACACTGCACTGTGTGCAGATATTTGCGAAGATTCTACACTACTCGCAGTTGGATTTAACAACTCAAGCATTAAGGTCAGTATGAGACCTACTACTAACGCTCCCGGCTTCACCCGGGGTGCAATTTTTGTATATAAAAAAACTTCACCGTTAGTATCAAATCATATTCGACCATAGTACATAATATATTTGCTCTTAACAATATCATTATTTTGTCTTCTTAGAAATTTCACCCAGTTTTTGTTGTATATACAGGTTTGGACTCTAACACCTCTAAAGCTACGTGGCATGAAGTCTGCTGAAAAATTGCAGGACATAGACAGAGAAGCAGGTATGTTTATATAATTTGTTTTATCAAAAATATATCTCAATATAATTCAATTTTAAAAATTCGCTTGTAATCAAATGTAAATAAATAATTTGTTAATTCATAACATAAAACATTATTGCCTATGCTAAAAAAAACGCTGCCCATTTAGGGGTAAGACTTCGTACATATTATAAACTAAAATATTTAATCAGTCTTTGCTGTCAGTAGACTACCTAAATATCAAAACCAAAATTATTATAATGTTTTAGAGTTTGTACCTCGTAAGTTAAATAGACCTTTTCTTTGTCAGTATGGTAATTTTTTTAAGGAAAATAATATGCATTTATTTAGCTTATATCCCTTATTATTACATTCCCAAACATTAGTCATCGAATTATGAAATTTACAAGTACGAAGGCGTTTACTGTCCCTTTTTTTTTTTCAGTTCCTTAACTATTAAAAGATAGCTCTGCTGCAAGTCCCATTTTGTTATTTATCATGACAGGGTCAATAAATGAAACCTATTTTGATTTTGCAGGTGATGTTCTGGTGAAAATGATGGAAGAGAAAGATAGAGACACGTGCCGTACTCTTTTCGGGCATTCGGGACCAGTGTTCAAAGTGGGTTTCGATCCGTTCAGAACATTGCTGTTGTCCTGTTCACAAGATTCTACAAGTAAGGCTCCATTTGAATGATTCATATGGCCCGTAAATTATTTTAATATAAGATTAAATATGGATATTTGTTGCCGGTTAGTTCCCTATAGAAACAGGTTTCCGAACGGGCGGTTTAATTATCTTATTTTGTATTGGACGGTCTATGTATACATATTACCAGAGGTCGCCCAGTAGCCAGTAGTCGAAATTTGACCAAAAACAAAAGAGTATATACATTTTACGTAATTATGTAAGATTACGTAACATATGATTGAATAAATGTTTATTTCAATTAATTTAATGTCACATCGATAAAGATGTCGGGCGTTATAATATATTTTTCATTTACCAACGCGGACGAAATCGTGGGCAAAAAATGTAGTCATATGTCGTGTTTATGTATAGACATAACTAAATCATAGTTATATACACTGTATCGCGTGCACCGTATGCCGATGTCAACACGGAGTATTCCGTATGCCGCGAGCCGGAACAGGATGTGCGATTCGTGTGACTTGCCACATATAGTGAATTACCGAGCCATTGCCCCCTCATACACTACATCATCAAAAGTGTCTACGACAGTACACAAAGATGAGGTCGCAATGTGTGGTGTGCAGTTCGCCTGTGGTCTATGCTGAGCTGGAGCTGTTTGGTGGTGTATCGGGGGCACGTGTGGCCAGTGTGGGACACGCGCTGGTCCCCGCACGGACACTACTTCGCGTCCGCCGGCCACGACCGCACAGCGCGCCTCTGGGCCACCGACCATCACCAGCCGCTCAGAATCTTCGCTGGACACCTCTCCGATGTCGATGTGAGCATTCCTTTTATTATTATTATTTTATTACAGATGGGTTTGCTCTTAACCAACAACCAACCGTGTATCAATATTTTGTTTAATTTTTTATTATGTGCAATTAACACATTATTATTATATGCATTATTAATGCAATATAATACATAAATAATGCAAAAAAATAAATAATAATAAATAGCAATAATTGCACAAAAGATAGCAACTATAATAATAATAAATGCAATAATTATAAATAATAATAATTATTATTTTATTAGAGATGGCTTTGCTCTTGGCCAACAACCAACCGTGTAGCAAGGATGAGGACTATGAAGGAGCGAGCTCTCCCAGAAGATGCCTATTCACTCGAACTTTGAAAATATTTGGGTTATATGAGCTCGGAAATACAGACGCCGGCAGGGAGTTCAAAATCTTGGCAGTGCGCAACGTTTTAAAGCGCTTGGGCCGAAAAAGACAGATTTCGACAAGATGAGGATGGTAACCAGCCATATTTATGACCATTTTTACCAACGAAAGGGATTGCCAACTTGGGAGAACAAAATAAAAATGACGTAACAATACACTGGAGGGATTTCCCTACCACCCCTGTAAAGCATCGTAACGTTTTACAAGACCCCCAATTTACGCAATCCCCCAAATTGCGTTACGTAATACTCGAACGTCACCTTTCAACAGCAACCATCAAGTGTATGTTTATGCATAAGGGCCCGTTCAGACCATAGACATAGAGAATGTCTATTTCTATGGTTTTGTGTGAAACACTACCAATGTAAGAAAGCGTGAAGAGCTGTGACGTCGTAGGATTTATCGGCGTAGCGTGAAGCTGCCGCTACGTCACAAATATTATAAAATAATTACTCAGGTTAAATTTATGATAATTATTTTTATAAATGATAATTGACGATATTCAAAGACTTTATAAGTATATTTGTTAGTATAGACACGGCGTAGCCCGTAAATAATGGTAGTAGTACAATTCGTCCACTCGAGATTGTCCACACGAGAGAGAAAGAGAGAGAAGTGGACGAATTCGCACTGTCGCTCGCTAGTGCGAGTGTGATTTTAATACTACCAAAGATTTCGGGGCTTTCTGCTTGCTACGCCGCATCTATAGTTCAGATCAATGACGATATTGTGGAAAAAGAACTGCTATTTTATTTTTCAGTGTGTTCAATTTCATCCGAATTCAAACTACATAGCAACCGGTTCCAGTGACAGGACAATACGTCTATGGGACTGTTTAACGGGATCTCAAGTGCGAATTATGACTGGACACAAGGTATTATTCAGTTTACTAAGGTGAATCAAAAAATAAAAGGACATTGGTTTATTTTCTTTTATTGTTCAACATTTCAAGTCACATTCAATACACTTTAGGTGTGTAACGTTTTTAAGTTTCTTTTATTCCATCATAAATCTTCTCTACAACAGCCATGTGCGTTATTATAGTCAGATTTGACCATATGTCTGACATATGAAGTAGGTAAATCTGACAGAATAACACGATGCTGAGAACCCATGGGGTCGGTGGGCTCAAAAAATTTGATGAATAGCGTCTCGGACTTGAATGTGTTGAAGGGGCTTTCGATTGATTTCAGTCGTCAATATTTACTCTGTGCTTCTCCGTGTGCGGGCGATGGTTGGCGTCGGGCGGGGGCAGAGGAGGTGGGGGCGAAGTGATGATATGGGACGTGTCCAACGGCGCGCCGATAGGACCGATGCCCGCAGCTCACACGGCGCCCGTACACGCGTTGGCCTTCAGTCGAGAGGGCACCGTGCTCGCTTCAGGTTAGTACTGTTATTATGTAAGCATTTGTTTCCCTTAAGTCAACTTTGGAAATGAACCACAGTGAAATAACAGCATTATATTATGTGATGTTGTGTTTCGGTGAGTAAGGGATGCCAAAACCCTTTATTCACATTCCTTCCTTATCCTTCTATGGGAGGCAACGCACTTCCATTCTACAAAAGTGGCCTGTATGTCAACCTTAACATAAAAAAAAAAACTTAAATATTACAATCGCAAATCTTCCTGGGCTGACTGGGCGAAATTTGTCGTAGAGATAGTTTATTACCTAGATTAACTTATATTAATGGTGGTACATCTATAAAATTATTATAGGTTATGCTTTGTTACAGGTTCTTTAGATTGCAACATTACCCTGTGGGACTTCACAGCAATTATAGATGAATCCACTGAAGAGACAACAGGAAATAACAACTCTCCCCAGAAGGAGGAAAAATATTTAATGAGATCATTTGCGACAAAGAACTCCCCAATTAATTGTCTTCACTTCACTCGACGCAATCTTTTACTCGCTGTAGGCACCTATGAAGGGAGTTCATAAGAAAATACAATTTAAGATTACGCTTTGTTTATTGGTGGCAAATACATATTTTATATAAACAATTTTTTTCTTTATCCTGAAAATGGTCAATTATAATGACATTTGCAATATCTGTATAAAATATAATCTCTCCGTGTTTATGAATTGAATAATTAAATTGAGAATTGATTCATTGCTTCGCGCAACCTGGGCCTTCATGGCTTGTTTGAAATCTTCTTTAACACCTTTATCAGCTCCACGAGTTCCAATCCTCCTCTGTCCTAAATGTTGCTGTGAGTTGGGCAATATGTCCAAAGCAACATGACTGCCTTGTTCATTCCAAATATAGGTGAACTCTTCTAATATATCTATATGAATTATGTAAGCAGAGAAAAGGTGATAATGAAAAACAGGTTGTTGTGTGATGAGTTCAAGGATTTTGGTAAAAATTGCTTCTTCCTGTGGCCATCCAAGTTGCATCAACACTAACATGTGGCCATATGTCATATCTGAATTGCTGTTTGAATTGAGTAAAATTCTTATGAGTAAAGTGCAGAAATAATGTACTATTGCAACTTTTGTCAGAGGCAAGAAGTGCAAGTGTCTCTGAGAGCCTCCAACAATCAGTTCATTTTCTAATGTGCCTTCTACATTGGGTAACTGTGATAACGTTGCTAATATACTTTCTATACAAGCAGCATATTTTTTTTGAAAATAATATATAGACACCCTAACTACACCGGCGTTGACGCTTCGTACAGTCGACGGTAGCATAGCCTCGTCATATCTTCCTTGGTATAAGGCAAACTCCTCTTTAAACCCTTCCGTCCAAGGCTTTGCTTGCAGCTGATTGCATAACTTCATAAATTCTCTTGTTATAATCTCATCACTATGTAATAATTCCCAACAATTGGCCGCTGCTTGAAATTGATGAGCAGATGCCCCGGTTACCTCAGTATCTCCTTTTCGCCTCTTAGAAGGCAATATAGATGGATCCGACAGTGATTCCACAAGAATATGATTCCCTTTTAAGGATTTCTGTTCAAAAAGAGATCTCAAGAAAAATGTAGTCCCACAATACAGTAACTGTCTGCAATCTTCATTGTTTCTTAAGGTCATTAATTTTTGTAAATATGTTTCTTTATTTAAACTGTTATTATAGTTTGTCAAAAATGAATCCCAACCTAACTGTCTTCCCAACAAGTCCAATACACCGTACAGTCTTTGCCATGGATCCATAATGTCGTGTTCAGTTTCATCGTACACATATGAGTTGTAAAAATCAATGGCCTTCACCACTAGTCTCTGCAAAAGTCTCGGAGACTCAAGAGAACTGAGAAGTGGTAGTGTTTCTACTACTAATAAACGAGCATAACGGTTATCATAGAAAAACTTCTCTGCATTTATCAAAGTTTTGACGAGACTATCAACACCAAGCTGCGGAAACTTCTTCAGCAATAATACCAAAAGACGGCAATGCTCCATAGTGTCATCGCTGTTTTCAACACTTGTTTTAAGAATGCTCAACTGTATGTCTGGACAAATGTTATCAAACATTTGACTTAGAAAACTTGGCTCAGAAGATTTTAGTGCATTTGCAATGGCAGAAATTTCTGGTATTAAATCAGAATAGTTTTGTCTTGATTTCATTAACGAGCTAAAACATTCCGCAGCCTCTTGTACATTACCAGATTGCTTTTCCATTAAATATGCTTCGAATTGTATGTTAAAATTTGCAGGGAATAAAGTTTTAGCAGTCAACATCCATGCTTTTGCAGAATATATATTATTCTGCATTTGAGCCTCTTTTGCTCTTGAAACAATGTAATTTTCGTCAGTAAGAAATGTATCAATGGCAGGCATTTTGATTCAATTTATATAAATAAATAATGTTCTTAACTTTAATTTTTATTTACTTTTGGAAATAAAAATATACTTACTTTATTTACTGCTCGCGTCGCGACTATAATAACTGATAATAACATAACGAAACGACACGATCGATTTGATTTGACATTTGACAGCATTCAGGAACGAAACAAACGAAAAAGTGTCAAAAAAAAGAATGAAAAAATAATCGGTCAGTCATCCCATCTTACTTCATAAGTCGTAAAAATTTATTCTATGGTCCTGCGCTTGTTACCTGTACTGTGGTGTCAAAAAAAGGACATTCCCATTTCCCATGGTCCCTCTCGTAGTCCCTACAAGTGACCACGGGTACCAAAATTACCCTTGGTCCCTTTTGTAAAATATAATGCTACCAAATTAACCTCATGATTGTTTTTTCACTAATTTCGAAAACATACGTGACAAGTAAGACACAGAGTAAGATATCTTTATTTCCTATTCCCAGATATAGTGTTCTGTGTGTAAAGTAAGATAAGATAAGAATCTTGTGATAAAGTGAAAGCCGCCGAGACGAGAATATAATATTTCTGCTGTTTTCCTATTAACTTTTCTACTTTATAATATACAAAATGAACGTTAATTATTATTATGATCCTTATATGATACCTGATACTGTTATGGAAAGTATTTTTACCTACTTGACGTTAAAGGATCTTCTTAACTGTGCTCTTGTGTGTAAACATTGGTATGCAATTCTCAGTGATGAAAGGAGTGATGTTTGGAGACAGCATTGTATAAAAAAATTAGCCGAGGAAGTACGAAAGTCTGACTTATTATCTAATTTATATACTTATAAATCTAAATTAAGGGCCTTTTACCACGCTTGGAATCCTCGTGATTGTTCAAGAAATATATACATAAAACCAAATGGTTTTACGTTACACAGGTGACCCATGAGAATTAATATTTGAAATGACTGATAAGTGATGTTATTATTTATGTATATACATTATACTTAATATTTGTTTACAGAAATCCAGTTGCACAGAGTACAGATGCATGTAGAGGTAAAATTGGTTTTGACCAAGGCCGCCACACATGGGAGGTGATATGGGAAGGTCCTTTAGGCACAGTTGCTGTCGTTGGCGTATCAACTAAGGACGCCCCCTTACAATGTCAAGGATATGTGGGTCTGTTGGGTTCAGACGAGAAAAGTTGGGGTTGGAATTTAGTTGATAATCACCTATTGCACAATGGTGATACCCAAGGACACTATCCACTCTTGAACAACTGTCCCAAATATCAAGTGAGCTTATTTTACTATTTCGTTTTAATTAATTTTATTCAATTTTCATTTTAGAATGTGTACATTGATGCAATAGAAATAGAAAATAATTTGTTGACTTTATAATTACCACTGCTAGAAAAAAAGTTATATATATTGTTTATATTAGGGCTGGGTCACACATGTCCAGTAGAAAGGCGAAACAGCAAATTTGTACTAGGCCAAGAAGTAGGAAATGCCTACTCATCACCACTGTAATAACACAGATAGTTAATTGGAGAGTGGCACTTGGCATGTATTTTTACCCACAGAGTGGGTGAGCGAGAAAGTGGTTTATGCTGAAGGGAGCCCAGTGGTGGGCACTTGGCCTAGTTTGAAACTGGTTGGTGCCGCAAAAGTTTGTTTTTACCCTCCAAATTCAAGTTTAATGCTAAGAAATGGGATGGCAAGACGTTGAAGACAAAAATTGCGGGAAACTGTGTCGGCACAGACAGGCAGAATTCTGTGTCAATCAACAGTCATACAACCTTAGTGAAAAGTTTATTTATTTATTATCTAACACTTATTTCTACACAAAATGATAACAATGTCTGTAAACCTTTATTATGTTTGTCTAGACATTTTATTTCAAGCCATGACATGACAATACTTCCAATGTGGTAGTTTCGTATAGTTTATGATTTTATTAATAATTATAACTAGCTGGTGCCCGCGACTTCGCCCACGTTGAAAAAGAAAAAAGTAGCCTATCCTGTGTCCTGTACGTCTAAATGTTTATCTACCAAGTTTCATGAAAATCAGTTAATTCGTTTAAGAGTTATGGAGGAACATACATAAATATATGCATACAGAAAAAAAATCTAAAAATCGTCAATTTAGTTTCAGTATCATGTATAGAATAAACACGATATCTCTGAAAACAAAGTAACTTACTCCATGACCAACCCTTACAGATTTATTATTAGTATTGATGAAGATTATTTTGTTTTAGGTTGGAGAACGGATTAGAGTTATATTAGACTGTGAAGATAACACATTATCATTTGAAAGAAGTTATGAATTTTTAGGAGTAGCTTTCAGAGGTATGTAAACCAACTTTGTGATTTTTTTTCTTTTGTAGCAAAAATGTGAAAGTATTTCCTTGATATTTTGATTCTCTGTTACAGATCTTCCAAATAAAATGTTGTATCCAACTGTCTCGGCAGTTTATGGCAACACAGAAGTATCCATGGTGTACTTAGGACCTCCAGTAGACGGCTGATAGTAAAAGAAGATTTTATTGATTGGGTATTTAATAATCTCTAATCTAGTCATATATAAATGATAATTTGAATCAAAAATATCACTGTCTAACTATTTTATCATTATAAATTTCATTATTTGCATTGATATTGTATATTAAGTAACAATCATGTAAATATTATAGTTGGACAGTTTGATATTTGGAAATAAGATTAAAGATTAAATTTTTTAATTACAACCACATGATCAATTATCTAAGTAAGTACAGTGTAATTATGTAAGTTAAAGAGTTCAGAATCAGTTGCATGTTTTGGATTGATATGGTATTCTTTGTATCAATATCAACCCTTAGACCGTAAGCACGCGGCGTATTTTAAACGCGCAGACGACGCGCGTATACGCGTTTCCAACGAGATTCGAACGCAACTTTGTAACCTAAGCACACGTGTCGACCGTGGAACGCGCGTCTACTGCGCGTTTACGTGCAGATACAGCCATACAGACGCGCTGTAGTTGTACAATGGCGTCGGTTGATATTTTGGTATACGTATATTTTGGTTCCATTTCAAACCAAAATATATGTGCAACGTACAGTAAACTATTATTGCAACTGCGGCGCGGTCGGTGGCGGGTGCGCACGCCCCTCCTCCGCCCCTTTTGTGAGTGCGTTTGTATCGATTCACGCGCGTTAGTATCGCGTTTAAAGCTAATTTGAATCGACACAAACGCAATAATCGGCATCTCCGGCGCCGAATACGCGCGTTCCTGAAACGCGCGTCGTCTGCGCGTATAAAATACGTCGTGTGCTATCGGCCTTAAAGCTGGCGAACGGTTGGTATTGATGTTCACCTTGTGGGTACAATGCTACAGTTTGTTCTACAGATGCTAGCAATAGATGTACGGTTAAAATGACTTGTTCACTGAAGTATTTAAATCATTATGTTGACTCAAAATAATGTTTTAAATTCTTTAGCTGTTTCATTGTTCACTCAAAATTTTTGTAAGCAATGAAACCGTTGGCCCCACGTTTACATCTACAAAGAAGTTGTGATCATATTATTATACTATAGTGTCTAAACCATAGACACTAATATACTAACGTAATAGACAAAACAGACTCGATTCTCGCGTCGCCAAATCATGTCTGTGCATGATTATGTATGTGTGTCTGTGCTGTGTATGTGAGTGAGTTTTAGAGATGTCCTTTCACTATCGACAAGTAACAAAATATCGATAAATAAAATGTTTTTGGAACAGTATCTAGCATTCATGTAAAATAAAACGATTATATAATTTTATTCCTAATGATTATTTATTTAAAAAATGTCTTGCTCGTAAGAATGTATCAATTTTTCAAAAAGGCTGGAAGTATCAATGTGCCGTAAAAGTTTCGTTAAATAATTGCTTATTGAAATTAAAGTTTGTTTTTTTATATAACGCCTAAAATAAAGTTCACACTGTTCACAAACAAAATATATAACATCATTTAATTTTGATGGATATGCTAAAAAGTCTTCACTATGTATCGCAAAATCTTTTTGACTGACTAATGATGATGTAGAATGACTTCGTGAATGCAAAAGCGATTGTATACAGTCTTCACAATTAATGCACATTTTAATATATATTGGTATAGAAATAGGCCATTTGACAATGTGAAATCTAATGCTGCTGATAAGAAATATATAAAGCTATTAGAAATAACTGCTATAAAACAATGTGATATTTATTACAACTTATTTAAATTACCCCCTACATTCACAATGATTACGAACTCTACGCATGTGTTAAGGAATTGTCAACAAAGTGCAATATGTAAGTAGTTATTTTTTTTTTAATAAACAACGACAATATTGATGTATGTCCTTTTATTTTTAATGCCCAATTTTCTCGTGTTTTAAACAATACATTTGAAAACAGGGAAAGTAAAAGACCTAGAAACAAAGCGTGGGGTATAAGAAACACAAAGAATCTTTGTTGCCCAGTATAATAATTATTAGAGCACGATGGTGATTGTGTGAAATTTATCTCGCCCGAATCGGCGAGTTTATCGTGTTTAATTTTTACCTATTATTTCACTAGACAACTCGTTCGCCAGCATAATGTACAGTTTGTTACATAGAAATAGGCGACGGTAGCCACCTACCATCAAGCCGGTAGCCACCTACCATCAAGCGTGCTCCGGTGTGCGATGTTTGGGCTCGCGAGACAATTTTCATAAAGAATTTTTAGTAGGTACCTAACTGGATAGAAAGAAAAACAATCATGAACTTTATTAAAGATCTTTACTTGTTGCCTAATTCATAATTTACATTACATAATCAGTTTTTACAAATGCATAAGACATCTTACTATTGCCTATTTAAATATAGCCCAAAGAACTGCAAAGATAGCCCAGTGGAATAATAATAATGTGGTTTCAGTGTGATGAGAAAAGATAACCTAAGTAATACTTTTGAATTGAGATTCTCAAAAAAAGATTCAATTTGTCGAGACCAGGACAAATACCAGGAATTTGTGACCAGATTTATTCGATTCAGATAAAAAAATGCTTAAAAAATAATTACAAATATAATATTTCTCAAAACTAGATTTCAATACCATGTACCAGAAAACTTTTCTTTTATTTTTCTTTTTTCACATTTTCTTTATAGAGCAAAAGAAGCAAGTTAACCACTTGCCTTTCAATAAGCAAGAGATTAACTAGACTAACAACTAAAAAAATTGAATGTTTTCGGCCGTTGCTTCGTTTACCATTCGTGATAATTTTTCAAAAGTACATTTTCAAAATATATCATTAATCAATAAATGAGATCAAAAATTAGAACTATCTATCATGTTGAGAGCCAGTCATCATCGATTTATAAAGTCGGCAAAAGAAACCATATTTTAACCAGTTTTTGAATATAATTCGCTATCAAGACAATTTAATGGTAACCAACTTATCCCAGTTGCCATAAGTGGGGGTGACTTATAACCATAATACTTATCCTAGTTGGCATAAATTAACTGATCATTCAGCAGTTAATATTAACCAACTGTTACATTATTATTCTTAAACTAGCTGCTGCCCGCGACTTCGTCCGCGTAACTTTATAAATTATATACTAAAACCTTCCTCGAGAACCACTCTATCCATTGGTGAAAACAGCATGAAAATCGGTGTAGTAGTTTTTGAGTTTATCGCGAACAGACAGACGCGGCGTAGGACTTTGTTTTATAATAAATGTAAGGATACCAATATTAATTGCACGCTTTCATTCCACTGGACTATATTATTGAACTAACTATCGCAACCGAGAGATAATCTTTGTTTATTGGGTCCTAAGGATTTATCTTAAGGGATTTTTATATTCTAGTTTCACTTAGGTTCGATAGAGGAGTTTTTAAAACTTTAAATATCACATTTTATCGGATTGATTTCGTAGTACGATGCCTACTAGCCTTTTCAATATTTTTGTGTAATTTTTAAATCATCATTCATTATATCGCACCATGCATAATACATATGTATATACATACTAGGTTGGGTGACTGGAAGGTTTAAAGTTTTTTTACATGTAAGAAAGAATGTCTATGAAACATTATAGAAAAGAAAATCAAGATATTATAAAACGAGCAAGCGGTATTACTTTTGTAATCGTATCATTAAAAAACTACCTAAAACAAATTTTCACGAAGTTAAGACCCAGACAGATCGATTTCTAGACCCCAAAAAAATCCCTAGCTAGCCGTTTGCGAGATCGTCGTGGCATACAAGAATTCCTTATTATAAGATAAGATAATGGCATAATGACTTCTAATACCCACACATTTTTGAACACTCAGTGAAGTTTTGTTTGACGCAAAGATTTAAATCGAGAGATGCGGCATTACTAGCGAAAGTGTGTTACAAAATACAACATACATTATACTAAAGACAAAAGTATAAAATGCATATATACATATACCTTTGTCTAAACACACTTTTAAACACAGAGAACACATTCCTTACTTCAAACGTGACTGTGACGATAGCGACGCTCTCAACAAGCGACCGTCACGCACTGTAGCTGGCGTGCAACTGTAGTTGGGTTGAGCGCCTGCGCCCAACCCATTGTTAAGAATTTTCGGTGTGTTTTTAGTATGGCGCGAGAAGATTACGCCGCATCTTTCGATTTAAATCTTTGGTTTGACGCATTGTTGACAGGCTGTCCGTACTAATATTGTAAATGCGAAAGTTTGTATGGATGTTTGTTACTCTTTCACGCAAAAACTACTGAACCGATCACCATGAAATTTTGCATACACGTTGTCTGGTACACCAGAAAGGACATAGGGTACCTTTCATCGTTCAACGCGGACGAAGTCGCGGGCAACTGCTAGTGCAAAAATGTTTCTATTGTGCTATTAATTACACAGAAATATTGAAAAGTCAACAAAGGATAATAAGTAGATATCGTGCTACTAAATGGTCAGATTTGCTCTGCTCGACTGCGATAATTTGTTCAGTTACCTTAGTACACTTTTATTTCATTCAAATTAAATGAAAAATTCAAAATAAGCATTGTGAACATACATTTTTCGTCATAAAAAAAATTGTTTTAAAATAATAAGAAGGTAGTTACTTATTTTTATATTGTATCATAAATCATAACTATATAAATTTTAAATTTGTAGAACACAGCCCAATATGTTTTATTTTTCTTCAAGTTTTAAATTACCCAAAAGGAAAAACCCAAAAGAATTGGCTTCCAAAAAGAAACAGTGTGATTATATTTAAAATAATAATCAGGTTCCAAGATGTTTTTTGCTTCGCAGGCAGGATGATACATTGCATCTCATCTTTTTAGAACAATTATTGACAAATAACAAAAGTCTCATCTTGACTCCAACAAATCTCTGAATTTTTATTTCCGTATGCTTTGATAACTTTCATACTGATTTGTCATTATCAGTATTATTGAAAACTCTTTTAAAGTTATCCACTTTACCAACTTCGTCGTTTTGACAAAGATATTAATACAATTTTAAATACTAGATTCAAATGACACGAGTATGAAAAATGAAAATTTGCAATATTTTGCACCGAAAGGCAGATTATCCTTTCAAAAGGGCTGCTAAGCAGATGCTATAAAAAATATTTGCATCATTATTATGTAATGACAAATATGTCGGTAATCCTATTCTATGAACGGCAGATAAATTATTATGTACTAAAAATAATTATTTATTATAAGTTATGACAAACGCAAGTCAGCGATAGGCCAATATGTATAATAGAATCGTTTCTCCAATAAGCGCTTATAAAAATCAATAAAATATTAACATTTCTAAGCTATAATTAAAACTATAAACTAACCCCCGACTTTCTATTGAGCCCAAAGACGCTATATCTTCTGTAAGTTGCTAAGTATCTTCATAAATTATAGCTAAGAAACATCCCGATCATGTCAGCATTCAAACAAACAAAAAATCCGAATTAAAATCGGTCCAAACGTTTAGGAGCTATGATTCTACAGACACACATGTCAAACTTATAACACCCTACTTTTGCGCCGAGCGTCGGGGGATAAAAACTAATAAAAAGAAGATTTACTCCGATTTTTATTTCATTTTGCAAGAATTGGAAACCAATTAGGTAAAAAGAACTAATAAATACCTACGTTTAAAGTCACAGAACAATAGGTGGGTATATGTTGTACACGTAAATAACAAAATATTTTTACCAATCACATTAAAATACCTAAAACCTATTTATGAATGGGGAAAATTTCTAATAGGGATTACCACAATTTTAAACACTATTAAGGATCAAAGAATATTGAATATTTTATCTATATATTATGATCGATAAATAATGCAGTTTGGCGTTTTGACTAGCTTTAATTTTAATATCGTAATAAATTTATCACACAAGTCTAGAACAATACTGTATGTAGATACTTATATATAATTTGAATCGACCGACAGACAAGTTTCAACGTATGCAATCTAACTAAATGGCAACTTTTCCATAAGTACCGTTTTCATTCATGAGCCCGTCTCGCAAATTTATTTGGATTTTTGGCCTTTAAATGAAAATATGAATTCTAAGCTACCAAAATATATACATGGAATGATTTTTAATATTTAATTGTAGCAAAAACCTTTTTTTATTTCCTCACATAAGCCAAAGAAAAGTATTATTTGCATGGGACAAAATTACAGTAAATTACAATCGTTAAAATTATGCAATTAGTGGCGAATGCGGATTGTGGCGAATGTGGATTCTATGAGGATAAGAAAAAAATCCTGCAAGAAATCTGACACTACAGGCACAAAGTTTACATTAGCAAAATAGATTTAGCCAATTTATCTTTACTTGATTAAGGGCCTCTTTCACCAAGTAAAGTGTTGATTAGTTACTTTTAGAAATAATTTTATTTTTTATTAAATTGTGCACTCGGTTTAGTGCATCCTTCGATAGGCGAATGTTTTTTATTATTTTCTTTTTAATGTTTGGGACTTTTACCCTACAAACAAAGGTATATCAGCTCCATTATCCCTGGTGACAGGTGACTTGAAATGACGGTTAGCCTACTTGACAGATGGTGAAGGAGGCCCTAATAGAATTTTCTAAACACATATTTTGTGTTACGCCGCCGTAATGGCAAGACTCAAATTTTTGACTGAGATTTTAAAACTTGACTTTTTTTTTCTTTTCAAATATCAAAACTTGTCCGCCGTACGATAATATTGAAGTTTAAAGCTTGACTAGAATAGTAATTCATAAATTACTTAACATTTATATTGTTTCCTTATTATTTATTTTATAAACTAATTTCTTTGGTAGGTTTCATTCACTGACTTCGTATTCCTATGACCAATTTATTGAATGGGTCAGCAACACTAGATCCACAGATCTTGCTTTCTTACTAAATTAGTGTGAGCAATATTAATAAAAGAAAGAGGCCCTAAACAACCATTTTATCAGATCTTGTAGTTATTTAGCCGAATTTACATTGGGTAGTAAAACTTTTTGAGATTCGATCGGGATTAAATGTAACTTCCAATGTAAATAAAGTAAGTAAAGTAATACCAAAGTAAAGTCAAAATAAACCCGGTCCTCTGTCATGAAGCCATCTTGACAACCCTTGACAGTTTGTTTACATTTAATGCGCTGTCTCGTTGGCCTTACTTTAAACCATTTAATTAAAGTAGTAAACGAATGAAATGAGTATATTGTATTGGCAACAATATAAACTGCCTTCTACAGGTTGGTTAGAAAAATAAAATATTCTCAAGCAATGTAAATTCGGCGAAATATAATCACGATAATAGGCCACCACTGACAACAACAAAAAAAGGCTACCGACGGCTTTTTATGGCTTTTAATACCTCTTCATCAAATTAAAGTTTCGAATAGTTTACGTAGAACTTAAAATGCTTCTTTATATTCATAATGAAATACCCTTCATTGTTATAATAGTTAAAATCTCCGTTTAGTCTGACTTTTATTAAATTTGATAAAATTTACTTCTTTTAAGACTTTGTAATCTTTTTGTATATTTTTTTAAGCGTTTGGATCAGTCATTAAAAAAAAAATATATACTAATACGCAGCTTTAGTAATAACGCGTACAATAGAAGTATTCGCTGGTTTGTCAGATGTGACCTATTAAAGCGTCTTAACTTCAACACTTAACAATTTAAACATTGTTGTTCACTTTAAACACTACCCGAGACGTGCTTCAAAGTTATTAAAACCTAAGTGCAAAACTTCAGCATACAAAACATAGTTCGTCGTGACGACATAATATCTAATACGACACTCGTAACTACTTAACCCTTAAACGACATACCACTACTTAGTAACGATTAAATACGAATTAAATGGACGCGATGAAGTATTGTTCTTCAACTACAGTATAGGCGATCGAGTTAATAATAATTATTATTATTAGTGACTCTTAGCTAACTACCCTGAGAGGGATTTACAGCCGCGAAAGATAGACGTACTTGTGAGTGTGACGTTCGACGCTAGTCTCTCAGTTTGGCCTCGAGCGGTTTCAAGTCGAGCAGATGATCCCTCATCTGTGGCTTGACCTTCGTCGGTGGGAACTTGGTGAGGCAGAAGTCCGCTAGTAGGCAGAACGTCTTCGCGAGTAGGGGGCACAGTAGCGCCTGATGGACGACCGCCGCAACTCGGAACCATGCGCCGTCGAACGGGTCCAACAGGGCCGGGCACAGCATGTGGTTTAGGTTCACCTGCGCCGGCTGCCAAAACATTTACATCAATAAATAAATCACTACATATTATAAAACAATGTCCTCCGCCGCGTCTGTCTGTTCGCTTAAAAACTACTGCACTTTAAACTCAAAAACTACTGCACCGATTTTCATGTTATTTTCACCAATAGATACGAGTGGTTTCGAGGAAGGTTTTGATATATAATTTGCATCCGTGCGAAGCCGGGAACAGGCCGCTAGTAAATAATAAATAAATATATTCACACATTCCACACATCACCATCTAGCTAGTTCCACAGTAAGCAACTAATGCTTGTATTACATATGGATACCATACAGTTTATATACTATGTACATAAATTACTTTTTTTTGTAAATATTGGAACTTGGAACAATTGGAACTTAGAAACAATTTATTGTTGGGATCAATTACCCTTTTTCTTGTACTAGATTTGAGTCATTTTATAGTCTATATGTGAGTTGTCTATATTTTAGTTTTACTTAAAAAATTCTTGGGCAAGACAACAGTCGATGACACTATTTTAACGTTTAGTATTATTAGAGTAAATAAATCATAAAACATACTTACAATTGCAATTATTTGCAACACTATAAAGTGATACAATAAATTTAAACAGTAACTAAATATGGCCCAGTTGAAATCCAGAATCGGCTCTACATTGTATACTCCTGAAACAGTCATAATAAAATTTTAATTTTGCAAAAACATGTATTTAAATCAGTTTTAAATTTGAATATGTACCGCCAAGTCTTAGTAGGTAATAAGGTATAACAAACATCATTCCATGTTGAATCCAATAAAGGGCTGCTTCGGCAAAAATCTAAAAAATAAAATAATACTTTATTACAAAAATAAATATCACAAATAGTTCTAAAGGTAGAATTTGGTTCTTGGCGACCTGAAAATTAACGCCTGACAAAAATATATTAGCAATAATTTATTAAGTTTCTTAAACCATCTAATTAATACTTTATACTTGAATTTTTTTTGATGACATTTCATAATGTAAAAATTAATTCCTAGCGTGAACAAATTTTCTTCATTTTAAAATTTAGTTAGTGATTAGTTTCATCTTACCGTCCTTGAAGCAGTTTCTGGAAACAGGAATGCCAATAGAGGCCCATTCAGTAGATTCAGATGTATACGAAACAAGGCTGTAACAGTCTTGCTTGGGGGAGCCGCTAACAAATATATCTGAAATGAGAAAATACACTGTGTCAAATAAATATGAGACAATGGACTTAATAATATGAAGAAAAAATAGCCACTCCAAGGTATCAGTTTGCAACAAAAATTTCATTATTTAGTTTCTCTGTGCAGGTTATATTTGTGGACAAAGCAAGTTTGCATTTTATTTTATTTTATTACCAGTGATTTATGATTTAATTTTGAAAAGTAAATTAATAATTAAGTGGTCTATTGTAAAGGAAACTTCATTATTAAAAACATTAAACAATACAAATATTATGCTTTACAAGTGAAATTAAACATTTCATTAATTGTAAATACAATTTCAAAATATTTTTGTAATTTTTGTGAGCACCTTGTGTGATTACCAAATTTTAAAAAAATGTGTGAAATAACACATTTAATAGTGATTTGATCTTATGTAGCTACTAGCTGATGCCCGCGACTTCTTCCGCGTTTTCTATAGCCTGGCCTATAGTTATAAATGGACTATCCAAATCAAACCTAATTGATTAATAAATATTTTGATTTGAAAAAGAATTTTTCAATTCGAACCAGTACTTCCTGAGATTAGCACGTAAAAGCAAACAAACAAACAAACTCTTCAGCTTTATATAATAGTATAGATTTGATCTTATGAGATATTTTGTGAAAGAATGCACATAATACAAAAAAATAATTAACATAATTAAAAAACAATAAATACAAGTATGAAGTTCTTACTTGTATTAAAGTTGTAACATGACAAGGATTTAACAAGTAAATAACAGTACGAGAGGCAAACTTAAATCCAATCTCCATCCCCCAAAGCAAAGCGAGGAGTATCACCAACAGCCTTTTCCCGCCTCTGTCACTCTTCATATAATTTTTTTCTTCTTCTATACATAACTTTGGGTATGTTTTAACCTGAAATTAATTTACAAATTTTCATTTAATTGTTATCATATTACTTACATTGGCACAGTGAAAACTAACAATGGTAGATTTTAAAAAACAATAAATATTATAAAGCATTTATATTAAAAACTTACTTAAATCCAGACTTCGTTTTTATTGTCAAGATCTCAAATAAGGGAAAATAGAATTATTTTAATTATAAAACAAAGTAGACACAATACATGAAGAATTTAGAATATACTAGCTGGTGCCCACGACTTCGTCCGCGTTTTATGTCTTATCAATACCTTAATTCGCAAACCAAATAACTCCTCTGAGGCAAAAAATTAAATTCTAATTGTCATTAAGTTTCTCCCGTATCAAAAAGTCATTTTCAACCAAAAGTGGAGTTATTCGTTTTGCGAATTAAGGTATCGTTATATTACTTAGTTCTCTTTGTGTTGTATTGAAAAATAATTATATCTATTTTTCATAAAAGTGTTTGTGTTTGTATCATTTCAATAGTTATATTGCAATAATTTATAAATATTTCGAGAATGTTAATTGTTTCTAAATGTTAAAAAATTAATGTATTAATCTAATTACTGACCTAGTTAAATGTTGTGGGGCTTATTCAGTTTGAGAAGTAAAAAATAAAATGTGTGACTTACTAATACTAATATGCAGATCGTTGTAACAATTATAGTTTCAATTATTTGCCTTTGAGGTGATAAGTAATATGCACATTCAGGTCCTACATTTCTTGGCACAGCCTTGTTAGCCCCGCTATAGGCCCATTCCAACATTTTTTCTAAAAAAATATCAATAAGTATTAGGTATTCTATATGATCTGCATCTAAAAATTGGACTAGATTTTTTTATAAATATTTCATCCACATTTTTACTATTTCAAGGTTTGTGATTTCTAATCTATCTATTGTATTGTATTTCTTTACTTTTTACTTTTCTTTCTTTCTTACTCGCTTTTGATTGACAAGCCGTTGACAGCTTTGCTTTACCACAGACCACAGACTGAGCAAGCCATACATAAAATAAAGAAAATATTTTTCATTTTGTGCTCACAGACTAAATGAAACATTTGAATTACGAACTTTTAATTTGTGTAGTGAATTAAATATATTATTTTTTTCCGAGTTATTGGTTTTATCATATTTAATTTTTTAAACAACTCATATTTTTGTAAGCTTAGCTTGGTTACTAGAACAGAGAACAGCCTTGGCTTGGTTACTAAAGCGGCTTTTACATTTGGTTAAATTTAGTGCACTAAATTCAGACAGCGAAAAAAAGCTTGATCTTTACACTTTGTCTAATTAGCCAGCAAACACAGAATTTTCCGTATGTTACTCTATGCACGTGTAACGGCGAATTCCGAGCGTGTCGTAAACGTAGTGCTAGTGATTATTCTCTTTGTGTTATTTTTATGTTTATTTTTATATTTACTATGGCCTTTATCTCATAAATAGGGCATTTCTTGATATAATTCAATTAAACGAAGAATTACTTCTTTTTCTCTAGCGACCATCGCTGCTCGAAAGCAAAGAGAATAAAAAATAAAAATAAAATAATCACGACCGACACACACTACGTTTTAACCACGTTTTAACCTACTGCGCTGCGTTCGGCGACAATACATAGAGTAACTTTATATATTGGAGAACAGACAACTAAAAGCATTTTTTTGTCTAAATCGCTTTACACTTGGCTAAATTCAGCATGCTAACTGATTTAGATCGGCAGACACCAGTCTGATTGTCTAATTAGTGTGTCTAACTGTCTAAATGTCTTTACACTTGTCTAAATCCCGTGTCTAATTCATTTAGTGCGCTAAATTTAGCCAAATGTAAAGGCCGCTTAAATCTACAATTTCTATTTTTACTTTTTCTCGTCCTTAACATAATATCGTTGATATCGTAGCCCCTATCTATGTTTGTGCGTAGCCCAAAGAATATAACTACATATAAAAAGCTCTTGTAGCCCAAGGAAGGCTTAGACGCAAACATTTGAAACCAGAATTTAAAACTTTATGTTTGAGCCCGAATTGAAAATGTAAGAGTAATATTTCGCTGAACTGAAATTATGTCTTACGACAATAATTAGTTATAAGAAGTAGATGTATGTTTCTTATAAAAAAAATGTTAACATGTTATATGTAACTAATATTTAGGATTTTTATTTTATTTTACATTTGATTGCTTTGCTACCGTCGAGCGTCGCCTATAACACAACACAAGCAACGCTACAGTTGCTGCAAATCCGCTGACGACCATAGTAGGATTAAAGATAAAGGATTAGGCAAAGACTTTATAAGTATATTTGGGAGTATAGACACGGCGTAGCCCGTAAATAATGGTAGTAGTACAATTCGTCCACTCGAGATTGTCCACACGAGAGGGAAAGAGAGAGAAGTGGACGAATTCGCACTGTCGCTCGCTAGTGCTAGTATGATTTTAATATACTACCAAAGATTTCGGGGCTTTCTGCTTGCTACGCCGCATCTATAGTTCAGATCAATGGGATTAGGATGAGATTTCGACACGGGCTCTAGCAACCCTTATTCATTCGCCGAAACATAACACTCATGTTGATTTATAATTTATAGCGGTTGTGGTGGTGGTGGTGGTCTTCTGTTAGGGGGTGGTTACAGCTGCCATACGGGGTGTCGAAATGTGCCCTGCCTTTACTGCCATGTCTAGACCATAGCCAACTATGGAAAATTCCTTTCCCAAATTTACTCTTACTAGGAATCAACCCTAGGGCACTGGAGTTGCAGGTGTCTCTCGCAGCACAGGCTCGCACAGGCAGCGGAGATGATTTATTTTTATACTTATATAAGTAACCCGAAAACCCATTGTGGCCCGTTAGCGTCTGTATCAGAATTGGCGTAATTCTTAAAACAGCAGTTTCGTACCTCCTGCCGTCTTACCGTCGGCGTACATTTGCTTTTATTTGGTGAAAGTCTCATCCCTTCTTACCAGGCGCTTTATATATGAGATAGAGAGCACTTATCATAGCTTAATTTTAAGCTTTCGTAAAATGTCTTTTACCATTGAAAATTGAAACCTACTTTATTCCGGATGGACCTATGATGGTATTTATACTGACTCTCCCAATTACAATTAAATATTATTAATTTTTCATAAAGTAGAACATAATAATATACTTTTTTTAATTTTTTTTGTGAAAGTTTCGAAATTGACTCATATAATCTTGAAAATACTTATAGTAGGTAACTACTTGAACCAAGTTTTTACAGACAAAAATTTTGTCTGGTTAAATAATTTTTTTTAAAAGTCTTAAATTAACACAAATTAAAATAATTTAGATTTTACTTTAGAGGCAGTTTTGAGCTCTTTAATTTTACTCAATAGAGTATAATTTTAAGGCACAGAGTATGGTTTTAATAAGATCTATTGACAAAAAATGTATCTAAATGTAAAAATAAAATCTATAAATAATAAGGCTGAATTTTTTTAAAAGTTATATTTATTAAGCTAAAGCTCTTATTATAAAAGAAGTTTATCTACATTATATATAATATTAGGTAATCATTACAATATCTACATTGGCAGTGTTTCCTCATAAATTGTCTCTCATATAACACTTTTACAACAAGGTCTCCAAATATGATTTATTACTCAATATAATTACGTCTTGGTAGGTTTTCGTATCATAAGTAATAGGTATCTAGTGTTTTTTGTTTTATTTAATAAGTACATAGGTAAGTTTAAAGTGACGTAGTTGTTGAACTTTATTTTTAAATAACAAAAAGCTCACGTTATATGTAATCATTAAAAAATTACCCGCCCTTAATGCATTTTAGTCTAATTTTTGATAAATATTAACATCGACATTCCACCCCAACATACAATGGGTTGGAATGTCGATGTTAAGCAACGTGAAATTATATTTAAATTGTGTATAAGATATGGAAATTCGTGACTAGTGTAATTTTATTTCCATATTGACCTATCAATTAACTAAATTCATATGGCATAAATTTATATGTACCTATTAGTGTAAGTAAGTAATAAAGAATACCATTATGTTTTGATACGTTAACATGTGAAACAGACAGAAATAACAACACTCAATCACATAAATATTAAAAAATAGGTGCCTATACATATAGCGTAACGCGATCAAATTTTGAAATGAAGTCGATTTGAAGAATAAGAAAGTAAAATACGCTTTGGTTTCAAACAGTTCTCATAAGAAACTTCATAAATGATTTATTCATCCTTCGCAACATCTCCAAATCTTAAAATTTAAAAGCATTACAACTGGGTTAACTTAATCATGTGTTTTTGATACAAACTACGCATCTCGAAACGCGTTCAAGAAGATTTCCAGACTTCAATGTCATACGCTGTGGACTTTCGAATTGCTCTCTGTCGCCAATTGTTGTCAACCAAAAGCTGAGTTTGTTAGCGAAGTAGTAACAGGTACCTCCTTCTCCGTTACACTCGATGAACGGCGTTGCTCGGAACGATTCTAGACACGAGCCTGGACTAGCTAAAGCCTGCCCACCGCCTCCACCTCCCACACCAGTGTGCTGTAAATAAAATGGGGGCAAAATTTAACATCAAATCGATAAAACATTTAACTAAACAAATTTTTTACAATAAAACTAGCGACCCACTCACGGTTTCGGAGGGGTGCAATTTTTTCTGCTTTTTATAACATGTAGTATATAGGTATATAAGAACCTTCCTCGTTCAAATGCCCTTTCATGAAAATCAGTCTAATAGTTTTTAAGATTATCGCAAACATACATATATACATACAGACAGATTTGGCACGAAAGTTTGTTTTATAATATGTAAGGATAAGCTATTACCATAACAAAACTGTATCCAATCCATAAATCACTCCAGCCCGCCGGACATTCCGGCACTTGGAGAGTTTGACTGTGTACAGCGATGACATTGGCCGGTACTTCGCAGACAGCGCATCTTGAAATGTATTTAATTATCTCATTCCCTTCCACTGGCATCATTGGAATAGGTTCAGCAGTTGACAACCAGTAACTTCTGTCGTTGCGACTTGCGTAGTTACACACTTCGTTGACATCACAAAATAGGAAAGGCATTGTATTAAATTTCCTAACGCAGGATCCTGCATAACCTAGATCTTGACTGTGCGCCTTTTCATTGCCATCTACGTAGAGTAATGAATATCCATCCCAAAGTTTGATGTGTCCTGGTTCACATTGTGGTATGGTTCGGTTTTGACTATGACGTACTAAAAGCATTCCTGTTAGATAGTCGTTGGAAACGCAAGGAGCACCTGGCCGTCCGGGAGGGCCCGTTCGTCCCGCAAGTCCAACTTCTCCTCTTTCGCCTTGTAACCCTTGCAATCCCATAGGCCCTGGGGGGCCAGGTATACCTTGTGGACCGGGGTAGCCACGGTCTCCTTTTATTCCTGGACTTCCATCTAAACCAGGTTGACCAGGTGAGCCATCAGCTCCGGGAAGACCATCCAACCCAGGAGGGCCACGTGGCCCTGGTTCTCCTTTAGGACCATAAACAATATTAGCTGGTTCTCCTTTGTCACCTTTAACACCTTGTACTCCTAATAAGCCTATTCTTCCAGGCGGTCCTGCATTGCCTTTTTCTCCTTGTAATCCCATTATACCTGGTTGACCATCACGACCATCAAATCCACGGTCACCCTTATCCCCTCTTTGACCCATTTGTCCATTGAATCCAGGTGGACCACGATCACCTTTTTCTCCAGGCAAACCAAATCCAGTTGGGCCTCTGTCACCTTTATCACCTTTAGCACCAGGGAAACCTGTAGTTCCTTTAGAACCTGGTAGTCCATCAAACCCTGGTGGTCCAGCGATTCCGTCACGGCCTTTTTCACCTGGTTCACCTATTGGTCCAGGTGGGCCAGGTGTTCCTGGTCTGCCAGTTTGACCGGGAAGACCTGGCAGTCCTACATCCCCTTTTTCTCCTGTAGCTCCAGGCGGTCCTGGACGTCCATGTTTTCCAGGTGTCCCCACTACACCTTTTTTCCCCACAACTGTTAACCCTGGTGTTCCTTCGGGACCAACAGGACCTCTATCACCTGAAAAGTGATCGTTTTATATTTATTTGTGCAGAAGTAATAGGTTTATAATTAATTTAAGTCTAGTAATTTTAAAATATTATTTTCTTATTAACAATTGCTAGTTAAATTAACAATTATTTGTAAATTGTAATGAACTAAATTTATTCACACAAAAAAGTTTTAAATATATAAAAATTACCTTTTTCACCAGTTAGACCGATTTGTCCTCTTTCACCTTTAAGTCCAACAAATCCTTGATCACCCCTTTCTCCTTGTAATCCTCGTTCCCCATCAAAACCTCTGTCACCTTTCATTCCTACGAGGCCAGGTATACCTGGAGCACCTGTATCTCCTTTGTCTCCCTTTATGTCTCTTATTGGCCCAGGGAGACCTCTGTCTCCTTTGATTCCAGGATAACCCGATGGTCCTACTAAACCTGGAGCTCCGTCTGGTCCTTGATTCCCTTTGAGTCCATCGAAACCGTCTTTTCCAGCGTAACCCTTGTCACCCTTATCTCCCTTTTCCCCTTCCAATCCAGGGTAACCAATATCACCCGGGGTTCCTTGAAGACCATCCATTCCCGGCATGCCAGGTAAGCCAACCTCACCTGGAAAACCTCTGTCGCCTTTGCTTCCTTTTAGTCCGGTGAAACCACGATCGCCTTTATCACCGGGTAGCCCAGGAATACCATCCATTCCAGGAATACCAATATCACCTTTCAACCCAGGACGTCCAGGCATACCTATTCCCGGTAAGCCCGGATTACCTTTTTCCCCAGGTTCACCTTCTCTACCCTCCAAACCAGGTTCACCTGGAAGGCCCGCTAGTCCAGGTTCACCCTTTTGTCCTTTATCCGAAGCTAAACCAGCTTCTCCCTTTGGTCCTTCAGGGCCTGTAAAACCTCTGTCTCCTTTTTCACCCTGTAAGCCCATTAAACCAGGTTGACCAGGGTTTCCTGTAAAACCTTGATCTCCTTTTAATCCAGGGGCTCCCATAGGACCAGCTTCTCCCGGTAATCCTTGATAACCTGGAGCTCCGGAATAACCAATTTCTCCTTTATCACCTTTTTCGCCTGGTATTCCATTAGCACCCGGAATCCCCGAGTTACCTGTTTTACCTCGTGGTCCAGGAAAACCTCTAGGTCCATCAGAACCTCTCATGCCAGGTTCACCTTTACTACCAGGTAAACCAATCATGCCTGGGTTCCCTGCAAGGCCAGGATATCCATGTAAACCTTTTGGTCCGTCTCTTCCTGGTACACCTGGTACACCAGGAACTCCAGGGGGTCCTATAGGACCAGGCTCTCCTTTCAGTCCTTGTAATCCTTGTGGACCAGTTCTTCCAAACAATCCTTGTTCTCCTTTTTCTCCTGGTAAACCAATGCTTCCTGGTGGCCCATCAAAACCAGGATTTCCTGAAATTCCCCTAGGACCTGGTTCCCCTTTACGCCCATCTAAGCCAGGTGGTCCAGGAGGTCCAGGTCTTGCAGGTCCTTCTTCTCCTTTAGTTCCTTTTGGTCCAGGAGCTCCTGGAAATCCTCGTAGGCCAACATCTCCCGGAGTTCCAGGTATACCAAAAGCTCCCATTTCACCTTTTTCTCCTCTCATGCCTGGAACACCTCTCGGCCCAGTGAGGCCTTGTCTACCTGGTGTTCCTATGTCTCCCTTTTCACCCTGTGGTCCTGGATATCCTCTATCTCCTTTATCACCTGGCTCTCCTGTAAAATAATATAGCGGGTTAATAATACTTATTAACCGTACACTTTTTCACTTATTGTACTCGTAAAAGCTAAAGCACGTAAAATGTGAGCTATGCCATTCAAATTATTAAATGAAATTGATTGGGTTTCTAAACATACGTTTTCCTGAGAAATGAGTTAAAACGTATTAGGTACTTACAATTTTACTAATAAAAGTGTACTAATATTATACGAAAGACCTATGAAGAGCTTTTTGTTCATAAATGATACTTCCTCTTTTAACTGATACTAAATACTCGTAAGATTAGATAATTGTAATGAGTTATTAAATAATGACTTGAAATTGATCTATCTTAACAATCCAAAATTACCTGTTTCTCCTTGTGGCCCAGCAGGCCCTGGTGCTCCACGATCACCTTTTGTTAAGTCATACAAAGATGCTGCACATACACCTGGACTCCCTCTATCACCTTTCTTCCCAGGAAAACCTTTAAACCCTTTATCTCCCTTGTTGCCAAATGATCCCTTTTCTCCTTTTATTGAAGCACCTTTAGCTCCTGGAAGACCAGGATTACCGTCGTTTCCGGGTATTCCATCCATACCAGGGGGTCCCATAAGACCTTGATTTCCTTTTTCTCCGGGCATACCAGGTTGTCCTATTCTTCCCATTAAACCATCATGCCCTCTGTCACCTTTTGGTCCCTGAGGACCACGCGGGCCTCTGTCACCTTTATCACCTGGTAAACTCTTAATTAAATCTTTAGGTACTACCGCATTTGCACCTCTCTCTCCTGGAGGTCCCATAGGTCCTTCGATGCCACTTTCACCCTGCAACAGAATTGTATTATTAAATAAATAATATTTAATCATTATTATATTAACTATCTGAAGTTAGTTTTTCATTTCTATGCTTAATTTAATTTTTTGTAAAAATATCATTTTTCAGTTATTAATAATAATCTTTTCAATTTTTAATTGCTGTTACAAAATAAAACTCACCGGTGCACCTGGTGTACCAGGCATACCATTAAGACCGTCCATTCCACGCTCACCGGGCAAACCAGCAGGACCAGGTGGCCCTCGGTCTCCCCGTTCTCCAGGAATACCCTCAGGCCCACGGTCTCCTTTCGCTCCTGGACTTCCAGGCCAACATTCATTACAGCGTCCACCAATATCACCTTTAGGTCCTGTACTACCGGGTATTCCGTCGTAACCTGGGCTTCCCTTGTCACCCTTATCTCCTGGTGGTCCCATTTGTCCTGGAATTCCTGGAGTTCCCAAAGTAGAGTTTCCAGGCACACCTCTCAGTCCTTGGTAACCTCTTTCACCTTTCTGACCTTTTTCACCAGAAAGACCAGGTAGTCCACTATTTCCTTTTTCTCCCTAAAATAAGAATGCCAGTGATATGTTATAGAAACAAAATAACAAAACAGAAGTTAATTTTTCAAGGCTAAATGTTCACACTAACCGCAATAGAAAATCCGTCTTCACCTTTAGGCCCTCGAGGGCCTGTAGGTCCACTAGGTCCATCATATCCACGTGGACCAACATCACCCGGAGAACCGTCAAGACCTTGTTCTCCTTTTTCTCCTTTTAGTCCTGATGGTCCTTCTATACCCGGTTGCCCTGGTTCACCTTGACCTCCAGGTGGGCCCATTGGTCCTAGATCACCCTTTTCACCAGGCCTACCTTCTAAACCTGGAGCACCAGTTGGCCCTTGATAACCTATTGGACCTTTTGGCCCAGGAGGTCCACGAGCACCAGCACGACCACCTGGTGGTCCCGGCACACCCTGAAGACCTCTTGGGCCCGGAGATCCATCTCTACCGGAATCCCCTTTGCTTCCAGCTCTTCCTGGCAGGCCAGGTAAACCATCAAACCCTCTATCTCCTTTCTGCCCCCTAGGACCAGGCGAACCATACATTCCATCACGACCCTAGTTAAAACAAAGATATATTTACTATGAAAACAACAAAATTACATAAAAAATATTAACGTATGAAAATAAAGCATTTTGAAAAGTTATGAATGTTTATTATACATTATGAACTTTATTTAAAAAAAAAATACTACAGTAAAACTAGCTTCCTACAAATGACATGAAGTTATTTTTGGAGTTTACTCCTTAAGGGACGAATTACACGATCAGTCATTTGTAGTGACTCCAAACGACTTAAATCAAATTGAGCGACGCCAGACATTGTGTGTGGGCAATGTCTGGCGTCGCTCAATTTGATTTACGGTCAGTCCAATTTTCTGTCATTTATGCGTTTTCGAGTGACGTTGACATGAGCTCTGATTCGGTAGCGCGGCATGATGCCACTTGGATGCCACGGCGTAGTGTTTATACACTCACGATCAGTTGGCGCGATGAACTGACGTGACGCCATGGCGCGATTGGAAATCCAGTGTTTGACATCAAGCCAACGGATTTTACCAATCACGATCAAATTTTGGTTTCACGCACTTCAGTCCATTTAACGCGATGGAGTGATCGTGTGTTTCGTCCATAAGAATCGATTTGCATATAATATAAGCTCGTGGTATGAAAATTTATGGGAGTAAAGTTATATAGCTACGTTCTATTTGATTTTTTTATATTTTAGAATATCGGAAGATTCATAGATATTACGAAAAGAAAAATGTCTTTCGGCGTGTTTGAATTGTAAAAATTTATATTTTATAATCGGGGAGTAAACTCCAGTCGTGTGTCGGAGCTGATACATACAATTTTTTTTCTAAGTAGGGAATCAAAGTTGTGACAATTTATTGTATTGTTATTATTTGTTTTATATTGAAAAGGACCCTAGGCTGATTTGATGATTGTGGTGTTCATCGTTGCCTAATGATGTAAGGTACGCCAAAGGGATGCAAATTTGCTGTCAACTTTGCAAGTAATTTGGTACCTACTTAGTCGATATTCACAACAAACAAAGTAGCCCCCTATAGCATATAATTATTTCATTTAGTTTTAACATATGAAATGAAATATTTATAATTTATTCTAAATAACAGAAATCCTTCCTTACATATTATAAAACAAAGTCCTCCGCCGCGTCTGTCTGTCTGTTCGCAATAAACTCAAAAACTACTGAACCGATTTTCATGCTGTTTTCACCGATGGATAGAGTGGTTCTCGAGGGAGGTTTTAGTATATAATTTACAAAGTTACGCGGGCGAAGTCGCGGGCAGCAGCTAGTTAAAATATAAATTCACTTAGTCCCAAGTGGTTAGGTTTGACTGTTGGTTCTATAATAGCAAACAACCTACCCGTTCACCAGGATTTCCAATGATGCCCTTTTCTCCTTTTGCTCCTGGTAGTCCTGCTATTCCTTTTTCTCCCATGGGACCAATATCTCCTTTTTCGCCCATTCTACCTATTTCTCCTTTATCTCCTTTTGCACCTCTATCGCCTTGAATACCCTTTGTTATATGACCTTTTTCATCGACTACATGTGAAATATCAGTGCAAGCAGGGCCTCGGTCTCCAGGATCACCTCTACTTCCTTTGTCGCCTGGGATAGCTTGTCCACCCGTTCCCTTAGCTCCTTTATCACCTTTTGGACCTACTGGACCCTTAAAAGTAAACATTGAATATTACCACTTCACAGAATAACAGAATTTGTTAGTATAAACAATAGTCTTTTAGGTTTCCTAACACAGACATTGTATGGTTAAGAGAATCCTTACCTAGCTAGGATAAACTTATTTTTAGACCAATTTGACTTCAAACAGTTGCCCATAAAAGGAATTTTACTTGTGAAAAGTTGTTAATTTTTTTGCAGTGAACATAAATGTGAGAACAATAAGATCAAATTTACAATACATACCATTGGTCCTGTCTTTCCCTTTGGTCCAACTAAACCAGATGGACCGGGTGGTCCAATTGGTCCATCTCGTCCTTGCATACCATCGGCACCAGGCTCTCCTTTTTGGCCTTTGGGATAACGTCCAATAGTGGCTGCTTCTCCTTTATCACCTTTATCTCCTTTCAACCCGGGAAAACCACGAGGGCCTTGTAGTCCTTTAAAACCTATGGGTCCTGGCGGGCCCTATGAAGTAAACAATCAATTGGGCCATCATTTAAAGACGAATTAATATAACTATTAAAATACTGCTTTTTAATTGTAATATTGAAATGTAAAAGTAGCTTTTACAGTTAAGTAAAAATTGACAACAAATTGTAATTGCAAATAAATAAAAATTATCAACTTACGTCAGTACCGTTGCACCCATCTCTACCCGGAATACCTGGATAACCAGTTTCACCTTGTGATCCTGGTGGCCCTGGTAAACCTACAAATCCTTGAGCACCAGGGTTGCCTCTATCACCCTTAGGTCCGCGCGGACCTTGTGGCCCCATCTGACCTTTTTGTCCTTTAGGACCTTGAGAACCTTCAATACCTTCGTGGCCTGGGAGACCTCTTGGCCCTGGAGGACCAGAGGAACCAGGAAACCCCTGTTATAAAAAAATAATATATTATAAAGATATCATTAGGTTTAATATTTAAAAAATATATTATGTTCGACCGAAGCTTCGGCTTCGGCTTCGGCCACCTTCGGCGATACCTTCGGCGTTCGGTTTTAATTATGAAGTTCTTAAGAGAGAAGGTTATATAAATATGTTTAGCGAACTTCACTTAATGTGATCTAATGATAAAATATTATATTTATAACTGGTTGTGGATAATACAGTTATTATATGATTATTTATAATTATCGTAATGGTAACTTTTATTTTTAATTTAATTGACTGCATTAATTGACCAATATTTATTAAAAAAGTGAGTGTTTGTTTATTTGTTTGTCAATTTTCGCACTAGTCGAGAAAAACAAAGACTGATTGATCGATCTGATTGTGATTGATAAATTACTTTAATAAATAAATAAATAAATGTTATCATTCACATTTTTCGAAATGTTATTATTTTTGACAAATAAATTGCAAGGTATTTTTTATCATCTCTAGATCAACATCTAGACATGAATGAACAAACCTTTCTATGTTATATAAATATAGTTGATATAAACGCTCAATAAAGTTGTGGCTTGTAGACAAGGTTGAAAAAAAATCTTAGAGCTTTTAAACCTTCGGCTTCGGCCAGAAATTAACCTTCGGTCGGACACTACATATTTGTTTAATGAATGACACAGTTACAAATATTAGAGGTTCTTACTCTATTTCCTTTCTCTGCAAAGCACTTTGGCACGCAGCAGCCAGGGGCAGTGCAGTTGCGATCGAAAGCTGTCGTACGTTGCCTGGTCACAGGATCGTATACGGCAAAATTATTAATGCCTGAAGTCTGCGTCGGTCGCGATGGCGGCACATCAAGCCGTGGTTGAGAATAATCCGGTCGTCCCGATAGACCGTAAGTGTTAGCGGGACGTCGCGCCCATTCTGGTGCATTTGTGTTCCATTCCTCTTGTCTTGGATCGACGTTGTTGCCATTCCAATCCAAATAACCCTCGTCTTGCTGAAAGTGCGATAACACAACAATTTTTAATAGGCGTAACTTAAAAATATTAATTACCAGACAACTGATTTGTTTGTACGCGCTAATCTCAAGAACTACTGGTTCATCACTAGTATACCTACTCAATGAAGGTACTCAATACCTACTCAAGTAACATTTAATTATTCCTCGATAAATGGACTATCTAACACAAAAATAATTTTTCAATTGGAACCAATAGTTCCTAAGATTAGCGCGTACAACCAAACAAACAAAGAAACTCTTCAGCTTTAAGTATATAATAGTATAGATTATGGGAACCACATTAGTAGTGGCAAGGGACACTTAGTTTCACAGTCAAATGTTCGTTCAGGTTCGGTTCTCGTTCGGTTGCAGTAACCACCGTGAAACAGCATATGTGCTGTTTCCTCACTCACCAGAACACCATGTTGTTTTTCATGTTGGTCTTCTGTAAGGAGAGTTTAGTAGCTCCATACTGGCTTCCAGTTTTATGCCACTACCTAAATGATAGTGTTTATTTTGACACTATTTAACTTAGAATTATTATTACAATATAAAATATTTTCATATTCAACATATCGAAGAATAGATTACGTTGCATTTTGCTAATGCTACGTGTTGTAAAATGATACCAGCATTGAATACTATTAAACAAATGCTTACGAACAAACTAACCTAAGTATAACGGCTATACCTAAGTAAAGACTTGTTAAGAATATACAATATTTCGTGTGAAATATACAATTGTTTCTTAGCTTTTTACATTATATATAATTTGAAGTCGCTTTCCGCGTCTGTTTGTATGTTTAAACCATCGAAATAATATATCTTTGCAAGCAGTTTAAACGTCTTAAGACCGTCTAAGTCACGCGACGCATTTCGATGCGGTTTTAACCATTATTTTCATAAATTTTCACCGAAGGTATAAACCTAATATAATTATATAATAAACGTAATAATTAAGTTTTTATAATTTTACATTGCAAGACGTAGACAACCTTATAAGAAATATATAATAATGATGTATAGTAGAGAATTGCAGTTTTTCTAAAATCCTAAAGAAAACTCCGTGATGGCAAATCTCTATCTGTTACGGTTTCAAATTTCCAAATTTCAGCTAATTTTGATAGAACAAACAATGTTATAGTTTAGGAATTACGTACAATATTTTCGCTTTCTCTTTTATTACCTTTTCCATCTAAATAAGCTATACTTAGCATGAAGATTAACGAAATGTCGTTACTAAATAAGATAATAATATCTAATGATAAAAAAATATATACAATAAATTAATTTTACATCAGTTACATAGTGAACATCCGAGCAACGATAAACTTTGTCGGTTGTTTGTATCTTGTACGGTTCAGTTGAACATTAAGTGAAAAACATCATTATAATTATGTGCTATGTATTACTTTAGATATAATAATAATAATAATAATAATAATTTATTTCCAAAAAATTACGAATAAATTATAATAAACCATCTAATTAAATCTACTTCGAAGTTATTTGGATACAATTATTCATACTAAAAAAAAATTTTTTACTCGGGGGCGATTAGAGCACATATAAATTTTTGAAAATACTTAATATGCCTAAATAATGCTGTGAAAACCGCATCAAATTCCGTCGCGTGGTTTACAGGAGCAGCGGACTAACAGCAAGTTACTGACAAAGTTTTACATACTTTTACCTAGTTTTACCTATGTATTGGCAAATAAAGTAATTTATATACTGAAACTATAGAGGGTATTAAGATTAAAGAAATCAAAAAATTCTTATTAGGTTTCTACTTTTTTTTAACCTCAAAAGTTTCTAATAACTTTTGAGAAGATAAAAAGTTAGAGTTAATTAGAATGTCTACCCTGGAATTCTTTGATGCGATCATGCCAGTTTTGAAGAAACTGCAAAAGGACGAATTTAAGCGAAGAGGCAACAAAACCCGCCCGGCCGCCCGCCGCCTCGCTCCCGTCGCCCGACGTACGGCGCGGGCGCATAATCTTATTTCCAGTAGGCAAACTTTACTTAATAATTCATTAATATATATACTATAAAAAATAAATTTAATAAAAAATAACACTTACTGCGTTCACTCCCAAGAACGGCAACGCCGCGGCCACAAACCTACAAAATATATTCGAACACGCTTATTTATTGCCAAAAAAAATTAAACAAATAAAAAATCACATAAAATATATATATTTTTTTAAACAATAACTACAAAAAAAAATACTAATTATTTGCAAAGCATGAGTTTTTTTTTTAAAGTTAAGTGTATGTATCATCATCTCACCATAATACGTGGGCTGCCATGGCCCGTAAGCGCGCTGCGCTAGAATCCCGTGCGCGCGCGCCGTACGTTTCGGGATACTAAGGAAAGAGGAATGGTCGGGCGGTGGTCTTGTCACCCCGCCCCGCAACCGCGACGGGCCGGACGCAGCCCGTGGTTCAGGCCGGTGGCGAAGGCGCGCGGCCAGTAGTGCGGCACAACCATGTCGGGTCCGGCGCGTGCGCGCCCCTACGCGCTACATCTCGTGATCACCAAGCTTTTTCTGCTGCTCTGGTGTACAGATTTCGCCGCCGCTGTAAGTACATACCCTATTTACTTCTAAACACACGTGTACACATAGTCCAAAAAACTAAAGCTAAGGTCAAAAAGTCCTAAACTCTACACGAATTAGACTAGATCCGAAATCGTTCGGAGCTTATCCTTTTTTTGGCGGGTTAACCTTGCATTGTGTGCAAAATCTCGCAAAGGATATTTGTAACAGTAATTTTTTAACAGACTTTGATATCTTTCTGGCAGGATGTGAGCAGTGCAATAGGTACGTATAGTTTTCAGAATATTTAGATACTGAAACTGAAAACTATACGTAAGTATAACATACTTACTTGAAAAAGTGCTTTATACAAGTTCTTTATCATTTGGTTAAACACCTAACAAATTTTGATAACATTCAGCCAGGACTATGACACGTATTCCAATTATGTTAGACGTAGATTGCCTTTGTTTGATAAAATTCAAAAACTCGATATGAATTTATAACAAATCTCACGAAGCCTTTTTTCATTTGCCTTCAGTTACACATACTTTATACTGAAATCTTACTAGAGTACGCTTTTCTGTAGCGTGTCCACATAATAAGTAAATAAAGGATAGACTTGTCAATGGTTTGGGGTTTTGAAAGTAGATGATAAGTCAGAAATTTTAAGGAATAGTGTATTTTACACTATCCTAAACCTAACATGTAATGTGACAGTATATAATTATTATAGTGAGTAAGTTATATTAGAGAGTTAGGAACTAGAAGGATAACTTAAGGCCGTTTGTAATGCGATACTGGTTTAAATTAACAACTTTTTTAAAATGTTTAAATTTATCTTTTTATTATGTATACGTCAATTACATATTGTAAATTATTTTTTTGCTTCTTCGTATAAAAAAATAATAAGTTAATGGAACTTACTTAATACTTTATTAGAATACGAGTACAGTATTCTAATAAACTACTACTGATGAATTTCAGTAGTAAATTGTTATGTTATTGCCGGGAATAAAGTACCGATGTATCTAAAGTACTATGAGTTAATCCGATGTATGCAGTGCCGTAAATAGCCTTTTCTGCGCCCTGTGCGAGCTTCTATAACTGCGCCCTTGTTTTTTTTTAGATATTATAGGTAGGGTACCGAGCAATGCTATGTATAAGGCCTACTTTATTTCATTCAGGGTGATAAAATAAAGCACAAAGGAACTTGGTGTTGGTGGACCAATTAATTATCTAATATTTTGGAAGAAAAATCTATTTATTTAAAGAACTGCTGAGGGTGTGGGCAAACAAGCAGACGAGCTATCTGATGTTAAGGGGACCCTTCGCCTATTATACCACCCACTGTGTCTCACTCACTAAAACTCAAACGTAAGTTCACTAGTGCAAATGCGTTGCCCACCCTGATGCTTAAGATTTGGAATCGAGCACTAGGGGCGCAGCGGGAACTTATCAGGAGCAAACCGAAAAAATAATAGGCCTGCCAGGTCTGGCCATTCTTGCGCCCCCCAGAGTCTACGCCCTGTGCCTGGGCACCGGTGGCACCGCCCTATTTACGGCACTGGATGTATGGTCTATCTGTGTGTAATGTTTTATAAAAATCGCTCAACAATTTCACGTACCTTCATTCAGTTTTAACGGTGACAAAAATGGTGGCAGGCAGGTTTGGTAATAACAACAAAAAAGCTTATAAATACATCAAACGGATTTTTTTCCAAATGTAAATAAAAATTTCGTGCGTGTTGAACTCCTAACTACTGAAAATTTCGTAATGGTTGGGGAGCCCAAGAGGGGATTTCTGGAGTCACTCGAGCACGTCAGATTAAGCTATGGTAGATTAATTACATTCTGAAAAGTGTGCATTTTAATAATCTGACGATTTGGTTGGTGGGGTTGGCGGGGGTGGGGGTAAAATTTTAAATACAACTCGAGCGCGTCAGATTTTCAGAGGGGATGTTAAGTGAACCTAAACTAAGCTCCCATTTAAAATTCACACGATTCGGATGTAACGCAAGCTCGTGGCAGTTTTTTGAAAATGCAAAAAATATTTTTGACGATTCTCATTTTGTAATACTCGAGCGCGTCAGATTTTCATACAGACGGTTCAGCCTAAAGTCCTGATCGTGCTGATTCTTAATCTGACGATTATATGGAGGATTTTTTAAAATACAGCGCCTACAAAATTTTAAACTCCTGTAGACGCTCACCCCACCGCTGAAATGAAAAACTTCATATAACCTTTTTTTCTTCTTACCATTTGAAGATTGTCAAAGTCCAATAGGTCCCCACGACGCTCGAGTGACTACACATTTAACATCGTGGGCTCCCTATCCATAACTGATTTGGTCCAGTTAAAAGATAGGATATATAAATTGCACCACGGGCAAAGCCGGGAGCGGGTCACTAGTTATAATAATATATAAAAATAACCTTCCTCCTTTAACACTCTATCTATCAATGAAAATCACATTACAATCCTTTGCGTAGTTTAGAAGATCTACGAGTATCATACAGAGGGACAGAAGCGACTTTGTTTTTTTTATAATAAAGAATATTGAATATTATGAAGAATTTAAAATAGAAGATTGATTTATAGTCCAGTATCCCTCACCTGGATCTTTTTCTGATTACTAACAGGCTGAAACTCCGTGAGTAGCTTCAGTTTGCCGAGACGAACAACTTTTCCTCTTCGAAAATTCTCGATAGAGTTAGCAAAAGTAGTGCGCAGCCCTAAACAATTTCCAAGCGTAGGACTGGGAAAACGTACCACTCAATTTGTAGGACTATGCGGCCATTTTATTATACAAATGTTTACTAAGCTGCAGACAAAACATCAGCTGGTTAGTAATAATTTTTATGATCTCGTTATTTTGATATATTGGGAGTGGTTTTTTGGGGGGGATTACTAACCAGCTGATTTTTATAATATAGTAATGTCGCTTTCCGCTTTTGTCTGTTTCTGGGCTAACTTCTTCTTAACCACGCAATCGATTTTGATACGCTTTTTACTAATGAAAATAGCGATAAACGAGGAAGGTTTGTAAGTATAATTAGCAATGAAAAATTTAATCTGTATTTAGCCGGGGTAAGCCGCTATTTGCATGGTCGTATACTCATTTCTTTTATATCTATTCCATAATTAAAGTTGGCAGTTTACAATAAACTTAAATTCCATTTTTCAACCGACGAAAACGAAAAAACAAAAACGGAGGAGGTTCTCAATTCGACGCGTATATTTGTTTTTTTTTTTTATGTATGATCACGTATAACTTTTGACAGGGTGGTCCGATTTTGATAATTCTTTTTTATTTGAAGGGGTGCACCCCCAAAGGGGTCCCATTTTAATTTGGATATAAAATTCCAACCCTAAGGGTAGGAAAACAGGGGATGATTTACTGTTCACTCCCCGATTGTAGCGTATAACCACGCATAACTTTTTACAGAGTAGTCCGATTTTGATAATTCTTTTTTTAATGGAAAAATAATTCCTACCCTTAGGGTGGGAAAATTAAAAATTAAGCATGTAGTAAATATTAGATTATAGCCACAAAAAAATATAAAATAAAACTTTTTAACAAAAAATAAAACCGCCGAAAAAACTAAAACACATAAAATAATCTACCTTTTTTACCTAAGTAATTTTGAGTCGGCGCCAAACAAGCAAAAATTACGTAAAGAGTGATGCGCGGCGTCGACTCAAAATTACTTAGGTAAAAAAGGTAGATTATTTTATGCGTTTTAGTTTTTTCGGCGGTTTTATTTTTTGTTAAAAAGTTTTTTTAAATTTATAAATTCTATTTTGTTTTATTCTAATCATTCATAAAGAAAATGTGACAACCTTTTTTGATCTGTGTGTATGCGTTTCGCAAAATAGCCGCAATTTTTTTTCTATTCTAAACATTCTATTCTATTTTTAAATTTACAAATTCTATTTCTTTCTATTCTAAACATTCATAAAGAAAATGTGATATTCTTTTTTGATCTGAGTATGTAGCCTCGTTTCGCAACACAGCTGCTACACTGTTAGTAAATGCCTACCTTTTAATTAAAGACCACCGTGAAATAACAATCCATATGATAATATCATTTGGTTAGTGATGCCGGGATCAATTCTGCCATGCCTTGTCATTTATCTCTTAATAACCTAATAGGATTGGCTGAGCACTTGCATGTGCCGCATCCATAGTACTGACCTGCGCTTGGTACTTGTTGGTTCAAGTTAGTTGTTAGCCTGAGGGCCTCTTTCACCAACTACAAGTGAAGTGTTGATTAGTTACTTTTAGAAATAATTTTCTGTTTTATCGATTTTTTTTAAATTATTTTCTATTTAATGTTTGGAACGTTTACCGTACAAACAAAGGTATATCAGCAAAATTATTCCCAGTGACAGGTGACTTTAAGTGACGGCTTGGCCTACTTGACGTTGGTGAAAGAGGCGCTGAGTGCCACCTCTTATCAATTAAAAAGAACCGCCAATACTAATATTATATTAAGCGAGAAAATTTTTCAGTCATATGTACAGGGTGATCAATATAAATGGGTTAGTGAAGCCTAATCTGAAACCACAAGAGATACGAATTTGCGTTTTAGAAACTAGTGCTTGGTTTTTTTACTTTAGAAAAATTTCATATAATTTTTTTTTAAATTACGCTCATACGCAGCCAGCGTATCTAAAACCCTCAAATCTCAGTAAAAAAATTGCTATTATTTTTATTACTACATTTGACGATGTGGGTCACCTAAACTAATATATACTAATATTATAAAGAGAAAACATTTGTATTTTTGTATGTTTGTAATGAATAAACTCAAAAACAACTGACCCGATTTTGAAAATTCTTTCACCTAACATATATTTTATACAAAAAAGTTACGCGGGCAAAGTCGGTTCCAACAGCTAGTATTATAAATAGAGACGGTTTGTATTTTTTGTTTGTAATGAATAAACTCAAAAACTACTCGAACGATTTTAAAAATTCTTTTACATATAGAAAGCTTTTACACATACTTATTTTGTAAATATAAGCGGACGTAGTCGCGTGCAACAGTTAGTAAGAATTAAATTTTGTCATGAACCTTGAATAAATAATACAGTTTTACTTAATTAAAAAAAATCCTATCTCCTATATGCCTTCAGATTTGCCCTCACTGACCCATTTATATTAGTTTGATCACCTGAATATTAAACACTAAACTGGGCTCCTTCTTTAATTTAGTTTTTAGTTTAAGCCAATTTTTAGTTCTAATTATACTTACATATATGTAAATATGTAATTACGTATATGTACATACTTATATGTATCTATGTAAGTATAATTTTATTAGCTAGTCACGGTGATGTCATACAATTAAAATTACACATACAATAATTAATATACAAATGCATATTTTTCAAAATTCAATAAGACCAATTGTTAAGTATAAACGAATAAATGTGAATGTTTTCGCTACGCAGTAGAACTGCAACCCAAAGTTGTAATACGAAACATTGCTAGCTCTGCATAATACAAGTAGGTAAGGACTTATGACGAATGGTGAGTAAGAGTTTGAAAAAATAACTTGCTTCTATAGCTTAGTTATGTATATACCGATGAATGCCACACAAAATGTTATTTGAGATGGGTCAAGAAATTGTTTGACTATATATATTGGTTACTGTAGAAACATGATATTATTTTGCAAACGGATTATGAGTAAACTTTATGAGTAAAATTTTTTTTTTAATGTTTTGTAGAACTAATTAGTCACTTTTGATAAGATATCTCCTGTGCTATGAACTTGTAACACCTTAAATATTTCATGGCGTTATTAAAGTTTAGACAGGTATAAAATAGATAGAGAAGTAACCTGAAGGTATGAGAATAGGCATAGTTAAACTTAAAATATATGCAGAAATGTCTTAAAAACATTATTAAATTAAAAAATATTTGATGAAGAATTGTTTAAAAGCAATATAAGCAGAAGAATACGATATTGAATGAAAAAAAAATTAACTTTAAATGGCTCTCCTGTAAAATTACAAAAAGTGCAGTTACGAGTTAGGCCCTTGTCTTGTCGAAGGTGCGATATGTAGATACATTTCTCTACTCATGTACTGACGCAATTTTTTATTCTATGTTTATTTTTGTCTTACCAGAAAACTGTCAGTTTTAAAGAAGTGGTCAGACGCTACTTCTTTCGAGTTTCTTTCTTTGGAAGTATTATATCAAACTAGCTGGCGCCCGCGACTTCGTCCGCGTTGAAAAAGAAAGAAGTAGCCTATCCTGTGTCCTGTACGCCTATATGTTTATTTACCAAGTTTCATGAAAATCAGTTTTTTCGTTTAAGAGTTATGGAGGAACATACATACATACATACATACATACATACATACATACATACATACAGAAAAATATCTAAAAACGGTCAATTTAGTTTCAGTATCATGTATAGAGCCTATAAACACGATATCTCTGAAAACAAAGTAACTTACTCCATGACCAACCCTTACAGATTTATTATTAGTACTAGCTGGCGCCCGCGACTTCGTCCGCGTGAAAAAAGTAGCCTATCCTGTGTCCCGGATGTCTAAATGTTTATCTACCAAGTTTCATGAAAATCAGTTGATTCGTTTAAGAGTTATGGAGGAACATACATACTTACATACATACATACAGAAAAAAATTCTAAAAATGGTCAATTTAGTTTCAGTATCATGTATAGAGCCTATAAACACGATATCTCTGAAAACAAAGTAACTTACTCCATGACCAACCCTTACAGATTTATTATTAGTATTGATTGATATATCCAACGAATTTATACCACATATACCAAAAAGTATTTGATCTTTTAGCTATCGATTAGTGTAATTAATAGATTATATAAATATGTAGTACAGCATCAAACTTATTATCCCCCTATTTTGTTATCATCAGTTTTTTGAAATTTAAAGATCATAAAATATGTAAAACACTATAAATCTTAAAGAAAGTAAGGTTCATCCATGTCTATGGATAAATACTAGAAATATGTTTAATTTAGATTTAGATTCCATTAGCTACCTAAGTATTATTTGATTTTGGAGTTGAACTCATTCGGTTGTCCGCTAAAATGTTAAGGAAAACCACAACACTTGTTGTAGAATTTCGATAAAGCGGCAAGACTGAAAAAGACTTTGATGTTTGATAAGAGTCAATGTTTTCTAAACGCTATCACTTAAACGTCGTTAATTGTTGATGTCATCACACACTACTTCAATATCTCATTAATACATCGTGTAACATATAATTTTAATATGAATTTTTAAGCTAATGACCAAATGAATGAGTATTTGTTTATTTCAGTATGTGAATGTGATACGTAATCATTATGACGATCGTATGATAAGGAGATGCTAAGTACCTATACTTGAACTGCCGAACTTTTAAACTGAATTTCAGAACTGTTTTTCTACAATTGGTTTTCTATTATACAACTGTGGGAATCCAAGAGTAGCGGTTTACATTTGAGGTTTATTAATTACTAGCTGTTGCATGCGACTTCGCACGCGTAACTTTATGAAATATAGCTTATATTACTCGCTGATAACGTACCTAGATTTCTAGAGGTAATAGAAATTTTTTTGTGTTATCAGAAAATTGTGTGTTTATTCAAATTCAAATTCATTTATTTACAGGCAACTAGACCCATATTTTTTACATGTTTTTTTTTTCATCTAATTATAATCTATACAGTATTATATATATATCATGAAAGAAAAGAAAAGAAAATAATAATAGAAAATAATGTTAATAATAATAAGAATAAGAATGTGCCTAAAAACTACAACCAAGATGTCTATCACAACAATTTCGAATATACACACAGTCTAGCCTATTAGCTATCATTGATATGACTTTGTTAGAGCTGTCCCGCACTCGCCTAACAAGTGATGCACAATTTTTACGCATATTAGCATAGAAACAATCAGTGCTCATCATTGCAAACATCCCTGAAGCACTACAGAAGCGGGGTAGCCCTAACATAAAATGGTAAATTTATGTTACCAGTGAACGTGGTCTCTTATGTTACCGTAAGAAAGCTCAACGAGCTATGGAGAGGGCTATGCTCGGGATTACACTGCGAGATCTAATCGGAAATGAGAAGATCCGTAGACGTAACAAAGTTACCGACATAAGCCGGCGGATCAGTAAGTTAAAGTGACAGTGGGCAGGATACATAGTACATAGAGCCAAGTGCCTCTGGGGCCGGAAGGCTCTCGAGTGCTTCTTATCGGTTATATTGGAAAATTGTGGGGGACGCCTATGTCCAGCAGTGGACGTCCTGCCTGCGGCTAAGATGACGATGATGTACAAAAAAGCTTTAATCTTAATTGGGATGATACTTCATGTATTGGAACTATACTCAGATGAATTGTATTGATTACATAAACATCTTTATGTAAATAATAAAAATAAATTGAGGAGATTGCTTAACGCATTTAGCGTTTCATATTTTAGTGTGTTAACAAAGTGTTACGCTAACCTTTGCTCTATTATCATCATTCAAGTTTTTATTTGAAACATTATCAACTGGCAACAGCGTCCGTTATCACCATCGTAATAGCCTCATGACCTAAAAATGTTTAAAGCATGAATTAAATTTAATATACGCCTAATAATATATAAAAATAATATTAGAAATAATACTCTTAATAATAAATAAGAAATATTTTGTTTAATCAGAGAAAAGAAAAGCCAATATATAACAAAATTCTAAAATATTCTTGCCTCTTTTTTCCATGTCTATATTTTAGGACAAAGCAATTTATCATATACGATGAATCATATGATGGTAGGTGGCCCCCATCGCCTGTAAGGGTTGCTATACGTATATCCGGGGGGTAGAAACGAATATTTGTGTAAACTGTAGAAGTGTAGATGAACGAACGAAGTCGAACGGATACTAAACAAAAACCGGGTGATTTTGCCGATCGGAGTCAAACATAATTATGTAGAAGGTAGTTCGGTTCGGCTTTGTTGTCCAACAAAAATTGCCGAATGAAATGTGCCGGCCCGACTATATGTATAGAAACCCTAATACAAGCAACGCCACAGATGCTCCAAGTGCGTTACCGACTTTAGTAGGATCAAAAATAAGGGATAAGGAAGGGACAGGGTAACGGACTCTAGCACCCTTTACTCAGTCACCGAAACACAATAAACGTGATGTTAATTCACACTGGTTGTCTCTAAGGGGGTGGTGGTTCTTGCCGCTAGACGGGCTGTCCAAATATGATTGCCATACGCAGACTATTCCCACTATTTCAATTAGGAATTCAATTGATAGAACTATTGTGAATTTTTAGTTTCAGTAGTTCAATTACAGAAACGGTTTCTGAGATTAGCGTGCACAGACAAATAGACAAAAATTATATAAACTATTTTTTGACCTCGGTACAATGTGTAAAAATTTTGTACAGATTTTATTTTATTATATATATTTCTTCTGTGCGTGTGTACGTCACTGAACTCCTCCTAAACGGCTGGACCGATTTTGATTTTGTCTTCACTTATGGATAGAGGGATAATCAGGAATGGTTTGTATTTAAAAAAAAAATTGGTCGCGGACGAAGTCCATAGTCCGTATTCCATAGTGACGCACGTTATTTCCTATATCGGATGTAAGAGTTACATATTATATTAATCGTCCATGAAATTGTTTCTCGTCATATGCGCTTCGTAGAAGACATTTAACTGATATTAAAGAACTTGTTGTGTTTACTTCTTGATGATCTCAGAGCAAGAGGGTCGTTGGTTTCTTTAGTTAGAAATATAAAGATGAATACAAATTGATTACAAATTGTAAAATTTACAGACATTCTCAGTTTACCGCTTCCGCCGCTGTGCCGGCAACATGTGCTATCTCTAAAAATCGGATTTCGTAACATACCGGTTACGATAATGTTGTGTATTTTAATAATTAACACAAATATAGTAGGAATGATATTTACTAGAAAATAATTTTCAATATGTTTCAATTTTGTAGCTACATTTTGAGTTATCTAATTATAGGTAGGTAACCCCTACTTACTTGGAACCTTTATTCCAAGTATGTATGTTGTTACATTATTTTAGGAAAAATGTAAAGTTAAAGTAAACTGTTTGTTAGTTATTTCGTCATTTAATGACCAGAAAATATTTTTAGATTAAAATACATACATTATTATTTAAGTTGTTGATTTATTTGCATTGAAAAAAAAACATATAATAAGATGATCGTGAAAAATCAATATTTTATTAAGTTTTTCTATTAATCCTTAAAATTTTGAAGGATTTTTAATTTTATTTATATTGTTCATAATTATGAAATCTGTCCCGATAAACCTTGGTACTAGTAAAAGAACCAGGGTACTTACTAATAAATTAAAATAAGATATCTACTGGCCGTTTATTTTGTCATCGCATATTTCTTGAGAAATATGGAGGTCATTTTGCAAAAAATACATATCAATGGAAGCAATTATATTGGTTGTTTGATATTTAGGAGGTTGTGAGGTTACAACCTTCGGCAGATATGAATAAATCTACACATGAATCCACGCAACGTTACATGACATCACAAATATAATTATAATAATTATAAAGTACGAACAAAGTACGTAGGTATATACTTATAGATATACAACATCCGTAAATGTTTTATTTATCTATGTATTATAATATATACCTACTGTAGCAATTTAACTATTAACTATGCGTGTAATTCGTAGGCAGTTATTACAAGCTCATTGATTTCGTTAATGAATGAAATAAAGGTTCGAAAATGCGTAAATCAGATTAACTCCTTTTTGATCATTTAACAAATAGATAACAGGTCATATTATGTCATCATATATTATATTATATCACATTTTACTGTGATGCTTTCAGTAAAAGTAAACATTATTGACATAGTACAATAAAATACATTACATATACTTCTATAATAATAATACTTATACAGAGATTTGAATTTTTTGTATGTTTGTAACTTAAAAACTACTGGACTGATTTTGAAAATTCTTTCACCTATAGAAAGTTACAATTATCAGCGAGTAACATAGGCTATCCTTTCTAATATTATAAATGTGAATGTGAGTTTGTTTGTTTGTTACGCTTTCACGCAAAAACTACTGAATTTTGCATACACGTTGTCTGGGACACCAAAAAGTACATAGGGTACCTCTCATCGTTCAACGCGGACGAAGTCGCGGGCAACAGCTAGTATAAAATAAAGCTCCTGTTCGCATCAGTCTGTTTCTCCACTCCAATAACTTCTAATTCTAAAAATTCATTTTGTTACGTTTTTTCCTAGAAAGAGAGATTAACGAGGAAAGTTTTTGTTATAATTTTCAAACAACAAATGTATTTGTTGATAAATTTGAAAAATTGTGGGAAGCTTTTGTTGGAGCATCTACACGTGTTTAAATAAGCAAAAATAGCTGATGAAGCAAGCAATGAGCAATGTTCACGGAAGTAGAAAGAAGAAGGCGAATGGGCCCTAGCATTCCTTACTCACCCACTGAAATATTATACAATAGCACAAGTACAGTACGCATACAGAATATTAGGTACTTCACGGTACATAATATTCTGTATGGAGGTGATATCCCAGAAATCCAGAGGGGATTTCCCAGATCATTACTGTGAAACGCAATGTGCTCTGCCACTACTAGAAATTTCACATGATAAAAAGATCTATTTTATTATTTATTTATTTTGTATTTATGTGGGGCTTAAATGTAACCGTAACCAAGCAAAACAACTTAACTATTAAAAAAACATTCACATAAAAATTTATCTTACTAGGAAGTATTCAGCAGACCAAATGTGAATCACGGAATGTATTTATTTAAATGTGGATGTAAAGAATATGGAGCAGTTGTAAAATAGGTCAAAATCAGCCTCCATTGACAAAGCTTCTCGTAACGAGGTCGCGACACAAACACTGGCTACTCTTATCAACACTGCAGGAAGCGACTATCAACTTCACGTTAGGTATATAACACAATTTTTGCAATTTTATTGTTGCCGAAATAATTTAATATAACTCCCACAGTCCTGTATCAACCACTGATAACCGTGTCTCCCTCAATCGACCCAATGTAATTACAATTATAATTTTCAAAAAAGCCCTCATCCACTTGCTTTACCTAATATTATAACAGATTCATAGGATTTTATGTTTAGACTTTGTCTTTTATACATTTTTTAAGTAGTGGCATCTAATATCATAGACATTAATTAGAAATATCTAATAAATAACCACATTATTTCGCTAATAACTATTTATTTGATTTTTTAGATTTTTCGCATGACTGCGTCCGCGCCTCATTTTTTTAGATGGCATGTTAAGAAATCATATTTTTTCAGAAGTTGAAAATTTTTCTTGGGCTTGGGAACAAAACCTTTTTTCTGAATAATGGTACCCTATGTCCTTCTTTGTACCCCTGATAAATTTTCTATTATAAGGTGTGAGAGCATAATAAACAAACTTTTACGCATTTATAATACATATTACTAAATTAGGATTTTAAAGCTACGAGTAATAGTGGGACCATACCATGTAATCGTAAATTTGTTTAAATATACCCGTGTATAGTAGCAAACTGGAGATAACTATAAACTGCATCCTATTCTAAATTTAAAAAACGCATTTAAACTGGAATGTGGATGAGCGGATTTCCTGGATTTTGATCCTGGAAAATTTTTCCTGGATTCGCTGAAAAATGTGCAATATGTAGCTGTCTATATACCCTTTCAGATATAAGATAAATATAATTCTTATTTGGTCTGATTGTGAGTATACCTACCCTCTGGATGTTTTTTTGATGAATTAACAAAACCTTTGTAGTTGTGCTATTTTGCTCGGATTTAGTCTCGGAGAAGACAGTGCAGTGCGTTGGTAGTGTGAGGCAATTGCTTACATTACATACAAATATAAAACATTGGTTGGCGGCTACTTTCCGGGGTGAGTCGCCCTGTCAATGCACGGGCGCAATTCATGAGTCGCTCTTTTATCATCGTGACGTAACTCCACAGAACATTGAACCCAAGAGGAAATATTTTATGTCAGTCAAAATATTTGCCCCCATATCGCTTCTCCTGTCACCGTTTCCAATGCTTTTATCTGCAAATTGACCAATCATCTTTACGAACGGTGTATATATAATATGTATTATATAATATATAAAAATGTTAAGTTACGCTTCAAAAACTTGAGAACGGATATGCCAATTTTAATTCGGTTCCCTCATATGGAAAGAGGGATAAACGGGGAAGATTTTTATATATAAAATTGCACCCCGGGTGAAGGAGGAGCAGTGTCACCCGCTTTTGTTACGGTTTTCACTAGGCCGATTTTCACGAGACCTATAAACGAGAAAGGTTTGTGTATGTAATTTGCAGATAGAAATTGCATCCGTGAGAAGATGGGGACTGGTCGTTAGTTTGTTTTAAATATTAGTTTTTAGAATACTCATATTGTAAAAACACGATTATTGTAGAAAATAAAATAAAATTTTGGTTGTATCATAAAAATAGACTATTTTCCATATTTTTTTCTTGGTAATACCTACATTATATACCTCCTATGTCTATCCTTATTCAGTGATTTTGGATAGACAAGACAGTCTTAGGATAAGTCCACAAAAAATCGTGTCCCAGGATACCTATTTCTACAATTTTATTAAAGATTATCATACATAACTAACGAGAACTCTTTCCCTAACATTCTCCTAAATTTAAACCTTCACTCAATTAAAACTGTTGCATTAGGTGGTGTGCGGTAGCAAGTTGATTTTATGTTCGGTAGGTACGTTCGCGTTGCATTGAAAGTTATTGCTTACTTCCAGTAAAATGAAATAGGTCAATAGTTTCAGTGCGGTAACAAAAGCCAGTTAAAACGTGGGGCAATATTCCCCATCTATATTTAGCGTGCATCGCTGACAGTACACGGATTCTAATCATTACTGAACTCTGCTCGTGTAAACATTACCCCTAATATAATTTATAGGACGTTGCGTACGATGCAACAGAATAAAGACAAAGTTAGGTGCGTGTCGTGTGATTTTCTAGATATTTCGTAACAATAAATGAGCCAATAATTTTATTCAAATATAATTGACTTGTGCCTTCCTCGTTCCTCGTTTATCGTTCCTTCAATTAGTGAAAACCGTAACCGATTCCAATGGGTGGCTTAAAATTAACGAAGAAATGGACAGAGGCGGACGGACCGCAACTTTATCTTATAATATGTGTATGTTATAAATATTATACGATAGATAATGTGTATATTATATTTATTAAAATTATAACAAATTATAGCTTCGCATGGGTGCAATTTTTTTATATATAAATATATATATATTAAAAACCTTCCTCGTTTAACGCTCTTTCAATTAGTGAAAATCGCATGAAGGACCGTTCATCACGATGGACATACAAACAGACAAACGCGGCGGGGGACTTTAGTTTTATAATAATATGAAGGGATTTAATTCAAACAAATTGGAAGTTTTGAACCAATGTGCCACATTAACTTTGTACAAATGTAATCACGACCCCATTCAAAACTGTTAGTCGTAAAAGAAAAGCTTGGAAAATTTCCTACACTTCCAAAACAAGGAAACGCCTTTTTTTTAACTTTCTACATATTTGTTGAAAAATACTCTGATGACGTTGAATCATAAAAGTATTATATGTAATTTTTAATTATAACTTGTGTATAAATAAAGGTTAGGTGAGGTGAGAACTGACACATATTTCTGAAATATCTAATATACTTTTATAATATATAGTAGTTACCTACCTACTTAGGTAATTGATTTAGTTGTGCGTTGATTGGCAGATAGCGAACTTGGTTGGAACATAGGTTTATTTTATAATACTTATAACGTAATCATCCAGGATTTTTGAAAATTTCAACTCCATACGAAGTAGCGGGTCCCTAGTGAAGCATAAAATTTGCAATAAAATTAGGAACGATGTGCTAAATTAATAATTGAAAATTAACAACGATTTATTGTCAAATGTAATAGTGTAACGAACGTATTGGTTACATGAAGTTAACAACACGCTCGCCGTTCGTTGTATCGGGAATACATTTACGAGTGGCCGGCGGGGTCACCAGATTCCGGCAAACGGTCATAAATCCACAGCGCACGTACGCTGTTCCATTTTTTAACTTTTGACACAGTTTATTATCTTCAAGAATAGACTATATGACATGACTCACTTGTAAATGCCTAATTAAATTTGTAACATGAGCACTGAATGTGTTTTTCTAACGAAGCGGTTACGGGTTAGTGGGCTGAAAGCTACGTAAAGACACAGTACCTGAAAGGGAGCTTCTTACTTGCCAGTCATCGATTATATGGAATATCGTTCTCGTCAATATAAATATCCATCCTGTGAATTATATATGTATATATAAGTCGTCTGTGCCCTTTTTTATTAAGTTGTGAATAATGAAAAATTCAACGTCGTCATTGGATATTTATTGCATACTTATAAATATTTCTGTCTGGCGTTGATATTATTTAAATTTTTAGATGATCCCTCGGGACCAGTGTTTTTTTTGTTTTGAAAGGTACTCTATGTCCTTTTCTGTGCCCCTGACGATATGTAAACAAAATTACTATTTCCCTAGGGAACCTAACTTTTGTTAGGATAAAAAGTATCCTACATGTTAATCCAGATAATCAATACTAATAATAAATATGTAAGTGTAGGTATTGTATATATGTATGTTCCAGCATATCTCTTAAACCAATTTACAGATTTTCATGAAACTTGGTGTTTAACTTCCAAACTTCAACTTTGCACAGCAGTGGGTATCAATGAAACTTCTGTATTCATTTAAGGCAAGATAACTTATATTTTTAAAAAACGGCCAGTAGATAACTTCGTCGACAACTTTGTTCACTGGCATTTATTTTATAAAGCGACATCTAGTTACAAACCATTTCACTTTAGTGGCGTTTCTATACATGCCGCCCACCATGAACAAATTGTTCATTAAAACCGCCCACCATTACACACTCAATTAAAACCGAAATAAATTCTATAATTGTACACTTACTTATTACTTATTAATATCGTTATCACTGAAACTAAATAAAAAACTAAAAACTCCAAAAACTAACAAAAAAAAAACTTCTTAAAAACTAGTTAAACTTAACCTACTTAAACTAAGATTTTACAGGTAAACGACATAATTTGGAAACAGGTCTTTTAATAAGATTGTCTTTACAGCGTAAAGTAACAACGCGCGTAACTCCGTCCAAACCAGGATGTTTATCAACTATCACACCGCATAACCAGCGCGCGGGAGGAAGGTCGGTTTCCATCACCAATACAACGTCTCCAATATCAGGTTCAGGAATCCGCTCATTCCACTTATACCGGCGAAAAAATCCAGTAAGATATTCTTGCGACCATCGTCTCCAGAAATTTTGAACCATCCTTTGCGTTAATTGCCATCTTTTTAACGAGGTCAAGTTAGATTTTTCATAATTGACGTCTGGAACAAGCAACAACTGCTCACCGACCAAAAAGTGTCCAGGAGTTAAAGGTGTCGTATCCTCAATGTTATCACTTAAACAAGATATTGGTCTCGAGTTGAGACATGCCTCAATTTGGGCCAAAACGGTGCTGAGCTCTTCAAAAGTCAATGTAGATGTACCGATAGTGCGTTTAAGGTGGTACTTTGTGGACTTAATTCCTGCTTCCCATAGTCCTCCAAAATGAGGAGCATAGGGAGGAATCATGTGCCAATCCGTCCCATTGCAGGCAAGCCACTCTGCAATTTCAGCTGCCACACTTGACTTTTCTTTCATTAAAAGAGCTTTAAGTTCTCTTGAAGCTCCAATGAAATTTGAGCCATTGTCACTCCAAAGTTCTGCACAATGACCTCGCCTGGCAACGAACCGCTTAAAGGCTGCCAGGAATCCAGTAGACGTCATGTCACTAACTACTTCCAGATGTATTGCCTTTGTAGCCATACAAATAAAGAGACAAATGTAACCTTTAGTAGCATGATGTCCTCTTCCCTTAGTGGTTCTTAATGCAATCGGTCCCGCGTAGTCCACTCCACTATGCTTAAATGGTCTACAAGCTGTAACCCTAGTAGAAGGTAATTGACCCATTAGAGGGTGCATGGCTTTGGCATTGTGACGTATACATACAACGCAGCGACGTGCAAATAATTTAACATGACTTTTCAAACGAATCATCCAGTATTTAGTTCTTATATAGTTCATCACTGCCTGACAACCTCCGTGCATAGTTCTTATATGAGCATCCGCAATTATTAAATTGGCCAAATGACTATCATGAGGAATCAAAATAGGGTGCTTCATATCAAAATTCAAATCAGACTGCCTCAAGCGTCCACCGACTCTTAGAATGTTGCTCTCGTCAATAAATGGGCTTAAGGGATACAATTTGCTCCGCCTGGATACAAAGCCGTTTATTTTAATATCACTTATCTCCCTCTTATAATAGTGACACTGATATCCATTAATACAGATCATGAGTGTTTCCTGAAGCTCTGTGTGTGTGAGCCAAGATTCGAACTTAGGTTTGGATTTTTTAAACTTGAGTTTAACAAATCGTCGGCAGTACGATAAGACTCTTATCAATTTTCGCAATGAAGAAAACTTAGCAAACAATTCGACCGCTTCTTCATCCTGTGTGGTTACGCAACATATATGTTGGTTGCTCCTTTCTTCTATTTCAGTGTCGCCAACTTGACTTGATTCACTCAGTGGACTGTATTTTATTTGACTGTCATATAGCCAAGAGGGACCAGATAACCACAGTTTTAAACTTGAGATCTCTGTTGGGCTTATACCTCTGGATGCACAATCAGCCGGATTATCCTTTGATCGAACATGCGACCAATGGCTTCGGTCATACAGTGAGACAATTTCAGAGACGCGGTTTCCCACAAAGGTTTTCCAGCGACTAGGATGACTGCTCAACCAAGCCAGTACAACAGATGAATCCGTCCAAGCGTGAACATCCTTCTTTTTTATCTTAAGTATTTCGGTCACTTCTTGTAATAAATTTGCGAGCAATACGGCTCCACACAGCTCCAATCGTGGCACCGATATTTGCTTAACAGGAGCTACTTTGGTTTTTGCCGTAACTATTGTTACCATTATTTCTCCGCTTACAGATCTAGTTCGAATGTAAACTACTGCCGCATATGCATTATTAGATGCATCACAAAAACCATGTAGTTCGATTTCTTGACAGTGCGGGTGAGTGTAAATCCATCTCGGTATGCGAAAACTTGTGAGCTGCAGAAGATCCTCTTGGTAAATTAACCATTCCTTTAGTAATTCGATAGGTAATTCGTCATCCCACTTTATGCCCGACAACCAAAGCTTCTGGATAAAGACTTTAGCTTGAACTATCACCGGAGCTATCCAACCTAGAGGATCGAATAACATGGATATACTGGATATCACCTTTCGCTTTGTGACAGGCATGCTGATTTCGGGTAGTTGCACAGAGTATTGTACTTCATCTGTATCACTGTTCCAGGTAATGCCCAGAACCTTCCTAACATTCTGCACAACATCTTCTATTCCTACTTTCAACAATTTCTCCTTACCCTTGCTATCCGTTGTGTTTTTTCCTATTGTGTTCATAATCATTTTACTGTTACTCATCCACTTTTGTAGCTCAAATCCTGCTCTTTTTAATGTTTCAGTTATTCCATTGTAAACTTTCAGACACTCATCCAGTGACGAGCACCCGGTCATCAAATCATCCATGTAAAAATCAGATATTATCCTTTCGGCTATTTCTTTTGATATTTTACTTTCTTTACTTCTTCTTTCAGATTGTAACATCATATCCTCAAAACCTTCGCATTCATCGTATGCTGCCTGTTGCAGGGCACGAACAGCAAGATAAGGCGCTGAAGCTATACCAAAAGTTATTCTTAAAAGCCTGTAATGAATAAGGTTTCCTAATTCGTCACGCCACATTATACGCTGATAGTTTGTGTCCTCTGTCGCTACTTTTACTTGACGATACATTTTCACAATATCAGCGATCAAACAAATACGATGCTGCCTCCATCGCATTACGGTGTGTCTCAAATTCGGTTGTAGCGGTGCGCCTATCATCAAATTGTCATTTAAAGACACACCATTTTTCCCTCGTGCAGATCCATTAAAGACAACACGGACTCTAGTAGTGCTTTTATCTGCTCTCACTACGGCATGATGTGGCAAATACACAGACCTAGTATCATTCTGTTCATCTACTGGAATGACTTCAGCATGACCCAACTTCTCGTACTCCTTAATGACATTCGCATACTGTCTTCCTAATTCTGGATTTTTACTTAACCTTTTTTCTAAGAAATTCAAACTCCGTTTGGCAATGTATTGAGACCCATTGTACTGACACTGGGGATCATTGTCACGAAAGGGAAGCTTCACTATATATCTGCCGGATTCATCTCTTGACGTAGTTTGCTTAAAAATATCTTCACACCGTTCTTCTTCTGGACTCAAAATTCTCTCATTTGTCTTATAGTTGTCATTTGTCTCATTTGTCTTATCCCTTTCGATTTCCCAAAACTGTCTTAAAAGGTCATTAATTTCTTCTATATCTTCAACATACGTATTCATGACTGCACCACACAGAGGTGTTTCAGGTGTCTCATTACTTGAAATACAGCCAGATAGGATCCACCCAAACTTCGTATTTTGTGCCAATAGTGACACTCCGGGAGGACCCTTGAGTACTTCTCCTTCCACAACTTGGCTATATATCTCCACACCCAGGATCATATCAATCTTATTCGGCTTATCAAAGTTCGGATCTGCTAACTTAAATTCAGCTAACCCCGGCCATATACCCACAGAAAGCTCCTTTGACGGAAGAAATCTAGTTAATTTTCCCAAAACATGAGCTTCTACTTGTATTGTGAAATTGGGATCATGAATAGACTTCAATTCTATAGAAACCACATACTTAGAGGTGGATGTATTTCTTGCCACACCAGATATCAATGTATTTTTGGGGACCTTTTTCAGACCGAGCGCTTGAACTGTAGCCTCTGTCACAAAGGAAGCCTCCGATCCCTGGTCTAACAAACACCTTAAGAAAAATTCACCTCGTTCAGTTTTTGCTTGGGTTACGGCTGTGGGCAGTAATTTTCGACTAGATATCTTAGCGAAGCAGGCTGTTATTATGTTGTTATTGGTCGTTTCTTGTGTTTCGGTTGATGTGGAAACCAATGCCTCTCTTGACACTGGCAAACCTTCATTATTATTAGAATTCGACTCAACTACATTGGGGGGGTGAAGTAAGGAATGATGTTTTCTTTTACAAATTCTACATCTACTAGATTGTCGACACATATAAACGGCGTGGTTGTTGCCTAAACAATTGAAACACAACCTACTGGTTTGGACAAAGCTATGACGGTTGTTATAATCCTTCTCAATAAACATTTTACAATTGGTTAGCTTATGATCGCTTTTACATAATGGGCAAACAGTATAAGAAGTTGATTGAACTGTGTTAACATTTTCAATATCTGAATTATCAGTACTAACATGAACGTTCACACCTTTTTGGTATTTAAACTTCGCATCTAAAAACTCTAAAGATTTAAACTTATGATCCAAAAATGCTTTAAAACTATCAAGGGTAGGTAAATCATCACCCGATTCACATGATTTAGATTCCCATTGTTTACGTGATTCAGGGTCCAATTTTTGGCTCATAAGATAGATTACAATTAAATCCCAACTCTCTGTTGACACTCCCAAGTTATTCAATGCTTGTAAACAATCACATATTGTATCTAGTAACTCTTTGATACCACTTGACGACTCAGACTGCAAAATCTTGTGACCAATTAGCCGCTTAAATATATTATTAGATAAATATCTTTTATTATTGTATCGATCTTGTAATTTTTTCCAGCAACTGGCGTAATTACTGCTAGTAATAGGTATGTGACGAACGAGTTGCTCTGCCTCACCAGTCAACTGACCTTTAAGATAGTGCAATTTCTGAACGTCGTCAAGGGTCGCATTGTTGTGAATCAGTGATAAATATAAATCTCTAAACGTAACCCATTCCATGTAATTTCCGGAAAAAATCGGTATAGATATCTTAGGTAAATTAAATGACGAATTATAAGAATTACTTGGATTATCGTGGCCACATACCTCAGACAAGTCATCAGATTGTTTTACCTTTTTTAATAATTCACATAAAGATTGTTTCAATTCGGTTTTATAACTGATGTAAATCTCCTCAGTAAGATCATACAAACTGTTTTTATAATATGTGGATCCTGTCAATTCATCATCTGCAATCTTTGTCACAATCTGACGATGGGTGTTATTAAAAAGAAGCCACTGAGACTCTAAAGTTTCTAACCGCGTTTCTATATAACTCGTTGTAATGCGGTCCCTTGGTGACTTTTTAAAATTTACTAGACCTTTATTTATTTTATCATTAAGATCTATTTGCAATTTATTTAAGGATTCCATGGTTCAACTTATAATAGGAAATTAAACAAATATAAAATACTTAACCTTAACTTACTATAATATTTAAACACGTAAATTGTATTTTCAATTGACTATTACTAAATTATAAAGTCCCAACTATGATAAACTTGATTACGGCTAACACTCACGCTCCACTTAATTAAAACTACCTACGGTTTATTGAAATAAATTTTCTAAGTCCAATAAATATTCCGAAAATTTTCTAAGTGTTTGACACACCAAATAAAATTTGGGCATGGATTCCCCGTCAATACACTTTTTGAAAATTATTCTAAGTCCTAAATTAACTTGAAAATTTTACAAGTCCATGCACTACTCTTGAAATTTTACTAAGTCTAAGTTTTTCTCTAAATTCTTCAAAGTTAAATTTACGCTTAACTTAAGGTTCACTTTTGCTTGAAATATTTTATAATATTAAAAGTACTCACAACACAATCGCTGATAACAACACTCACAAATCTTCGCCAATTCCGAAGAGATTCCGAAGTCGCTGCTGACGTCACTGTTGTTCCTTGTAATTGACGTCACTTCACTTCCTGGCTGGATCTGATGCCTCTTCATACAACACCATCGGCAGCAACCCACCACCGTATCGGTGTGTTTACAAAAAATGCTGCGCTGCTGCTAGTTCGATCTCCAGTCACGTCCGGCTCGGAGGACCACTTGTTTAACTTCCAAACTTCAACTTTGCACAGCAGTGGGTATCAATGAAACTTCGGTATTCATTTAAGGCAAGATAACTTATATTTTTAAAAAACGGCCAGTAGATAACTTCGTCGACAACTTTGTTCACTGGCATTTATTTTATAAAGCGACATCTAGTTACAAACCATTTCACTTTAGTGGCGTTTCTATACACTTGGTAGATAAACCTTTAGACTTACAGGACGCAGGTAGGTTACTTTTTTCTTTTTCAACGCGGACGAAGTCGCGGGCGTCAGCTACTAAACTATATGTGAGCCGAATTTCATCCAAAATCCGATCAGCCATTTTTGGGTGAAAGTGTAACAAGCATCTATCCAACCATCCTCATAAACCTGCATAGGTTTGCATGAATGTGTTGCGGGGCAGCGGGGCAGCGGGGCAGCGGGGGAGGGGGGCAGCGGGGGAGGGCAGCAACATCGGGATGTGCGAATGGCCGTTATCGACTGGGACACTGCAATCATTGTTTATCCAGCTTGTTCCTCGAAATGCAAATGACTCATTCTGTTCTATAATCGCGTGGCGCAATCAACGGACTAAAACTTTTACACAATTAAACCTGTAAAAAATATTTCTATCTTCTAATGTCATAAAATCATCGAAATAATATATCCTTGCGAGCAAATACGAATTGATAAATAGGTATGTACTTAATAAGTAGGTAGTAACCATGTAGTAACCCACAGTTAAATTATTGAGACTTTTAACGCCTCTTTCACAAACGTCAATTAGGCCAAGCTGTCATTTAAAGTCACGGGTAACCGGGGATAATGGAGCTGATATACCTTTGTTTGTACGGTAAACGTCCCAAACATTAAATAGAAAATAATAATAAAAAATCGCCTATCGAATGATGCAGTAAACCGTGTGCATAATTCAATATAACAGAAAATTATTTCTAAAAGTAACTAATCAACATTTTACTTGTAGTTGGTGAAAGAGGCCCTAAGGGTAACTATTTTTGAGTAAATAAATCGTACGCGCTGTAGTTCATTTTTTTAAAATACATTTTTCTATTATGAAATGTACCTATCCTACATGTTAATCCAATTATAATAAACTACTGTGTGCCAAATTTCATCCAAATCCGGTGGTCTTCTGTAAGGGTTACTGCTGCCAGACATCAAAAGTCAAAAGTAAAGTAGTCACGAAATATGTAATAAGTATAATATTTAAATGAAAAGTTATGTAAATCTCCACAAAACTCGAAAACTAGCCGATGCATTGCCACAACGAAGCGTGGCCGGGTTCAGCTAATTATTTAAAAAATGTAGGTATAAACAATAAAAACAACTTAAACAAGATAAATAAGACATGTCTACATAAGGCAAAGGAAGGGTGTTTGTTGGACAACATTACTTAGACAACATTAGACACAATTACCTATTTGTAAACCTGTTACAGATTTGGGTGAAACTTGACAGACAAATAGACCAATGCTTTGTGATAAGTTTAATCCTGGTGATAAGTTACTCAACAGTTCGGAAGTAATTGATGTTATTATTGTACAAATGTATGTTACTCAACGCAACCATGCAGTTGAGCTGATTTAAATAAAACTTGGCAAACAGATAACACATAGGGTATTACTTGAATTTTCTTAAAAAATGGGGTGTCGCTGTGTCGTGGACACGGCCGTTTGGTTTTACAACGTTACGAGTAATATTTTCTTTGAGTCTACCATATCATATATGTATCATGACAAATATGTAGACAGCATCAAACTATATCCCCCGATTTTGTTATCATCAGTTTTCTGAATTGCCTCCAACTATTTTTAAGCTTGACGTATTCACATAAAAAATCAGACATCATTTTATTTATAAACTAGCTACTGCCCCCGAATTCGCCCGCGTAACTTTGTAAATTATATACTATAACCTTCCACGAAAACCATACTATCCATTGGTGAAAACAGCATGAAAATAGGTGCAGTAGTTTTTGAGTTTATCGCAAACAGACAGACAGACAGATAGACGCGGCGGAGGACTTTGTTTTATAATATTTAAGGATGATATAGCGCCGAAGAACCGCGGGTAACGAAAATAGGTGTAAATATAAATCACATTTAGGTTTTAGCTCTTTTCTAATTTCTATGCGCGATTTGCTAAAATAGATAACTCGGTTTAGTTTTTTTTAGTCATAATTACGAAATTAGATCGTAACATATATTTTGGTGAACATTTTGGTTATAAAAATGAGATTGATGTGTGGCGCACGTGGCGAATGGCGATGCGCTCACGCAAGCCGGAAGAGGCAAGCGGACCGTCGGACCGGCAACCCGCGCGCCGCCTACGTGCTATGACCGGAAGCATAACACTATTTGCAAGCTCGCGCCCGGAACTGCATTTCAACCAACCGCGTTACGAGTATAATTACCCACAATGTTACTTTAAAGTCACCCGTTTACATCTAAGGTCAAATAGGTTTTGACGTGAATTATGTCTCAAATTTGCTTCCATAAAGGGAACGATTCAATAAATTAAAAAATGGTACGCGTCATTATTACGACAGAGTTTGTAAAGGACTATAAATTATATAAAAATTCATATAATTGTAATCACATTCTCATGGAAATAAAGTTATTATTATTATATTAATATTACTATGGTAGGTACTGGATAGTTACAGAAAAGAAAAACATATCTGCATCCATTTCTGCGAAATTAATATTTAATTTACAGGCTAAATTGATGTGGAACAATGTGACAATAAAAACTACATGTCAGTTGTAATTCAATCAAAGTAGATTCGCGAATAAGTATTACGATCGTAGGTATATTGTGTTGCGTCGTAATGCAAATTTAGCAATGCTGTCATGACAACTGCGAAATGATATTATTCTTAATGAATGTGCGAGCTACGTTCTAAACTAAATGATGCACAGTGCAAATAAAAGTGGCGACGCCTTGCCTTATATGAATGATAGATATTCTAAGTATTTGACAACATATATGGTTACGTAGGTAAAATTTAATATAAAGAGGTCAAAGGTGAATAACATTACTTTAAATGTTTTATGAAATTTCTCGGAACGGATGAACAAGTAATAATTATAAGTCTGTATACTTATATTGTCTGATTGTGCGTTTGTGTTTGACAGACAGGTTCACTTGTTGACAGGTGGCTACCGTCGAACCAAGGACAAGGTTAGGAAGTAGTAAAATGGGCTCTAGCAATCCTTACTCACTCACCGAAACACAACAGCACACGTGCTATTAAATATATTACGGTGGTCTTCTGTACGGAGGTGGTTACCTACTCAAGTTACTGAAGTCCCAATGACTTCTATGTTGACTGCCGCGAGTCGAATCCGCGGGACCCATGAGACTAAACGTTAAGAGTGCGTATAAAGCAAACAAAATTTGTAATTTCACCCGCGTGGCCCCTTGGACATGGCAATGACACAAAATACGTAGAACTACGCACAACATGCGACGGAAGATAGCGCATCTCGCTGAATAAAAATGTTATAAGTGCCAAATTGGTGCCAAAAGTATTAAATATTAATTATTCGTAAACTACAATGTCAAATGAAAAAATGTTACATACAGCCTTAGATAATATGTGGAGTGAAATTACTAATACACTTTTAGCTTTGTAATGTGTGTCATTTTGAAAATAAAACTAAAATCGATGGAAATGAGAGTTCACTTGGTGATTTTTTTCTATCGAGATAATTTCATTATATTATGTTTTCTGTTACAGTCGTCACTTTCATTTATAATGTATTTATCTATTTAAAAAAATTAATTAAATTAGACTTTGTTTACTTAGATAAAATTCAAATCTAGGATTGGCTATTACTCTTTATTACCGCTCTTAAGGCAAGCATCCTAACCACTCCTCCAACGTGCTCGTTAATTCACTTATTCACATGTTAATAGAAATAGAGCAATCAAAATTAGGTAAAATAAAATAAGTGTTTAAACACAGCCACTCGTTTGATCATTTATTATTTTGATATACTTTAAATCATAAAGACATTACGTAATCTTGTCTACGGTGGGTGACATCATGTTTCTGCCAAGAGCTACGCTGCAAAACCCATTTCAGTAAACTTTTAAGTCCGGTAAAGCACTTGAGCTCAATTGCTACATCAATTAAATTACATCAACACGACCTTCGTATTGTGCAGTTATATATTAAACACATTAGGCATAGGCAATAAATAGGCATACCTAACAAGTAGTAAAAAATCTTTAGTCTGTTGAGCTTTTTTTTTTTCACTTTTCATGCGCAGATTCAGTATCGTAACGAGAAGGTGATTTAAATCCAAAGTCGTAAAGTTGAGTCACTAAAAATGTTACTCCAACTTAGGTAACTAATTACTATAAAAGCTTGCCTCATTGGATTATTTTACATTATCAACATGGGATTTTCATTTATAAATGTTTACGAGTTAAAACATTTTGGACAAAATAAAAGAACTTAATTAACTTAACTAGTAACTTAACGTCTCTGTTTTCTTTTTTCAATTTTTTTTATTTTTTTTCTAGAAATAACTGTTTATGGAAAATACATAAATTATTATATTTGTAAAATATATTTTCAATATCTTGTTACACAGATTATATTTTACAACTTGATGTGGTATCAATTTGACTCGCGTTTCTTTCTTTATTTTTCATCAATTTTCTTAAAATCATCATTATCTGCTTGGGTGATCAGTTAGGATAATTATTTTTATTTCTGTGCTGGAATAAACTACATAGTCTTTGCTAGTCATAAATACAGCGAGATATGTAAGATGAATTCTATATTTTATGATGAGCTAAGAAAAGCACGTGCATAAAATAAACACTGCATATCTAACAATTGGCTGGCGGCAAGTCTGCTATATGCCCATGATAAAAAGGGTTCAATGGATCATAAGAGAACAATGAAACGAATAATTCTTACTTGATGAAGGGTGTAACAAATAATTATGTCAAGGGCTTATTACTAAATAAAAAATAAATAAAAATAAAAATCATTTATTTCAGCCATGATTAAGTACCTAAATTTATTTAATTATATTGTGAAATGTTGTTGGCATCAAGATAAAATGTGACATTTTTAATTACAATGTAAACTTTTGAGGGTACGGCTGGCAGTGGATGGCCCAATGGAACCATCCACTGCCAGCCTCTCCTATGAAGTCTTGGGCATCTTGGGTTTCGAGGCCCATAGTACGTCTCGTCCACTAACCTTCACATTATCTTACTAATTACCAACCAATGGCCTGGACATAGCTCCACAGACCTACTTATGTCCAGCCATTTGCCGATTCAATGAGCTATATCGACCAATATAATTTTCCAAATGATCTTTTTTTGTGTTATAGTCGACAACCAGGCTAGCGGTCACTTGATAGTAGAGTGGCTACCGTCGGTTATTACACAAGCAAGACTACAAATGGCATCCTTATTCTCTCACTCACTAAAACACAACAGCACCTATGCACTGTTATTTACAAAGCCATCTTTGTAACGAATCAAACCCGGGACCCCCGAGACAGAACGTTAAGATGAAGCAAACACCATATTAACTCGTCCAAGAGGGTCGTCACTGAATTTCGGACTACTTCTTTCCTAGAAATGCCGAACTCTCCGAAAAATCTATATTTTTAGCCATTTCTTTATTATATTTAAAACCACAAATCTAGATTAAACAATCTAGATTTGTGGTCTAATAATAGTACTTACCTATACCATAAAATTATAAAAGTAGATTAGTACGCTCCAGTAATAATGTAGGAAGTGCATTGGTCCTTACACTTGCTTCCCACTTGTAAGACCTATATTGTGTCAGAGGTCTTATGATAAGGCACGTTCATTGTATTGCGTATAAATGAACACATATTCCAGATATTATTTGTAGGTCTATCTATTTACATTATTTATATACTAGCCGATGCAAACGAATTCGTTTGCAATAATAAACAAAAAATAAATTGGATAACTCATAGCTTTAAAGGGCTGTCGCTCCCATCGTATATTTTTTTTTACTTTTATCGTTTTTATACCTAATAAATAATTTAACAACCAACTATTTTATTAAAAAATGTCTTAATTTTTTCCCAGGCAATATGCAACCAGACACAATGCGATTGCAAGGGTCTCAAAGGGGACCGAGGTAATATTGGCCCCATTGGTATACCTGGTCCACAAGGAGATTACGGTTTCGACGGGCCAGAAGGTCGCATGGGCATACCGGGAGAATTAGGAGACTTTGGTGATCGTGGTGATTATGGTGACAAAGGAGAAAGGGTGTGTATTCAGACTTATTTGTAAATATAGTTTATTATATACTACGCTATATTTTCATTATATTACATGAGTTTCTTGACACATTTCAGGGTTCCGATGGGCCCTATGGACCAAGAGGACCAACGGGGCTACAGGTAAGTACTTACAACCAATGTAAGATTCTTTTATCATGTTTTGTTGATTACATAACCAACCAACATAACCATAAAACTTTTAATAATAATGATTTTATTTATTTCAGACAAATTAGTCCATACGTTGTAAATTACATAAAAATAAACATAGAATAAACTAAACTTAACTATTTACATCTTCAAGTAAAAATAATAATTACAAAACAGAAACATTCAGCGACTTTAATGCAGATTAATATATCGGCCAAAAAAACAGTCCAGTCCATTCTGTCCGCTATCATCTTTAGAAATTCATTGGAACTCCCTCGCAACCTGCACACAATGGATGCACTTCTTTTTCGCATACCTAATAGCATAGGTATCACTACACCAGCATCCGCAAATATTGCAGATGCGCTACAGAAACGTGGGTTACTTCAGTGTTATTATATTGGACCCTTAGTTCATTGTAGGCCCTCTGTGTAAAATTTGTAACTAAATAAAATTTAAGAACAACTTTTATTTACTCGAAAACCTGAAACATGCAATACACCTAAAATATTTAACATATTACATTAAACAGTATGTTTCACTACATCATTTGTATCAATTTAACTTAATTTGGTTGGTAGTAATAGTTAGAAGGTAATATAATACATACATAGTTATAATAGAAAAAAGTCATATTTAAAAAAAACGAAAAATAACAATTTTTTTAAATCCCTCATTTTTATTAAACGAAAAAATATACAACAGGGGCAACAAGGAGTTGAAGGTGTGATGGGAATTGCTGGTCTCGATGGATGCAGTGGCGTAGACGGTGTCACGGGACCAATGGGAAGAGTAGGTCCTCCCGGGGACAGAGGTCAACCCGGTCCATTCGGAGAGAAAGGATCGCAAGGTTTAGCCGGTGAAGGTGGAGTTAATTCTAGAGGAGCGAAAGGTGATCAAGGTGAATTCGGGTATCCTGGCGTTCCTGGTCTTCCAGGTCCTAGAGGATACAGAGGCGATAGTGGGCTTCCGGGTGACGAAGGTGATGAGGTAAACAAGTCTTGTATTTTAATTTACACGTAAAAATAAATAAATATTTGCATGTGTTAATAAAACAGCTCATCTTATATTCAAATTTATAGATATTTGTCTTCCAACCATCCCATCCACTATTGGGATTATACAGACCTAATGACGATTAGGCACGCATTTTTGGCGCTCTACAATTTTATGTTTTGTTGATAAAAATTACTCTTTTTAGGGTCCAATTGGTTTACAAGGAGAACGAGGATACAGAGGGGATCCAGGAGAAGATGTATTAGGCCCTCCAGGAGAAAAAGGTGATCAAGGACCAGTTGGTGAGCCTGGCTATCCTGGCCGACCAAGAATTGTAGTGGAAAAATTTGGTGTAAATTTAACCATAATCAGCAAAGGAAATCAAGGAGAACGTGGATTGCCAGGAATGCAGGGAAATAAAGGAAGCAAAGGTGAAAGAGGTTCATCAGGTCCAATGGTAAAGTATGTCTGAGTTAAACAGTATGATGTAAAATAGCTAAAACAAAAATGATAACAGTATTTCTGTTTTAGGGGCAAAGGGGAGATTCAGGTTCCCACGGTTACAAAGGAGACCAAGGTGCAGACGGGCCACGTGGGAAACCTGGACACAGAGGGCGAGACGGTCCTCCAGGCGTTAAAGGGGACAAAGGAGCCCCAGGTTATGATGGATTAGACGGTGTTGATGGAGTAAAAGGTGAAATGGGAGAAGATGGAAGATCGGGAAACCCAGGACCACAAGGACCTATAGGTCTGCAAGGATTGTATGATGAAAGTTTAGACGAACCACTACTACCAGGTCCTATTGGGCCCCAAGGAGATGAAGGACCACCGGGATTTAGAGGACCAGCAGGTTTGGATGGCGCAAAAGGTTCACCAGGTTTAATGGGATTCCCAGGCCTACCCGGTACAAAAGGTATCCCTGGCAGAGCAGGACCGCCTGGTATATCACCTAAAGGTGAACCTGGCAACTATGGTTTCAAAGGTATACCTGGACAACGAGGGCCTATAGGTTATCCTGGAGCACCAGGAAAACCAGGCGCTAAGGGATTTAAGGGCGCCACAGTCATAGGACCTACCGGAGAAGAAGGAACACCTGGTATTGATGGCACACCAGGTCAACGTGGGAACAGAGGCGAATCTGGCTTTACTGGTCCACCTGGTTACCCTGGCAGAGGTGTTCACGGTGCCGGTCCGCCTGGTGAGGATGGTCACCCAGGTCGTGCAGGTCCAGTTGGAGATCCAGGCAGACCTGGCCGTCCAGGTTATCCAGGAGCAAAAGGTCATCGTGGTGATGACTGTCCATATTGCCCTTCAGGTAAATTCGAAAAAAAAAAATGTTTTTTCTCTTTTTATATTCTTATTTTGCTATATATTAATCGAATGTTGAGTATATTTATTTTATTACATATATACCCAAATCTTTTTAAAGTTCGAGTGAATAGGCATCTTCTGGGTGAGCTCGCTTTATCATAGGGCTCATCCTTGCTACACAGCTTGTTGTTGGCCAAGAGCAAACACATCTCTAATAAAAAAAAAATCTTATACTCATTAAACTTATTATATTAGAAAGCAGCAGCATAACCCTTGCTTAGTTTTAAATGTCAATTATTAAAATCTATAGGTAATCCTGGACCTAAAGGACCGCGAGGTGATTATGGATTTGAGGGCCAAAAAGGCTTACCCGGGTACGAAGGTATACCAGGACCGCGAGGTGAAATTGGTATTGCTGGCAGACCAGGATTTCAAGGTTCAAAGGGAAGCAAAGGTACAAAAGGACTTGCAGGAATGGCAGGCCCCCAGGGCCCACAAGGAATTCCTGGAAAGACTATAGTGCCGGAAGACTTAACTAAAGGTGTACCAGGCGATTTCGGAGATCCAGGTTAGTAAATATTACGAATAAATAATTATGACACTATAATTTTATAATTTATAACAAGGTGAAGGAAGAGATTTTTCCGGAATTATTAAATTCAACGATTTTATTTGCAGACAAAGGAATATACGTTTCTTAACATTCGAATAAAATATGAACAAATATTTATTTATTATTTCATGTCAGCCACCGAGCATTTACTTGGTGATGTGATGTCATCCATAGGACGTTCACTGCTGGACATAGGCCTACCCCATAATTTTCAAATAAGACTATTAAGATTTAATTTTTTAAACTTTTCAATCAAGCTATAAACGAGGAGTAAGTTTGAAAAAATACGCATTTGATGGCACTTAGAGCCTTAAGAATAGTAAAACCCTTATAATTATTTGTCCTGAAAATCATAAATCCTTTTAATTTTGATTATTGCTCTTATAAATTTTAATTTTCTATCTAGGTTTTATTGGAGTACCTGGTCTGCCTGGTGACGAAGGATTTCCAGGGCGCTCTGGCCCTCCTGGTGCGAAGGGATTCAAAGGCAGAATGGGAGACTTTGGTTTACCCGGTTTGCCAGGCTACAACGGCTCTCATGGACGTGATGGTGGCCCTGGGTGGCCAGGAGCTCCAGCTGATATCCCTATTGCTTTTCTGGTCGGTGAAAAAGGAGATACGGGACCTATGTAAGTAGAAAAATATTGTATACATTTGTTGAACTGAGTGTTTAGGTTTTACAATGTGCAAATTAAATTGTTGGAGTTTACTTATAGGGGTGATTTCGGTGATGCTGGAGAAGATGGAATAACAGGTGACCAAGGAGAGTCTTTAGGACAAAATATAAATCAAAAAGGCGACACCGGATTCCGTGGCCCACCTGGTCCAAAAGGTAACCAATAATTCTGTAAATACATATATGCATTAGGCTCCACGTTATACAGGGCGTCCCAAGCCTATGCGACATGAAGAGAAAGGACCTTAACTATCGTAAGACTTTGTTATTTTTAAAAGTTTTAATACTTACTGCATTCAAAAATTTTCTAAAAATTACTTGCTTCGTCTGGGAATCGAACCCAAATGTAAAAAAAAATCACCCGTATTTTTATGATGCCAATCGAAAGAATGGACAAAAAATAATAATTCTTCTTAAGTAACATAGACTTAAAAGAAAGGAATAACGTAAAATGTTTGATTCAAATTTCAAGATTATTATTTATTGCCGATGAGACGTAATTTTTAGAAAATCTTTGAATGCAGTATTTCTAACTTTTAAAAATAACTAAGCCTTCTTTCAGCAAAATATCTTATCTACGATATTTAAGGTACTTTCCCTACATGTCGCATAGTCTTGGGACGTCCTGTATAATAATAGGTATATATCTAGAGTCAAAGTATGAAATGCTGTTAATTTATTCAAAACTACGGCTGCCATAACAACGGCTAACTTCCACTTTAAATGTGACAGCGGTTCTCGTTGGCTTTTGAGTTCTCCTCGTTTTCAGCAGATGGCGCCGTAAAAAAGCGCTTTTCTCGTGATCGAGGAAAATCCTTGAAGCGGATTGCATATTGTATAAAAATTTCAAGTCAATCCGTCGGCTAGTTTTAGAGTTTTTAAGTAATACACAAACCAGCACAACATTAAAATATTGTAATAAAGTAGCCTTAATCAAATCCAAGGAGCTATGATAACTTCTATTACTCTTAGGAGTTGTTCTTTAGGAAGGTCATGCATAAATCCATGATCAGAAATTTCATAATTTCCGAATATTCGAAATATTACGCAAGGATAGATTATATTTGATGCTACTATTATTAACGTATTGATTATCTAACGTATATTTTAATTTTAACTGTGCAGGATTTCGTGGTAGAAAAGGCGACCAGGGCGATCTTGGTTACGAAGGTTTTCCAGGCCAAAGAGGAGATCAAGGATTGCCTGGTTCTTCACAACAAGGCCCACAAGGGTTCAGGGGTTTTCCAGGTGAAAAAGGTGACGAAGGACCTTCAGGAGAACCTGGTAGCCAAGGCCCCCGTGGTCCTACAGGCTTTGATGGTGGTAAAGGACAAAAAGGTTCAACTGGCAGTATAGGATACTCTAATATAATGGGTGCGAGGGGAATTGACGGTCTACCTGGTGAAGCTGGTGATGTAGGACCAGAAGGTTATCCTGGGACACCTGGAAGAGCTGGTCCAATAGGAATAAAAGGAAAGCCAGGATTACCTGGCGATGTAGGCCCTGATGGGCCAATGGGACCACCAGTGAGTACATAAATTTATAATGAATAAACATGTAAAATCGGGTAATGCATAAATAAGAATTAAGAGTAATAAATTTAAATGCATACAAAACAATGAAAGTAAGTATAATCGCTAAATTCGTACATTTATATTTTTCAATAACTAAAAGGTGTAACCTGTTTATCTATCTACCTATCTATCTATCTACCACAACTTTAAAGAGATTTTTTTATTTATAGCTTTTAAAACGATTTCGCCTATCGTTACAGCATTGTCAAAATAAAGTGAATAATAGTTCACTCAATGATAATTTTTACACAATCATGGATAAAAAGTGCATTAATTAATTTTGGATTAAATTAAATTAGAAAATAAATTTCCACTTGTCCTTATAGCATTTTAAAGCGTAAATTTATTTCCAGGGACGTAAAGGTATACAGGGCATCACTGTACAAGGTGCCCCCGGCATTCGTGGCCAACCAGGAACACCGGGACTCATCGGACCAATAGGAGAACCTGGCTTACAAGGTTTAAACGGAATACAAGGCGCCACTGGACCAAAGGGGTTAAAAGGGGAAGGAGGACTAACCGGATTTAGAGGTAGAACGGGAGACGTAGGAGCTGACGGATTTCCTGGATTTCCAGGGATGATGGGAAAACCCGGCTTTAATGGTGAACCGGGTGAACGGGGCGACTCAGGCCCTACTGGAACTCCTGGTTTACCTGGCCAAATGGGTCCAGCAGGACCTCCAGGTCTAAAAGGAGAACATGGCGACAGTGGTTACCCAGGCCCCCCAGGTTTGGATGGCTTGAATGGACGCAAGGGAGAAAGGGGAGAAATGGGAATTATTGGTCGCAGGGGAATTCGTGGCGAAGACGCCTTGAATGGAATGAAAGGTGATGAAGGAGAACCAGGTATAATGGGACGACCAGGTAGGCCTGGACCACGGGGTTTGAAGGGCCTAAAAGGTTTGGAAGGCGATGTGGGCATTAGTTTATTTGCCGTTGAAGGCCGTAAAGGTGAACAAGGAGATAAAGGATTTAATGGAAGGCCAGGCTTCGATGGAATAAAGGGAGAACGTGGTGATGTTGGTATGTTTGGTGAAGCCGGAGATATTGGAGATAAAGGATTTGCGGGTATTAATGGCATGCCGGGGCGACGTGGTCAAGATGGTAATAAAGGAGATTCCGGTCCAATTGGTATACCCGGAAAAAAAGGAATAAAAGGAGACAGAGGCATGGATGGGGAACCAGGTCGAATGGGTAGACCGGGATTACCTGGCGATGAAGGCTATGCGGGTCTACCAGGACCTCGCGGAGAGCCAGGAAGTAAAGGCGAAAGAGGGGACACCGGCTTTAGTAGCTATCATGTTGGTACAAAGGGTGATATGGGAGACATAGGTTTCCCAGGTTTGGCAGGAATGCCTGGAGAACGAGGAGATACTGGATTTATGGGGCTTAAAGGCATAAAAGGGCAACGAGGTGAAATAGGCTTACAAGGAGAAAGTGGTGACATAGGTATGGTTGGATTTAAAGGAATGACTGGTAGCCGAGGACCACCTGGACTACCGGGTATAACTCCATACAGTGCTCCTCAAGGCGAGCCGGGAACACCTGGTATTGATGGCTTGCCCGGATGGCCTGGTTTCATGGGACAAAAAGGCCTGCCTGGTGAATTTGGTGTTGACGGCCCAGAAGGCGCACCAGGTCTTCCCGGTATTAGCTTCCAAGGGCTTAAAGGAATGGTTGGCATGGACGGAAGTCCTGGGAGAAGAGGTAATTCCGGAATCCCTGGAGCTCCCGGAATGGAAGGAAATCCTGGCTTCACTGGTCCTAAAGGAGATGTTGGAGAGCCTGGTATGGCGATAAGTCCCAAAGGAGAACGGGGCGACCAAGGCTGGCCTGGACTCGAAGGGATTAAAGGAGATAAAGGTGAGATAGGTGATAGTGGTTCAGATGGATATCCTGGTCCACCAGGTCTACGAGGCTTAAAAGGATTCCGAGGTGATGAAGGTATAATAGGATCTCCAGGCTATCCTGGCTCGAAAGGTATAAAGGGAGATGTAGGAGATAGCGTCTTGCCAAGAGATATATTACCTGGACCACGTGGCGAAATTGGATTAAGCGGCTTCGATGGATCTCCAGGCAAACCTGGGATGCCAGGTTCTTTTGGGCGAGATGGAATCCCAGGGATGAAGGGAGAAGTAGGCGACATAGGTTTCAGTGGATACGAAGGACTACCAGGTCCACCGGGGCGACAGGGCATTCAAGGTGAAAGGGGTCTAAGAGGATTTGAAGGTCGCGTGGGCGACATAGGATTACCGGGTATTCCCGCTCCGCCACATATACCCAAGTCCAGAGGATTTTACTTTACAATACATTCCCAATCGAGCTACATCCCGAAATGTCCAGTTGGAACGTCACCACTTTGGGATGGATTTTCACTGATTCATATAGTCGCTAATGCTAAAGCGCATGGACAAGATTTAGGTAAGATTAATATTTATATGTATAAGAATTTTCAATTAGTTTGTTGGGTGATTATTAAAATCCCATTCTAGTGAGCTTTTATAGGGGTTTCAAAACTGCCATTGATATATTCTTTTCCTTTAATATCTATATCTGTAAATTATTGTAAGTTAAATAGTTTTGCTATTCTACAGGTGCTCCTGGCAGTTGTTTACGCAAATTCTCTACAATGCCGTACATGTTTTGTAATCTAAATGAACGATGTGAATTTGCTCAACGTGAAGATTACAGTTTTTGGTTGTCGACTCTGGAACCAATGCCAATGTCTATGACTCCCATTCGAGCCAGAGAAGTTGGAACTTATATATCCAGGTAAATTCCTGAATACTTTTTGTGCTGGAAAAATTTTATGTTGCTGTGGGATTTGGTTCTAATTGTTGAACTTACAGATTACTTTACTTTGTCACTCATTTTATGTGTATCTGTGTAAATAATTTTTAGACAAGATGCCCATACACCATCTGCTTTTTCAACCATATGATTTAGGTTATAAATAAAAACAAAGCGCTAACAAATTTGATAATTTCAGGTGCCAAGTTTGCGAATCACCGACAAGAACCATAGCTATACACAGTCAAACTAATGTAGCACCATCTTGCCCCAATGGTTGGGAAGAAATGTGGATAGGGTACAGCTTTTTGATGGTAAGTAAAGAATTAAGGAACCAACAGTAAGACATTAAACAAAACTATTATAGGTACCTACCTACACAACTTTTCTCGAGAAAAAATAGAAAAGATTTTTTTAACCTACTCGATTTAGTCCGATGACTACATTCCATAGAATTGCACATTCATTTAAATTGACCTTCCTATAAGATTATATGTTAAATACGACTTTCAGCACACTTCTGGAGCGGATGCAGCAGGCCAGAGTCTCATATCGCCAGGGTCTTGTCTGCGTGAGTTCCGTTTCAGACCATTCATCGAATGCAACGGGCTCGGAAGATGCAACTACTTCACGACCGCAGTCTCTTATTGGCTGTCGGTTATAGACGACAACAAAATGTTTGAAACTCCCATACAGGAAACATTGAAAGCGAAAAACATGGACGTCGAGAGTAAAATTAGCAGGTACGTTAATGTTTCTAAGACCCCATATCAAGGTGATCCCTCAGAGAATGAGAATTGGAATCTAGACTGGCAAAAGCTTCGATTACACAAATAATCATTCATATTTTATTTTAGCTTAAATTTCATTCTCGAGTTTTTAAAACAACTTATAACCAACCAACAAAAACCAACTTATAACAGTTAGATATTTCCTTGATTTTTTTTTTCGGCGAGAAGACTTGGTACCTAGTTGGTATATGGCCCTAATATAATGTCCCTCTATAAAATGATTAGTATATTCGATAATTAAATTCACACAATATTACAAAAAATTTAATTAAAAATTTATTTTGGTTCTATTAAATTTTCCTATCCCCAATATTAAAAGTATCTACTTTCCATCTAAATTGCATAGCTAAGACACATCCGTATGCCTACCTATCCACTTAGAGTAGCCTTTTTAATTAAAGAGAAACTTCAGGTTTCTTTAAAATGTTGTGAGTTTAAAATTGAAATTACTAAATGTGGTGCCAATTGGCTATTAATGAAACATTTGTTATACAGATGTGCTGTGTGCATGAGACGACCACCTGTCCCGGTGCAATCGAGTCCCTATTACCCGGGACAGAGCGGCGACGTGGCTTCGGTACCCAGCGCAGTGGTTCGCCCTTATGGCAGAAGCAACTACCGACGCCGTGGAAACCACATCGTCAGGGGTAGACGTCGGCAACACCCTTAGCTTTCTACACTTTTAACACTTCAAATTGAAGCTCTGCACATCAATCTATGCAAATGATTGCAATGGCTTATCACATGTCTCTGTCACTCTGACACAAAAGTAATGAGTGCAGATAAGACATCAAAATACCTGTTAGATATTTAATGTAATTATTAATACTAGGTTTGTTTGTACATGTATTAAGATAAATTATTGTATCACTGCCATATAACTAAATATATGCATCGAAATATTTTATTTATATACGTATATTTTTTGTTTTGTTTCAATGTGTTAGTATTTTTTTTTAATTTAAATACTTTCAAAAGTTTACCAAACTACCTGCTAATTATATGTAAGCATGTGAAGCAACAATGCTGCGGTAACTAAGGATTAAATATTTCAGTAAAACAGAGTTAAGTAGTAGTTAATAATAAAGTCAAATTACAAATTCTGAGTAACTTCATGTAAACTTAAAGAGTTACATGCCATATAAAGAAACTAGTCTATAAACATAATGATTTATTAAGAAAAGTGTAGGGTAAGTCTATCTTAATAATCACAAAGACTAGACCTAGTCTCCAAGTCAAGTAATATAAAGCCTAAAGCTGTTGCCGTTTTTCCCTTGGACCCTAAAAGGTAATTAAAAAAAAATATAAGGTTTATTTGAGAATTTTGTACATCTACCTTCAAGCAGCATTTTAATTATCAACACTATAATTAATGGGAGTATGACTCCAATTATATATATATTTTCTAGTCTGCAATAGACAAAGTGTTTACTTTATGAATCTGTTATAAAATAAAAACTAATTTGTAGCAAAATGTGATGACGAAGTTTTATGTAAATAAAAAAAATGTGTAAATAACACGCATTTTATGTATTGAAATAAAAAATTTATATAATTTAAATCTGTTTACATTAATTTTTGAGTTGAAAAAATGGTATTAATCGACCGGCTTAGATGCGGACTCTAAATGCCTTAACGTGTGGTCTGTAAGGTTTGGCCTCGCTTCGTATGTGCATATGGTGACACCGTGTCTGTGCCCCGGAGACCATTCTCCCTTTAAGCCTATATAATAAATCTTTGTGTTCTCAGCACCATAGTTGCATGGAAAATGCATGGTTAGATGTGACACCGAAGAAAACGAAACAATTCTGAAAAAAAAAATTAACTACAATTTAAAACATTCGACAGCAAACAATCTGAAAATTTTTTGGGTAAATATATATCAATGAAAATTGATGATAGCGACCTGCAAGGCACTAAAAAAGTTGGTCTTAAGGGCGCGTATAAAGAGAAATAACCAATCCTAGATTTGAATTTTATCTAAGTAAACAAAGTCCAATTTAAAAACTTTTTCCAAATAGATAAATACATTATAAATGAAAGTGAAGACTCGGATAGAAAACATAATATAATGAAAATTTCTCGATAGAAAAAAATCACCAAGTGAACTCTCATTTCCATCGATTATAGTTTTATTTTCAAAATAACACACATTACAAAACTAAAAGTGTATTAGTAATCTCATTTCACATCTAAGGCTGTATGTAACAATTTTTCATTTGACATTGTAGTTTACGAATAATTAATATTTAATACTTTTGGCACTTATAACATTTTTATTGAGCGAGATGCGCTATCTTCCGTCGCATGTTGTGCGTAGTTCTACGTATTTTGTGTCACTGTCATGTCCAAGGGGCCACGCGGGTGAAATTACAAATTTTCTTTGCTTTATACGCACTCTTAATAAATGGATAGACCTTAATATTAATTCGTTATAGTTATTCAACTGGAATCTTGCCGTTTGGTCGTTGTAACGGATCTGTCGTTATATCCGGTTCCGTAACAATAGAAAAATCTATTTTCTCTTTTTTTATGTGAAGGTAGTGGACTAACTGATGGTTATAACTAATTACAATATGTTACACAAAAATTTAATTAAATATCAGACGAATCAGAAATCAGACGAAATTAAAAGGTAATAAAATATAATTAAGAATAAGCTTACTTAGGGTAATATTCGATTACACCTTCGCCGTCTCTCTGAAGTTCAAAGACTTGATCAGGATTTATAGATACATCATCAAAAGTCATATTTGGTTTATTCTTGAACCTAAAAAATGATAAGGAGTTTAAAAAGAGGTATAAACAGATATAAACTATCTGTGTGACAAATTTCATCCAAATCTATTCAGCAGTTTTTTTTTTATAAAAGAGTAATAAACATAAATACATCATTTGTGTACTTAACATACATAAATAAAAAATCATATCATAACATAAATATATCATCATAACATAAATATGTACTCAAGTCTACCTAAATCTATCACTTGAAATAATTTTTATTTTAAACTGCAATAGATAGAGGGCACTATCAAGTGTTATATTTTTTATTTTTCAACGCAGTCAAAATTTGTCAGTGATATTGATTGTAAGTATACTTACAGTTTTAATTTAGCTGGATGTGAATCTGTATCTTCGGAAATTATTTTTATACCTTTTAACTTAACATTTCCAGTGAAAGGTATGTTGAACAGCAATTCTTCATCTGCATCACTCTCCACAAACTGAAATTCATTATTTTAATCAATTAAATTTAAAATAACTATACATATAATGGTAAATTGGCCACATCTGTACAATAGATATTTTAATATAGGAATTTTTGTCTCTTTATCTGTGCGTTTATGCCCGCTCATGTCAGAATAACCAGTGCAGCTTTGACCAATGCAAGCTTGCGGTAACAAAAAAAGTTATATAGAATATTGAAATACAAAGTGTACAAAATTGGGGGCACAGCTGGTACTTAAAGTAATACTATACTAACAATAAGTTATGTTAGTTAACAACAAACTCACTTTAGTTGTATCAAAACGTTCTTCCCATGATTTGAAAACAGTTTTTCCAGAGCCTTCTATGGCTTCATTTAAACATTGCAAATTCTCTGTGTCAATCCTTTCAAACAAATTGTAATGAATTCCAACTTCATCTGGAGTGCCATGGTCGTCATCATGGTGATCATGGCAATGTCCATGTCCGTGTGGCATGTTTTTTCTTGTAATCTAGCTGAAAAAAACATTTAAAATATATCTATTTATTTTGTTGCCATTTGGAACTGTGGGAAATTTCAATTTGTGTGTTTTACTATAAAAATCATTAATTTCATAAAGGTTTTTAGATATGATTTTGAAGCCAATAAGATTTTCAGTTGGAATTTGGATACTAATATAATGAAATACATTTTATTTGACTCCAAAAATAAAAGATATTCAGACTGAAAAGAGGAAGAGGGTAGAAAAAGATATTATAAGCATCTTTGAAATCTTTACATATTAGATATAATTTGAAGTAGCTTTCCAAGGTTTTCACCATCAGCTAGATAAGTTTTCACTGAATTTTTATATTTTATGTAACATAGTAAAACCTAATCAATCAACCTAATCAACCTAATTCTGGGCGAAGCCGGGAGCGGATCGTTTGTAACATATTATCAAAAGTCATATTAGTTTATTAACAAAGTTCAAAATTACAAACCTGAACTAAAATTTGATAATGCTGTGGTAGTGTAGTTACGAAATGCACAGTAAGTCACTACTATACTAGTTAGTTTAATTATCACCTACAATATCACAAATAATCACAATTTCACAAAAATGAAACAAACAACAAGACTCGAATCGAAGACTCGAACTTCAATTAATTCTGTCAATTTCTTTCTGTCATGTCAAAATTGTCAAATTATTTTATGCAAAATCCAACCATAGACCGAGACGTACTGTGACTGTCGTTACTGATCATACCATAAAGGTGCAAACAAACTAGCGGACGCATCAAACTCAACTGTCGCGGCAGTCGGACGCGGCTGCTAATGTGCACTTCGAAATTGTATCGGGCGAGCTCACAACTCAACGGCAATTTATCGTCAAGGGAGCGTTGACGCAACGTGTGTGGCGATGTTGGGTTGTTGGGGAAATTTCACCGCAGTGTGGATCAAGACGTGCCGGCGGCATTTTAATAGACAAACGCTTTGTTGCACGGTCGGATTCGCATTTCGCACTTAGTGCAGGCAGGGAGCCAGGGACGTGTGCGAAGCAGTGGCCGATTTTACCCCCACTACCACCCTCTCAATATTGCCCCTGCGTGCCACTTATGGCCACTTTTATTCAACAAAACTGCTTAATGTCAAAAAAGGTCACTTCTTGCGTCAAAGCATCACGTGACCACCGTGAGGCTTTTTACTCGTCAAAAGCAATGAGTAGGTAATGAAGATTTACTTTGTTTTAAAATAATGTTACCAACGTTTTTTTCGTAGTGCTGTACTAATATCGGCTGTACTAATATCGGATATTTGTGATATTTTACAGAAAAATAATTTTGATCTTGTTTTATTGATTTAACATTGTTATTTTAAGGTTTGAATTTCGTTTAAAGTGGATACTAATGACCAAATTGATTTATAATGAATAAAAAACAATTCACAATTCACAATTTGAAGTCAAATAAATAAAGAATAGTATAATGAAAATATTCTCATCATAAAAATTATAATAGGTAAGGTAACGGACTGCAAGAAATATAAATTAAACAATTAAATAATTATTATTATTAATTCTTATTAATTAATGTTCTTTAAAGCATTGATTACGGTTTAATTAAACCGTAAGTTTTTTAATAAGTTCGTTTATGTGCATCACTATAATAGTGATAGTGACACTATTTGTATGTAAAAAAACCTGCAACCCAGGAAATGTCAAATTACTCCTTCGATCGAATTATGAAACGCCGGTGTGAAATGCACAGTATAAAACAATTTTTTGACATGTCATAGTTGTCATGTCATGACTCATGACATTTCATTTCATTGACGTTCCTTGAGTATTTCTTTGATGTAGAAATAGAATTTTGATCATTTATTTGCTTTTCTTCCTATACTTGATTGGAGGAAATCGGATGTCATTTCATTTTTTCTACTGTCGACGAGAGAAGAGCTATTTAGTATTTATTAAAAAAATAACTGTGTTGTGTACTTACTTACTAGGCAATTAGTGATAGTAGCAAGGATAATTTAATTACAATAGTTTGAAGTGAAACGTCTTAAAAGAAATACCGATTCATTTCTTTTTAAAAATGAGTTTATCAAGTAATTTATGTTTATCTATAAGCACGGTGGCTATTGTCATAGCATGTTTCATCTTAACTAATGATAACTACGTTAATGCTAATGAAAATGATATTGAAAGCATCTCAAAACTTGGGCAAGGAGTAGGTCATGTTATGAATATTTATTATTGGTAAGTATTTGGACTGCTTTTTCCTATATTATAGGTTTTTAATAAGATGTTAAAGGCATACACTTCGTTTTTCAGCTATTCCTGTGGCTACAGAAAGGTGTTTGAAGACTATGCAGGTATAATACAACAGAAGTATCCAGAAATCTCAGTAATGGGATCAAACTATGACCCTCCAGGTCTAAACATGTATCTTTCAAGGATGATAGTAAGTATCTGAGACTAAGTTTTTCTATTTTTAGGTTAACAGAGAGGCTGAAAGTTCACTTGGTAGGTAGTTACCATCGTCTATAACACAAGCAACACTACAGTTGCTGCCATATATATATATATATTATAGTAAGGCTTATTATATTAGTATTAAGGATTGAAAAAGGATAGGGCAATGGGCTCTGGCATTTCTTACTCACTCCCCAAAACAACAGCACACCTGCTGTTATTTTACAGTGGTCTTCTGTAAGGGGGTGGTTACTGCTGCCCATATGACTGCGACCTACACTGTTACCTGCTACTACATAAAATTATATTATATCATAATATCTTCTCATAAACGGGAAACATTATATTTTTAGATGATTTGAGGTTATATTACATACTACTGTCATGCTCTTGGCATCACATAGATCATTTTTATTTTGAAAATTATATACAAATCTTCCTCGTTTCTTGCTTTCTTTCCATTAATAAAAACTGTATCAAAGTCTTTTGGGTATTTAAGAAGTTAGAGACACAGATAGACGAAGAACAGCAACTATTTTATAATACGCTGCCCCTGGCTTGGCACAGGTGTAATTTTTTTTCTGCAATTATATAACTCCTTATTGGTGGCTCATTGAAATAAATTAAATTATGAAGACAAAAATAGAAACTATTTTAAAGTAAGAGACTGTAACCAGAGGGTTTTTATTCTTTAATGTTATTAAGGGTTCTATCTGATGCTTCTGATTGGACCTACTGGACAATGACAGGGGAGGCCTATGTCCAACAGTGGATGCTGAGATGATGATTGTAGAGTATGAGTGGCACTGGCTCAGTAATTCACTGTATATGTGGCAAATCACATGTCTACTCATTAAGGTACATTATACTTCAATGCGTCTACACCAGCTCGCAGCCTACGGAAAACTCCTCAGTGTGGCCACCATCTGGTGTTGCCACCATGGGTGCTGCCATCATACAATGAACACGAGATAGTGTATATAACTATGATTTAGTTATATCTAATTAGACAAACACTACAATGATCATTAAAAAAGATTATCATAAAACTTTAAACATTTTTAAAATGTTTTCTTACAGAGTTTCGGTAAGATGATTTTGATAATGTGCATTTTGAGTGGTGTGAACATATTTGCTTGGCTGAATAAGCCTCAGCCGTCGTGGTGGAGCTGGTGTCTTGAGAACAAATTGTATGCGTGTATGATGATGTTCTTCCTCGCCAACATGATTGAAGGTCAACTGGTTTCATCTGGTGCATTTGAAATTTCCCTTAACAATATACCGTTATGGTCGAAATTAGAAACAGGAAGAATACCGCAACCGCCCGAATTGTTTCAAATAATTGACAACACATTACAGTTTTCAAAAATGGATTTGCCAAATAATAATTTTGCACAGTAATTTGTAAATTTCATTCTTATTTTCATTACAAATAAAACATACAAAAAATTGCAAATACATTTTTATTAGCAGACGAAATATTAACAATTCACTTCTATTTTCACTTATCAAGAGAGATATTTGCATTTATGTCATAAATAAAGACTACATTATAACTTAAGATTCATGTTTGTTACTCAGTACTATTTGTACAGGATTATTTTGGTAAACATGTCATTAATTTACATTAAATATTGTAAAAAATTGTCTAGTCGAGAATATAAACTTCAATAACAATGTAAAAATCACTTTTTGTGTGAAAAATTGTCTTTTGAATAAATATTTAGATTGTTCTATTGCTGTTTCATTTTATTATATACTAGCTGGTGCCCGCGACTTCGTCCGCGTTCTCGTTAAATGGACTATCCAACACAAAAAGAATTTTTCAATTCGAACCATTAGTTCCTGAGATTAGCGCGTACAACCAAACAAACAAATAAACTCTTCAGCTTGTGTTACTATAATACTAAGGCATAGCTCGGAACCGTTAATCAAATAGATATTATAACTTAGTCAGTTTTGATCAGTGTTTAACACTGAATAATTGTTACGTAAAATTTAAAACCTAATTTTTGATCAAGCTTTGTGAATTCTCATAATCACGAAAACCATTAGATCAACCAAACAAGAACTTATAAGTTTTTGTTTGATTGATCTATTAACATTATGAGGCAGCTTATAAAACTATACTTAAAACATTAATAATTACTAACAATACTTAATAAATTACTTGGACGGCTTTATTACTTACTTAATATTTATATACATCAAACTACTACAACATGGAACCCGCGTGCCATACAAAACATTACGAATTTTATGGAACATTTAAAAGTGACATATGCGTAGAGAATGAATTGTCATTTAAAATAAAACAAACATAATATTAAGTACGTAATTTAAAGAAAATGTGACTTTACGTCATCCCATTAGAGTTTAAAATGAAATAGTAGAAGTTGATCGTTACTACCTTTTACCATTGACGCGTGAAGGCAAGAGTCCGCCATGATTCTGTCAAAGGCGTTCTTTTTATGTGCCGCTTTGGCATTTGTGACGCAAATTCCATTGTAGTATTTCGATGTTTATATACATAAACTTAACATAGATCAACAATATAGAAATAAAAGTAATTTACCAAAGATTGGGAAAGTCGTTTTTGAATAAAGTAGAAACCGACAACAAACATCCATGGAGTTAAAATAAATCTTTCATTAATTAATTTGAGATTGTTATACGCATAAACTTTTTATGCCGAAATATTGCAAAACTAACGCTGATGAACGTGCGCCTTTATATCGTGTTATGCATAAATTTATTTGTTTTTAGCTTACAAATATTTATTTATTTTAGCTAGCTTACGTCAATATAAAAACAATATTATTTTGTTAATGAAACGCAGTGATTATATTCTCTTTGGTTAATGAGATAGTTTTGTTTTTTTGTTGTATTTTTATATATGCTCTCTGTATAAAGTTTGTTTACTAAGTAATCGTGGAAAATTTGTTGATTGCGCTTTTATCTGCATTTATGTATGTTTATCTTTTTTTCTAATTTACTTTATACTTATGGTGTAATTGTTTGTTTTCCCTAATAAAAGAAAATAAAATAATTTCGAATAACATACATTTAATGTCAAGGCAACATAATTATGAACAAAAACAAATTATATTTAAAAACAAATTATTTCTATGAGGAAAATAATTTACTGCGGTATAGTAGGTTTTATTCCCCGGCGCAAAAACGCGGTATTATAAGTTTGACGTGTGTGTCGAACCATAGCTCCCAAACGGATGGACCAATTTTGAATCGGTTTTAGATCCTATCAGTTATAAGTGGAGTCGCCAACGCTGCTCCTCATTTTTAGTCCATCTTCTCAAGGAATTGCAACAGACTTCCAGAGAATTATAGGCAGTTGGAGTCAATGGCTTTACTAAGTCCAGAAGAGGCTATAAAACCAGTTAAAATAAACGCTATTATCGGGCTTGCTGAACTTTTGGGATTTGTCCTAAAAGTGATAGACAGAATGATGCAACAATGGCACGTTCTGCACATTAACAATTGGCAATCCCGAGAAATAGTGCAGTTTTGGGTGGAAGTAAAAAAATGCAGAAATTCCTCGGGTGACAACATATATGAAGATATATCTTATTTTGCTATATCTTGTCATTCTTTGCCACATTCTAATGCAGAGGTAGAGAGATTGTTCTCACAGATGAATTTAGTAAAAAATAAACAAAGAAATCGAATGAGTTTGGCAACACTAAACTCAATACTCTGCATTAGAGACTCCCTTAGAAAAAGTGGCCAATGTTGTCATAATTGTGTTTTGCCTAGAGAAATACTTAAAAAAATGGGTTCAGTTGAAAAATACTCTCAATCAAATCCATCGACATCTGAAACGATCTGATTGTTTATGTGTATTCGAGGAACGCGCCACCGCGCAGCGAAACTCCTTGGATTCGACAACGGAGCCGCGATTCCCCACCACCATTTTTTTAAAATATTTTATAAATTATTTGTGTTGTACATAAAACAACTTTATACCTTCTTTTTTATACAATTTAGATGTTAATGTGTAAATATTGAAAAAAATCTATTTGTCCTCTTTATAATGTACCTGTGTATATATTTGTGTAAATATTTTTAAAAAATATTAATATGCCTAATATAAGCATATAGTCTTCTTCTGAAACTAAACTGACGGACTCATAAACTGCATCAAAGTTCAGGATTACTTTGAAATGATTTTTTTTAATAAGTATGCAAACTTTTTAGATTAAATTATATAAATATGGCTCTTAATCTTAAAAAAAAGCAAAATTTAAAAATAGAACTGCAGTAAAACAAATGAATATAGCCGGGAAAAGAAAATTTACTCGTAGTATCAGATTTGCGTGTTATTTAAAGCAAAGTTTTAAATTGATTCGCATTGATTTTTTATTCTTTTGTCAATTGAATTATTGTTACCAGCAGAATTGTTGGGTTAGTTTTTTAACTCATCGAGAGTTTTTGAACCATAATATGGATACTTCGTCCGAACAAGCGGCTCAAATTGTAGCACTGGTGCGGGAGGGCTTGGATTAACGAACGATTGGTAGAAATTTAAATTTAAACCAGTCTACGGTTACTAGAATATACAGAAGGTTTGTGGAGACAGGTTCTTACAGAAGGAGACGTGGTACAGGCAGGACTCGAGCAACCACCGGTCGTGATGACCGATTTATTGTTACAACTTCCCTGCGAAATCGTTTCCTCACGTCAGTTAACATCAAAACAGAGCTTAATGAAGTGCGTGGAGTAAATGTGAGTGCACGAACAATAAGAAGGTTAAAGGAAGCGGATATCACCCCTTTTAGACCAGCAAATGGTCCAAAGTTGTCTGTAGCTCACAGACAAGCTCGCTTAAGATTTGCGCGTGATCACCTAAATTGGATGATTACTTCTGTCTAGGAAAATGTAGACTCTGGTCTCACTTAGAGTGCACAGACGGAGGTCACTATTATGTTTGCCACAACTGTGAAGATTCTGATTAGGAGCTAAGCTAAGACCTAGAATCTCTAATGAGATTCTATGTCATATGTAAAATATGAAAAACTTATTAAAGTTTTTCATATTTTTAAATATTTTAATAAGATTGTGTTTGATCTTGATATATGTTTTTGCTTCCATTTGTTAATAACTAAATACTTAAGGATAAAATGTTGATTATTAAAACAGATAATTTATTTCGACTGATGGAACTGTTGAAGACTGTTATAATAATAATGAAAAATTATGCCAAAGTGACTTAGTAGAAAGCTTCTTCTGTTTAAATAAAAATGCAAAACTATTTAAAACCATATTTGAGTATTATTTATGTATGTCACTACCGACTCCAATCACTGTCACAACCGCCCCTGCCACGGGGTCGGATGTGACAGAGTAGGCACTTTTCTGTAACAACTTTGTGAAATAACTATAATAGCCAGCGACAAAATTTTAGTATTTATATAAAGGCAAATGTGTACACTAATATAATCAGTATCTTTCGTCTATCTAACCAGCATGTAGGCAAAACTATGGATGATCAAATCAAAATTGTCACAACTGTACCCAGTGTACTCTAAGGAATTGAGTAAATAGCGCTAAATATTTACTAGCACAGAACAAAAGAGGTTTCTATATATAAAATTGTTCATCCAATGAAATAGGTGATCAAACATTAATAAATATCTAGTATTTTTTTTTATAAATAGAAATCTACAAAATATTATACAAATATATATATAGATGGAAATCTACCTACATACTGACACGAATATTTTCATAAATTCCTAGTCGGTCAATTTGTTTTAGCTTTATAAATATGGATTTACCTACGTACTGATACAAAAAAAAGAGAGACCTTAGGGTTTGATATAATGTAGTGGCTAGGACATCTGGTTTTCAACCAGGAGGGCTCGGGTTCGATTCCCAGCATAGGAACGGATATATAAGCCATTAAATTGGTGGAGGCTGCCATTAATTGGTAGAGATTGCCATTAAATTGTGCGGGTAGATTAAACTTGTAGAATTAATAGGGCTGCCATTAAATTGATGAACTCAATTGTACTGCCATGACCGTTTAATTGGGAGACTAATTGTGTCGTCATTAAATTAGTGGATTAAATTGTGTTGCCATTAGGTCAAATTGCGTTGTCATTATATTGACAGATTAAATGGTGCTGTCATTAAATTGATAAATTGAAATTGTGCTGCCAATAAATTGGTACGTAAAGCGTTTCTGCTATTAAAGTGATAGGTTAAGTTTCTTATCGGGTATTTTCAGGTTACCCCATCAAACCAGAAGGAAAATACATCATGGCAAATTTGATGCCCGGATTGGATCAACTTGATGTCGATGGAAATATCTTTGCTGTCAGCACTCGTTGGGAGCGCTGGAAAAGATCTACGACAGTCCAAAGAAAATTAAAACTGAATGAGCTGCGAAATAAGCTATTTGTTCAGAAAACAGGGAGTAACAAGCCAGTCAAACTGTCCACTTTACCATCCGAGGATGATGCAGCAGATTTGCATTCACATGTTTACGATGCAGCGCACATGCATCGCAAACATTTTATTATTATTACATGCATTATTGAATTCAATGTATGTATATTTTTTATTGCACATGTCACACGAATACTTATGTAATTAAAAGTAATTACAATAAATCCATTACTTTATGACTAAATCAATAACTTCTTTGTTGTATTGTTCTAGGAAAAGAATTACAAAAGAAATGGAAGAACATTAGGGATAATTTCGTGAAAGCTCTAATGGACAATGTTACCAGGAGTGAGTCAGCGGCTAAGAAAAAGACTCAATACATATTTTACAATCAATTAATGTTTTTGAAGGACACAGTATGTTTGGTTCAAAACTTGATGTCATGCTCAAACTATATAAAAAAAATAATAAGTAAGTCTATGGCAAGGAACTTGTCTATGTAAATTATTTTTTCATCTCACTACATAAACTACATTGTAATTTGTAATGTTGTAAGTTTAAGTTTGTATTTCAATATTTTCAATGAAAGTAAAGTCAAATATTTAACTAAATGTTTGTGTTTTTTTTTGTTACGAGTATTAATCAAGTCAAAATTATAGAATTCCAAAACACTAAAAACATTATTTGGTCCTTTCGAGACGGATTGCATTAAAACAACGCTAGAATGGAAGAAATACAGTTGGATTTGTTTAAACATGTTTCCAAACTTTTCACCAATATGAAAAAATCACCAAAAGAAAGATCAACAGGAGCATACTTCGCGGCAAGATTGGAGTTATTAAACGAATATGGAGCAAAGTTTCAAAACAACCACGCTGACATGATGAAGTTAAGTGGGCCCAAGCGTGAAAAGATGGCGTATTTCAGTACAGGAAGTTTATGAAACCTTCACGGAATTATATTTAGAAATAAAGGCCTATTTGATGGAAAAATTGGAACCGGCGGTGGCAACCAGCGAAAAATTAGAGGTTATTCACAATAATAGTGCCGTGAGTGCCATGCAAGCCGACAAGACTGCCTCCATTAAATTTACCCACATTCAGCGGTTCGTATTCTGAATGGACAACATTTAAAGAGATGTTTTCATCATTGATAGAAAACAATAGTGAAATTTCAAACGTGAACAAGTGTCAATACCTAAAATCATGCCTGAAACTAGAAGCTGAATCTCTTACTAGCCGCGACAGAAAGCAATTATATAATTGCATCTCACTCATTATTTTTTTAATGAAACAAGGCCAAAGTTTTGACTTTAATTTGTGGCCAAAGGACTGCAGCCTAGGTAGGTGGTTAACCTAACTTGTTTTTTGCCTTTTTTTCGCTCTTTCGAATGGCGCAAACCGCATTTTGAAATTCGCAATAGTTTTCAAGATATCCGCGAAAAACAAATTTTTGGTGCAATTTTTCGGATTTCTCGACCCCGAAAACATAAAGTAAGCCCTTCAAGCGGAATCCTAATAGATTAAGTCAAGGTCGAGTAGTTAACACATTATTATTTATCAGATTAAATCGTCACTAATTAAAAATGAAATTTTTCATTGACCTTCTTTTGCGTACCGCCTACGGAAGTAGTTTTGATATTTATTTTTAAATTTAATCGTCGCAGCAAATTTAAACACTATCAACTGTTCTTTGATTTTTTACCAATTAGTACAGTTGATGTGTTAGAATAGAAAATTAGTAAATTAATTTTGTGTAGTGCACTATTTTACTCACTACTGAGGAACGAGTAGTAAAATAGTAAAATGTCGTGAAATGAACTTATCATGTAGCCTAGCAGTATAGACGACTATGGCTCTTCGTTTACGTGATGGTCGCGTGACACAAGGGACACGCGTGACGCAACACCAGCTCGTGGCGGTGGGCGGAGGCCGAGCACGTGCCGCAGACCCAGCCCGTCGCCCCCGCACCTCCCACCGCACGCCCCGACACAGCGCACGCGGGGAACTGCTGCCCGCATCCCGCGCACGACTCTTGCCTTATAACAACAGCATCCATTAAGGGTCAGCGCCGACCGACGGAGTGGCGGCGAATAGACTAATTTAGTTAACAATTTAAATTCAACCTTAATTGCTCCTGAATACGACTGTATCTATTCGCCGCGCGCCTCTCGACCGCGCTTTGAGTCGCTCGCCGTCATTTTATTTCATTGTGCCAAATACAGTCGTATTCAGGATGCACTTTAGGTTGAATTTAAATTGTTACTAAATTAGTCTCTTCGCTGCCACTCCGTTCGTCGGCGCTGACCCGGTTTACGTTGCGCTATTATTTCTACTAACGGAAGTTAACTTTCTTTTTTTATACAATTTTTTTAGACAAATTTGTTTCTCACTTAAAGAAAACATTAGTATAGTCGGAAATTAATAAGTTATAGATAAATTGCTCACCAGTCTGGCATGCTGACTTGACAATTAGGACATTCAATTCTATTTCCTTTGGCGTCCTTCGGTTTACATCTGCTAAATATTTCTATAGCGAGATTTTCAAACGTATCTTTCTGTAAAAGTAAAAAAAAAAAACACATAGATACACACTATAGAAAAGCACATTTTTATACATCTGTAAAAAAAAACGCACTTACATCCAGAGCTTCCAATTTTATAAATGCTTTGGAACACAATTCAAAAGCCCGAGCCTCTATTGCGATGGCTGCCACGGTACACCAAATCTGAAATATTTACAAATATTTGTTGTACTGTCGTGGGGGATACGCGCAGTAGACGCGAACAGAAGAGATTGCGTTGACTTGCCTGTAAATGCAGAGCGGAGGGCAGCAGATGATGATGCGCGGCGAGACGAGCGGCGGCGCGCAGTGCGGCGTCGGGGCGCGGGGGGAGGGCGCGTGCGCGTCGAGCCGCCGTCCCCCACCAGTGGGCCGCTTGTGCCGCGCGCCAGCACCGCGTCGCCTCGCGACCACCGCCACCCTCTGCCGCCACCACCAAACATCAAACACGTATGCTTTGTACAATTTGGCTCTTTGCTTTACACACACACGTCCAATTGTACATCGATGTAAGCGGCGTCAAGCCTTGTTCACATTTACTACCCGTCGGAAATATCTGCGCACCTCGTTGTATGAATGCAAAGAAAATAAGTCTATATTCACCCTGAAAGCCCGTTCTATATATTAGTAAAAAAAAAAAAAAAATTTGAATAGTTTCGAAGATTTCTCCTACATTCACACAAAATTCCCCCCTTACTAATTTTAAAAACTGTAAATAGTTTGCGATAAATATATTGTAAATATACGACAGTAAATAACGTCAAATCGATTGAGTATTGGAGGGAGTGGGACTGTATTTACCATATGTTGATCACATACATAATTTAATAGTATAAAGATGTATTAAAAAAATAATTGAGATATTGATATAACTCTTAACTTACCTACAGAGTTTTGACTATACAGATGACCAGCCAGTACGTAAAGTTTCTTAATTCTTGTAGGCGATGCTTTGTTTGATGCTTCCAAATTTGCAAACTAGTATAATAAAATAGATGTTATTTTTTTAATATCAAAAATTACATTATACCAAATCATTTGTAGTGACCAAAATGATGATATAGGGAATCCTTCTTCCCTATTGAGTTGTATAATTTGAAATCAAAAGTTACCTGAAAGGCCATAGCGGCTGCCTGCATCATCCTACCGGTCTCCTTTAGCTGCATAATTCCTTGTATTGTTGGTGTTTGATGTATTCCGTCGCCTATGTCATCCACTATGTTAGTTTTTAAGGAAACGTCCTACAAAATACAAATTATTTATTATTTTAAAATATTTGTTTTATTCTATGAAAATTATCACTGGACTACTTAGTTTTGGATCTTATTTTATAAGTAAGTACACATCATTGGTGATAGTGCAATACAGCGAAACTAAAATGCTGTGCGTTTGAATTTATTTCGAAGAAAATAAAGATACACTGCCTAATATAAATCATTCTTGATGGTACTATAATGAAAATAATACCTTCGACATCCTGGGCGAGCCAGAAAGTAATTTAGCTAAAGCTTCATTGTCTTCTAAAGCCATATAACATTTCCTCAAACCTTCTGTGTTATTTGACATCGTGTAATATTCTAAGGCACCAATCCTACAAAAAGTATAAAAATATAAGATGATGTATAAGTATAACGTGCATTATCTTTACATATTATAAATTGAAGTAATTATTCACATCTGTCTGTTTCTCTGCTAATTTCTAAACCACCCAACGGATTTTCATACAGTTTTCAGTAATGGAAAGAGCGACAAAAGAGGAAGCTTTGTGTATATAATTATCAGACCAAAAATTGAATCCGTGCGAAGCCTGGAGCTGGCCGCTTGTATTAAATAAAGTACTTTAGAAATATTTTGTTAATTTTTTGCAATGATTAAAGTCAGACAGATGGTGCTAATGTGATGTCACAAGCTTTAACCTATATCCACACTAAATTAATCAAAATTGATTCCATTTATAATACAACGAGATGATAACAGTTCACGCAAGAGTGTGAACAATATTTATGTTGTTTCATAAAGAAACAAAAAATAAAGAAGTTATTACCAGTTCTGTCTGTCTATGTAGTAATCTCCAATGCTATTATAGGCTTGTTTGATTTGACCGTCGGTCGTGGTAGCAGATGTCTTGAGCAGCTCGACCACGCGAAACCAGTGCCCGAGGCGCTTGCGCAGGCTTATCGCCAGATCTCTGTTCATTGCATGAATTCCATAAATAACCTTCACAAGCTTTCTTACACAACTGTATGAATAGTTTAGGAAAAAAAATGTATCAAGCAAATTGTGCCCTAATGGATGTGGCTTAAAAAAACACGCTTCCGTAAAATTCATTGCACTAACTTTATAGCTTTCTTTCTCTTTTTAGTGACTGAATTGCGATTCCATTGAAAAAAAAAAAACATTATTCTTTACCTTCAACTCCTGTTTGGAGTATTATAATTTAAATAAAAATTATACAAAATTGGTGAAGCTGTTCTAATTTAACGCGCTTAACAATGGAGCGGTCCAGTCGGACGGTGGCTATATATCTGTGAAAGGATATGAGCATAAATTATGAGACACTCACTGTCGGTCTTGTTCATGGTAGATCTTCTCCGCGGCGTCGAAGTTCTTGAAGTAGGCGAATATCTCGGCCCTCTTGAGCGCGGCGGAGTGAAGCGCGTTCAATCGCGCCACGAAGCGCACGCCCGCGTAGTCGCTTCGACGCACGAACGCCGCCTCCGCCGTTTCCAGGGCACCCTCTACCTCCAAGTTCTTGAGGGCGGCTTCCGCTAGCAACAACCTACCACCGTGTATCGGTGGGTCCAAATTACAATAAATGTAAGTTGTATTGTATCCCTACCTGTGGCGTTGCTTGTGTTAAAGGCGACGACGTTAAACATCTAACATCAAATGGACCGTCGTCAGCCTTTGAGTCGTAAAAAAATAATAATATTACACTCACCACAACTGAGGGTGAGGATTGTCTTTAATAAAGTTTTCAGCTTCTTTCAATCCCACTTTTTCGATGAGCTGTCGCGTGTCTCTGAGCGATTTAACTTCCACGCGAACTATGTGTTGGGGTGTGCACTTGTCCGTGATGTTGTCCAACAGAGCCGTTGTTATCTCCAATTCCTGTAAATATATATTTTTTATTATTTTTTAGCCAAAGTCAGCACTTTTAATACATTCATCTATTTATTTATTTTTAATTAAGACTGTTTACTTTGATAAAATTCAAATCTAGGATTGGCTATTCCGCATATACGCCCTCTTAAGACAGCGTCCGTACATCTCGGTGGACTTTGGAGTTACCTTGAATGTGCACAGATATCCGTTGATGGAGAGCGGCTCCTCGGGCTCCGAGTCGCGCATTACGTAAAGCCGCGCCTTCTCGGCGAGCGCGAGCAACCGCGGGTTGTCCGTGGCCCAGCGAGCTGTCCACACGTCGCGCCTCAGCACCGCCGCAGTGCCGCCCGATTCCGCGCCGAACTCTATGAGCCGCAGAGCGCCCGACTGCTCGATCACGAACATCTTGCTGGAACATATCCAACGAAGACCAAATTTAAATAATATTTATTTAGCCTTTTTATTTTCAAACTTACTGATTTTTTTTGAATTGAGAAAAGATTTCATTTAGAGATGTTTGCACTAGTAATTTAGACTAGTTTTCACTAATAATTCGGACTAGTAACAATAAGAAGTTCATTTGAAAATGCGAATTTATCGTAAATTAATCTGAATTATTTAAGTTTGCTATTAAAAATTAGAAGTCGAAAAGTTTGTAAAAAATAAAAGCTTCTCAGACACGCTTCTTAACTTCTTCTTCTTAACGCTTCTTAAAGCTTCTAAAGATGGACTTATGTGTTAGAGAAAATACCATTTTAAGACTATATTCGCCAATAAACTTGAAAACTTACGCCTTCCAAAACCGCAATTCCAAACATAACTGTTACTTACCTTGAATTTGAATTTAAACCCATCTTGTATGGTCTCGAGTTGATGTTTATAGAAGAGATCTTCTTGGAATTGGTCAACGAAAAGACTAAAATTATTCCCGAGTCTCGTCCCACCAGAAGGTGTGTGTCGGAGCAAGTTATGCAAGATATTATATCGTCCAGAAACCCTTCGTCGCCTGATGTCATTAAAGTGCCATCAGCTCTGTACAACTGCTCACTACTTCCTGTAACATCGAGTCAACTTTCAACCACAACTAAAATTAAATAGACAACTTTTTATTCAAATTTTAGAAAAAGTTTACTTAAATTCCAGAAAGATTCAAAAAATATAAGGTCTTCGACAATTTTAAGGTATTTTAGTAATTTACTATAGTCAAACAGTTTCCCCTTTAAATATTATAAGGAATGCGGTTTAATTTAAAAGCCTTTTATTTTATTTACATCATCAATCATCAATACTAATAATAAATCTGTAAGTGTGTCGTTCATTGTAAAAGTGAACTATCTCCTTGTAACTGAATTTTAGAAAAACGAGCTTTTTGCGAATTATAGTGTAGGAAAAAATATATAAGCATTAATTCATTGTTTTCATCTATGGGATTTTAATGCAACTATTAGAGTTCCTTCACTTTTATATTGAAAGATATGACTAAATATGATACCATTAGGCAAGAAAAGATGGTTTTAAAAATAGGGAGTTACACCACTTTTACAATGAACGACACAAGTGTAGGTATTGTATGTTTGTATGTTCCTCCATAACTCTTAAACGAATTAACTGATTTTCATGAAACTGGGTAGATAAACATTTAGACGTACAGGACACATGATAGGCTACTTCTTTCTTCTTAAACGCGGACGAAGTCGCGGGCGCCAGGTAGTTATAAATTTATTGTGCTAATGACGCCAACGAAAGAGTGTGCAAGCAATTTATATCATTCTACTTTAAGTATATGTACTTTTATGCAATGCATAAATAAATTATTATTATATATTTTCACTATAAATTCCAAATGACATTTACAATAATACACAAGTTTATATTTAAAACTTAAATATTTTTTTAAACCAATAAAATAAATTTTGATGTTGATGATTTTGAATGTTTGGATTAAATTTGGAAAGCAGATAAACCATAATATACTCAATTTACACAACTAGTTACACTTAATATTGTATAGTGTTCGGAATCACAATATAGTGATACAATATTCTAAAATCAATTGTAAAAATAATGCCGCGACTCCGCGAGCAACGACTAATGTGAATAGTAGCCGAGGTAAAATTAACGGTAACGAATGTCAGTGTGTTCATGTTTTATTAACATACTTGGTCTGGAAGGTGTCGAAAACTTCCATATTATGAAGGATTCCTTTGAAGCCGCTACTACGGTGGCCTTACTATTAATCGTCACGTACAATATAGGCATTGTGACCGTCTTGGCTGTAAGAAACAAAATTTACTATAGAATGGTAGTAGTATTAGGTTCAGTAGATAATAGGGTAAAGTATGGGTAATGTTAATTCCATAGACAGACACACAGATAGACCCATACACATACACTTAAAACTTTATAACACAACGTTTTTACGTCGGGCGTCGGGGTTCAAAAACAGAGGTCAGTTTGCTGTTCTTAGCTTACAACTAGAATGACAATACTCAAAAACTTAAAAATAATCGTGAAATTACAACTTGCCGTCACACTGAATGCCCTGTTGGTTTGATACGATTAAATTGTTTGGTGTAGCTAAAACACAGTACTCTTCTACTCCACACATATCGACCACATCTGGTACATGATTTATCCAGGACTGAAATTAATTAAATTCAGTTAATATTGTGGCGCAACTTCAAATGCAGTTAACGCGACCAGATGATGTATTCCAAATTGCAGTGGAAATATTTTACTTTAGTATCTTAGACCATCCTCTTCCTCATATACCTTACTATTTCTAAATATCATACAGGAACTAAATTCATTCAACAGGTTTCTTTTTTTTTGTATGACCGATGTTATAAAAACTACATTAAGCTTTATTTGCAATGGCATTTGATTCAACATCACTTAAACATTTGATGAGATGGTGCAAGGATTACCGCCAATAAGACAAGTAAATTAACGTCCACAAACTAACTAATCGAATTTTAAAAACAACCATAATAATATACATATTTTGTTGCAGCTTCAGTTATCTTTGGACACAAGATTAGACACAACACACAAAGTTAGAAATGTTAGAGAACAGTTAGTAAAGCATTCTCACCTGATGTGTAACTGTGTCCCAAAAGGTAACCGTATCAGTGTTTGACACAAATGCCAAGGTGTTACCATAAAACGCATATTTATGATCTGGCTTTACGTTTGCGAAGTAAATAAACGAGTCAATAGCTATGGCCAGACGCAAAGAACGCTTCTCCCACGAGAGAGCTCTCATAGAACCACCGGGTACCCTTAATGTTCTGATGTGCTGAAATTACAAATCTTACTTATAAAAAAATCTCGTATGTTCCAGATAAACTCCGAAACTACTGAAACGATTTTGATCAAATTTCGTAACTATCTGTAATTTTGTTCAACTTAATAGATTATTTGACCTCAAAATAAAATTGTAGCCGTGCGAAGTCGAGAGTGGGTAGCTATAGTATACTAATATAATAAAGCTAAAGTATCTATGAGTAATTTCTACAAATTCACTCACTGCATTATATTTAGAAACAAATTAAATGTAATAGTTATGCATTTTCATACCTCTCCAAAAGCGTTGAAAAATTGAACCACATTATTTTGATCTCTAGTACTCCCAGCGACAGCCAAAATTGTTCCGTTGTGATTCCAATGACCATCTATGACGGTCATATTAGTTTCCACAATCACACTCTCTACAATTAAATAAATGAATACAATAAACACAAGATGAATGAGATCAATTCTTTTTATGTTAAGGTCGACAGACTGGCTGACGGACCACTTGATCTTGCTTTAGTACAATACACTGCGTTGTACAATACACTTAAATAAAATTCAGAAAATATAAATTCATATTACCTTCTTCTGTACAATTTTTCATCAATAATATTATGCCGTTTTTATAACACACAGCCAAAACAGGTCTATTTGCTGGAGCCCTCCCAGAATACCAATCCATGGAGACAACTTCCACAGACACTGGCATCCCTTGAACTGTCACTGGCATCTGAAAATATAAATTAATTTAAAAGTTGTTATTTAAAAACTACTTGTTAAAAATAACATGGTGAGAACATACCATAAAGTTTCCTTGATCATCATACAGTAATAATTCCCCATTATTTAAGGAGAAAAGTAACAATGAATTATCTGCTGACCACTGAACAGCGGATAGACCTGGTCCTTTGATATCTTTGCCCCAAACCCTCGAACCATCCACAGACCCAACTATAACTGCTCCTGTAATACAAATAAATGAAGCATAAATATATAAATTTTATATTAAAATTTTATTGTTTATGCAATAATGATCACAATTTAAAAAACTTTCAATAACAATCCATTTTAGGGTTTTCATGCTACAATGCTGATGCAATGTATGAATATATGAGTATATACCTAGTATACAATATACTTCCGTTCTGTTCTAATGATGAGATAATTACTTAGATACATACCATCCTCATATGCTATACATATTTTCTGACCATCAGAACCCCATGCCATGCTTGTTACTGTGGATTTATTTCTATTATTTATCATTTCTTCATACCAAGAGCCCTGTAAATATAAAAATACTTATAGTTATATAAAATATTGGTGTCGCGTATTACATACGCGAAGAGTCAAATTCATTCAAACGTATCGCATATTAACTAAACGATAAGAGTCAATTTCGTGAGTGTGCGGATTGAAGGACGGACAGGTTTGGTCAGTGATACCAAACCTGTCCGTGATGGTGATGAAAACAGTGATATGTTAAGTACTACGAAAATATTTCGTTGCTGTTTTTAGCTCTAAATCTAAAAATATTTAGCTCTAGGGATCACAAGGATGACAAAAAATCACACAGGTCAAGTTAAACTATGAAAAGTTGAACTAGCCATGAATTGAAATCCTGTGTCAAACACTTGAACCAAAGGCCCTGACAGTTTCGACTGTGTGATTAAGTAACAAAAATCCAAACATACAATAGGCTATCGGCTATTGGCATCTGACACCAATATTGTATTGGATAATGTGGAGAGGCTCCTACCTTATACAACATCCAAACTATTATAACGCCATGTTCATCGCTAGTAGTTAGTTTTTGATGAACTTCATTCCATGTAGCAACACGTAATTGACCCGTATGCCCTTCTAAGCTTAAATTCATTGAAAGATTTCCACCTCCTCCTAAAAACATTATTTTAACTCATAGAATGTTTACTACTTTAATTAATAGATATTTGAAAAAGTTAATAAAAAGTTTATGTACATACTTACCTGATTCTAATTTTAAAACTTTCAACATTCCTTCTTCTCCACCAACTGCAATGTATCCTGAAGAATGATTCCATGATATGCAACTCACATTGGATTGTTTTGGTATTGCAATCTGAAAATTTATGTATTATATTATATTATTATAAATATGTAAATTTTTAGCACGTATTGCCCTGGGTGGACCACGGGTGTCACTGCGGACACAGTAGTTGAAAGGTCGCTGGTTTTTGTCAGAAGAAAAGTCGAGTAGTTTCGGCTTTGCCAATAGTTTAATAAAAAAGTTGAACAAAGTGTTACAATGTGTGTTTTTCGTGAGTAATTTTTCGTAGCTAATATGGGGTAATCAGAAGATTTAATTCTCCCTGTCCAATACATATACGTAACGTTCCATGAACGTTCCGTGCCGCGACAACGGGCACAAAAAAATGCCCGTGGTCCACCTATCAGTATATGACCTGTTTGCTCCACTGTAACTGTTCTATGATTATCAATACTAATAATAAATCTATAATGGTCGGTCATGGAGTAAGTTACTTTGTTTTAATTTTCAGAGATATCCTGTTTATAGGTTCTATACATGATACTGAAACTAAATTGACGATTTTTAGAATCTTTTTCTGTATGTATGTCCCGGCAGACAATTTTGCCGATTTGGTTTAAGAATGCATTAAATCCATCACTTAAGTACAGGCCGATTGTGATGATAATTATGAGGTTTTTTTTATTAGATGCGAAAACGACAGCAAGTTTTAAAAAAAAGTATAGGTGGACCACGGGCAATAGGTCTTTTGAATTTCAGGATTATTATTATTATTAATGAGGTGGACCACGGGCAATAAAGTAGGTGTACCACGGGCAATACCCGATTTTTAGGTATATCAGTCACCATAGCAACCAGAACTAAACAATGAAACAAATTATTTTAAAGAATTTACCTTCTTACTCATGTATATAAACATTTTGAAGCAATACTTTGAAATTTTACCGTAATAATAAAATAACCTGCGAGTGTTGACAAAAACAAAACCAAATAATAACAAGTTAACAAGCAAACAATTTAAAAAAACAACCGCTACTTTAAAAGCTCTCCTTGTGTTGTGATTGTGCTGTGGTGCTGAGTGAAATGTGATGACAGATGACTTGAGTTGAGTGTGACAAGGAATCAGTGTTGCCACCATGACTTTTTAAAACGGGCTAGCGGGCCTAGCGGCCACCCAAAAAATGCTAGATTTGACTGTTCCAGTCTTGTGCGGGGCGAGAAATATAAATGTAAAAAACTCTCTTTTCTTAAATATTATTACGATATTATGACTTATGACAATCTTTTGAGCTGTAGTACAGGGGGCCCTAGACAAAGTGCATTCGATTCGCATTCGATTCGATTCGCTATATAAAAATGTATGGGATTGACATATGCCTTCGCTAAATCACGTGATACTTCTCATACATTTATTTTATCGAACTTCGTTATCGTTTTTAAAATGGCACTTTGTCTAGGGCCTATTCGATTCGCATTCGATTCGTGTCGCGGCAGGCCGAGCCGCGAAAGCCTCCAATCTTTTATGTCGGTATATTTATTATCGAGACTAGTAAAATCACAAACATGCTCTGTGGCATTTCTCTCTTTATGATGACAACATTATAATGATAACCACTAAAAAACTAACAAGCCAATTGTCGCGGCAGGCCGAGCCGCGAAAGCCTCCAATCTTTTATGTCGGTGTATTTATTATCGAGACTAGTAAAATTACAAACGTACTCTGTGGCATTTCTCTCTCTATGATGATAACATTATAATGACAACCACTAAAAAACTAACAAGCCAATATTGTCTGTGGAAGGCTTTCTTTTCGGATTCAACAAACGCGGGAAAAAGGTGAAAAGTGCGTAGTAGTGAAAACTAATACAAGAATAAATAAGGAAAGACTCCAGGACGAAAGTTAAGTACTTAGTTAATCACTTTACATATAATTCTTGATACATAACATGTAATTAACTCTTATTTCTTGAATTTATACATGTCGACCACGCGGTCTAATTGAGACCCTTTGAGGCTTACATACTTCCATTGAACTATACTAATTATGCATCAGAACACACGACTCATTATTCACATAAGGCTACTTACTAAACTAGCAACTAGTTTAATTGTTTATATACGGGATTATTTGGGATAAGGCATGATTTCATTAATAACCTTACACTTGGTCGCATGGTATAGAGGATGATCTCACTACACTCATTACTACTAAATCAGCGTTGTATAAACGACTACATGACATACACAATTTATATTACCCTAAGTTAGGTAGCAGGAGCAGAATCGAGGGAGCAAGGGGAAACGCATATGTGACTGAGTCTCCAATGTTCCTGCGAGTACACCATGCGCAGCATACTTAAGTCCTTTCAGAGGACACTTACTTAAGTCCCTTCAGGGTGACACTTATTATTAAGCACGAGTTGGGAGGTACCGGAATACATGTCGGATCATGTTGTGGCCGGTACCTATGGACCCCTCGTTGCGCCAAGGTATGTTCGGGAATAGGCGTCGTATCGTGACCCACTGTAAAACCTCATTTATTATTAAGCACGAGTTGGGAGGTACCGGAATACATGTCGGATCATGTTGTGGCCGGTACCTATGGACCCCTCGTTGCGCCAAGGTATGTTCGGGAATAGGCGTCGTATCGTGACCCACTGTAAAACCTCATTTATTATTAAGCACGAGTTGGGAGGTACCGGAATACATGTCGGATCATGTTGTGGCCGGTACCTATGGACCCCTCGTTGCGCCAAGGTATGTTCGGGAATAGGCGTTGAATCGTGACCCACTGTAAAACCTCATTTATTATTAAGCACGAGTTGGGAGGTACCGGAATACATGTCGGATCATGTTGTGGCCGGTACCTATGGACCCCTCGTTGCGCCAAGGTACGTTCGGGAATAGGCGTTGAATCGTGACCCACTGTAAAACCTTATTAACATCAACTGCGGTTCTCTTCAACGGCGGCATCAGGCTTCAGCAACGGCATCGGGTTCATCTGTATAGGTTCTATTCATCAGCGAGGACACCGGTTGACGACGGGCTTCCAGAGGCAGCACTACACCTTTATCTCATCCTTTCTCTCTCCTCACTAAACACCAGCCCAACATATACTGATACACAACACCATATGCGAGTATAAAGAAATATAGATTAATTCAGTAACCTTCATGTGTGTTAACTATGTACTTAAGAGGGAAGAGTTGTACCCACTTCCCAGACCGCCATGGCACCGGCAAGGTGTCATGGCTGTGAACTATTTTTATAGGTGTGACAACAAAGGAAGAGAAAGTGACCAACACACCATGTACACTAAAGCGAAGCAGATACACAAACTCAGAGTCGGTATGTGCTGAAGGCAGGTGAACACAGGCACACAAGGAACTTAATCGGGTATGTAATCTCTACATACCTACATTCGGAAAATGACCAGAAGTCTGCTGAGTTACACTATTGCTTAATTGACAATGCTTATTGTCATCATTACTTGAATCATTAATTTAACTTAATCTTTGTACATTATACAACTTTAACTTTAATTAACTTAACCCCATAAAGACTTCACGGTAACAGACGCCTTCCGATATGGTAGAAATGCAATGGGATTATAAAAAACCTGGTATCCTTCAGCACACTCTGAACAAACACAACTTAATAATTACTTGCATAATAAATAAGATTTTAAAATTCACAAAATAACATAAAAATGTAAAACATCAAAGCTAATTAAAACTCAAAAAACAAACACATTTGATTTGAAACAATTTAATATACATTTATTCACATACACAATGATATGTTTCATATTCAACATTATATAAACAGCAAGTCAGACTTTAACAATCCAATCACAGTATAACTTTGAAGGGGAAACCTAGGTTTACAGCAAGAGTGGACAGAGAGGTCACTTTGCTTGTTGTACTTATGTGCGCAATATCTACTTGTCCACACGCGTCACACACTGTAATTCGCCTGATAATTAACTAATTAATTTCAGGAAGTTGTTGACTTGGCATATTAAATGTTGTACCGGGGAGGCCGAAGGCCCGGATGGTTTGTTTACAACTTGTATGTTGACTATAGTCAAAAGTAATAACGGTGTAACGTTCCATTGTCAGGTTGAGACAAAGGATTTATTATAAACATGTTGAATTACTAATTATGTAACAACAATTTGTTGAAATTGTATAAATGTTAATCTAAATTATATATAATAATAAATATTTATATTTAAAGGTAAATGACACTTGTCACAGAACAAATGTGACACAGAACAAATTATATGTGCACTATTACTGTCAATATTACTAGATTCAAATAAGTTTATGGAACAGACCTGTTTATCTGTTGCCACAATCCGTGATTATCGCCATCACAGTACAAGTATCAAACAGTATGGAAACTGAAAAAAGTTTCTTCAACAAAAAAAAAAAAAAATTTTTTTTTCTTTTCTTTATTTTTCTTTCAACTCTTTCCTCTTACTAAACTAACAAATAGAGGAATACGGTTAAAATTAAAAACTAAATAAAATAATTATAAGCAAAATTGTGAGACCACAGATGCAATATGTTCAATTTAACATTTACAGGGCGAGAATTATACCTACTCGTTAAAATGGAGGAAGGACTTCTCACAGTACTGCGCCTATTCTCCAGCAGATTAAATACACTTACAGTTGAATGTAAGGAACTTATAAAAACTTATCGGGAAAACGGCGAAATCACCGGAATAAGATTTAGTCTCTCGAAATTAAAGGAATGCGATAAAAAACTAAGTGACGAATTAAACAACTACTTCAGATTCAGCAAAGAACACTCTCCAGACGATATATCAGAAGTATGCTCACTGCGACTCGAAGCAGGAGATACGATATGCGAAATCGAAACCTTACTAGAGGAACACAAAGCGATCGGGACACCTAATAAAGAAACTATACGTGCACGTGGAGAATTACCTAAACTTGAATTACCTACTTTCGGAGGAAACATCCTAGAATGGCATCAATTCTGGGACCAATATTCATCCAACATCCATAATAGGGACATACCTGACGTCGATAAACTCTTATACTTAAAAACTTCCCTTACTGATCGAGCAAGTGACGTTATTGATGGTTTGGAAACAACAAATCAAAACTACACTGTAGCCATAAACCTACTTAAGGAAAAATATGGAAGGAAAACTTACATCATTGATGCTCATTACTCGACGCTGGATAAAATAAAGAAAGCTGGAACAAATATAGATGATTGTCGCGAAACACTCTCCAAATTGGAAAAACATTTCAGAGTACTTGAATCTCTAGGAGAAGATATTAATCACAATCACTTGCGAACAACCATTATTGAAAAATTTCCTGAGGACCTTATATATGAAGTAAAAACAAAATGTACCAACGACAGCGTCAAAGAATTAAGAGAACGCTTGGAATTCATTGTATCGGCGAGAGAAGAAGCCAATAGAATGACCCAAGCTAGAGACACAGATAAACAAAACTATACAACAGAAACCTTCCACGTCAATAACAAAAATCAACGCTACAAATTTGGTCGTGAAAACACAAATTATCATTCCAAAATCCAAACAAACAAGTTTAACTATCATAATAATCCAAAACCAAATGAATCCAAACCGTACCCTGAACTAAAACCAAGGGGGTTCCAGCGACATCACACAACATTAGCAAACAGAACTAACCACTCTATACACCTGGTTAGGAACAAAATAAATCGTCAAGCTGAAGTAGACACCACAAAAGTCAAAAAAGAAACTAGACCGCAAACAAGGAAAAGAGATTATAATACTATACAAGGGAGAAACAACAGAGGAAACATTCCCCCCATGAAGAAAAACAAATTAAGTTGCATATTCTGTCAAGGAGAACATTACAGCGATAGATGTCAAGTCCACAAAACAATGAATGAAAGAAAGACAATCTTAGGGGGAAGATGTTATACTTGCCTTCGTAATGACCATTATTCCATAAATTGCAGAAACAAATTACCCTGCGCATACTGCGGCGAACTGGATCACAACAGAGCTATCTGTCCAACAATGATTGATCAAAGGAGAAGAAATAGGATCATCCCACAAACCAACACATATCACTCATTTGACCAAGGTCAAACTGTACTACAGACTGCTATAGTTGAGGCCAATAAAGAAAATCAATCGAAATCTCTAGCTTGCAGAATCTTGATGGACTCAGGTAGCCAAAGAACATACATCACGAAGAATATCACCAAGAAACTCGAGCTAGAAATAGAAGAAGAAAACAAATTAACGGTGTTTACTTTAGGTTCTAAGAAACCCAAGGAACTAGACACAGCATTAGTGAAAGTTATCTTAAAGACAAAGCAGGGAAAGACCCTATCCATTTACGCCAACGTAGTTGACATGATCTCCCAAAGCGTACCTTACCCAAAGGAATTAGAAAAATGGGAAAACAAATCCATGTTAGCGGATGACGGCTCACTGTCTGACAGAATAGACATACTAATAGGAAATGACTATTACTACACACTCATGTCTAATGACAAGATTAAAATACATGAAAATTTATATCTAGTACATTCCGACTTAGGCTGGATACTAAGTGGAAGAGTAAATTCTAGAACCATGGAGGACTTGGCAGTGATAACGTACTTTCAATCCAATGTTGAAATACAATTATTTCAGCCAGATTTACCACTAAATAATACCCACCTGCAGAATTTATGGAATTTAGAATCCATAGGAATTACCGACTCTCCCAAAAATAGCAGAGAAGATGAAGCAGTGAAGAAATTCAACGAAACAATAGAATTCAAAAACAATAGATACTCAGTAGGATGGCCGTGGATCGAATACCCTCCTATCCTACCAAATAATTTCGGAGTTGCATTCGGACGTTTAGTCAATCTATTAAAACGGCTAGATCATTCAGCCATATTATCCTACAATCAAACATTGCAGGAACAACTAAACAACGGAATAATAGAAGTCGTGGCTAACTCACAGGTACGTCAGACGTCTAACCCGATACACTACTTACCACATCATGGCGTCCAGCAAGTAGGCAAGCCAACGAGAATTGTCTATGACGCATCATCAAAGACAAAGGATAACAAAAGCCTAAATCAATGTCTATACTGCGGTCCAATAATGTTAGAAGAATTAACTAGCCTCATTATTAAATTCAGGCAACACCCAATAGGCATCTCCGCCGACGTAGAAAAGGCCTTCCTACAAATAGCCTTAAAGAAACAAGATCGAGATGTTACCAGATTTCTATGGTTAAAAGATATAACGAAACCAGTTACAAAGGAAAACTTACTGTTTTTGAGATTCTGCCGAGTTCCTTTCGGTGTGATCGCTAGCCCATTCTTATTAAATGCAACTTTAAAATACCACTTATCAAATTCAGATAAACCACATATTAAAAGGCTAACTCAAAGCATATATGTAGATAATCTTGTAACATCTACAAAAACAATAAAGGAAGCGATACAAATCTATACTGATTCAAAAGAAACGTTTAACAACATCTCAATGAATCTTCGTGAATGGAGCTCGAACTCTAAAGACTTAATCAAGCAAATTCCCAACGCGTGCACAGACAGTAACATAAAGTTATTAGGTCTAAACTGGAACCTAGACAATGATACTTTGAAACTGAGAGGCAAAAGATTCAGCGAAAGCAAAACCAAACGGGAAGTTCTAAGAACATTAGCCTCAATCTATGATCCGTGCGGATTTGCGGTACCCTACTTGTTATCAACAAAACTGTTCATACAAAACCTATGGAAACAAAAAATAAGATGGGATGAACCATTCCCAGACAAACTACAAGAAGAATGGTCAAAAATTCATGAGGAATTCCACGACATAGAAGAAATCTCCATACCAAGATGTTATTTCAGGAACCCAAAAGGCAAAATCACACTACACTGTTTCACAGATGCTTCCACAAAGGCATACTCAGCAGCAATATACATAACCAATGGACGAGAAACGCAATTCGTCATTGGAAAATCAAGACTTGTACCTGTAAAAGACCAGGACAACTTAAAAATACCACGTTTAGAACTCCTAGGCGTAGTAATTGGTAGTAGACTAATTAAATACGTAATGAAATACTTGGACCTGGAAACAGAGGGGAGCAATATATTATGGACTGATAGCCAGATCGTAATAGACTGGTGTAACTCCAACAGGTTGTTACCACCATTTGTAGACCGAAGGGTCCAAGAAATTAAAAGCAACAAAAACTTGATAATAAGACATGTTCCCACAAACTTAAATCCTGCAGACGTAGCAACAAAACCCACTCGTAGAGAAGAGAAAAGGAAATGGTTATCAGGACCACAGTTCCTTTTACAACCTCCCCAAATTTGGCCACCAACGATCAAAAATATTTCATTTCTGGCCCGGGAGTGTCTTCCAAAGAAGAATAAAATAAATAAAACACAAAAATTACAATACAACATAAATAATCATACAAATAAAACAACGAATGAAAAAACAGAAGAACTAAGAAAATTACAACTAAAACATTTCCCTTTAGAAATTAAAGGACATGACACTGATCTAAAAAGGAACCTAAACCTATTTCTAGACGAAGATGGTCTACTACGCTGCAAGGGAAGACTAGCAAATACGGACTGGTCTTATGATCAAAAATACCCAATAATCATTCCAAAAGATAGCGAATTCACAAATAAAATTATAATTAACATTCATAAAGAAAATCATCACGTAGGTGCGAGTCACACACTCAGTTTAATAAGAAACCTATACTGGATACCTCAAGGCAAGAGTCAAGTCCAGAAGATAATAAAAAACTGTCCAACATGTATTAAACACGGAGGTGGACCTTTCAAACTACCGGCAACGCCAGCGCTACCACCAGAAAGAGTTAACTACTCTGAACCATTTACGTTTACAGGACTAGACTACCTGGGCCCTATTCTAGTCAAATCTGGAAACAATACAGATAAAAGGTGGATAGCACTATTTACCTGCTTAGCGGTAAGAGCCGTACATTTAGAAATTGTTAATAACCTTACAGCGGAACAAAGTCTTCTTGCCCTAAGGAGAATGATATCCACTAGAAGAAAACCACAGCTTATCACATCTGATAACGCTACCAATTTCAAACTCCTATCAGAAATTGTTTCTGATACGTATTGCACAAACAACAATATCAAATGGAGATTTATTCCCCAACGAGCACCTTGGTTCGGCGGCTTTTACGAAAGACTAATCGGAATAGTAAAAAACTGTATGAAGAAAACTCTACAGAAACATCTATTAAACGATAAACAACTAGAAACGGTAGTAAAGGAAATCGAAGCTACAATTAATTCACGCCCACTAACGAGTGTTGACTCAGAAAATACATACATTCTCAAGCCTTCCGATTTCTTATCTTTAGGCAAATGCTTGTCGTTAAATCTAAATTCCCATGACTCTCCAGTCACGGAAACAAATATAAAAACCGATCTTATAAAAAGTTGGAAGAGAGGTCTAACAATCTTAAACGAATTTAAAATTATGTTTTCCAATCAATATTTACAAAGCTTAAGGGAAAGATACCAAAATTCCTTAAGGGAACCAAGAATAACGTCAAAGGACACACCGAAATTAGGTCAGATAGTACAAATAAAAGGAGATTCCAAAAATCGAGAAGGTTGGAAGGTAGGACGAATCACAACTCTCCTGAAAAGCAACGATGGACTAGTAAGAGTAGTTAAAGTTAAAGTAGGGAACCAAGAGCTCATCAGATCTATAGCTCATTTGTATCCGCTCGAAGTACAAAGCGAGCAGGAAAACGAAGACTCTTCCTACATGTTCACAAAAAATAAAGAAGAAACAAGTTTAAACAATGAACCAAATATTTTCCCCAAACTAAGACGCACGATCAGCGTAACAAAAAATTTCCCAGTGGAACTCCATACCATAGAAAGTATACCAGAAACTTCTGGGATCAACCCAGAAGAAGAAACCTCAACAATTCCCATCAATCCAGAGGACGAAAAGGAGGAGACCGTCCAGGAAGAAATGGATGAGACCATTGAGGTCAATAAGTCACTAGTTGACTACGACACGAAAACAAAGAGAGCTGCGGCCATTAGGGCTCGGGAAAAGATCCGAGAGTGGACGCAGAACCTTTCAATACTTTTCTAACTTTCCGGGCGGGAGTGTCGCGGCAGGCCGAGCCGCGAAAGCCTCCAATCTTTTATGTCGGTGTATTTATTATCGAGACTAGTAAAATTACAAACGTACTCTGTGGCATTTCTCTCTCTATGATGATAACATTATAATGACAACCACTAAAAAACTAACAAGCCAATATTGTCTGTGGAAGGCTTTCTTTTCGGATTCAACAAACGCGGGAAAAAGGTGAAAAGTGCGTAGTAGTGAAAACTAATACAAGAATAAATAAGGAAAGACTCCAGGACGAAAGTTAAGTACTTAGTTAATCACTTTACATATAATTCTTGATACATAACATGTAATTAACTCTTATTTCTTGAATTTATACATGTCGACCACGCGGTCTAATTGAGACCCTTTGAGGCTTACATACTTCCATTGAACTATACTAATTATGCATCAGAACACACGACTCATTATTCACATAAGGCTACTTACTAAACTAGCAACTAGTTTAATTGTTTATATACGGGATTATTTGGGATAAGGCATGATTTCATTAATAACCTTACACTTGGTCGCATGGTATAGAGGATGATCTCACTACACTCATTACTACTAAATCAGCGTTGTATAAACGACTACATGACATACACAATTTATATTACCCTAAGTTAGGTAGCAGGAGCAGAATCGAGGGAGCAAGGGGAAACGCATATGTGACTGAGTCTCCAATGTTCCTGCGAGTACACCATGCGCAGCATACTTAAGTCCTTTCAGAGGACACTTACTTAAGTCCCTTCAGGGTGACACTTATTATTAAGCACGAGTTGGGAGGTACCGGAATACATGTCGGATCATGTTGTGGCCGGTACCTATGGACCCCTCGTTGCGCCAAGGTATGTTCGGGAATAGGCGTCGTATCGTGACCCACTGTAAAACCTCATTTATTATTAAGCACGAGTTGGGAGGTACCGGAATACATGTCGGATCATGTTGTGGCCGGTACCTATGGACCCCTCGTTGCGCCAAGGTATGTTCGGGAATAGGCGTCGTATCGTGACCCACTGTAAAACCTCATTTATTATTAAGCACGAGTTGGGAGGTACCGGAATACATGTCGGATCATGTTGTGGCCGGTACCTATGGACCCCTCGTTGCGCCAAGGTATGTTCGGGAATAGGCGTTGAATCGTGACCCACTGTAAAACCTCATTTATTATTAAGCACGAGTTGGGAGGTACCGGAATACATGTCGGATCATGTTGTGGCCGGTACCTATGGACCCCTCGTTGCGCCAAGGTACGTTCGGGAATAGGCGTTGAATCGTGACCCACTGTAAAACCTTATTAACATCAACTGCGGTTCTCTTCAACGGCGGCATCAGGCTTCAGCAACGGCATCGGGTTCATCTGTATAGGTTCTATTCATCAGCGAGGACACCGGTTGACGACGGGCTTCCAGAGGCAGCACTACACCTTTATCTCATCCTTTCTCTCTCCTCACTAAACACCAGCCCAACATATACTGATACACAACACCATATGCGAGTATAAAGAAATATAGATTAATTCAGTAACCTTCATGTGTGTTAACTATGTACTTAAGAGGGAAGAGTTGTACCCACTTCCCAGACCGCCATGGCACCGGCAAGGTGTCATGGCTGTGAACTATTTTTATAGGTGTGACAACAAAGGAAGAGAAAGTGACCAACACACCATGTACACTAAAGCGAAGCAGATACACAAACTCAGAGTCGGTATGTGCTGAAGGCAGGTGAACACAGGCACACAAGGAACTTAATCGGGTATGTAATCTCTACATACCTACATTCGGAAAATGACCAGAAGTCTGCTGAGTTACACTATTGCTTAATTGACAATGCTTATTGTCATCATTACTTGAATCATTAATTTAACTTAATCTTTGTACATTATACAACTTTAACTTTAATTAACTTAACCCCATAAAGACTTCACGGTAACAGACATTTTCCGATACCAATATTGTCTATGGAAGGCTTCCTTTTTCAAATTCAACAGCCACGGGACAAAAGTGGAAAGTGTGTAACAATAAAACTAATACAAGAATAAATAAGGAAAGACTCCAGGACGAAAGTTAAGTACTTAGTTAATCACTTTACATATAATTCTTAATACATAACATGTAATTAACTCTGATTTCTTGAATTCACACTTGTCGACCACACGGTCTAATTGAGACGCTTTGATGCTTACATACTTCCATTGAACTGTACCAATTATGTATCAGAACACACGACTCATTATTCACACAAGGCTACTTACTAAACTAGCAACTAGTTTAATTGTTTATATACAGGATTATTTGGGATAAGGCATGATTTCATTAATAACCTGACACTTAGTCACATGGTGTAGAGGATGATCTCATTACACTCATTACTACTAAATCAGCGTTGTACAAACGACTACATGACTTACACACCGCCCACACCTAATCCTTGTGCATTAGTCACAATTTATATCACCCTCAGCTAGGTAGCTGGAGCGGGATTGAAGGAACAAAAGGAGACGCATGTGTGAATGAGTCTCCAGTGTTTCTGCGAGTACACCATGCGCAGCGTACTTATAATTAAGTCGACCTTCAGGGTGACACTTGCTTAAGTCGACCTTCAGGGTGACACTGGCCTTATCCTTATTGATTACTCAGCATCAAGTCGACCTTCAGGGTGACACTTGCTTAAGTCGACCTTCAGGGTGACACTTGATTAAGTCGACCTTCAGGGTGACACTGGCCTTATCCTTATTGATTACTCAGCATCAAGTCGACCTTCAGGGTGACACTTGCTTAAGTCGACCTTCAGGGTGACACTTGCTTAAGTCGACCTTCAGGGTGACACTGGCCTTATCCTTATTGATTACTCAGCATCAAGTCGACCTTCAGGGTGACATTTGCTTAAGTCGACCTTCAGGGAGACACTTGCCATATCCTTATTAATTACTAAGCACGAGCTGGGAGGTACCGGGATACATGTCAAAGCATGGTATGGCCGGTGCCGGTGTGCCCCTTGTTGCACCAAGGTATGTATCGGGAATAAGCGTCGTGTCGTGACCCACTGTAAAACCTTGTTAATTATTGGAATCAGTCACGTTGTCGTGACCCACTATAAAGATTGTTTAATGCACGTCGTACCGTGTTGGAGTTAATGTGATTCTGCTGAATGCACATCGTTTCGGGGAAGGACTAATCTATATTATGGTAAATTACGGGATAGACTTGTCTCAATCAACATCACTAATCAACTGTGGTTCTCTTCAACGGCGGCATCAGGCTTCAGCAACGGCATCGGGTTCATAGAGACGTTCAACTAATAGCAAGTCGCCAATGTATGCAAAGGCATTGGCGACAATAGACCAACTTACTTTAAGCTCTGCATCTACGGCATCGGGTTCATCTGCACAGGTTCTATTCATCAGCGAGGACACCGGTTGACGACGGGCTTCCAGAGGCAGCACTACACCTTTATCTTATCCTTTCTCTTTCCTCACTAAACACTAGCCCACCATACACTGATACACAACACCGTCATACTACAATTTACATTCAACACAACACCATATGCGGGTATAAAGAAATATAGATTAATTCAGTAACCTTCATGTGTGTTAACTATGTACTTAAGAGGGAAGAGTTGTACCCACTTCCCAGACCGCCATGGCACCGGCAAGGTGTCATGGCTGTAAACTATTTTTATAGGCGTGACAACAAAGGAAGAGAAAGTGACCAACACACAATGTACACTAAAGCGAAGCAGATACACAAACTCAGAGTCGGTATGTGCTGAGGGCAGGTGAACACAGGCACACGAGGAACTTAATCGGGTATGTAATCTCTACATACCTACATTCGGAAAATGACTAGAAGTCTGTTGAGTTACACTATTGCTTAGTTGACAATGCTTATTGTCGTCATCACTTGAATCATTAATTTAACTTAATCTTTGTACATTACACAACTTTAACTTTAATCAACTTAACCCCATAAAGACTTCACGGTAACAGACATTTTCCGATAATTCGATTCGCTAAATAAAAATGTATGGGATTGATATATGCCTTCGCTAAATCACGTGATACTTCCCATACATTTATTCTATCGAACTTCGTTATCGTTTTTAAAATGGCACTTTGTCTAGGGCCCCAGGTTCGGCGTGTGCCTGGCTTTTGGCCGTGGGTACGCATGAGGCCGGCTACTGGCTTCACGCGTACCCTTCGTCAAATACAGGAACATTCCTTGAGCCTGACACGCTCCGAATCGCAACCTGTCTAGTAGCTTAGGGTTCCGGTCTGCGCTCCTCATAAATGTCCCTGTGGCAGTGATGTCAACAAGTTAGGACATCACGGACTGTCATGCCAAAAAAGTGCAAGCCGTTTCTCGAGACATGTAATATATTTTAATATATTTTAGTTATTATACATCAAACTACTACAACATGGAACCCGCGTGCCATACAAAACACTACGAATTTTATGAAACATTTAAAAGTGACATTTGCGTAGAGCATGAACTGTCATTTAAAACAAAACAAACATAATAATAAGTACGTAATTTAATGAAAATGTGACTTTACGGCAACCCATTAGAGTTTAAAATGTAATAGTTTTTGGTGTTTTGAATTTCTATAATTTAACTTGATTTGGTCACATAAAAAAAACACTTAAACATTTAGTTGAATAACTTTCATTGGAAATATTGAAAAATACAAACAAACTTAAACTTACATTACAAAATACAATTATGCAGTGAGAATGAAAAATATAATTACATAGACATTAGATAAGTTCATAACCATAGACTAACTTTTTATTTCTTTTTATTTTAGTTTGAGCTTGACATCAAGTTTTGATCCTTTTGATCCAAACATACCGCCACCCAAAGAACAGTAAAGTTCTTTTAAATTTACATGTTTCAAAAAATAATAAACAAATATGAATCAGAAATCCTTATCGATTGGTAATCTACATAATTTAATTATTGGCCTTTTAATTATACAATCATTACATTTTAAAGACACAACCCTGGTCAGTCCATCTGGGCCAGGGTGTTTTTCAATTACTCTACCTAAGCACCATTTTGCTGGAGGCAGGTTGTTATTAATAATAATCACTAAATCACCTATATTAATTTCAAATGTAGAATGGTTCCATTTAAACCGTTTTTGTAGAGACAATAAATAATCATTTTGCCATGTTCGCCAAAAGTTTTGCAATAACTGTTGCACATACTTCCATCGCTGAACCCAGGACACCTTTACATCAATTACAGGTTCGTCAGGTATTACAATTAATGATTCTCCAATGAGAAAATGAGCTGGGGTTATAGGTTCTGGAAATCCAGGTTCATCAATAGAGGCAGCACTAGTCCCTAGTGGACGTGAATTTAAACAAGCTTCAATTTGTGTGAGAAGAGTACTATACTCTTCAAATGTTAACTTAACATTATTTAACATACGTTTTAAATGATATTTAGTTGATTTAATTGCAGCCTCCCAGAGGCCACCCATATGTGGAGAGCTAGGTGGATTAAATTTCCATTCAGTACCATCATTTTCAATGAGTTTGAGAATTTCAATAGGCAGATTAACTTTACATTTTTCCTCCATAAACTTAATTTCCTTACTTGCACCCACAAAATTAGTACCACAATCACTCCACAACTCTTTACAATGGCCTCTGCGAGCTGTAAACCTTTTAAAGGCGGCTATAAAACTTGCAGAATCAAGACCTGATACTAATTCAATATGAACTGCCTTAACAGCGAAACATACAAAAACTGATATGTATGCCTTCTGAATTTTACAACCTCTCCCCGAGGAGAGTTTTAACAAAACAGGACCAGCAAAGTCAACCCCACTGATTAAGAATGGTCTATTAGGCACAACTCTAGGTTTGGGAAGTTGTCCCATTAATTGTGGTATGGGCTTTGCTGATTGCCTGACGCATGTAATACAACATCTTACACACTGTTTAATGAGAGCTTTTATACCTATTATCCAGTATTTTTTACAAATTACATTTAACATTAAACCCCTACCACCATGACATGTTCTGATATGAGCATCTTGAACAATTAATTTAGCTAAAGGACAATTTTTATTCAAAATAATTGGGTGTTTCATAATATATGGTAGTGATGAATTATGAAGGCGGCCTCCTACCTTAAGTAGGTGGTCACTATCAACAAATGGGTTTACAGTGTTGAGTCTACTGGATCGTTTTAACTTAACTTTTTTGTGGTTCTTTAAAATATTGATTTCTTCATTAAAGGACAGTGACTGTGACAATATAAGACACTGTGTCATGGCATGATTTAGTTCCTTATTTGTTAAGTAATTATTATCTATATTGAATTCTAAAGTTTCTCGAATATGTGAATTGATTTTAAATTTACATTTATAGTAAAAGCGATAACAATAAGATATAACTCTTACCAGTTTGCTTAACTTAGAGTACCTTCGGAGAATCAAAGACTGGTCATCACTTTGATCACATACTAATGTATTAACTTTGATTGTTCTTTTAATGACACGACACTCAAGGTCTGTTGAATGCACTGACTCTACTGAACTAATTGGCAACACAACACTTTCACTTAACCACGTCGGTCCATGCCACCATAATGTGTTGGCAGACAGCTCTGTCAGAGAGGCGCCTCTGGAGGCGACGTCAGCTGGGTTGTGATGAGATGGCACATGATGCCATTGCCTTACTCCAACACGGTTGATGATGTCTGTGACTCTGTTTGCCACAAAAGTTGACCAGTGATTTGGATCACGTTGAAGCCATGCTAACACGATGGTTGCATCTGTCCATGCATAGACATTGTTGTCTGTAATCTTCAGTGAGTGTTTTGCATGGTCGAGTAAATTTGCTAGAAGTACTGCTCCGCATAATTCTAGTCGGGGCAATGATATGTTTTTGATTGGTGCCACTTTAGTTTTGGCTTCTATAATAGAGACTTTGATGCCTTGTTTTGAGATGTATCTCAAGTATACAACTGCCGCATATGCTTGCATGGATGCGTCACAAAATCCATGAAGTTCAAGTTGATAATCTTCACTGTCGAGGACACCAAACCAGCGAGGTAAGTATATAGTTTGCATGTTCATTAAATTATCACGGTAGGTAATCCATTCTTGTTGAATATCATATGGTAATACATCATCCCATGAAATACTAGCCATCCATAATTTTTGAAGCATGATTTTTGCAACTATGACTATAGGTGCGAGCCAGCCAGATGGGTCATATATTTTTGCTATATCGCTAAGGATAGTTCTCTTTGTGTAGACCGTTGATGAAGGTAAGTTTATTTTTAATTCAAAATTATCTTGATGTATATTCCATGTAACTCCAAGAAGTAGTCTCCTTTCATCACAGTTTTCAATTAATTCACCGTTAGAACCCCATTTATGTAGCTTGAAACCACCCTTTTCTAATAGTTTAGTCATGTTTGTTTTAATTTTAGTCATTTCTTCAATACTATTTGCTCCCGAGATAAGATCATCGACATAGAAATCATTCCTCAAAATTTCTATTATGTAATTTGGAAAGTTTTGCTGTTCATCTACCGCTAGTTGTTTTAAAGTTTTAATCGCCAAATAGGGAGCACAAGAGGTGCCATATGTAACTGTAGTTAAGTAATATTCCTTTATTGGTTCACTGGTGTCAAATCTCCATAATATTTTTTGATAAATTTGGTCTTCCTTTTGAATATCTATTTGTCTATACATTTGCTTGATATCTGCTACTAATGCTATTTTATGTGTTCTCCATCGGATAATAATATCTCTCATTTCTGCTTGCAGAGGTGGCCCTATAAATAAGGTGTCATTTAATGATTTGTCGTTAGACGTTTTCGACGACCCGTCGAAGACAACTCGTAGCTTTGTTGTTGTATGTTGCTCATTAATTACAGCATGATGAGGTAAGTAGCATCCTTGATTTTTATTTACTTCAGAATTAGGTATAAGTGTCATATGATTTTGCAATAAATAATCTTGCATAAATTCATTGTATCTTTGGTGTAATAATTTATTTTTCTTGAACTTTGCTTCCACAGTATATAACCTTTTCAAAGCTATATTATAAGATTGACCCAAAGAAGGTGGATGACATTCAAAAGGCAGTTTAACTTGATATCTGCCTGATGAAATCCTTTTGTATGTATTTTCATAAAAAATATTGCATTGGTTTTCTTTATTTGTTAATAACCTTTCATGTACTTCTTCCAGCTCCCAAAATTTCTTTAAAAGATTATCTGAATCAACTCGGCAATGGTGCGATAAAATCATATTATGTTGATTGAAATTATGTGAAGTTCTTCCTGAAAGTAACCATCCAAGGTGGCTGTTTTGAATTATAATTGAATTAGTTGAATGTTTATGAAGTCCTGATTTAATGATACTTGCATATGCTTCCGCTCCCAATAGTAGGTCGATATGGCCTGGTTGGTCAAACTGTGGGTCTGCCAATTGGATATCTTTCAAAATGGGCCATTCGATTGAAATATTATGAGCTGGTAGTTGAGATGTGATGCGTCTTAATACGAACGCTGTGATGTTTACTTCATAATCCTTTTCATAAATAGATTGAATGTTGAATTGTACAGTTGATTTTGCAATTGATTGTTTAGATGCAAGGCCTGATATTTTGGTACGAACTGGTGTTCGCTTCAACCCCAATAACTGACATGCTGACTCAGTGATAATCGATACTTGAGAACCTTGATCTACGAGTGCTCTTAACATTTGACTTTGACATGACTTTGACTGTACATTCACTATGGCTGTAGCTAGAACTACACTGACCATATTTGAGTTTGTAGCATTATTTTGACATGAATGTAATGTGTGACCTTGTGTCTCACATACTTGGCGTTGTGTTGTTTCACTTTCCTGAGAATTATATTGATTAGGTTTTGATTGTTTGTTTGATTGTAAATCTCCCAATGTCTTTGAATTGTAATCATACATGTGTAACAAGGAATGGTGCTTTCTTGAGCAAATTTTGCAAGTGGACTGTAAACAATCTTTGACTGTGTGACCCTTTTTCATACAATTAAAGCACAACTGCTTCTCTTTGACAAAGTTTCTGCGTTCTGCAATTGATAATTTGGAAAATAGCTTGCAGTGACTTAAGAGGTGAATTTCCGAACAATACAAGCACATTTTGTACGGTTGGCTATTATATTCAGTAACAAATGATCGAGATGGTTGTTGCGAGATGGATTTAATCTCCCTTTTAACATTTTCTAAAGTCCTAAATCTTCTTTCCAAAAAATTACTCAATTCTTTCCAAGTAGGTAGTTCGGTATTTTGTATAGTTTGTTCAAACATTTGATGAGATTCAGAGTCTAATTTTGATAAAACCAAATATACAACAAAATCATCCCATTTGTCTGTTGGTACATCAATATTCTTTAGACAACTTAAGCACTCATTGGTATTATCTAATAATTCTCGAACTGACTTTGAACTCACTTGAGTAATCTTCCTTTGATTTAGAAACTTTGCGATAAAGCTGTTGACTATGCTGCGTTTATTATTATATCTGTTATTTAATAAATCCCAAATTATTTTATAATTGCTTTCTGTCGCGGCTATATGTTTAGTGAGAGATTCAGCTTCTAGTTTCAGGCATGATTTTAGGTATTGACACTTGTTAACGTTTGAAATTTCACTATTGTTGTCTATCAATGATGAAAACATCTCTTTAAATGTTGTCCATTCAGAATACGAACCGCTGAATGTGGGTAAATTTAATGGAGGCAGTCTTGTCGGCTGCATGACACTCACGGCACTATTATTGTGAATGACCTCTAATTTTTCGCTGGTTACCACCGCCGGTTCCAATTTTTCCATCAAATAAGCCTTTATTTCTAAGTATAATTCTGTGAAGGTTTCATAAACTTCCTGTACGAAATACGCCATCTTTTCACGCTCGGGCCCACTTAATTTCAACATGTCAGCGTGGTTGTTTTGAAATTTTGCTCCATATTCATTTAATAACTCCAATCTTGCCGCGAAGTATGCTCTTGTTGATCTTTCTTTTGGTGATTTTTTTATATTTGTGAAAAGTTTGGAAACTTGTTTAAATAAATCCAACTGTATTTCTTCCATCTTAGCTTTGTTTTAATGCAATCCGTCTCGATAGGACCAAATATTGTTTTTGGTGTTTTGAATTTCTATAATTTAACTTGATTTGGTCACATAAAAAAAACACTTAAACATTTAGTTGAATAACTTTCATTGGAAATATTGAAAAATACAAACAAACTTAAACTTACATTACAAAATACAATTATGCAGTGAGAATGAAAAATATAATTACATAGACATTAGATAAGTTCATAACCATAGACTAACTTTTTATTTCTTTTTATTTTAGTTTGAGCTTGACATCAAGTTTTGATCCTTTTGATCCAAACAAGAAGTGATCGTTACTACCTTTTACCATTGACGCGTGAAGGCAAGAGTCCGCCATGAATCTGTCAAAGGTGTTCTTTGGTATTTGTGACGAAAATTCCATTGTAGTATTTCGATGTTATTATATTATAATTATTTTTTTAAGGTTTCTAGTTTTAGGTTCAATAGTAAGTTTTGTTTTTTATTTAGAATAGATTATTTTCTGTAATTTGTATGGGACAGCCAGTCCATATATTACAGGTCAGTGTTCTGGATTCTCTAGATTCTGACACTGACACCTGTCTGCAGATTGGCTGTCTGACTGTGACACTGCTGACTGACAGATATTATTGATTTTGTTATGGTTTGGAGTTGGAGTTTTGAATTTGGGATATTATTTATTTTATGTATAAAAAAATCATAAACCTTTATCGACAAAGATCCTCCTATGCACCGATCAAATAAATTTTGTAATCTATAAAATGCCTGTTTTATTTGTTACATAATTGCTTAATTTTAAAATGGTGAAAATGTGAGTTTTAAAGTTTTTTCCCTTGCGGAGAACACAATTATTTTATACAAATATATAAATAAATCTATTCAAAATTATCTTCAAATATAACAAAATGTTGGGGCGGAAGCAAAGTTTAAAGGGAGAACCAGTTCTAGCTGATTACGGACCAGAAGAATCTTTAAACGAAAGTGCAGACATTGAGTGGGTAAACAAGGTAAGCTCAATAAAAATATCCATACTAATATTAAAAAGAGGTAAATTTTACGTTTGTTTACATGTTCTAACTATTGGAGGTTCACCAATAGTTAGAATTTTTGTCAGATTTATGGAAAACTCGCTGCATAACTTTGTAAATTATATACTAAAACCACTCTATCCATTGGTGAAAACAGCATGAAAATTGGTCCAGCAGTAGTTTTTGAGTTTATCGCGAACAGACAGATGCAGTGGAGGACTTTCTTACATATTATAAAACAAAGTCCTCTGCCGTGTCTGTCTGTCTGTTCGCGATAAACTCAAAAACTACTGCACCGATTTTCATGCTGTTTTCACCAATGAATAGAGCGGTTCTCGAGGAAGATTTTAGTATATAATTTACAAAATTACACGGGCGAAGTCGCAGGCAGCAGCTAGTTGTTTTATAATATAGTTTTATAATTTTGTGTATAATTAGAATTTATTACTATTAAAATTAATATTTTTATTTCATTTTTTGATATTTATTTTAAATATCAACAAATAAATTATGATTCATGAAGCACACAATACAGGCTTGCATGCCTAGTGTGTGTTTTCATAGCCAATTAACTAAAATATATATGTTATTGTAAATAAATAAATAAATATGTAGTGATGACTGAAAGCTTATTATCCTATAGAAAATATTTATTTATTTTAAAAGTGTAAGTGTAAGTGTCCCCATAATATTTATCAAGTTTTTGTTTCGTTTGCATAATAGTTTTTTTGCACAAAAAATAATTATTAATCAAGACACGAAATTCACTTTTCTCCATCTTTGCAAAAATTTGTTCAATTATTTTTCTTTAATGGCTGTCCCAAAACACTAGCCAGCGGTACTGACTGAAAATTTTAAATTTAGTCCTTCAAAAGAGTTGTGAACAAGGAGGTTTCATGCAATTTGCAATAATTTTATCACTCCACCCTTGTACATATTTTGGTATTACATATTTAATTATTTTTAGGCATACTATATTAACTCGTTCTGTTCTATTACAGCTATGGGTTAGAAGAGTTCTACGTTTTTGTGCACTTTTAAGTTTGATGTCTGTTTCCTTAAACACCCCAAAAACATTTGAAAAACATCCGCAACTTGAAACTGTAACATTTGCGGTGGATTGTTGTGTTACTCTTCTCTTCACTGCAGAAATGATAGCCAAAATGCATATTAGAGGAATTTTAAAGGTATTTATGTTTTTTTAGTTTAACAAAATCATCTTACCTATCTGGATTCTGTTAATTAAGTTTCTTCATATTTTTTCAGGGTGATGTCGCTTATTTGAAAGACCACTGGTGCAAGTTTGATGCTTCTATGGTATTCTTTCTATGGGTGTCCGTATTGCTTCAGATGTTTGAATTAACAGGAATTGTGCCAAGATATAATCATTTAAGTATATTAAGAACACCCAGACCTTTGATTATGATAAGATTTCTAAGGGTTTTCCTAAAGTTCTCTATGCCAAAGTCTAGGATTAATCAAATTTTTAAGTAAGTAAATATTACTTGGCTTTATTGAATTGATGCACTGCTGTCCCCTAGTTTAAAAATCATTGGGTAGAAGGCTCTACAGCCATGGCCATGCTTCCTTGGATTCCTGTACAACTTAAATCTCTTGAGTTTTTCCAATTTTAAGTGGGAATTAAAAATAATTATTAGCTGTTCTAACAGTGAAAGAAAAGAATCAGTAATCTTATTTAATATTTCAAACATGATGCATGTCTAAATAATATTTTATTGTTATTTACAGGAGATCAAGTCAACAGATATACAATGTGACATTATTTTTCCTCTTCTTTATGTCTTTGTACAGTTTATTGGGTGTACAATTTTTTGGAGAATTGACACACCATTGCGTTAGGAACAACACTCATCCCGAGTAAGTTTAATGTTGTTTTTAGTAAGAGTATGGTCACTCATAAGTCAAGTTAATAATACATCCCATTATAGCATTAAAAATTAGTTTTATACAAAGACTCGAATGTTATGACTTGTTAAATAAAGCACAATCATACAGGAAACTCGTGAATCTTGGAATATCCATCAATTTGTTCATATTTCTGTGAATCGGTTTATATTCTGTTATATGCTTATATGTGTAAAAAATAATGTTTCTGTCTCATTATTTTGTTTTTACTATGGCCATATCAGAAGACATGTAACTGTAAATGCAACCTTATTGAACCTTATAGATTTGAATACCTAAATTCTATTGTATAGAATTGAAATCCTAAAATTGCTAGTAACTAGTGGATATAGATTCTATGGTTTCATATTAAACAATAATATATTAATGTATTTTTATGGTTTCAGTGAAATAACAATAAACTCTTTGGCCATCCCTGACACATTTTGTTCTCCCGACCCTGGATCAGGATACCAATGCCCCGCAGGAATGAAGTGCATGAAGTTGAACTTATCTAAATATATTATGGGATTTAACGGATTTGAGGAGTTCAGTAAGTATTTAACTACGTTTTTTAAACTAATCTTCTTACAAATAGTTATTGGGCTCAATGAAATAGTTTGACCCTGAAAGGCGTTTTATGCAGGAAATGGGAGTTAAATAACAGACATCAGGTTACGGTACATAAGTTGTAGTTCCTCAAAGTAAGATATCTCCTCTATTACGTCATATCCATTAACTATCATAAGGTGTCTGGTAATCATCTAACTGTGAGGAAAACTCTTAATAAGCTATTAAAATTTGATCATCATATAATATACGTGACCAGCTATATGTTTTAGACAAAAACCGAAAACTCAACTGATACCTGCGAATTGTGAATATCAAAAATATATATAAACAGCAGGGTCTTCTCTAAGAGATTCACATGCAATAGCCACTTCATTATGTACTCAAATTAATATAGTTATTTTTGTGTATTCACAGCTACAAGTTTATTTACTGTCTACCAGGCGTCGTCTCAAGAAGGTTGGGTTTTCATCATGTACAGAGCGATCGATTCGTTGCCAACTTGGAGATCGGCTTTATATTTTAGGTAAGACTTCATATTCATAACCATATTCATAATGTTTTTCTTGTGACTAATTCTAAATTTTAGCAAGGTCTAATCTTGCATCGTAATGGAATATTATGCTCCGACATGATATAATGTTTGCAGCATAAAGTATAAAGCTTTTAACCATACTTTTAAATAATACACGTGAAATACTATTAAATATCAATAAGTGAAATCTTGATAATATTACTGTCATATGTACTGACATTTATATGTCAACAAAAAAAAATTGACATGATATGTCAATTTTTTTTGTGTCTTTTTACTGAAAAAGACACAAAAAAAATTTGAAATTGAATTCTGCCTAATGGAAGATGCACCCAATTTGGAAAGTAGTTGAATTTTTGTGCTAACTTTGGTTTGAGGAATTTTAATTGAATAGTTATATGGAGGACATATTAAATTTTGCCACTTATGTTTATAATTTTGCCTTCGTCTTGACGAAAATGGACTTGACTTGAACATATGACATGTCCATAAAATATTTTCTTTCAGCACTATGATATTCTTTTTGGCGTGGTTGGTGAAGAACGTGTTCATCGCTGTAATCACTGAAACGTTCAATGAGATCCGGGTTCAGTTTCAACAAATGTGGGGCGTTCGGAATCCCATCACTAAAGGGAGCACCACACAATTCTTCACTGGTGATGACAATGGATGGAAATTGGTCACTATTGATGAAAATAAACATTCTGGTAAGAAAATTTCTTGTTAGTAAATTATTAAAGGACCATAGTAGGATTAAAGATAAGGGATACCAGAGTTGAAAAGTTCATTTTCGAAGTTGACCTTGCCGGGAATCGAACCCTGGACACTTGAGACTGAGCATCAAGGCAAGCACTTTAACCACACGTCCAATTGGCTCGTCAAAATGTATGATTCTTTCATACGTTTCCTTTCTTCGCTAATATATTCAAGTCTACCTAAAAAATTGACAATGGCACACCGGTAAAGACCAACCGATCTATTGTTGATGATATTTTTGGCTTCAATAGATAATATAATATGGGATTTTTCAAATATTCCAGGCAGTGCTCCGGAAATATTTCATAAGATGTTGAGATCAGCTTACTTTCGTCTACTCGTAATGGGCGTCGTTTTGGCAAATGGCATAATAACAGCCACTATGAACTTCAAACATGACGGCAATCCCAGGGAATTCTTTTATGAAAAATACTATTACATTGAGGTGACTAAGACACATATTGTTATTATAGTGTAAATTATTATCATAATATTTTTTGAATAATTTTACTTTTTTAAACAGAATTTGAAACTATTGGGAACAAAATTGTCCCAATAGTTACTATATCAATATAATTTTCATGTAACTAGGGGAAATGACCAGTACGTTTTAGATATACATATCCCTGCTTAAAAACTAAAGGGCCATAAAACAAAAAAAACCCAAAAATACAATCTTATGGTTGTATTATGGTTGTATTATTGCATATTTAGTATATTTTGATCATTTTTTATATTTTCAAAAGTAACTTATATGCTTATATCTCTTCTAGTATTCAGTTTACTATAATAGTACTTAAAACATTTAATGCTACTTAAAAATGCGCTTCTAACAATATATAATATGCATATATTTGATATATCAATAAAAACAAAAAATAATTTTTTTTTTCTATTAGCTCTCCTGTTAAAAGTGTAATTTTGATTTGTGGCCCTTTAGTTTTTAAGCAGCGATATCTAAGTCAAGTAAAAAGTATGCGTAAGTATCAGGTTATACTTTTTTTTTCAGATTGCATTTACGGTGTTCCTAGATTTAGAAGCGCTGATAAAAATTTGGTGTCTCGGTTGGAAGGGCTATTTTAAGCATTCCGTCCATAAGTTTGAATTGCTTCTCGCCATCGGAACCAGCATTCACATAATACCACAGTTCTATATGTCTGGGTTCACATACTTCCAGGTACACTTAAATTTAGTTTGTTAATCGTTAAAAATTTTAAACATACATATACAGCAAGTTAAAAAAAGGTAACTGGTACAAAAATGATATTAGGTATGTTGCTAAGTTCACTATGATAAAAAGATAAATTAAAATATTAACTGCACTCCGCGACTTCTATCGAGTGAATGACACCTCAAGATATGAAAAAGAAAATGTACAGCTAGTTAAAATAGTGCTACATAAAGAAACTATAGAAGCTAAAGAAGGGCAAAGTTTTGTTTAAAAAAAATAGTCTGATGTTCAGAAATTACTTTTAAAAATCTCTCGTGCGAATTTCATAGCAAAATCAGGGAATCCATATTTTTGCTATTTTTATTATCCTTACATATTATAAAACAAAGTCCTCCGCCGCGTCTGTCTGTCTGTCTGTCTGTCTGTCTGTCTGTTCGCGATAAACTCAAAAACTACTGAACCGATTTTCATGCTGTTTTCACTAATGAATAGAGTTCTCGAGGAAGGTTTTAATATATGATTTACAAAGTTACGCGGGCGAAGTCGCGGGCACAGCAGCTCTAAATAACGAAATCAAAGAGCTAAATAAATAATTACTCATAATCTCGGCAGAGATAATAATAAAAGTTTTTCAAAAATAGAATAGAATTAGTAACATATATAATTATAGACTTTATAGTAGATTTTATATACAGAGGTAAACTTTACAATACGTTTTCCTTATAATCACTTTCAGGTACTTCGTGTAGTGAGACTGATCAAGGCGTCTCCCCTTCTGGAGGGGTTCGTGTACAAGATATTTGGTCCGGGCAAAAAGCTCGGCAGCCTCATCATATTCACAATGTGCTTGCTCATCATCAGCTCCTCCATATCAATGCAGCTCTTTTGCTTTCTCTGCGAATTCACCAAATTCGAAACGTTTCCTGAGGTACATGAACGTTTTTGTTAGTAAAAAATCTTCGAAAGAATTTTATTATATGTAGCATCAGTTTTCACCAAAACGGTTATAAATGTTGGATTTTTTTTTATTGCAGGCATTCATGTCTATGTTCCAAATATTAACACAAGAAGCTTGGGTGGAAGTGATGGACGAAACTATGGTTCGAACCAGTCAGACTCTGACACCTCTCGTGGCCATTTACTTCATATTGTATCACTTGTTTGTGACACTGGTAAGAAATTTCATTTAAAGTTTATTAATTTTATTCACAATAGACTTTAAATGGATGTGTGAAAAATTCTATTACACTTTGTCCGCTTTTTCAAATTTATGTTTTTGTTTCTTTGTAAACAGCAGAAAATAGCAAAAACCGATGGTATTCTATAAGACTTGGGTGATCGGAACAAAATTGTTTGTTAAATACGCTAAAGTTCACGTTAAGACTTTACGTTAAGGTTCGCGACCAAAAGCTCGAAAGCGCTATTGAAAATACGGCGCTTACGCATTCTTCCTTCGCTCACTCGCAATCGATTAAATGAGTTACGCAGAATTACATGACATTGGCAATAATAGAAACTCGTTGTTGTATTTTTCAGATTGTGTTGTCGCTTTTCGTAGCAGTTATCCTGGACAATTTGGAGTTAGACGAAGATATAAAGAAATTGAAACAGCTCCGTTACCGACAACAAAGTGCCGAGATTAAAGAGACTCTTCCTTTTCGTTTGAGAATTTTCGAGAAGTTTCCGGACAGTCCGCAAATGACCAAGTTACACAAAGTGCCCGGGGACTTCAATCTTCCCAAGGTATTATTCATTTCGCTATGAACACTATAATATTGTTACGTGCGGGGTGAGTTAAAATGCCGTTTAGGGTTGTAAGAACACGATTTATTACGCAGACCAAGATGACTTCCAAAATATCAGAGCTTTTCCAATTAAACCGTAAAACTTGCCAAAAGTCGTAAATAATTCACTCTATGTGTCAACAATGCACTGTCGCAAATATCTTCGCAAAAGCTCCCAAGAGTTGTTTTCGTATCGCTTGTTGTCGCAGAACTGTCCCACTCGAGCGATGGCACCCGTATTTATACACGCGCAGTCAGCCGCGATGTTTTTGGAAAACACTAGAAACTTTAAGGTAAACAAGCTCGTACACAAGTAAACAAGTCATAAAAAACAAACATTGTAAACAACTTTCTGGCTTAAGGGAATGTGAACCTTATGTCGCGAACATAAGGAACAGTTTTCTCTGAGACAGGAGAGCTTCCTTCTACGTATGGAAATTTCCATACGCCCAGGTCTCATGATAAACAACAACACGCTGTTTGTTTATGATAAACAAACGCTTCGAGAATGTTCGGTCGTAACATTACCCCCCTCTTAGTTATGATCGTCCCGATCATCATTCGTGCCGTGATACTTTGTCAAACGGTCAATGTGTACGACCTTCGGTTTTCCTCTTTGCCCCTTTTTGATTCGATAGGTGACGTCGTTGATTTTTGTAACCACATTGTAAGGTCCTTCCCATCGTGCTTGCAACTTTGGGCTTTTGCCCTTTTTCCTGAAGGGATTATGAAGCCATACGAGAGTTCCCTCTTCAAAACCGTTGATGTTTGATCTCCTATCATAACGGGTTTTCATTTTTTCACCGGTCTTGAGACTGCACTCGCGAACTAGCTTATGCACTTCATCCAGCTGTTCTCGAAGATCGCTGACATAATCCGTCACAAGTCTTGGGCTATTCGGCGGAGACCCTGTTATTGCATCGACTGGTAGTCTTATTTCTCGTCCAAAATTCACTCTGGCAGGGGTAAAACTAGTACTATCATGTACAGCGGAGCGATAAGACAGCAAGAAAAGAGGAATGTACTGGTCCCAGTCTCTCTGATGTGAGTCGACTACTTTAGCCAAATTATTTTCCAATGTTTGGTTAAACCTTTCGACCATTCCGTCAGACTGAGGATGAGCTGGTGTCGTACGGGTCTTATGTATACCGAGAAGGTTGCACATTTCTTGAAATAGGGCTGATTCGAAATTTCTCCCCTGATCGGAGTGTATTTCCAGAGGTACGCCATACCGACAGATTACATCCTGAACTAGCTTCTTGGCAACAGTTTTAGCTTCTTGGTTAGGGGTCGCAAACACTTCCGGCCATTTGCTGAAATAGTCTTGCACTACAACGATGTATTTGTTCCCATCCTCAGTTTCAGGAAATGGTCCGGCCACGTCTATAGCGATACGTTCCCATGGTGCTCCTACATTGTAGAGCTTCAGTTTTCCCCTACTTCTTGTCTGTGGTCCCTTGACTGAAGCGCATGCGTTGCATTTACGACACCAATCTTCTACGTCTTCCCGGCAATGGACCCAGTAGAACCGCTGTCGCACTTTCAAAAGGGTTTTCTTCACTCCAAGATGACCACCAGACACCCCATCATGGATATGACGTAGTAGAGGAGATACCTTACTTCGAGGGACTATAACCTGTACAGTCACCTGATGCCCGGTATTAGACTCCCATTTCCTGCACAAGATTCCGCCTTCCAGGGTCAAACTATCCCATTGAGCCCAATAGCTTTTTGTAACAGGACTGGAAGCTGATACATCCGCCCACTCAGGTTTCACTCCCTTTTTTATCCAATCTAAGATCAATCGCAGGTCGTCATCTTCCTCTTGCGCCTTCCTCATATTTTCTCCAGACCAGTCATCGTCTAATCCTTGGGTACGGATAATTTTTACTGATTCCTGAGACTCTTGTTTCCTGCAGTGTTTACAGATTTCAGGACATGGTCTTCTCGATAGAGCGTCAGCATTACCATGACCTTTACCACTTCGATGTTCTGTTGCAAAATGGAATTCCTGCAATTGCTCAATCCACCGTGCTACCTGTCCTTCAGGACTTTTAAACTGAAGAAGCCATTTAAGTGCAGCATGGTCCGTCCTTAAGGTGAACTCACGTCCAATGAGATACTTGTGAAAGTGCTGCAAGGTCTTCACTACAGCTAACAACTCTCGACGTGTAACACAGTAGTTTCTCTCTGGCCTGGAAAGCGTTTTGCTGTAGTACGCAATCACAACTTGTTTGTCTCCCTGCACTTGTGACAACACTCCACCAATACCCGTGTTGCTGGCATCCGTATCCACAATGAATTTTCCATTCCGTGTCGGATAGCCCAATATCGGGGACTCACATAAACGCTGTTTCAGTTCTTTGAAAGCGTTGTCACAATTTGCGTCCCAAGCAAACACCTGTTTATCTTCAGTCAGGCGATGGAGGGGTTTGGCTATTGTTGAGAAATTTTTGACAAAGCGCCTGTAATATGCGCATAAGCCAAGGAAGGATCTGACTTCGGTTTTATTCTTTGGTGTAGGCCAATCTTTTACAGCTTTGATCTTTTCTGGATCTGTTTGAACTCCTTCCTTAGTGATTATGTGCCCCAGATAGCTAACTGCGTTGCTGAAGAAGGTACACTTTTTAGGACTTAGTTTTAAGTTTGCCTCGCGTAGACGGTTGAACACCTTTTCAAGGTTCTGGAGATGTTCCTCGAAGTCACGACCCATGATGATTACGTCGTCCAGATACACCAGGCAAACATCTCCCAGAAGACCCACCATAACTCTGTCCATAAGGCGCTCAAACGTTGCGGGAGCATTACACAAACCAAACGGCATGACATTGAATTGCCAAAGTCCATTTCCGATGCCCGTAGAGAATGCTGTTTTCTCCTTATCCTCTGGACTTATTTCCACCTGCCAGTACCCACTTTTAAGATCAACGGTAGAAAACCATTCCATTCCACTGAGCATATCTAAAGTGTCATCAATACGCGGTAGAGGATAGCTGTCTTTCTTGGTAACGTCGTTCAGCCTTCGGTAGTCTACACAAAACCTGGTTGTGCCATCTTTCTTTTTCACCAGTACCACAGGTGACGACCAAGGGCTTGTAGATGGTTCGATGACTTTGTTTGCCGCCATATCCCTTATCATATCCGCAACTTCAGCTTCTTTTGCCCACGGGATTCGACGAGGTCTTTGTCGTATAGGTCTTGAATCGCCGGTGTCTATTCTGTGCTTCACAAGTCCTGTTCTACCGCAATCATTTCCAACGGCAAATATGTCTTTGAACCGCATTAAAAGATCCTGAGCTTGCCTCAACTGAACTGACGACAAATTTCCTTTCAGCGAATCCAATAACTGCGATACCTGGTAGTCTGTGCTATTTACTGCGTTTGTTGTACTGCTTATACGTCTTAAATACTTCACTTCCTGACACTTTCCAACTACGCTGTTTCTTCTGAGCTGTACCTCTTCATTGCTGAGATTTAAAATTCTTACTCTGCCTATCCTGCTTGTCATTAGTAGTGTTCTGGCCATTATCCAATTAGGATGTGTTCCTTCATCCTCCGCAATGACACATAACCCGTTCTTGACGTTGGATGAGAATTTCGTCATTACTAGATTTTCTGATCTGGGAGCTAGCCTGACGTCCCTTAAACAATAGAGTGTACATGGGGTCGAGCCTTCTAAGAAAACTTCTTGATCAGGAAATTCGAGTACTCCTTGGTCGACGTTCAAAATACAACGGTGATTTTTTAAGAAATCCAGTCCTAATATGCAGTCGTCAGTAATATTGGCAATCAGCACTGAGTTTGAGTACGACTGACTACCAATTCCAATTTCCACGTCTGAGTCACCGAGGACAGGTACTGGCTGGCCCGTTGCTGTTCGTAGCTGACATGTTGGAGATCGTTGCTTCCATGAGATAGTTCGTTTTAAGAGTTCAGGTCTTACAATGGTGCGCGATGCTCCTGTGTCTATTGTGAACCTGCACTTTTTACCGTTCAGCGTACCCTCGATGCTTAAACTGTTTCCGTTAGAAGCTTGTCTGATAGTAATAGCAGGGGCTTTCCTTCTCCCAGCCAGCGCCTGCCCCGCGGCCCTGGCAACGCTTAGTTTAACTGCCCCTCGTCAACTTGGGTCTCCATCTCTGAGACCCTTTTTCTCTTCTTCTTTGGGCAGTCCAGCCTTATGTGGCCTTTTTCACCGCAGCCATAGTAGGTCGGGCCATAGCGAGGCTTTCGCTCCTCGGCTACCAGCTCCCTGACCTTGAATGGCCTCGTGTCACGCCGCACAGCTTCCACTTCCAGAGCATGTGCCAGTGCACTCTTCAGGGTCTGGTGGTGACCCAAACGTACCGCTGCGCGAACTTCGCCGTCCCTTATCCCGTCCACAAAAGCTTGGAGTAGAGTTATTTCTACTGCATTCGGTGTTGATGTATAGGCGCGACGAACTAATCTCTCGATTTCGTCAGCCCACTGCTGGAGTGTTTCCGTGGGCTTCTGCGTGCGATCGCGTAGTTGAGCCCTATACGTGTGCTCCATGTGCTTGTCACCATATCGTGTCTCTAGAGCTTCCAGTAGGGCTTGCAGAGATCTTCCTTCTGTAGGGAGTCGCTCCAGAATCAGTTGGGCGTCTCCTCTTAAGGCTGGAGTCAACGCCATGAATGCTTGATCCTCAGTCCAGCCGCTGCAGTTAGAGAGGGTTTCGAACTGGTACTTATAGGCTGTCCAGGAAGATGTGCCATCAAACCGTGGCAAGTCCAGCCTACCTTGTGTAGGTACCGGCGCAGTGAAGACTGCCTCCCTCGTCACCAACTTCTGCACTTTCTCGGCGAGCGCCTGGTGGCGAGTGTCGGTTTGGTCGAGTCTCTCTTCCAGGCCTTCGACTTTCACTGAGACCCCTTTAACTTCGGACTCTACCTTTTTAACTTTATCGCAGATGACTTCAAGGCTTGTGTCCAATTTCGAAAGCAGCATTTGGCTAGCAGATTCCTGTTCACGGCGAGCGGCTTCCTGTTCACGGCGAGCGGCTTCCTGACTGGCTTGTATGCTCTGCACAGCAGCTTCCTGACTGGCCTGTATGCTCTGTACAGCAGCTTCCTGTTCACGGCGAGCGGCTTCCTGACTGGCTTGTATGCTCTGCACAGCAGCTTCCTGTTCACGGCGAGCGGCTTCCTGACTGGCTTGTATGCTCTGCACAGCAGCTTCCTGTTCACGGCGAGCGGCTTCCTGTTCCCGGCGAGCGGCTTCTTGACTAGCCTGTATGCTCTGTACAGCAGCTAGCAGCGCAGCGAGGTCCATCGACGGGCTCGATATAGGTACTGCCGTAGGAAGCAAATCAGCATCGGTGCCTTCCTCCGGCTCCTCATGTGCTCGTTGTCTCGCAGCATCCATCTCCACTTGCCTCCTGGTCCGTGGAGTACGAGTTCCTTCGTCCCGTGGCATTAACGGCATCCCACTTCTGACACCAGTTGTTACGTGCGGGGTGAGTTAAAATGCCGTTTAGGGTTGTAAGAACACGATTTATTACGCAGACCAAGATGACTTCCAAAATATCAGAGCTTTTCCAATTAAACCGTAAAACTTGCCAAAAGTCGTAAATAATTCACTCTATGTGTCAACAATGCACTGTCGCAAATATCTTCGCAAAAGCTCCCAAGAGTTGTTTTCGTATCGCTTGTTGTCGCAGAACTGTCCCACTCGAGCGATGGCACCCGTATTTATACACGCGCAGTCAGCCGCGATGTTTTTGGAAAACACTAGAAACTTTAAGGTAAACAAGCTCGTACACAAGTAAACAAGTCATAAAAAACAAACATTGTAAACAACTTTCTGGCTTAAGGGAATGTGAACCTTATGTCGCGAACATAAGGAACAGTTTTCTCTGAGACAGGAGAGCTTCCTTCTACGTATGGAAATTTCCATACGCCCAGGTCTCATGATAAACAACAACACGCTGTTTGTTTATGATAAACAAACGCTTCGAGAATGTTCGGTCGTAACAATATTTTTTACTTCTTGCCCTCAAGTATCAAGAGGCCTGATATCGTCATCTAAGAATGAATGAAAAAAAAATGGATAGGGAGTCGCGCTATCCATTTTACGCGCAGGTTTACCGTAACATGCTCTAACATTTTTCAATTGTGCAGATTACTTTCAACTTACAACTTTCGTGCAAGCTACTATTGTATTATTGTGGCAAGAGAGGTGACGATGAGTGAGTTGTGTGTGGGTGACAGGTGCGCGAGTCGTTCATGCGGCAGTTCGTGACTGAGGAGGGGGAGGAGGAGGGGTGCGCGACCGGCGGCGGAGGGGTGGCGGGCTCCTGCTCGGCCTCCAGTATGTCGAGGCGCGCACGGGAGTACATTGGCGTGCACAACATATCGTTCCCATACCGCAAGCGTTGTCCGCTCAACACCATCGCAGTCGCGCCGCCCATGCAGCGCCCGAGCTCGGCGCTCAGGCGCCACGTAGTCGCCTCCATCATCAAGTAAGTCACTCGACCTGTCTGTATACCTGTCGACGAACTGGTCTACTGCAAAGACTCCTTATTATGACCGAAGTTGACACAAGGCGTACCACACCAAATCTTGTGGCGTACCACCACACACTCAGTGTTCTCTTGAGCAATCTCTGTGCGTAACAGTCGTATACAAAGTGTTATTTTATGCGTAATAAAACGAATTATACGGCTGCATTATTATAACCTACTATACGAAAGTGAATTATAACAACGATGTTAGTCGTACCATGAGTATACAGAATTAATGCGTATGATCATGGCTTTTTAGTAATTTTACTGCCATCTGTACTAGCGAACGTTTGTTTCTGTCGTGAAATTTCGGCTGCGTTCCTTTGTACGTAATGATAGTTTCACTAAAGCACTCTACCCAAATTAAGCTTTTTTTATTTTTTTGCTGTTATTATATATATTTTTTTGCTGTTTTATTTTATTATTAATTTAATTTTTTTCCAGGTTCAGTTAAATGTTGCTGTTAGTTCACGTTTACATTGTAAGATTTTATTTAATTTTTTAATTTAAAAATTACCTACATCGTTTAATTTCTCCCGGAAGATAAATTTTTAAGTCACATAGAATTTTTGGTATGTAATGAGAGTTATTTTTTCCAGTGATTCAAACAACCACCGGCTGGTTCTTGGCGATTCGGCCATGTTAGCTACGGCAGGAAAGTCTGGCCTTAAACCGCAAGGAACTATTTCCAGTGCGAAACAACTGCGAGTGGATCAAAAGAAGTATGTACCATATTTGATTTTAATCCAACACACACACACACACACATATTTTATATCCACACACTTTGTATTAAACTCTTACTTCGTACGTGTCCCCTCTTTCTTAGGTGTTAAAACATTCATTCAATCTTTATTGCACATAATATGTATATTTATTTTCAGGCGTTGATTTTATTTATATTTTTACATACTTTTTTTTCTGTATGAGACGTACCCTCTGTCCTTTTCTGCATCGCTGAAAACGTGTATGTATAACAAAGAAACATACAAACGAGCAATCTCACTTTAAGTTGATGCGAATGTTAAATGTTAAATTTTAATGTCCCTTTGTAATTACAAAATAAACAAGCAAGGCACGTCCGTGGGTCTTCCGGAGAGGGGGACACACAGTCATGGGACAGTTAAAAATTGTAAGTCCGGTTAGGTTTGGCTCCCGCTCTATCCGTCGCTCGGTGCGCAGTGGGTCGTTCAAGCTGAAGCAGACGTACGAGCACCTGCTGGAGAACGGCGACATCGGCGCCGCCTCGCGCGTCGTGCCCTCCTCCCGCGCGCGGCCTCCCTACCTCGACATCCGCCTGCTGCAGGCCAAGCGCCAACAGGCCGAGATGAGGAGGTATGTCTATACTCCATACTAATATATTAAATCGAAGTCCCTGTTTGTGCTTTATTATCTACTGCTCTTCACTAAATTTATTATCTAGTATAAACCAGTTTATAATATTAAGATGGCAACGCCGACTGGGTATGCAAGTGCGCTTGATGGGATAACAAAAGAATAGGGGAATATGCTTTTAATGTTCATACCTGTTCTCGTTTTTAGGTTCAGAGAATCTATTTCCTCGTGCGTGGTGTCAAGTCTCCTATACTTTTCTATGTCAAGAACAAATTTGAATATTGTAGGAATCAGCGAGAGGAGGATTTAAGAGAAAACCACCCTCTGTTCGACACGCCGTTACTGATTGTCCCGCGCGAGTCCCGCTTCAGGAAGATTTGTCGCGCGATAGTGGACGCTCGCTACGATGCCAGACTCCGTGATCCCGTCACTGGCAACGAGCGGAAAGTGCACTACAAAAGCTTCCAGTGACTATTTCTATTTACTAAACTATTATTAATATAAATTATCTGTTTCCGATACGCTTGAAACTCAGAATACTGAGCGAACCAGAAGTAACAGAACTACTTTTGTGTAGCCACTCTGTCGACCGTATTGTATTTTTTAGGTTTTTTAAATTGCTACTAGATTATAGGATCACCAACTATTCACATACCTATACCATTTATAATTTTTGTCGTTAAAAATAATTCTGTATCATATTATTCCAGCAACTTTCTGGGCTTGGTGACATACTTGGACTGGGTCATGATAATGGTCACAACATTGTCGTGCCTCTCTATGATGTTCGAAACGCCTACTTACAGAGTTATGGAAAATTTCGCCCTTCAGGTAAAATTCCGAATATTGTATAGTAAGTAATCGTTAGATATTTATATAGTCCATAAAGAAATTCTAGTTTATCTAAATGGAAACTGCATTAAGAACCTGCGCCTTTTTCTAATATAATCCCATAGTCTTCATGGTTCTAAAATTTACTCATACTAATCTCTTCCTTTTATAATTAATACATTAAGCCAATTTTTAGATTAAAGTTTTAAATGTGTCCAGTCAAATAAAAGATACAATAAAGCATTATTTTTCTTTAAAGTACAGCTCTTGAATTTCCTGAATTTATCATGAATAAGTTGTGTATATATTTATTTACTAAAATAAATTTATTTAGATTGCAGAGTACGGGTTCGTAATTTTCATGAGTCTCGAACTTGCTCTGAAGATATTGGCTGATGGACTATTTTTCACGCCGAAAGCCTATTTGAAAGACGCCGCCGCCGGATTAGACGTTTTCATTTATATTGTAAGTCATAATTATTGCATTTTTTGTGAATTATAAGTAGTACATGCAGGATGACGGTCCATTTGATGGTAGGTGGTTATCGTCGTCTAAGCATAAAAGCAACATGAGGTGAGTGCGGGTGCGCTGCCGATTTTTATTCCATTGCCTGCAGCATAGAAAGGGTGAAGGAAAGGATTAATGATTGACTGCATTCCTCATTCGTGAAGAGTGCATTCCATGAAATGACAGTTACCATCATAGCAGAGGACTTCAGATAAATAATGTATGCACTTTTGGTTCGTGATAAATGGTTCCAGATACAATCTTATCCCTTATACCTACTGTATTCTATGGATGTTCTTGAAGTCATAAGTTCAAAAGTTAGGGTTGGTCTTGGACTGTCTAGCTAGAACACAATCTGACTACATTTGATTTTTGCCTAGAGCTTAAATTGACATAAGAGTAATGAGACATATGTAGTACATAATGAGTCGAGCACTCAAATCTACTATGACACAAATTGACTAGTACCGAAAATATCTAGAACACATTTCGCCTACTATGGTATTTTGTTTTTGAATGTATAGTCGAGGTGAAAAATAAAAATACAGAAATAAAAAAATAAAAAACTAATTATGTCATAAATTTTAGATATATTATGTTAAATCATTTGGACAGCAAATTTAATTAAAAAGAAGTCACCTCGGACGAAACTTAAATAACTTAAAATGAATCTTCACGATATTAAAAAAATCGGGTAGGTACTTCATTTTAAAGATCTTATAGAGTCGAAATGTGACGAACCTTTTAATTCCCCGACCATACTTAACTTATTAAATAGACAGGTAAACATAAAAAGCTATCTTTTTATGTGTACCTGTCTATTTAATAAGTTCCTATGAAATAAATTTTCTGCCTGAATGTCCAGATAATTTGGGTTCATGTCATTATGCTATTTAGGAAAAATATGCACTAATCAATAATTTGTGTCATATTAGACACAAATTGATAGTAGAGTTGTGTGCTCGACTCATTATGTAGTAGTCAATTTAAGCTCTAGGCAAAAATCAAATGTAGTCAGATTGTGTTCTAGACAGTCCAAGACCAACCCAAAAGTTAGGCCATGTTTCATAAACTTGATCGTGATTTTCAGGTGTCGCTGACGTTTCTGTGCTGGATGCCATCGCGGGTGCCTCCCGGCTCCGGCGCTCAGATGCTGATGATCTTGCGATGCGTGCGTCCTCTACGTATCTTCACGCTCGTTCCGCACATGCGCAAAGTCGTCTACGAGCTATGTCGCGGCTTCAAGGAGATCCTGCTGGTGACCAACATTCAATTCCTATCGCTAGTCTCTTCACGTAAAGTTAATAATAGCGTTTAATATGATTTTTATCTCCTTCGCGAAAATAACGTATTGTTAAAAAAATGAAAACCGTTTATTGAGTATAGAGTATAGACAAATAAAATACTGGTTAAATAGTATTTTATATCTATGGTATAGGCCTAGATAAAACATTTGTATCCATTCCATAAACCATTAAAAACTAAAAAATAATAATAAACGTTTTCATATATAATATATTGTTATTTTATTTCTAGGTATCCACCTTACTGATTCTGCTAATGTTCGTTTTTGCGAGTTACGGCGTACAGTTATACGGAGGAAGGTAATTTGAAAAATATAAAATTTTTATTGTAATAAAATTCTTTTATAAATTTTCTATGTTTGTATTTAGGTACGTTTTGTTGTTTTATATAATGTTCCCTTATTGTACTAAAATGTGTTGCCATGTATTTATTGTAAATTATTGTATAGGTACCAGATATATTATGTAGACTAATTATGTATAATATGATTATGTAATTCAGTAGACTCCCACGATACAAGCATAGCTTAGTGTGGGGGTCAACGATAACTTGTGGTCACTGTACTTTATTTTTTGGAAATAAATTATTATTATTATTATTATTTCTGTAGCGATATTTTACTTTACAATACATAGTTTGATATTGTTTGTGATGCAGATTGGCTCGTTGCAACGACCCGACGATAAAACGACGCGAGGATTGCGTGGGAGTATTCATGCGACGCGTATTCGTCACCAAAATGAAACTGAAGCCAGGCATCAACGAGACCTTCCCCTCGATGCTAGTGCCTAGAGTTTGGTAACTACACAACCTAATACTTATTATCATATTATAATAATTATACCAAACTATTCTCGCTACTAAGTTACGTTGCATTTTGTCTGAATTTGAATGAAAATTGTGTTTTTCAGGGCAAATCCGAAACGTTTTAACTTTGATAACATCGGCGATGCACTGCTAACGTTATTTGAGGTTCTCTCGTTCAAAGGATGGTTAGACGTTCGTGACGTTTTGATTAAAGCATTAGGCCCGGTAAGCACGAAGACATTTTTTAATTATTGATTAAGCATTGTCTTTTTTTCTCATCATTAAATTTCACGTATTATGTGTAATTTTTATTATGTTAAAATATGTTTAAATATTTTTATTTAAAAATTTATTTTACACATAAAAGATAATTTGGTTAGTTGCAATAGTTCCTCTTGCGAAGTCCTAACCGAAGTTAAATTTACTTGTTGAATATTTGCAGGTGCACGCAATATACATCCACGTGTACATATTCTTGGGTTGTATGATTGGTCTCACTCTGTTCGTGGGCGTCGTCATTGCTAACTATTCAGAGAACAAGGGCACAGCACTGCTCACCGTCGACCAGAGGAGATGGTAACTATTTGCTTGTCTATTCGGGTTTCATGGCTTTCGGGGCGGGCTACTTTCTTACTTTCTTTCTTTGTTCTGTCATCCGTCCTCTATTGAAAAGGTAATAAGAGCCCAATTCCCTATTCTTTCCTAATCCCTTATCCTTAATTGTCCTTCCTACTATGGTCGCATTTGCAGCACCTGTGCTGCAAAAAATGCAAATCGATATTGTCTTGGAACACAAAACTTAAACAATGCGTAAGCCGTGCGTGTAATTGTGTTGAATAAACTAATGTCCATACGCTTGATTTGCATGGACAGCGATTTTTTTTTGCTCTGTGATTGCTACGGTATTAATTTTTTAGCATGCATGGACGTTTTATATTGCAGGTGCGATTTGAAGAAGCGTCTGAAGATCGCTCAGCCGCTGCACCTGCCGCCGCGGCCCGACGGCCACAAAGTGCGCGCGTTCGCGTACGACGTGACGCAGAACCTGACGTTCAAGCGGGTGATCGCGATAATAGTGCTGATGAACAGCGCGCTGTTGGCGGTGACGTGGTCGCGGTACTCGGCGCACACGGAGAAGCTGGCGCTGACGTCGGCGCTGCTCACGCTCGTGTTTGTGGTGGAGGTGCTGCTCAAGACCATCGCCTTCACGCTGCGCGGCTACTGGCAGTCGCGTCGCAACCGCTACGACCTGCTCGTCACCGTCGCCGGCTGCTTTTGGATATTCATGCACTTCACACTTAAGGTAACATATTTTTTAGTTCACCAAACATGTTAATCATTTACAATCTGTAAACTATTTCAACTGATCTGGATCATTTTTCAAAGGTCAAGTAAAGTAACTTCTTCAATATTTCATCCAATACAGTTTCGAGAGTAATGGTTACGACTTTTTAACATACCATACCAATGACAGCTACATTTGGGTACATCATCAAATAAGAAAATAATGTTTTTACAGAATGACCTGTCGTACTTCGTTGGGTTCATGGTTGTAATATTACGCTTCTTCACAATAACCGGCAAACACACAACGCTCAAGATGTTAATGCTGACGGTGGGCGTGAGCGTGTGCAAGAGTTTCTTCATTATATTCGGAATGTTTCTACTCGTGTTCTTTTACGCGCTCGCCGGCACCATTGTCTTCGGGAACGTCAAGTACGGCGAAGGGATAGGCAGGTGAGTACAGCCTTTTCTTGTTCAATTCTTAAAATAAGATGCCCATTTGATTTTTATAGTACAGTCGGGGTAAGAAAAGGTTCGTCACCTTTAAGTCGACATTTGATTGCACCAGGATAATTGTCAGTTATGCCAAAATTTCATTTCAAACGTCTGTCAGTTGCTAAGCTTAGTGTTATAGTTTCAAAAGGTAGTAAAAGTCTATGATTTTGACAAAGGAAAGAATTTGAATACTGACGAAGGTTTTCCTACCCCGACCTTACCTTCCTTAGAAACTTTATAACCGTTCTCTACTCGAAAATACTGTTGTTGTAACTGGATGAAAAATTATCAGTAGCGTATATAAATAAGTATACGATTACCTTTTTTTGTGTTGACTATTTGGTTTTGCAATAGTAATCTTAGAAAAAGTAATGAAAGTAACAAATGCCATTTTGTCCTTTTTCTTTTTAGGCTTTATTTATATCAATGTATTGGAAACATGCTTAGTTAATTCTCGTCGTCTACTTACTTACTACAGAGAAAAAGCAAAGATTTTTAAAGTTCTCCTTCCGATTCAGACACATGCAGACTTTTACTTTGAACGAACTAGTTATTTACGATGACAATGTTAAATTAAGATGTAATACTTATTTGTCAATATAAATTGTGGTCAGGCGTGCGAACTTCAACTCGCCGACGCACAGCGTGGCGATGCTGTTCCGCATAGTGACGGGCGAAGACTGGAACAAGATAATGCACGACTGCATGGTGGCGCCGCCCTACTGCACGCCCGCCGACAACTACTGGGAGACGGACTGCGGCAACTTCACCGCCTCCCTGGCCTACTTCTGCACCTTCTACGTCATCATCACCTACATCGTGCTCAACCTGCTTGTCGGTACGTCTGCTATCCCTTGCTCACTCACCGAACACTCACCAACACAACAGCAGACGTGCTGTCATTTCACAGTGCCCAAATGACTGCGAAACGCAGTGTGCCCTGCCACTATTTAAAAAGTTATTAAAAAGTAGGAGTTTCTCAAATATATAACACCACTTTAACGAGTTTTCTAATTGCAGCTATTATAATGGAGAACTTTTCGCTATTCTACTCAAATGAAGAAGATGCATTATTGTCATACGCTGACATAAGGAACTTCCAAAACACATGGAACATTGTCGACCTTCACCAAAAGGGAGTTATACCTGTTAGAAAGGTAAATGTATTTTTTGACTCTTCCTTTCATTTTTACACCGAATAAATTAAAGCAACTGCGATCAGATTCGGTTTTATGACGCTGTAATCGTGGCGGATTCGCTAAGAGATGTTTCATTACGACGATTGCTAGTCTAAACCGAGTTTCCCAAAGAGTGGGCCTTAAGCTAAAAATGCCCATGATGTGCCAATCCCAGTAACAGCTGGGCAATCAACTCTCTAAGTTGTTGATGAGTACCTCTACTGGGTATAAAGATTCAACTTCAAGAACGAGGTCAATCATCGAATCTATTAGTTCAGATAGGCAGAGTTCAGGAAGGTCCGATACATATTCTTGTCCATATTCCTCAGTACCCTTAATACGAAGGTTTAAGACCAATGTGTGTTACCAGTAAAAACATATTTCACTGAAACGTGCCCTCTAACTATGGGCCTCGTAAGTAAGTTTAACGTCTCTCAACGAGCTCACTCCACGGGTCAGCATTTCAGCAAGCGCAGTGTATGACGTCCACCTAGAAAATGGACTAACGACTAATAAAGGCCGTGAGTCGGATCCAGGCTACTTCTGACCAGTCCTACTGGAAAATAATGGCAGAGACCTATGTATTAAAAATATAGGCAATTCTTAACATTAGTTAATTTATGAAATGTGAATGAATAATGTTTCAGGTTAAAATTATTTTGCGTCTGCTAAAAGGTCGTCTCGAATGCGATACGCACAAGGAACGTCTCCTGTTCAAATATATGTGTTACGAATTGGAGAGATTGCACAATGGGGAGGATGTCACCTTTCATGACGTCATCAAGTAGGTGTAATTTTTTTTTGTGAAACCATAGACTTAGAGAGAATGAACTGAGCAATGCCCGCATGAAATTGACCACTTTCTAGAAAGAGAGAAAGCGATCAAGGTCTATAGTAACTTCGAGGACCAATAACCATTATATTATCTATTTGTTAATGTCACTGGTCTTATGTTTCGTCTGCTTTTGTTCAATTCTACTGCGAGTATAGCGAGAAAGGATGCGTACAAAATTGTTAATCGATTTCAGCATGCTATCTTATCGAACGGTCGACATTCGTAAGTCTTTGCAAATGGAAGAGTTACTGGCGAGGGAGGAGTTTGAGTTTTTGATTGAGGAGGAGGTCGCCAAGCAAACTATCCGGACGTGGCTCGAAGGATGTCTCAAGAAGATACGTGCGAATAGCAGTGTAAGTTAAGACAAATTATGCAATTTGTAATAACATATTTATATACATAATTTTTACAAAATGCATTTAAATAATTTACAGAATCAACAAACAAGTCTGATAGCAGGCCTTAGGAAAACAAACGAACAGAATGTAGACATGAACAGTGAGAAATTTGAAAAGGACAAGCAAGACAACGAACCACAGGTAAGCAACTTGGTTGCGTTTAACAATTGATGGGATACCTGTATAGAAAGTAAATCATAAAATACTTTTTTTTTCTTGTGACTGACTGAGACATAAATTCAATTTGTTTTTTAGCAAGCAACTGTCAATCAGGGACGTACGGAGATAACCGAATCCACATCTCAACCTGCCATATCAAGTAAGTGATTAAAGTTAAAACTATTTTTTTCGCGTTAGTAGGAAATTACAATTATATTTTGTTATTTTTTTCCCCTACTATACTTTATATCTTATACTTTTTTTTTATTTCGGTTAATTTATTTTGACTTGTCAGTATTAATTTGTCAGCTTAAAATGTATAGATTTTTAAATTAATAATTTAACAATAATTAATTCAATAAAATTTTCAGATATAACATCCTCATTGGAATCTCAACCTAAACGTGCATCGACCAAAGGCCAATTCAAAAGATCCGGTCTACCTTCCGTCACCGTGCCGAGGTAATACTCGTTTATGTTTCACCTTATTTAAAAGGTGTGCAAACAGATAGTATGTAGTTTGATCGATACTGTTCTCCTTTCAGACCTGAGAGTCCAGTAAAGAAGTTCTTACAACCTACCTTAAGCGATCCTCACCCAGCTCTCAACAAGAAGTCACCGCGTAAGTATATTGTAGAGGAACCTCCATGAACTATTGAATTACAAATACATTTAGGCGCAGGTTTGCGATGTCGGCGGACGAGTTTAGTCCCATTAGGCTGTCACTGTTTACAATAATTAATGTGGAAATATGTATTGTTATAGCAATTTCGAAGAGCAACAACCGCACATGTCACAACAGCGCGTGGGGTGCAACCGCGGGGGTGTCTGGACAGTCGGGCGGGGTGCAATCGGGGGTGACGGGGGGCGGGGCGCGCGAACAGACCGCTTTGCACGACGTTCACTCGTGGTGGACGACACAGCTCGGTCGCCAACCGCAACTCGTTCATCGCACCGCTCAATTCGTTCATTCTTAATGTTGCTCTCACAGAACACCAAAAACCGCACCTCGTTCGTACTGGAGTAGCAGTCTCTCTGTGACGTAGGAATTCAAGTTTTAGATGATTATTGATTGGTGTTTAGAAAAAATAAAAAACTTGTTTTATTCTTACATAATTTATTATTATGTTAATTATGATACAAATAAATATTATTGAGTAGTCTACGTGATTCATTTGATAAATTTCCTTATATTAAAATTACATAAAGCTCTGTACACAGTACAAAAGGCAACTACGACTATTCTTTTCTATCTACTAATAACACAATTTCTTAAGTACAATTAAATTACATTATATTAAACAACATTTCAAGTATAATACAAAAATATATATAATTTCTCTAATAAAACAACAAGATTTTACATAAAGTATTCAAATGGTGTAACAGTTGAAGGTTTATATAAAAGAAGATCGTTTGCAAAGAAAAGAAAATTTCTTTAATTTGAATATTAACAAAACACACTGATCTCTATAAAAATTAGCACAAATGAAATAAAATGCACTTATTATTGATTATTTCAATCATGAATAATGAATATGAAATAGTTAATTATTATATTTAATCATAAGATAATGAGATAAACAATTTGTTATTAAATCAAAGATGAATAAAACGCATAGTTTATTATTATTCTATAAATATTACATGACATGTAAAATTTATTAAATGACAATTTTACCCTATTTTTTGCGAAAATACGATTGAATACCACTTTAAGATGATAAACGGAAATTGCCATTTCATTAATGATGAAAAGTTTAAATTATGATAATATCGTAAATAAATCCGCTAATCGTTAGATTATTACATTTATAAAGCGTCTAGTATAGTTAGTAATATTTTAAAAATAACAAAAACACTGGGTGATTTGAACAAACAAAAGGTACCTGAATGCTATACAATAGTTATCAGGAAGATTGTAGGAACGGTCGTCATTTTCAACAGAATATTTGGTTTAGTCAGTGCGAAGAAAACAAACTTTAGGCAAATAAATAATTTTTAAAATCACATTATAATTAATATAACGGAAAATTAATTTCAGATACTGATTTCGATTGTGAAAGTGAGATTTTTTGATGAAGATGTGTGTAATCTTGGAAAACATTAAAAAGTATCAAAACCATATATTGTATATCTAGCATATTTGTTTGCAATATTCATAAACTTGCAATCGTTATAGTATTTGAATTAGGATCTCGAGTGTTTTTCGTTAGTATTAAAATATTAACAATCTATCCTTTCAAAAAAAAAAAATACAAATTGCTACATTTAAAAAAAATCTGTGCTGTGTTTTGAAAGTTATGCATTTCGCAGTCATTTGGGCAACCCGTTTGGCGGTTAGTAAGTATTATCCTTCTATTGCACTTGCGAACACCAGTGGTGTTGCTTGTGTTTTAGGCGACGGTAGCCACCTATCATCAAGTGGACCGTCAACCCATCTGTCGAGTTCAACAAGAAAAAAATCACAAGTAGTGTATATTATATCTACATATACACGAGTACATGTACGCAGTCTCAATAAAATGAGCATATCACAAGAAGTGGCACATTCCCAAGGAGAAGAGCGCGATGATTAGAAGGGTGAAGACGATGGCGAGATGTGCCCCGAAGACGGGACAGCGGTAGAGAGTGGCGCGCAGGCGCAGCGAGGAGGCGAACAGCAGCACCGACACGAGCTCCTCGTGGGTGGCGTCGCGGTGCAGAAAGGGCCTCGCGCACACCTCGTGCCCCACCCACTGCGTACGCCGACACTCAGCCGACAGACGTGCCGCCTTCATATTACATTCACACTCAATGAAATAATGGACAACGTCTAACCTTTAATAAGATTGTCTCAAGGTTAGATAATTAGTTCTTGTACAGCAGTTACAGTTACTAGCCACCCGCTCACGGTTTCAAAGACGGCTAACGGAGTTGAAATTAAAAAAAAAAATATTAGCGCATGCTTGGATATGTTATAAAAAAACCTTTGTTAGAAATTTCAGTTTAAACTTTGTAATATTGGCTGTGGTTGATAATTAAGTCAGGACAACGTTAGTTACACCACGTAGCTATATAATTATGTAAGTCGAAAACAGCTGTACCGATTTTTCTGATCTTAGATTTGTTGAATTTATGTCGGCCCCGAAAAGCAGAATAACTATTAAAATATCTGAAATATTCACACAAAAAGAATTGTGAATAAAATTAATTTTCTATGGATGTTTTTTTGATGAACGGAATTCATCAATTGAATAAATGAGAAAGTAAAATAAATTCGTAAAATATTCAATCTGAGGCGATACGAAGTTCGCCGGGTCGGCTGGTAAATTTAAATCGCATGCAGCGATTTATAAAGTGATTATTATTAAGCGATATATTATAAAGTGAGAAAAAGCTATACGTGAACAGGTATGCCTTTGGCTTTAACACCTATTTTAAAAATCCACGATTTACTCGTAGATGTAAAAAGACTGCATAGTGAAGTACCTGAACAAAAGGAACAATTGCGGCGGAGATCCACAGCAGCTGATTGAGGACGCTGATGCCAACGATGGGCTCGGTGCCAGTGTCCACTTTGTCCAGGTTCAGCAGCCACATGACGCCGGACACAGCCCACGCCAGGTTCACTATCGTGAACAGGCACACCGCCGGCGACAGGTCTTCGTTCAAATACTTCAATAGCTTTCGGAATTCGGCTATTTCCTGTGTCGCCAATATATTTATTTATTATAACCTTTTTTTGCAACCGTTTTTATCACCAACGTAGCTATACCGTGTTATAATATTATATTATAGCACACACGGAGACGATGCTATAATATATATTTTACCTTCATATAATTTGGTCGTAATATGTCTTGCTATACCATAATATGCGATTATATAATTACGGATATGTTGGTGACGTCATAGAAATTTATATTACAACTGCGTGTGTGGTCACTCCAATATTTGTATAGAAAATATATCGTAATATGCCTTGCTATAATTTATATTAATATATATTATAGCTACGTGTGTGACGGGCTTTAGCGTGGCAACTTTAGTGGAACTAATGTTTTTATTTATTTTAAGAATTTTACTACCCTGCTAGTTTATACTCAGGCCGTATTAAATTAAAAGCTGATAAAGTGAATAACGTACCCTCATCCAATTGAGAGGAGTCATAGTCCTATTGAGAAGTTTCTCCTTTAAGAAGACGAGATGGGCCTGCAGTAGCTGCGCCTGCAGACAGTAGCTGGTGATGATCGTCGCTTGCACCATGTCGTGAATTAATGTGCACACGATTAAACTCACTTTTAGAATCATTTGTGTTTCGGTGGTACTGTCAATAAAATGTATATTTCATTTTAATCAGATGTACCGAACATAATAAGGGTTGCTTAATCAAAATAAAATCAAAATATTTATTTATCAATTAGGTTTCTACAAGAAACTCTTATGATCGTCATTTATAAATTTAAATTTATCAGGGTTTCGGAAAAAAGCCAAGATGACGATCCTGAGAAGAAACTCCGAAAGAAACTCAGGATACTATTCTTTTTGTCATCATTAAAATATAAAATAGCACAATTCACTTAATTTTAACAACTTTTATATATAATTAAAACAATTATAGTTTTTTAATACTAAACATAGTACGAGCTCCAAATCGCTTAAATCCAGGAATACTAAAGGCTAAATGGAATACTAAAGTGAGCTTCAAGTTTTAAGTCAAGTCCGACTTTTCTAAGTTTCAAGATTATATCTATGTAAATTTCAAGAAGGGATTAATAATCACATAGATACTTATGTAGGTACTTATAATAATAAGTATACCTCGACTCCAGCCATCTAAATATGATGGTGCCCTCTGCCATCATTAGGTAAACGGATAAAAGGGAAAGGCACATCCATACTATGCTGAGTGTTATAAAGAACCATAACATGCGCAGAAGTCTCTTCGGGTTCGCTGTTGGCATGCCTTGCGTTGTACAAGATGATAACAGAAAAGCCTATAAACAGAGACAAAGATAATTTAGGCGTAGCTTGCCCTAGATAGGCCCTTCTACCTGACTGAGGCGTAGACCAATTGAGGGGTAATTTTTTTTTTAAAAAAGAGACAATAAAAGCTCGCATGTTTGTAGACACACTCTTAAACGAATAACTTGTAGTCCATTCCATACGCTTAAACTCTAGAATTTAACGTACCTACGGCCTCAAAATATAGGTCAATTTGTGGATAAAATTTTACAAATTTTTGCTTAAATATCGAGGTCCCGTTAGACTGGAATCATATATAAATAATTCTACGACTGACACCCGATATAGAATTACCTACATATTTTATACCTAATTCGTTTTCTAAGTAAATCATTATTAGTCTTTATGATGTTTTGTAATAATGATGAAAAAACATTACCCTTTCCATCAAGTTTTGCAATTGCTCATTGTCAGATATTCTGAACAGATACAAGGCATAAAGGAATCCAACAAAGTGTAAAACACTCGGTCCGATGTATGTAAAGACGACGTTCCCATAACACATCTCCTTGTAAGTATCATACTCATATGACGACGACAAAGCCTTCGGTATCAGCTTGTAACAGAAACCTCGATCACGCCTAGAAAATATTTAAAATTACTTATTAAATTTGCATAGGTAAAGTAGGTAGTGTATATACAGACCGGGTGAAATTGTAGCCACTTAGGTGCCTACTATCATAATTGTGAACCATTGATCGACCTGTCTCAATTTAAATTTTAGCAAAAAAAGTGTTATAAATATTTTCACTACAATCTTTATCTGAAACTTTTTGTTCCAACTTTTACAATTTTTGTATTATTTGGAAAAAACTGGGTTTTTTTTTTCACCGCTTCTACATGATGGAATCAAAAAAAAACTTTCATTACACAGAGAGTAGGAATCATACAATACAAATGTTTGGATAGAAAAAAAGCATATACCTGAAACAAGCCATATACTGTAGGACATATCCAATAAACATGAATACAGCTACTTGCGTTGAATGAAAGTGTGATAGGAAAATAGCACATTTAGATGAATTTGAAGCATCAACGACGGGCCGAAGTCCCATGATAGTTAAAATTTTTAAATATGGCAGTAATATCTGAAATAAATTATATTTGAACTGTTACATTCTAACAAATGAAAATATATTCTGGCACAAGCTTTAAGTAATTGAAAATTATAAAAAAAATCATTCTATTGAGCCCAAATACGCTAGGTCTGCTGAGAAATTGTTATCTTGCAGATTACCTACTTAATGCTGCAGCATCAAGTCAAAGTTACCATGTCATGTTAAATGTTTTATTCCCGAGGAATCATCCAAAAATATAAAGAATTTTTTATATTTACTGAACTTACTTGGATGAAACTTGGCACACAGATAATTTATTACTTGGATTACTGCAAAAAGTATTTTCTCCTGGAAAAATGTTAGGTTCAAGTGGATTTTCAAAAAACGAACGGAGCTAGTAGATAAGTAATAAAATAACTTTTTTAAAAAAGGTTTGGTTCGCGGTTGTTAAAACTGATAGGAATCTATTTGAAAAATCTAATAAGCAATTTTAGTATTTATTTTGATAAGCGATGAGATTTCTTTGAGGACATTTTTCCTTACTTCCTACAGTTTCTGATTCAGCCACGCAAACTTTTATGGAAATGTTCTTGCACGTTCCCAGCCGGTAGGTAATATCTACGATTTTAACATTTACCTAAAATTAAATAATTGCCGCGACTGGACATCCATTCAAAGACTTCACGACACATATGTACAGAAAATTTAATCTTAACCACAATTAGACAAATTAATGCTCTTACCTTACTTTTACAGTAATGTAAAATAGCAGACGTGCTCATGTAATCAGTATCCGGCGATTCCGTTATTTCTCCTATCTAAAAATTGAAATACGAGAACAGTTTAAATATCCCAATGTATGCCACAAATTTTGATACACATTAAGTAGTTAGTATTACTCACATCAACACTATTGGCATCGAGACTGGACCTGTTGGATCTCTCCATCGTGGGGTCGGCCGTCTTGTCGTTGCCCAATACATGGCTGTCCAATAAATCGCTCGCTACGTAATCGTTTGAAAATTTCACATTATCCACTTTATTGCTCATATCTATGTCTTAATTGCCATTCAACACATTATATAAAACAATAACTTATAAATTAAACCAACAGACACTTTAATTGACGTACGATCGGTACTTAAAGGGGGTAATTGAAAAAATAATTAAAAAAAAACTTACCGCTACCATATGAACCGTTTTCGGCGTGCATCTTTATTTTGTTATTGACATTAGCCATTAAATCTATTGAGTACTGTCAATTGGTTTTGTTTACCTACGAAAGCGCTTTAGAGGTATAAAACATTTTTAAATTATTTCAAGAAATTAATTATAAAATAATCTTCTTAATCCTACTATGATTGCAGCACTTGTGCGTTGCGTGTGTTATAGGCGACGGTAGCCACCTACCATCAAGTGGACCGTTAGCCTGTCTGACGATCTTAACATTAAAAAAAAAAATTTTTTTTAAAATTTCAATTAATTACGTATAACAATACACTTTTCTTTGAATTTAAATTCTACATAGCACTGCTTGTATTGTAAATATGTTATTATTTAATCCCAACGGTGCAACACTCTTACTTCAACCTTTTGATAACCTCGAGCAAGATAACCACAATAAAGAAAGTTTTATATTTCCATTTTAAACAATTTAAAATACAAGAAAGGCGTCCTCTATTATCATAAAACACTAAAATGAAACAAACAACTTTTTATATATACATTTATTTTATTTTTATTTTTTTACAAATAAAACTAACGCGCTTTTGGATGTCTTTTTTTACCTAAAAAGCCCGTTTTTCTAACAATTTTCCGTCTTTCTTCGTGATGTTTTTTCATTGTTTTAAAATTGTCCGATTGTGATTTCTTCTTATTCATTGTAAATCGCATTTCCATGTTGCCACCGGTCGATGCGACGACAGTCGAAAAGCCTTCTTTGGCCAAACGATCTCCCAAAGTGGCTTTGCTAACGTGCGTTACACTGTGCACAGTAGTGGCCGCCCTCCTTGGCTCATTCGATACAATATCTGACTGCGCGGGCGCAACATCGTCCGGTTGCTCGTTCCGTATCTTCCTGTGCTGCTTCTTAACTTCCTTGACCCAGGTGCGGTCGTCTTCGTCTGAACTATCGTCACCATCCTCGTACAGTTCCTTGTCCGAGTCCTTTTCTTCAGTTTCTTCGACCTTTGGACAAAATTCAACGTACATTACATACAAAGTATTTGTCACATGTTGCTTTGAGTCCATCTTTTCCTTATCGCCTATCCTTAATATTTACTCTAAAAAAATTCCTAATGATTGCAAAATATTATTCAAATATCTATTGTATAAATAAGGTGTTAATTGGTTATAATCAATTTGGTGTCAGTTTATACATTTATATTGTTTTTTATCTATGGACCCACCCGCCTTATTGTTTTCATACTATTAGGGTCTAATTAAATCGTTTAACACAAGTTTCCTCACTAAGTGCACAACCAGCAATCACTTACAGCATTTAGTAACCCACGAAAGAAAAAAACCGAGATATTTCTAATGGATAAAATCTATCACAAATATAGAATAGAAAAAGAAAAGGTAATCAACCAACAACATATAATAGAAACGTTCAAGAATTCTGTGAAACATCTGCATTTTATTCTTACCTCCATAGTTTCAACTGCGGAGGTGGCCTGTTTCTTTTTGTCCTTAGTCAGTCTAGACAGCACTGGATTCAGCAATCTGTATTCCTCTGCTTCTTTGTTCACCTCAAACTCTGGGTTTTCGAACATTGCCTGCGAAAAAAATAATGTAATATTAATTTCATTTATACTATACAAACTAAGAATATATGTAGCTATTATTGAAAACCCCATCCAATTAAAATTTCCCTTATCCTTATATTAACCCACAGGCGATCTTATTATTTGTTTCCTTTTATGTTAAACTAGCTGGTGTCCGTGACTTCGTCCGCGTTCTCTATAGCCTATAGCTTTCCTCGATAAATGGACTATCCAACACAAAAACAATTTTTCAATTCAAACCAGTAGTTCCTGAGATTAGCACATACAACCAAACAAACAAACTCTTCAGTTTTATGTAATAGTATAGATAAGCTGGTGCTTCGGAAAACTAACATTTTTTTTTTAATAAAAAGTATCCTATTTATTAATCCAGGTCATATCCTATTTATATCATATTTATTAATCTATTTATTATTTATTGACTATGTGTGTGCCAAATTTTATCAAAATCCTTAAAGCAGATTTTATGTGAAAGAGTAACAAACTAACATCCAATACATCCATACATCCTCACAAAATTTCACATTTTTAATATTTCAGTTAACAACAGCGCCTGAAGAATTACCTTAAATCGGTCATCCTTCAGCAAATTAGTAGCAGCCTTCTTCCTTTCACCGCCCTGTAGGAGACGCGACGCCAGCTCCCTATTCACTTTGGGGAGATTGTCATCCACTTTGATCCTGGACGGCCTCTCTTGTTCAATCTTCTCTCTAATCCTGCGTTTCTTATATTCTTCGAATGCAAACGGATCAGCTATTGATTTCGCCTTCTTGTACAGTCTTACATCTATAAAGTATCTGTGCAAATAAAAGAAAAATCAGCAAGCTCAAGTGGCAATAGGTCGTTCACGTCTGTCATAACATAACCAATAGTTCTCGAATGGAGTTTTCTATAAAAGACAATGGGTCCCATCTCTCAATAGTTTTTACGTCATATCTCCGAAAGTACTAACATTTGACCTTAGGTTTATTAGTAACTCATGTTCCGCTTAAAAAGCCCTATCTAACGGTATATCACATGTTACTATTGAGGGGTGGGCCATTGTCTTTTAATTACAGATTTTTTGTAGTCCTTAAAGATATTTTTTTGTTTCTGTTTGAAGTCAGTATAATGCTTTAATTTTTTTTAGCTTTTTTAGTTTCCATCACTTTAATATTGTAACCATTTATAAGCTCTGTTTAAATATCAGTTGTCTTGACCCTAAACTAAGTCTATTTTATTGAAAGTCCAAATCTCCATTAAACTTACCCATGCATATATGCTCTCAACAAATTGGTACCAAGCAGATGGTCCAGACCAAGTGAGTCCAGTTCTTGTTTGGTCACAAACTTATAATCATCGTAGACAGTCTGCGAGGCCGAACTCTCCAACTCTTCAGTCAAGTTGTCCAAGAAAGCACACCATCTTGGTGCCGGGCCTTAAAATTAAGTTAACATTATATTATTATTATTATAACATGTATTTATAAAAAGTAAATTAAGAAAAGGTAAGAAATATACCTAGTGAAGGAATATAGTATATTTGCATTTTCTGGTCTTCCACTGCCATCATGTTCAATCCAGTGTTTGGAATTACACATAGATCGTTGAAATCTACAGACGATTCTATACTTGTGTACTGTTTACCCTGAAAAATTATAAATATAATAAAATTAGATGTGAAACCCGGTGAGGCTTTTATATTTTATAATAGATTAGGCCAATCTGTAAAATGCACTATTACTTGCCATACAAGTAGCCTGGTATCTCAGACTCTTTTGAAAAGTCTAGGCCAAATGTGAGCTCAAAGACACTGCATTAAAAAAAAAAATTCATGATCTAGTTTTAATATTTTTTTATGTTACGAAGCAAAAATTTGTATGATTTAAAAATAATTTTAACTACTTACAGTATTCTTATCCCAAATTTTCAATACATTAGCGTCCATTGAATAAACGTAACCCTCAGTTTTATGGAATTCCACATTTTTTATGGGGATTCCATTCATTTGATCTTTAACTAGAAGCGGTTTGCTGGATCGAATGTCATATAAAAGCACGTGACCAGTTGATGTTCCCACACCAATATTAAGAGCACCATCAAATTTTAAAGCAGTTACTGCGGGTACTGAATCATTTCTGCAAAAAATTATGATAATATATTATAGTACAATTTGTTATAATGTGTACATACACCTATCGCCTCCCTCCCTCCCAGGGATCTTAAGATATTTTTTTTACATTTTTAGGCACCTATCAATTTTTCTTTTAATGATATTCAAAAAGAATGATCTTATTCCAAGATAAACTGGAATACAGTAAAAATCGGTCATTAAATAGCTACCGGTTTAGGTCGAGACCACGAAAATTGGTCCTAATAAATGGATAGTCATTATAAACAATATTAATTATTGTTATAGGGATTTGGCAGACACCTTGACATTTAGTCATTATAACTAAAGTAGTTATATCTGGATTCTATGATATGATATGTTAAATTCATTATTACCAATGTTCATGCATAAAGAATTAAAGTAGTAAGTTTACTAATTAAAAAAATTAAAAAATGGAATTAAATAATGATGATGATCAATGGGCAGATAGGAATTTCTTTAGCACAGAAAAAAATATATGTAAAATTGAACCTGTATTCTGCTTGTGTGCAATGTAATGCACAGTCCAGTATTCCTTGTCTGGACTTGGAACGAGGATCCCAGGCCTCAACCATTCCTCCAACTGTGCCAACTGTCAAGAGGCCATGCTCCTCGTTTACTGTGCAACAGTTGATCTCTGTTGCTTTCGTCACATATGGTGCCATAAATTGACCCACTTCTAAGTTCAATCTGTACACATCCTGTAAATAACATAGACAACATAAACAACATAAATTTTAATATAATTTAATAAAATATATAAATCCTTACATAATATTATAAAACAAAATCCTCCACAGCGTCTGTCTGTTCATGATAAACTTAAAAACTACTGCACCGATTTTCATGCTGTTTTCACTACTGTATAGAGTGGTTTTTGAGGAAGATTTTAGTATATAATTTACAAAGTTACGCGGGCGTAGTCGCGGGCAACAGCTAGTAAAATTATATGCCAATAGTACTTTTTCAACACAAATGAAAATAAAAATTTTGTATAAGTAGTAAAGAATGAAGATATGCTAGTGGTTGATGGTTAAAAAGTAGTGACAGGGCCCACTGCATTTTGCAGTCATTCCAGCAACCACAGTGAAATAACAACTTGGGTGTGTCAGTGAGTCAATAAGATCACTACAATTATGAATATAATACTTACTGAGGATGCTCCAACAACAAATAAATCACATGATGGCTTGTGATACGCAATATCTCTCCCAAACCTTGGCACTCGGAGACGATAGTGTCTGCCATGTCCCACATGAAACTCAAGGTACCTGTCACATTGCAGAAACACTATCTTTGTATAGTCATCACTCAATATTTCAAATGTTACCACCTCGGAATCTAAACAGCGCTCGAATTTTAATGACAAATTGTTTACATCAAAACACTTTATCCTTGGCTTGTAGATTCCTGTTGCCATTATATACTGTCCATCTTTAGACACTCTGATATTGGTGCTAACACCTGGCATATCGAATTCTTGAATAAGCTCTATTCTTCTTCGTAAATCTACATTCTTCTTTAAAATTGCGCGCTTTTTTCTTTCTGTTAACCACTGAAAGAGGTATAAGTATTTAGATATATCTACAATATATAATAAAAATAAGATAGTATAAAAAAAATATATTTATCAGTATACTCACGTCTGGTAAAGACTTTCCTGCGCTCAGGTTATAAATCTTAACATTATCTATTTCAAACATCTGCATCTTTACTTACAAACAAACAAGGCTCTTCCACGAGAAATATTTCTTTCGAGTATAAGTATAAATTATTATATATTATATTACATATTTATTTTCTACATTATCGTCTTATTTTCGAAAATTGTGTGTATTTTTTGAATAAGCGACGTGCAACTGACAGATAAATAAACTAATAAAATCTACCAAGACATGCCAACCACGTGCTATACTATCCCACAGACTAACATTTTGTAATACCACTTTATTCTGTGTAGTTTTAGTATTCTATGTTACACATGGACGTACGATTAGATTCATGGTGTACAATTTACCACAATGATATATTTGATATTGATATATATGGTGATGATAACAGAGTATGAAGGTTTAAAATTTAAAAGATTTTTCATATATTTATGATTTCCTATTAACTACATTGTAACCCTAAATATAGTCTGTCAAAAGTGTAGAAATTAAAAAGTGGCAATACTATAAGTGTTGTCTCTTTCTTATTACCTATATGGTTAGAACGGGACCACACTACAGTATTGCCACTTTTTTAACAGACTAACCACATCCAATCATTCGATATTCCATGAGCTGTTGGCTTTCAGCATCTTGGATCTACGGTCGAACGTCAAGATGTATTTGTCTTGGGTTGTTCCAGAACAGTATGGTTAAAAAAATTTCAACTATCATAGTTCTACTGCATAGTATGACAGATTGGACTCGAATATTTTTAATGAAACGTCCAAACGTACTATGACAAAATCCTTAACTTTTCCAATCCTTCCGTAAGGCGTACAAGACATATCTTTCTAAGAACGACACTGTATAATAACATAATAATCTGTGGGTGAACCCCTCCCCGGTTTCGCACGGACTCATATTATTCTGCAAATTATGTACGCAAACCTTCCTCATTTTGCATCTAAACTTTAAGAACATTTTAATTTTGACGTTGCCCAGATGAAGCGATTCACACACGAACTGAGTAGCGTTTTCAAGTAGCACGATTTTGAGATACTAGAGAACCATACATTTTGTCCCCAGTCTATAATAATATGTCAAATGTTATACACCTTGACATTATTATTGAATATGCAACTATGATGGAATAATAAGGCCTTGCAATACCTTATGAACAAATTTAAAGAAATCGACAAAAAGGGAATAAAAGGAAAAATAATAAGAAAACAATAATTTTTTATTTATCTTTATTTAACAACGAAATAATAAAAGATACCTACTGATCTATTCCTTTATTATAAAATCATTAGGAGAAAAAAAAGTGAGCCTTCAATTTATTAGGAAATTTTCTTAGAAAATTATAAGGAAAATTAATTATTTTTTATTATATTATAAATAATGGTACAGAGGATGGTATGGTAAGTTGTCTTAGGCAATAGGGTTGAGGCAGTCCCGCCACTGGCGTATTCTATTGGTGACGAGGGCCATGCGACGCGCTCGCGCTTCTTGCAGGAGCCGCGGGAGAGAGGCGCGCATCGCCTCCACGTGCTCTCGCGTGGCGGCCGCACTTGCGCCTTTCCTGTATGTTTCACATTCATATGCGGTTACTAATATGATAATATAATGTTCTGTCTCAGTTTATCATGAAAGTTATGTAGATTTAAGGGGGGTTAACTTGATTCAACGTCAAAATGTTTTCACGGCCAGAATACTGTAACGCCAAAATGTGCAATCGCATAAATGCATTGTCGCACAGTATATCTGTCATGCCAAGTTGTTATTAGCTCTTCATAGAAGTTACTCATTAAACCAGTTGTACATTTTGTCACATATACATTTTCACACTGACGTTTTTTGTCATATTGAAGATTTGTCGTTTGTTATTTGTAAAAAATACTCATTCCGATACATTTTGACGTTGAATCAATTTAACCGTTGTACAATCAGACTTTTACACGTTAAAGTATCCACCGCCGCCGATTTGAGGCAAGATTCAGAGAAATAAATTTTCAGGAGGCAAATAAGGGTCGCGCACTGTATGGCACGGCACAGCATAGGAACATCCTAACAAACTGCAAGTCGGCCAGTAATACAGATAAATAAATAAAAAAGTTAACGAATCTATTATTAGCTTAAGAAAGTTTTTATTGCGTCCTGCAAAAATAGTTTTGTGCATTTAGATGGCCTTGTACTGACGCCGACAATATTCAGGATTGAAGTAAAGGTGACGTACTGTTCGCAACGCTGCTGGTGCTGTTGGAGGTGGAGGTCGGCGCGGAAGGAGTAGAGCTCCGCGATGCGGCGTCGGAGGTCGGCGAGCGCGTCCGCCGCCTGCTGCTCGCGCTCGACGGCCGCGCGCGCCTCGTCTCGCTCCTCCACCGCCTCTCGCTCCACCGCCTGCCGCTCCCGCTCCAGCGCCGCGCACACCTCGCCCGCGCGCGCCCTTCCCTCCTCCTGACAATCAACGCAACCATCTCGTAAATATTAACATCATTGGTGCTATAGAAACCGAGATAATTGCCTTTGACCTTGAATAACTTAAGACGCAGACACCAGATTTTTATGAGACAACTTTTAGAACACCAAAATGAGGGTGTATACGAGTTTTCAGCTTATTTCGAGCTTATCTCTCATTTCGAGGTGAAACCCTAATTTGATTGGCCTCAGTCTTTGCTAGCGGACATTTGAGAAAAATCTTCTTTTTATAGTCAACTTGCTAACACACACAAATTTAATTGCTTGTAGTAACATTATATGTTAAGTGCTCGTTTTTTTTGCAACGAGTTTATTTGTTAAATTTTTGGTGCGGTGTGTATGCGGTGTGTACGTACAAGCGAAGCCTCCCGGCGGCGGTCGTGCGCAGCCCGTTCTCGGGCGACGGTGCTGCGGCGCTCAGCCAGTGAGTGCGCATGCGCACGCAGCCGCTCCACCACCTCGCTTACGCGCGACGAGCACTCAGCGCCAATCAGCTCTCTGCAATTGGAAAGCGAATCAAAATGAAGATATTTTACTTGTTGTCAGGACATTTTGGCGACAACTGACCAGTCTGGGCAATTCGTGTCTCGTTGTTTATGTGTCAGTGCGTGCTGTGCGAGTATTATTTTCAATATGTTATGTACTCGTACTCGTATGTGAAACTCTTTGCTTCTAAATTATACAAATAGAATATTGTATTAGTGGAGCAGCCCTTGTGTCGAGCGACGTTAAATTAGTAGTGAGAAAACAAAATAGCAAAGGAAAATAAAAGGTATTTTCTGATTTACAAACTAAAATTAAAAATCTGTCATTATGGGTAAAAACTAATTTAAAAAAGTCAACTAATGAAAATACGTTGAAATGAGGTTATCCCATACATTTAATTGCCACTGACAAATTCACGGAATAAGACATAATTATGTAGATTTATTTATAAGTAAGCAATTTATATAAAATAAAATGAAAAATGATGTACGTACTGTTCGTTGATATCGAGGTCGGCGAGCTCCGGGCAGCAGGCGCTGAGTTGTACCAAGCCCTGTTTCAACTGGTTGCAGCTATGCAGAGTGCTTAACAGCCAGTCCGTCAGCTCGTTCTCCTTATTTGTTATCATCTAGTGTACACATCGATACATATCAAAATTATTTTTTAATCTATAAAAAATCTATTACAAATATGCGTTTAAAGTCCCAGGAAGGTTCTTATGAAGAGAAAAATTGGAAAAATTGCATCCGTACAAAGCCGGGGGCGAGTCGCTAGTGTGTAATGATATAAATAATGATTACAATTCTTTAGCCCTTATCATTAGTGCAAGTGCATAATTTGATTTAAAACATTGCTGTTTTCATTATAGGTAGTACAACACCTTTGTTTGCTATTTTCGATTTTGAAATTATTTCTTTCACTATACCTTAAGTTAAGATAACAGACCAAAAAGAAGACTAGCGTATTGGGCCATTATCTACATGGGTTCAACATTGGGCGACAAGATAAGACAAAACAGCTAAATGTTGCGTATACGTCACCTTCTCTATTTCTTGTATGAGCTCCTTTTTGGAGCTGATGACGCGAGTCGCGTACAACACCTCGTCCATCGTTCTCTTGTACTCCTCCACCGTCATCGTTTGCTCCTCCAACTCGCGACGCACCGTCGCGCACTCCGCTCTGTACCAACAATCAACTTATCGTTACTCATCAACAATACCGCTGCAGAAGATACTTATCAAATTATAATTATTATATATTTTATACTTTGTCATTTTCTAAAGTCCTCTTAAACGTTTTGATATTTCTGTCGTTTAAAGCTAACGATATTAATTGGTATTAATATATCAAAATAACGCCAATGTCTTTCGATCTTACGTGGCGCGTTCGATCTCGTCGTCCAAGATTTGCGCCGCACGCTCGTCGTCGGCGATGGCAGCGCGGGCGGCTTCGGCGTTGGCGCGTGCCGCCTCCATCTCCTCGCGCTGTCGCCGGACGGCGGCCGCCAGCGCCTCCATGTGCTCCCTCATCGCGGTCTCGCGGACGCGTAGCGCTGTCACCTGCCGACACGCCTCCGCCGCGTCCCGTTTATGAGCTGAAACAAACATTATTATGTACTGAGGGCCTGGCCTAGTGCGACTTTTACTCAATCAAACGCGACGAACGCGTAAACGTCAATTTGTATGGGAATGAAGCAGTGCCACCCAGTGGCTAACGTGCAGGTCTGCTTCTTTCCTATACAAATTGTGGGAGAGAAATTGTTCTTTCCTATACACTCACACTAGGCCCTCTGGTATTAAGATGTCCTATGGTAATTTTTGAACTACGACCTATTAATAAAATATACCATGTGCAACAGGCTAGAATCTGTTATGTGCAAAATTTATTTTAAACTATTAAGATCATTTTTAAAAAACATTTCACTTTATCTATAACAACCGTAAGTTTCAAATAAAATACTTTTTTTAATATAAACCTTCAGGTAAAATTTTATAGAAGTTTTCTTATCAATATCTCAAAAGCACATTGCGGTTTGACGATATGTAAATTTAACACTATGAAACCAAGTTGATGGTTTTTGACTAGTTGAACTGTACTAATTTGGTTGACATTCTCCATGAATTAAATTAAAGATGAGCCAAATTAGTGTTGTTATTCGTTAATACATGAAAATGGTTAAATGACGACTTACTGTCATGTTGTTCAACCACAGATGCAAACTTCTCTTCAATATTTCCCAAGACTAACTCCTTTAAATTCGATAGATATTCGTCGCACAGGTCGCTGTAGTCAGGGTCAGTCTCCTGAAATCTGAAATAGCATATATTGTCATCATTTCATGATATTTGATACAAACTCCAATGATACCAAATTTTTATAGGTAAACAATAGGAACGGCTGACTGGGCCTTTTTCAATTTTGTTTAAAAAAAGTCAACAGGGCCATTCAAAATTATAGCATGTATCAATTATGTATCCATACTGATATTATACTTTTCATAATTTTCTACTCTACAGATAGGTGTACAGATAGAATACAACACTTTTATGAAATACTAGCTGGTGCCCGCGACTTCGTCCGCGTTGAAAAAGAAAAAAGTAGCCTATCCTGTGTCCCGTACGTCTACCAAGTTTCATGAAAATCGTTTAAGAGTTATGGAGGAACATACATGCATACAATACCTACACTTACAGATTTATTATTAGTATTGATATTGATAAAATACCTGCTCCAACATTTGGACACATATTCCCTTTGCAGTTGTGTTACTTCATCTTTTTTTCTGTACAACTCTTCCTCAGACAAGGGTGTCTCCTAAACAGAAAAATGTAACCATTTACAAAAATATAAATATGATATGTTAAAACATATAAAACAAAAAAGGTATAAAAAAAGCTATAGTATAAAACAAAGGTACTGTGAACATATCCTGCATCCGCAACAACCTTGATTAGATTGATGTGACTGTTGTCTCCTGAGTGTGAGATAAGATACGTACAATTCTGTTGAGCATGTCGAGGAGGTAGGAGATGAGGGCGAGCGCGTGCGGGAAGGCGTGCAGCGTGTTCACCGACTGCAGCCACGACTTCGACATCGCGCCCGGGTACAGCAACCGCTTGCACACTACCGGCAACTGTCACCACATATAAATGTCATAAAATATGTATACATAATTGGTACAAATATAGATAAACTTCATGGCGCAAAACGAAAACTGTGCAGAAGTCAAATTTTAGTTCTCTTTGGTGGTGGGGTGCTCTCTGGCTAAGGGGCGGGCGCGTTTCGTTCGAAGCTACGCGCAATTGGTTCATTTGTCGAATTGTGCCAACAGCAGTGTACCTGCTGTAGCTGTCTGGGTCTATAACGAGTTACACCGAACATATGTCTAATTGGTAATTCGTGCATTTCACAGTCATAAACCAGTCATCTGGGTAAAACCACCCTCATATAGAACACTGTGTGTATAGAAATAACTTCTTGTGTGGTGTGTTTCCATGAATGAGAAAGATATGCCAGAATCCATAACCTGCTCACTTATACCTTATCTTTTATCCTTTCAAGGCCGGCAGTGCACTTGCACGCACCTTGACTTTTACAAAATAAAGTACGACAAAAACTGCAGAGGCTTTTCATTAACAATCTCTTTCTTACGCGAAGCCGATATAATATAAATGTGAATGTAATTGATATTTCATATATTTTGGTATTTGAATGTGTAGAAACCTTGACAATATAGTTGTCGGTGGAGAGCTTGGTGTCGCCAGTGATAGCGGCTAGCAGGCCGCCCGTGACGTCGACGAATCGCGCGATTGTGAGCGGGCGCATAAGCGCAGGCGGAGCGCCTTCGCCGCCAGCGCGATCGGCCAACGCCGCTTGCACCCGCGCCAACTCCGACCGCTGCCACGCCACGTTCGATAACGCCCTACTCCACAGCAAGACATCATATTAATACCAATACGATGATAGGCTGTTTCAGACTGGTTAAAACATATGAAGCAACAAAACATTAATATTACTCTTGCTTGGTTCTAATAAGCTGTGGTGAATAATTGTGAAACAAAGAAGTGTAAATCAACTGAAGTACAATTAATAATATGGGCAAAAAATTACAAGAATTTTTATTCAGGACCTTTGATACATTGAGACAATAACATTTGGACAGACAGGACATTGTACATTCCTATACAAGAGAAAATAAAGTTTCTCATTACACAACACAAATGCAGAGCTAAATCAGTGGGTATCAATATTACTACTTAGATTTACTTATACATCAACAATCAAAAAAAATATTTTTTGGTTTCTTAGTAAAAAGAATTTACAAATAAGCTTGTAGTAGTTGTATTTTTTTTGTAAGCTTTGCAAACTTACCTCTGGTCTTTAATAGTCACAAAAGCTAAAGCTCTCTCAAGTGATACTTGCCATCCTCTTGACTTAGGATCTTCTGATGGAGATTTACCCTGAAAGTTTTAGAAGAAATATTTGAACTTTATTCTTATTGTATTATTTTTTATTCATATATTTTTTTTATTATAAAGGGTGGCAGACTGGCTGACGGTTCACTTAATGATACCGTCGCCTAAGGACACAAGCAAAACCAAGGGTGGTGGCGGTTGCGTCGTCAACCCTGCAGGAATTTGTTTATGTTTGGTGCCCAAATTGTAGCAAAGTGGAAACATCTGAGATCCATTTGATTTCGATTTCACAGACACACAGATACAATGACACACACTTCAAACTTGTAACACCCTGTTTTTGCGTCGGACGTTAATAATTGAAAATTAGTCAACTTACCGGTGTAATAGTGCCTCTGTAGTAATTAGTGGACCGCAGAGGTGTTGTATACCCAGATGGGGTGCGTGATTTCTAAAATACAATAATAACAATATTTACTTACAGGATTATACATATGTATTACATTTATACAAGAAAATCTGTAGGAAATATAAATTAGGTATTGTAAATTTTGATTTAAACATCATCAATGAAAATTCAACATTTTTTTTTTTTGGATATATGTAATTAAAATTTTTGTTTGAATTATTTTAAATTATGTATATCCCACAAAGAAATCACAATATTTTATTCAAAATGCTATTATAAAGCAAGTATGTTTTTAGATATGATTAAATTAGGTACTGAAGGATTAACTATTTTATTTAATATTTACCATGTTATTTGGTCCTTTATTAGCTAGTGCATCTTTGCTCAATCTGTTGATGCCAGAGAGAGTGCTGCGTGGAGGATCAGCGCTGCTTGATCGGCGAGTACTACTTGGCCTCCGAGCATCTGAATGGCGATCTATTGAATTAGGCCTGTAGGGCTTTGGCAACAGAGAAGGTTTGGGATCTAATCTGAAATAATGAGTAATGTACTTATTAATCGTTATAATTTGTAAACATAGATTAAAAATGTATTTTTAAAGAACCTAACTCATTCTATCACTGCTAAGACAATGGCAGCTACTAAAGGCAAGGAACATTTTACTGATATAAATTTATTAATACAGTAATAAATCAAAATTATTTTAGAGTAGGGAAGTGTTTTTAGATTTCTATATAGCTTAGAAATAATTATAACTTAATCTAATAGCGAAGAAACGAAATTATAAAATAATTTTAAATTACTTACCTAGATTTTCGAGCTGCAATTGGTTGTCCAGCCCCAAATCTCGTTGGAAGCATTGTTGCAGCTTTTCAGTAGGCTTTTCACAATTTCAGTAAACTTTTCTGATTAGGAACTGGTATCTGGAATTCAAAAAATAATCTACTGTAACAAGAACAAAAGAAAATATAAAAACTATAAACGCAAATAGGTAACAATAATATTAACATTTGCAAACAAAGCACCGGGAAAATAACACTGCAATAAGTGCACTTTCAGAAACAAACTTTATTTGATTTTGAAATTGAAACAATCAACATTATTTAACTGTTAAAATTCAAAACACATTAATATATATCACAGAACACTTTAATACTTTTTTTTAAGTGACTGTCAATATTTCGAGCACAGCACAGTTTTGTCAATATGACTACCATATTTTTATACATTGCAGTTTATAAAAATATATAAAACCGAAAATATATTCATGTTGTGCATATTTAAAAAAAAAAATTTAGTTTCCTTGTTTGCTATTTTTTTTAAAAAAGTTACTCTATGTCCATTTGATATTGACAATGACAATTGGCAACGGCATGGTGGGCATGGCATGTATATTATAAGTTACTCTATGCAATGCAATGCAAATTGCAAATGACAATCTGTTTATTTATAATTTTTCGTGGTCGTGGTAGTAATAAATAACCTATATACAACAAGAAAAATAATTAAGTTTTATAACTTTTTTATTTTATGTGAAAACAGAAAATATTAATTGCTGATCCATCAAGAGTTATAGAAACATTTCCGCACTATCAGCCGTCAGCCGATATATGCAGTCAAGTTCAACCAGATATTTGAGTTCAACTATTATAATACTCTCATTGGTGTTCTAGGAATAAAATATAAATACGAAATAATCACGCTACATACAATCCAAGTATAAAACGTAGTAACCATGGCGTCGTCGAAAAAAATTCGCCTTCCGAAATCCGTTCTCGAAATGAAATTCATGAAAAAATCTAAAGAAAGAATAGAAAAAGAATTAGATAACACAATAAATCACGACAAACTATATGCAAATGTTATTACTTCTCAAATGCGTAATGCAACTGGTAATTTTATAACGGAATCTAGTTTTGTCTTTTGTGAAGACCTGCTGGAAGGAAGATTATCCTTTAAAGGTATGAATCCTGAGATAGAACGTTTAATGGAATTAGAAGAAAAGAAAAATAAACCAGAGGATGACATGGTTAAAGATGTCCCTGATGCCATTCTGTTAAAGAAGATGGAAGCCTTTAACAAACATAAAAGACCATACAATGATAGTCCAAGCAAATTTAATATGGCGAAAAAAAAGAAATTTCATTGATCTATTAAACCACAGGTTACAAGGTTTTATTAGAACATGATATAGTATCATGTTCTAATAGAAAAGACCAAAGTCAACATTGTTGTTCCATTTCAAAATGTTTCTGGCAGCAAATTACAAAAGATAATAAGCATGCCTGCACATTAAAAAAAAGCTACATGAAGTTTTTTATTTTATCAGTAGTTGGATATATTCAAGTAAAATTTTCTCAACTACATATTGAAATATGTAAATTATTCATAAGTGTTAATTCTGGCAAGTTTGCATTGTTAGTTATTTGAAATTTTGCTATGTACAAACTAAATAAACAGAGTCATGGAAAAATCTTCAGTGGTAATGATTTCATTTATGTAACCTAGCTTAATTTATTGTTATTTTATGAACAGTGTCTTTAATTAAAATGTGCTATTGAAGACTAAATTAAGTATAATATGCTGCTGAAACGTGGTCTCTTACATTCTCAACATGCTATGGAGAGGGCTTTGCTCCATCCATTCCGTCCTGTTGTGCTATTAGCTTGATTGAACTAACAACCTAGAAAAAATATTCCATTGTGTTAGTTTACCTATACTAACAGAAAGGAACAAGGGATGTAATATTTATATTAGATATTTGATAGGCGCGTCGTACCGCCGCACTCGCCGGCTCTTCAATGTCTTGGTTCTGATAAATTGGTTTTGAATAGTTTCATTTTGATTTTTTTAAATGACAAATTCTATACAACGTAACTGCGATTGTCGTCAAACATATTCCACTCCTACATACTTACTAGCTTCGATGACCAAACTGAATAATGAGGCAAACTCAAGCTGGCGCCATAAGTTTCAGTTCAGTTTTGGTAGCCAATATATACTCTTTATGTTAATAATGAAAATCTAAATATGGGTGTTCATGTTAAAAATGAAAAGATATTATATAAACTTTCATGTTAGTTTTATTTTTACAATTTTAATTGCATACAAATTTGTTATAAATACTTTATTATAATTTCTTTGTCTTAAAACTTTAACATAGGGAACTACCTATTTACAATGTATTACTATAAAGTTTTCAATAAATGAAGAGGGATGAATTTTAATACTTTAATATGTTTTTAAAGTTACTTATCCTAAATTTTAGTGTTTAAAAATATTACTTACATAAATGTTACATAATTTGAGATTGTGTAAGGCAGACATTGATGAACATTGCAATTTATGCTTATTGCATATTCAGTCGTATACGACTATAACATAATGTTTTTTTTAAATTGTGCTTTCACAGTCATGTGGTCTGTTGATTCCCATTATATTATCAAGAAAATTCTGTTTAATGTAACTAGTGGACAAATTAATTTTACTACAAATTTAAATAAATGATTTATTTGTTTTTCATCGAAAAATGAAACGTGAATCATCGTCGTTTTTCGTGAAAATTATTAAAATTATCTGATGTAACATAGGTACATTAAAATAATTTTTTTAAATAATTTTAAATTTTAAATAATAATAAAATTGTCCGTTACATTGATGTAACACAACGACGTCAACGACACAATAAACAGACCTTATAACTACTCTTTCTTAGTTTTAAAAGTGCGATCTATTAGTCAGTGCACTAATATCTACATAACTACAATCCATTTATAAATTTTGTTACTGACCTGAATTAAAAAAACCATGTAATTATTAGCGAGAAAAAAACAGTTCTATTGGCGTCTTTAAATAATCTTCAGTCAAAATAAGCATAATTTTAATTTCATAAATTTAATTTATGAACTGTACTGAATTGAAGTGAAAACTTCTTTAGGCGAGTTAGAGAATTCATGGATGGAGAATTTTGTATGGCGATATTAATCACTGAACTTGCGAGATGACGTCAGCATCACACAAGAAATACAATTCTTCGACGTTAGATGGCGCTAAGGTTATGTTCTAGGACTAAATCTTAAGGGTCAGCGCCGACGGATGGAGTGGCAGCGAAGAGACTAATTTAGTAACAATTTGAACTCAACCTAAAGTGCTCCTGAATACGACTGTATTTGGTACAATGAAATAAAATGACGGCGAGCGACAAAGCGCGGTCGATCGATACAGTCGTATTCAGGAGCACTTTAGGTTGAATTTAAATTGTTAACTAAATTAGTCTCTTCGCCGCCACTCCGTCCGTCGGCGCTGACCCTAAGGCGACGTTGTAAGAGCATAAAGGTGCGTACCCACTATGTTCGCGCACCTGGAGCGTGCAACGTTGCACGCACCAAAGCGTGTGCTCCAAGCGGTGGCGGTTTTTTAGCGAACACAAGTTGTGATGCGCGTAACGTCTACACTTGATTTGTTGCAGGTGCGTGATGCACGATTGATGCACGAACATAGTGGGTACGCTGCATAATAAACCTACCTCACACTGATCTCTAATATACCTCTGGATGGGCTGCTGTCAAATTATTTTTATGTATTTGAAAATCACAATTTTGGCGCTGTAGGCTATGGAGTGTAAGTAGTAAGTACATAGAACTAAAGCTAGTGATATCCGCATGATGGGGAAATTTACAGAATACACATTAATTCTTCATGTTTCAAAACTCAAGCGGACACAAATAAACTTAAACAGTCCCTAAGGCCTCTTGTTTACACACGTTTATTCGGCGTAAAAATCTACGGGTAATTTGCCGTGTGTAAGCACGGTTGTCAATGTTGTATGGATCACTGTAGGAGCTTGTTGACATACACGGCGGCGCAACTTCACGGCGCCCTCGGCGCGCCGCGTCTACGCACGGCGTGATTTTGATCAGTGTTTTATCGCATTCTAAGCGTACGTGTTGACGACGCCGGACGTTTTCACGTTTTCGTGACAGAATATATACGCTGATTTTGTTTAACGAGTAAAATGAAATGAGCATAAATCAAGAATTACTAATTGCATTAGTTCAAGAAAGACCTGTAATATGGGTTAAGACTATCGAAGACTATAAAAATAAGCGGCTTTAGTATGATTATCTGGAAAGAATGCAGATAAATTCCATATTTCAAGATTTAATTGGACGTCTGTAGCTTGGAGCAGAAAAGTCTCAACTGAACCGTACCTGGCCGTTGCCACCGGTAGCTTTGCCGTGCCATCCACAGGCTTGCACGTTTTGTTAACCGTACGGCTAACATGCCGTACGGTTAAGAAAAAGTGCCGTGAACAAGAGGCATAAGACATCAACAAATAGAATAAAACAGACACTATTATACTGATCTGTGGATTAAAAATACGCAAACATCAAAATTAGTTCCCGTACTTACGTACGGCGGTGCTTCAAAATGGTACACGAAAGTATCTGTGATTTGTATGGGATAACCCATCCAGAGGTATATTAGAGATCAGTGACCTCAAACATTTATATTGTTTAAATGCAATTGTTTCACCTTAGATAGTGTTGTGGTTTCTAATAAAAAATACTTCCTAAAAAACTTAACAACCCAAAAATAATGTTTACCAAGTTTGTGAAGCTTCCGACGTGCAGTCCTACGACTGACATGTATTTTTTTTTATTAAGTTCATTTAAGCTGATCCATGACTGGGTATTAAGACATTGTAAATAGATTTACCTACAATTTAAACTAAATAATAATAACATTAAATACCCTTATACATACTTATTTGATGGTAAATAAAATAGTTGTTAAAAATATCAGTCAGAGTTCCAGTTTAATATTTATATTTAATAGTGTTTCAAGTTACTGAACACTAGCATTGATGTCTAAAAATAAAATTTCACCTGGTTAAACCTGGTCATTCGTCATAAAGTTAGATGCAAATGAAGCTGACTTTTCGAAAAGGGCTCAAATCACTTGTATTTCTTTTCTATGTTTATATAAATTTTTATTAAATAATTGTATATAATTTTTTTTCTTAATAATTGATTTAAAACTTGATTTACTGTTACTTCGGTGGCATTGTCATAATATAGTAATACAGCAGAGTGTTTGTTGTCAATATAATATGGGGGGTTATAAACATAGAGATAGACAATGGAGTGAGCGTTCCCTATCCACCTGTTAAGTACATTTGGGCAGAAAGTGTGAGAGAGACGAGCGAACGTGCGGCCTATTTGTTTCTTTTCTAGAATTTTGATTGGTCTTCGAAGTTACTACAGACATAGAGAGAGGAAATTTTCAATTTATAGAGAGTGATCAATTTTATGCGGCTATTGCAGCGTGCGTTTCGGTCACGAGAGAGTTGGTCAGTCGAGGCCCTGCTGCATGAGCGTGTGGAGGTCGCGGAAGGCGGCGCCGAGGCGGCCCTGCAGCGTCTGGCGCTTGAGCAGAGAGGCCACGAACGTCGAGCAGCGTGCGGTGGATGCACATCACTTGGCGTTTATGGTCATATAGGGAGAGGTGGTCAGTCGAGGCCCTGCTGCATGAGCGTGTGGAGGTCGCGGAAGGCGGCGCCGAGGCGGCCCTGCAGCGTCTGGCGCTTGAGCAGGGAGGCCACGAACGTCGAGCAGCGTGCGGTGGATGCACATCACTTGGCGTCTATGGTCATATAGGGAGAGGTGGTCAGTCGAGGCCCTGCTGCATGAGCGTGTGGAAGTCGCGGAAGGCGGCACCGAGGCGGCCCTGCAGCGTCTGGCGCTTGAGCAGGGAGGCCACGAACGTCGAGCAACGTGCGGTGGATGCGCATCACTTTGCGTCTATGGTCATATAGGGAGAGGTGGTCAGTCGAGGCCCTGCTGCATGAGCGTGTGGAGGTCGCGGAAGGCGGCGCCGAGGCGGCCCTGCAGCGTCTGGCGCTTGAGCAGAGAGGCCACGAACGTCGAGCAGCGTGCGGTGGATGCACATCACTTGGCGTTTATGGTCATATAGGGAGAGGTGGTCAGTCGAGGCCCTGCTGCATGAGCGTGTGGAGGTCGCGGAAGGCGGCGCCGAGGCGGCCCTGCAGCGTCTGGCGCTTGAGCAGGGAGGCCACGAACGTCGAGCAGCGTGCGGTGGATGCACATCACTTGGCGTCTATGGTCATATAGGGAGAGGTGGTCAGTCGAGGCCCTGCTGCATGAGCGTGTGGAAGTCGCGGAAGGCGGCACCGAGGCGGCCCTGCAGCGTCTGGCGCTTGAGCAGGGAGGCCACGAACGTCGAGCAACGTGCGGTGGATGCGCATCACTTTGCGTCTATGGTCATATAGGGAGAGGTGGTCAGTCGAGGCCCTGCTGCATGAGCGTGTGGAGGTCGCGGAAGGCGGCGCCGAGGCGGCCCTGCAGCGTCTGGCGCTTGAGCAGGAAGGCGCGGATGTCGAGCAGCGTGCGGTGGATGTGCACGCACTTGGCGTAGCGCTCCTCGCGCGGGATGTCAACGCCCAGCGTGCGCACTGGCGCGCTCACGTTCGCGCGCACCACTGACGAGAAGTTGCGCACGATCAGCCGCAGCGCGTTGCATCCGCACTGCATGTACCTTACACACAATTTCACTCTATATTTTACACGTCCAGTTGAAAAATCCTACTAATATTATAAATGCCAAAGTCTGAAAAGCAGTCTTAATACTTATATTAATTATTTAAATTATGTTTTAAATAAATGATGTGTGTAAAAAACGCAGTATGTTGAAGGATATCTTCGTTCAGCTGAAATAGCCGATGGCTGATCTGTGTGATTGAAGTTTTAATTAACAAACAGCATTGGTAATATTGTCCATTAAAAAACAGAAAAGATATAAAATACTTACGATTCGTATTTGCTTTGCAATAACTCATGTATTTTCGGTAGTATCATTAAGCATATATCTAAGTTCCACAGGGATCTGAAAGTATAATATTCGTAAATTATGTTAAATCTAAATTTTTTACATAAAGTGAAAATGTTATTTAAGATTGCCCAACTTACGGTTTGTGCGCCATCACGTTGAGTATATCGAGTATCACTGATGTATCTTCCAATGCTATCAGAGATTCCAGTGCAGCTTTTAAATTTTTGTTCATTCTAACTGTATGGAATATCTGAAAATATAGAGAACTATTTAAGAAAGTAATCAAACAATTATTTGAATAAACCCGACTCATACTGGGTTTTAGAACATCGAGTGATTATCATATTTCTGTCCTTTCTCCTCGCATATAAAAATGTCAGAAGCGGATATATGGAAGCCCACTATTATATGAAAATAGTATCCTATCCCAAATATAGAGGGATAACCTAACCTAGCCTAACAACTCAACTAAACTAAGGTCGCTAAATGACATTAGACCAATTTTGCATTGCTCTAGCTCTATTGCTCTATATCCTGTAGGGTGCGTTTAAGTAACAGAAAGCAGACGTGCCTGTAGCGCCCGCTGCCTGGCGGTGAGTACAGCCATCATGGAGTCGTGGCCTCGCATCATGACTCCGAGCACCTCCTGCTCCGAAGGTTCGGCGCCCGCCCCGCGCACCCCTCGCCGCGCGCCCATCCCGCCCACGCCCCGCGGCAGGAAGTCGTCCAGGTCCAGTCCCACGGGCCGGTCCGTCGCGAAGGGCACGAACTCGGGCTCGGGCTCCCGCTCCTCTGCCGGGTCGCTTTCCGTAGTCGTCACCGTGTCAACTCGCCGTCTGAAATACGCGTATTCATTCCAATCGGTTAACAAACAAAAAAGTTAAGTTAATTGAAATAGGCGTACGAAGTCGGGGGGGCACAAATTATAGTCCTTCATAAAAATATTACCTGGGATTGTCGCTGGCGGATCTTGTGAAAGACAAAGATCTCGGTCCCAAAGATGGAGGTCCCAGCGATATTTCACTGTTGCTTTGACGTAAATTGTTATGAGCTGAAAATGTAAGTAAAATATACTACAAATATAAGTATTCAGTATTTACTTATAAAATTGGGTGTGCCAATGCTGACATTTACAGAAGATTCGTAATAAAAATCTGTAATTGTTTAGATATGTTGTAAAAAAAAAGTTAGCTTCAGATATGTTGGCGACCCACTAAAAGATCAAAATTAATAAGAGTGTTCATACACACCAAAAATATATTTTATATGATATTTCTGGGAGTCTAGTGAGCTTTCGAACTAGAATTTAAACTGTGACACTGTGACGCAATAAGAAAAATTTGAACCTGAAGGCATATTAGACGATATGGAGAATTATTTTATTAATTTATAATAATGTGCAGTTACAATCACCATAGAGGAGCTTATAAAACTATAATTTAATGTTAAACAATGCTTTGTGGGTTAAAATAACTGGAGATTTTTCTCCAGTTAGTGGTTTAATAAACCTGTAGGTGTTTTATAGGCTCCATAATTTTCAGTAACTTGGTTATGAAGCCGAAGCATATAGCCGTTGTCAAACCAAAATCTCCTTTGTGCACTTTTTGATATTCCAACATTTTGACCTTTTCACTACCTTATATATTGTATAAATAAAAAATCTGCTAAGTGCTTATGAGAACTATTTGTCGAACTCATATTAAAATATGCTATTTGCAGCTATTGCAGCAAAATCTGTTATGTGCAAAATTTACTATATTATCAAAATAATAAATAATTATTCTATTAAACTTCATGACAAATAAGTTTACGTATAATACCCAAAGTTTCAAATAAACTTTTTTTTGGAAAAACCTTCATGTAAAAAAATTTCAAGAAAACTTTTTGTCACTATCTCAAAAATATACTTTTTCCACATACCAGATTATAATTTGACAACGACTTGGTCTAAAAAATTAGAAAATTTTAATATTAACTTACATAAATCTATTGTTGTCTTAGATTCCTTATAAGAGTTATGCCTATTAAGCGAGCCATGACCCACAGTGTGATTGGTTGAGTAATCTCGTGTTGCAGTGTGACTCGGATAACCATTATCTTCTTTTTTGTTCTCCTTCGTCCCTAGGTTATTCAAAAGCGGATAGGATGTCTGTATTAATATATTTTTAGTTATTATTATAAAGAAGAATGGCGAAAGTATTAATAAGATCAATTAGATATTAATAAAATTAGTCAACTATGCAGTTAAAACTAGTAAACAGTTAAATAATCACGAAATCTTATAAAATTATAAACCAAACCCCGACTTCCTATTGAGACCAAACACGCTACATATGCTGAAAGACTCTTTATATATGTTGCTAAAGAGTTGGGTGTCCCGCAGAGTACTTGATGCTGCAGCATCAGATTAAGGTAACCATGTCATGGAAATACCACCGAAGTAACACTATACCAAATTTCACATCAATCGAGCCTGTGGAAGTTAGTGAAATCCCTTCGTCAACTAGATGAATGGGTCTAGTCAATAGATAGATGTCAACAGAAAATGGGCTGATGGTCTCAGCCCATTTTCTAGTTGCCGCACCAAAAGTTTCAAGTCTCATAAATGAATGGCCAGCGTATAATATGTTGAACTCGTGTGATGAGTCGACGGCCGTACGAATGAGGAGAATAGAGTTGCAACGCGGCTTTTGAATTGCATATCTCAACATTTCAAAGTTGTTTTTGAATGAATAAGTTGTGTTTTACATTAATTTCTAGTATTTTTTTTTTAAGAAAAACCGATAAATAGTTTGGACTCACGTAGCGAGTTCTAAGCCCCCCGTTTGCGACTTTAGTGAACTCGCCAGGCGAGTCCTTGGGAATGAATGGGTTAAACTATTAGCTAAGAACCATCTCGATCACGTCAGCTTTAAAACAAACAAAAGTCAGCGATCATGTCAGCTTTCGTCCTTTTGGGAGATACGATTCCATAGACAGACACACACGTCAAACTTATAACACCCCGTTTTTGCGTTGGGCGTCGGGATCAAAAACTTACTTGATATGATTTCCGGCTTCTTGTCGATGACGATGAAGGGTTCCTTGGTGGAGGTGGGTATCCGAGAGTAGTAGTCCTGACGAGGCCGAGTCACCACGGGCGGAGGCGGTTCCAGCAAGAGGTCGCGTAGAGAGGTGCTCACGGATGACGTTGCAGGCACCGCTGTTTCTTGTGCTGTGTACCACACGCCAATATCAGAGGGAACTTTTTAATTTCCAACTGGATGACAGAGTTTTAATTTCTTATGTATTTGCGCCATTGATTTATGAAGTTTATGAAATCTATAATGAGGTACTTACCTGGAAAGTATTCATCAGACGACAAACTCGTTGAGGGCGGAGGCGTGCGATTCACTGAAACGTACATACAATAGGTATGCGTTTAATTTAAAATATTTAAAATTCAATCACTAAATCTAGCAAAATTTCAGACGAATATCTACTTACGTGCTCTAGAAGGTCGAAAAATTTCTGTGTAGTCATTAATATTAGGTATAATGGCACCTGAATCCTCATCAGCTTCGGTTCCCGATGTAGACTCTTCTGCAGTCTTCTCTTCGAGGGGCGTTGGACGATGCATTACTGGCAACATTCATAAATATTTATAACAACCAAATATAAAGGATTTGCCAAAGTTTTTTCATTGATATTGTCACATTCGCTTCACAGTTATGTGTGAATTCAAAAATTATATGCATCTAATTCTTTTATAAAATTGTATACATACTCCACTTAGGCTAATTTAGCATGCATTAAAGTGAATATATATAAAAGAAAACATTCTTTGGTTACAAGCTAAAGCTAAGAAAAAATACAGTACAAAAAATATTTGTCAGTCTTTAATTGTCTCTTACCTTCTCTTTTTGGTTTTTCCTTTGAGAAACTTTTACGGACCGAGTGTCCCTTTTGGAAGGGGGACAGGTCTGTTACAATGGTCGGTTCTTCCGGTGGTTCTCCACCATAGGGGTGAACTTTATTTAGATCCACTACCGATAGCACTACGTACGTGGAGTGAAATGATCCAGCTATCTGTAATTTATATAAATTTTAATTAGATGTAGATTTGTGATTGCGATTTCCGCGAACAATTTGACAGTTTTGACAACAAAAACAATTTAGATAGATACTTAGAGATTATATGTAAACAAAGATACATAAAAAATTATCATGCACCTTTAAGTTATTATTATAAATGTAATATCCTAAAGTATATTATTCTAACAAATAATTAGTTAAAATTTATATTATTGTAAAAACTGTGATCACATAAATTTTTGAAAATCTACGTTTTGAGGATAGAACTTATCTGTGCAAGCTGTTAACTCTATCTGAGAAATTAAAAATAAATAAATAAATTAACGTAAGGGCTTCTTTAGTACCAAAACTGCACATACTTGTTGCTAAAGTTTTAAATTCAGAGGATTCTCTTATGTTATGGTAGTAATTCCCATATAATCAATTTAAATTGTTGTGATTATGTGTGTTTACTTGTAGAAAAACTCATATAAGTTTTATTCAAAAGAATATTACAATTGTGTTGTCGTTACTGAACTTGTTCCATAATAATAATAAAAAAGTTTGTTTTTAGTACAGTGTTAAGTGACTCACATTTATGTCAATTCGTTTTTTAGTGACAGGAATTGTAAAATTTCGTTGGACAGGAAATATAACTACCCCATATAGTAAAGTACTTAAGATATAATATAAACTTACAAGTTGTGTTTGTTGTGCAACAGTTAGATCTTGAATTTGTCCCCAATGCACGTGAACAGTGTCAAGCACACGAGCCGGCTCCCATCCGATGACATGGAGACCATCGTTGCCACAACCCAGCAATGTTGCACCATCCTCATTAAACATCATATGCCTGAAAAACGAGTGGATTATGTTTTCATATCTTAAAAGTTAAAACTCACTTAAATTTTAGAAAATTGTGACTAAAAGTGGAACAAGGTGTGTAAGAAAAAAAATTATAAACACATATAAAGCCATGATATTTTTTTTGTAGTAAAATATCCAACTAAAACTTACCTTATTGATGTATTATCCTTTTCAAATTTAGAAACTAATTGGAATTTTTCCATATCCCAGAAATTTATTGTTCTGTCACCTCCACAACTAGCAAGTAAAAACTCATGAGGGTGAAATTTCACACAAGTAACGGCTGATGTGTGCTCCATGAATTCCTGCAGAACTTTCCCCATGCGTACATCCCATACCTTCACCAGTCCTGTAATATAAATAATAATTGATAACTTTTTCTCCAAACTAGCGTTTTCCATTTTCATCTACAATAAATACTCAATTTAAAATTATACTATGTAATATAAAATTTATTACATATAAAGAAACAAATAAACAGACCAACTATAATTGTAATGTACTACTGTAACCCTCTATTGAGAAACTATTAAACACAGACCAGATAAATTTAATTATAGTGTTAGTTGGTTTACTTACACATATGAAATGGGTTTCCCTGAGACATTATGAAACTAATGGAAATATTTATAACTAATATGAAACTAACATTTATACTAATTGAAAGAAATATTACCTAATTTGAAGAGTATTGACAAGTGCAACCATGACAGAGGTAAGGAAAGGGTACAAGAATGAGTATGAGTCTCTTCAATACCTTCGGCAATCAGGAAAATACTTAAAATTAAAGAAACAATACCTACCATCTTCACAAGCAGACGCAATCCATTGTCCATCTGGGCTAAACTGTAGGCTATTAACAGCCAATCGATGACTAGAGTATGTAACAATGCACCCCCTTTTTCTTGTGTCCCATAATTTTATATTACTGTCGCAAGATCCTGTCGTTAAATAATCGCCATAGGGATGAAAGTCCATACATTTTATTGCTCCTTTGTGCCCAGTAAAAGTTCTTAATAGTTTAGCCGCCTCCAGATCCCATATTTTTAATGCACCCGTTTGTGACCCAGCACAAACTAAATCTTCAGAGTGTCCAAAACATACACATTCTACAGGAGTTGTGTGTCCGCTTAAGCTCTGTAAATAGAAAATTCCCATACCTATGTGTAATATAATACATTTCCATAAGTAAATAATATGTTTGGTTTAACCAGATATCAGGTGTTCCTCCTTCCAGATATTTGCAAAGCAATAGCAGGGATACAAACCATCAAACAACTTTGTCTTCCGATTGCCCATAGATTTACTTTTTTGTCGTCGCCTCCAGTAGCCAGAACCTGGTTCGATTTGTGTCCCATCGCCAAACAGTTGACATTCGCTTTGTGAGCGACAAATTCTTCTGCAATATGTTATTATTTATAAAACCCATCATCAATAAAATAATAAAGGATTGACTTTGATTATACGTACGTAATTTCCATGATCGACGAATGTTTTCCATGTTAGATCTATCTAATTAAAATAATCATTCCATTTAAGGAATATGCAACCTTGTTAAAACATATGGCCTAGAATTATTACACACGATTTTTTTTAAATATAAAAACAATAATTTTGTTTTAATCAATGTAACTAAGCAGTAAGCACAAGAAATTTCGATTTTTTTATTCAATATTTAATAATAAAATTTCGCAGAATAAAAAGGGGATTATAAAAGTATGATTATGATATTGGATATGAAAATTGGAGAACTGATTGACGTTTGACGTTGACAGTAGTAAAAGTAGTTTCATGGTGACAATTATTGTCATAAGTGTAAACAGAATTTTGTAAGTTGAAAGCATGGAGAATAGCGAAGAATGGAGAATAAATAAAAAAGCCATAATGGTGCTTGTTAATCTTGTTATGACGAAAAGGCTTCATGGTCGTCATGACTATATAGGATGTATATGGACTGCGCATATTCTGATATCAATGCAAATAAGAGTTATCTGTGGTATTACCTTTCATTTCAATTCAATCTTCTATGTAAACTGTAAAGTACCAAAAAAATTGTAAATAAATAGATAAGTAAACAGAAAATGATTTTAAAATTTATTAGGCTTAATAATTTAATAAAAAATGGACAGATACAAGTGCAGCAGCGAAGGTTTCTTAACTATGTTCAAGGTCAGGAGCCAGAGCCAAAAATTAGAGAATATTTTTATTACATCGATCATCAGGGCATGGTAGGTAACCTTTGAACTTGTTTACTTGATGTTAATGATTTTAATACTTATTTAAAGGATGTCTTTATATCAGACCAAACCAAAGAAGGAATGCAAAAAGGTTTAATTCTATCCAAATCCTAATTAAACCTGCCAGTATTAAAAACCCAACTACTTTTTTAAATTGTGTGGTTTCATGGTAAAAGAGAAATGCCCAGAATTCCTTTATAAACCCACCAAAGAGACTGTACAAACTTTTTTGGTGTATTTTACGAGCTCCTTAGCGCTCAGTCTTAGGGGTCCCAGATTTGATTCCCAGCAAGGTACAATCGCACTCATTTGAGGAGGCCATCTGGCCTGGCGGCCGTGAAATAACACAGGTTGTGCTCGTTGAGTGATTAAGGGATACTAGAGCCTATATCCCTGTCCCTTATCCTACTAATTTTCATGTTAAGCCAGATTAATATTCCCTTCCTAAAATGCGATTTTCTGTCACTTGTAGACTGGACATTATTATTCATTATAAAATCTCAAGACTTTCATGAAAGTCTATTTTAATTTTTCAGTCTGTGAATATTCTTATTTCAGTTATTTTTAGATGACTCAAAAATGAAGAACTTTACATCATGTTTCAAAGAAAAGGTATTCCTACAGTTTTTTTTCAAGAGAATAAAGCTAAATAATACAGGAAGATATGCAGAAGAGTTCCCATACATTTCATTGTGTGGAAGGGAAAGAAATTATATAAGATGTGATGATGTCCCTATTGTTTACACACACATAATTACAAAACCTGATTCAAATGTCAATCTCCTAACATTTGGGTATGCTGGAGATTTACTTACTGTTGAATTCAGACCTGAAAAAATTTACATGTTGCCTTCAACGGGCAGAGTTTATCATCCTGCCGATGATAAGTATGGCGGTGTTGGACTAATAAGGTCTAAACTCTCTATAGAATTAAGTAAACATTTTGAATTTTATAATGGTGAATTTAAACCACCAACACATTTCACATGGAACAATGTAAAATATGATTTAGACCAAAATTGGTTCCAACAGAAAATCACTAAGTACAATATAAAAATAAAAACTGCACCTGATTAAAAACAATTTTATATGTTTATATCTTATTTTTACTTTGTACAGTATGTAAATAGTGAATAGATATAAGAACACAGACATAGGTATATTATAAAATTGTGTTAAAAAATAAATATACAGACATGTTCAGATTGTGTTTCATATTTACAACTGTTAATACTTGCCCTCACATTTTATTTTAAGCAATTTTTAATAAACAATTCAAATTTATCACAGTTATGAAGAATATGGCCATTATTTATGGTACACATGGGTAGGTAGATGTAGTTATTCTATGTGGTTTCTTCTTTTGAATATGGATTATAAGAACCAGGTTGTGTCCAAGAGATTCCCTGAGTGATACCTTCATTTGGTTTTGTCGGTTGCAACATCATCTCTTTTACTTTGTCATGTACTTGAGAGTCATATGGTTTAAAAGTTATATAATGCTTGTCATCTGTTGGTGGATCATCATATATGTGATCTATACTGGATATCACACATTCTCTTACTTTTTCCATGAATACTTTTCTGTTTGTTTTGTAACTGAAAATAATATCATTGAATAATTCTTATTGATTCTGTAAATAATCTGTATAATTAGAATTAAACATAATAGATTTTTAAATTATATATATTACATTATATTTACAATAAAAAATCAGCAGTTTGGCAGTTTGGCAGTTGGTGGCCAATTCACAAAGAATGAGTTAAAATATTACCTGTCTTTGGGTCTGGAAAGTAGCAAAGTTTTCAATGACAGATTTGACTAAGAAATATTTTAAAATAAGTTATTTTAGATATGAATAACAATACTTACACAACTGAAGCTTCTTCATTAGCAGGAACCTTAATGTTTAAATTGTGGAAAATCAAGTGTAAATATTTCAACACTTGCCAAATGTGATTTCTCTTTCTGTCCCACTGTGGGAAAACTTCATTCAAGTTAAGGACCCCTGTATTTGAGTCCACAGCGGGATGATATAAATGTGAGGAAAAGGTTAATACCTGAAAGGAAAAAAGGTTTGTTTCTGAGTATAAATAACTTTAATATTTATTACTGAGCTAGTTATACATCTTATATTCCACTGCTGGGCACAGTCAGTCAATAATCTCAGTCATAGGACGTCCACTGCTAGACATAGGTTTCCCCCGAAATCGGAGGTCTCACCTTATTGTGTGAAGGTAGCTAATAGATACTGCACTGCAGATTGGTAGGAAGAGCTTGATTTGTATTCACAAATTTCTAATCTTCTAGAACTAGCAGATATCTACAAGATTTTTTTTTACCATGAGAGGAACAAGTGATCATATTTCTTATCATACAACAAATAAAATATACTCCGAAGTACAGGCTTGTCGAGGATTGATCAGCTGTTTATTAACCCTATTGTTCAATTCACTGGACTATCAGTAATTTGAAGAAAAAAAAATGTTAAAAAATTTAACAATTAAGATTTTAAATTACTATATTACAGCATTTACATCTTACCGGTACTTCATCATCGGGAAACGTTTCAGGCAGTGTCAATGTAAACCTGAACATTCCACCTTCATATGGCCCAGCTCTTACAAAAATGACACCAAACCATACTGGAACGTGAATTAGATCTTATTGTATTGTCTTAAAATGTATGTAGGTGATTCAGAATCAACTTCATACAACCATTTAAGAAATTAGGAACTTACGGAAGGAATTTTCATATGATGGTATTACATAAATGCCTTGTAAATTCTCTGTTTGTAGCATTCGACTAAAAAAAGGAATCCCATTATTATTTATGTAAATATCACACAATGTATTTGATAATTGTTATTTACTTACTATTCAGCCATAATGATATATTCTTGGTGGAACATTGAAGAAAGTTCCCTAATTTTTTTAACGTTGCTATTCGTCTCGTTAGACATATCTAATTATAAAGTATGAGATGAGAAATCTGAGGATAAAAACAAATCAGGTTTCCTAAATGCCAACAAGAAATACTGCAAATAAAATAGATTATAATTATTAATTTGGTTATACTTTATTGATAATGCCAAAAAAAAATATACTTTGTAAATAGTCACTGCGTCTACTGTCAGCTGTCAGTTATATCAATGTCAAGTCAAGTCCACAATTTTTTTTTCTGGGTACAAAGAGTATCCAATAAAAGCAGTCACAGACACATCCGCAGGAACGTGGATGTTATGTATTTCCATATTAAAGAGGTCAGTGATTTCCATGTTTTCAAAGCAAGTAAAGATATTGCTTTAGTCTCCATTGAACAATACCAAAAAGTATTTTTCGGAAGCCGTTATATTATCCTGACCTAAGTGAAAGAGTTTTTAACTCGACAATGTCTAGATGGCGCGCTATCAAGTCAATTCATATACTGTAATTTTTGTTATGGAATCACGGGGTGGCGCTAGGAGTGACAGACTTATCTGTTGATGACTGTTGATGCAATGAACTCGGTAATATAGAATAATATTTTATTCGTAATACTTTTAAGGATCATTGGTACTTATTTCCAAATTTTTGTTGACACTGAATTAATTATTATCTACTAGCTGTGCCCGCGACTTCGTAAGAGGTATATAGTGCGCTTTTTGAAAGTCCCACAAGAACCTAACATTCTTTCAGAATAAAACGAATTTTCAGCATCTGTTCAGATAATAAACTATCTGCATGCCTTTCATCCATACCCGCTCATTAACTTACTATATTACTTTCTAGGATCAATGTACGCTTAGCCGTTTTTGAGTAATTGAGTAACAAAAATACAAATTTCCGCATTTTAGTTCCCACATGTGTAGTGGAAATTTAAAATTCATAGGAAATAATAGAAAAAAAGATATAATAAATCAGCAATTCACGTTCCCTACACTCACGAGGGAGGATGAGCACCTGATGAACTTGGGATTAAAAGCGCACGCTCTCAATTAGCCGAGATTATCCCGGCACGTGTCTCGGGATTACGTGACCTATACACAGAATAGATACCTACAACTATATACTTTTACAATTAGGTGATAATATTATTAGTCGCTCAAAAAATTTATACCTAAATATTGGATTCAAAACAATATAGGTAGTACCATTAGAAAAAGAAAGTGTCTTTCTGAATATAAAGATATGACTGATATAAGATAACCTATGAATATAAAGATTTTTTAAAACTTTGTTACTAGCTCCCGGGATGCTATTTTTTTATATAAACAAGCCGTATTAAAATTGTAAGTATAGTTAGCCGAGAAACCAAACAGATGGACGCGGACACTTTCGGCGATTTGGTTGCTAATTGCTAAGTATTGTTTTTCTACTTTATTATATACAATAAGTAGGTATAGAATATAAACCTTCCGTGAAAAATTATCTAACTTAGGTGAAGACTCCAAAAAAATCCGTTGCGTGGTTTAGGAAGAGTTAGCGGACATACAGACATACAAATGATACACATTACATAACCCGACTATTGTCTACCTGTTTCATTATAAAATGCGTTTTCATAATTTGTGCTACTTTTGACAAGAATAACTCCTGAAGGAAATTAATTGAACAGGGCCCCGGTCTAAATACTTAAATAAATAAGATAAAAAAAATAGGTACTTATGTTTGAAAGGCGGGGGTGAAAAGATAGGATAATCTTGTTTATAAAAGCTGGGATTTCACACAGAACTTTTGTTTGCACAATCTGTTTAGTAGTTTGATCTTGATCTTACGTTATAATACTATCGTGTAACTATTATTTGTAAAAAATAAAGCGGTAGAAAGGTCATTAAATTAATATTTTATGTGATTTGTTTTATATAGGGTAAGGTGCCCCAAGTGTGCGCGGTTTAGGATTAAATTGCCATAAATAAAATAAAAACGGTTATAATGAAATAAAAAAATAGATTACCTACCTAGATTTAGAAATTTAGATTTTTGGTTACAAAGACCAGAACCATTTAAGACGGCATATACCTAGTTAATACGGTCATTCTGTGTTTTCAGACAAACACATTAATAGTTTTGAAACTTATGTGGGTTATACCTTTGGGTCTGCTGATCAAGATCCACAACTCTCCCCCTCCTTTCCACTTGCCGCTTCATCCAGTGTCAAAAGCAAAAATTACCCCCATTAAATTCTTAACAAAATATAATATGTTCCATACACTTTTCGATTATCTTGACGGTTTTCAAGCTACAGCCAGTTTTCAAACAAAATTTCATAGTTGATGGATAACTAGCTATAACTTGAAAAACCGTCAAGGTAATCAAAATAATATATAGAATATATTTTGTTAAGAATTTGATGGGGATAATTTTTGCCTTTGAAACTTTTTTGTATCTTTGAAACTTTAAAACTTATTAAACGTTGAAAGTTGGTTAAAAAAATTGCCATAGCTTGAAAACCGTGAAGGTAATCAAAATAATGTACAGCATATTTTGTTAAAATTTAATGAGGATAATTTTTGCCTTTGACACTTTTTTGTATTTTTGAAATTTTGAAACTTTGTACCTTGTGTTTCCATAAATTTATATTAAAATGCTTATAAATTTAAATATTCTATTTTATAAATTTGTTATAATTATGACATTCGCAATCGATATAGGTAGGTAATATAATCGCCATCGATATAAGTACATACTATAAATGTCGTCCGTCGCCAATTTTAACACATAAGCAACGCCATAGATGTTGCAATTGCACTGTCGACCTAAGTAAGAGATAGATAAATGGGCTCTGGCATCGCTTACTCACTTACCGAAACACAACAGCGAACTAGCTGTTAAATTCCAGTTGGTCTTCTGCAAGGGGGTCTTTACTGTAGCACAACCTGCCTAAATGATTGCGAAATGCAGTGAGCCTTGCCACTACAATCTTGTAAGTACTATTTGTAAGTAGATATACCTACTTACAAATCAAAATATCCAAACACTATCCAAATAAGAAAATAGTATAACTGGCTACCGATGTCAAAGAGTTAACGAGCCGAATGCAATACTAATTTTCTCGCAGGCGGCTTATGTTCGTTTTTATTACTACAAACAAACAGTTAATATTGTTTAATGTAGTGATCCATATAACTTGTTTACGACGGCCGTTTTCTTCGACGAAAACAGACGTTAATTCGAGGAAACATATGGAGGAGATAGCTGTACAAATTCAAAGTGCCGCTGACAACGCTTCAACTATAAAACTCAATCATTTGATGTCTGCTCTGCACTGAACTCAACTCTGGCTATAACAAATAAACAGCTTCATTCGTGTATTGACTTCGTGCAATTACTTAAGTGAGCATATATACCTAAGTATATTTTTATTTTAGGTAATGGAAATTAATCAATTTTAAACTTTCGATTTAGGTATTAGGTATTATAATAATGAAAAATTCTCTGAACTACTTACATAAGTAGGTAATATTGACTGTACTTGTACCTACTGCTGACTGTACGTACTTACGCAAAATTAAGGCCATATACGCGCGAAATGTATTGCTGATACTTTTTTTTATAAAAATAGCGTCATGCCCTGACTTCGAATAGATGTAACTGAAGTATTAGATACCTACTTGGGTGAAGTTTAGTCAGTATAAGCCATGTTGAGCGTCCGAAAATAGTATTTTGACGACTTAGATAGTTACAGGAACTTCTCTTCTCTACTATTTAATTAGAATGTGTTAAACAATATGATTTCAGTGTAGATATATCGGTGTTTTGTCAGTGATGGCTTTTAGAACAGAGAAGTGGCACTTGATGTTGGCTTGATGAGAAGACTATAAGGTGAGATGAAAGATCTAGGTATGGGAATATACACGAGGATTCCTCAAGACATTACAGATTAGAAAATTCATAGAGGAACTAAGTATACCTACTTAGATTTATATCCATAAATCAAATCTCATACAATGGACCAAATTTCACTCCTAATCGTTAGGACCTCCTCGTTGATCGGTCTTTCCATTAGTGAAAACCGCATCAAAATCACTGCGTGGTTTAGGAGTAGGTATTTAGCGCATATAATTGAAAGACAAACGTGAAAAGCGACTTAAATTCATACTTCGATCTAATAAGGATGGGTTGTTCTACTCTGTTCTACTACTGTTCTACTATTAGATCTACGCTAGAACAGTTTCGACAAAAAATCCAACTAGTTCTACTGCACAGTATGACATATTAGGTATCTATATTTAATTGTAATAGATGTTAAACTATTTTAAAAAGCAACACATTCCTAAGTTGCAAGGAAGCCACATTGGTGCTCCTACAGCAAGTTATGAGACAATGTTCATTCAAGTGAGTTTGATACTCGTAGATAACGAGACAGAGCGGCTCGTGTGTCTTGGGAAGCCTTATGAGAGTCATGGGATATCAATATTACGTTAACCACTCGTCAAACCACTTTTCTTAGAAAAAAATTGTTAGAAGAACTTAGAAGAAAAGTGTTATTACAATGTTCCTCTTTTGAGTCGGTAAGTAAAGTAGAGGTACGAAAACCTTTGTCAGTTTTCAAATTCATTCATTTATCAAGTCCTGCAAACTTCGTTGTTTTAGTTTCAAACGTGAATGTTTCGTTTGAAATTTAAATGTTCGTCCAATCCATTGGCTTTTCAGACGAACATACTTACTCGTATAACATAAATTTTTATATACCTACCTAATAAACTAACTATTGCACGCGACTTCGTCTGCGTAACTTTATAAAATATAGCTTTTTTATCCGCTGATACTGTAGTTTTCTATAGGTATGTAATTTTTTTTTTAATCGGTCCATCAGTTTTTTTATTTTATTAAACACAAATAAAAATACCATTTCTCTTTGTTATATTAGTATTAGGGCCTCTTTCACCATCTGTCAAGTAGGCTAACCGTCATTTAAAGTCACCTGTCACCGGGAATAATTTAGCTGATATACTTTTGTTTGTACGGTAAAAGTCCCAAACATTAAAAAGAAAACAATAAAAAAAATTCGCCTATCGAAGGATGCACTAAACCGAGTGCATAATTTAATAAAACATAAAATTATTTCTAAAAGTAACTAATCAACACTTTACTTGTAGTCGGTGAAAGAGGCCCTTAGTTTTTTTACAACTTATTTAACTCGCCTATGTTACTCAGTGATTGTCTAGCTTCCTATACATAGGTGAAATAATTTTTAAAATCGATCCATTAGTTTTTGAGTTTATTCATTACAAACAGAAATACATTAATATATACAAATCTTCTCTATATAATATTAGTATATAGATAAGTAGAATATGGCTTCTGATTATTTAATATTTTTTTTCTGGAATTGATCTTTACATACATACCTAAAAGATATACTTAGGTGTTATTGCTTGAAAAATAATTAAACTTATGAAAAAGTTAATGCAGTCAAAGGCGCGGTTAGCTGCTAGTCTGAGTTAAATTCGTTGTTGTTTCGTGATGGTACTCGTACCTATATCGGCGGTTATTGCACGGGGCTGCACCGCGTTCCCACGCTTACGCGGATTACACGAAATGCCCTTTTGGTGCTTCGTTGCAACACTGACCCGGGCTTTTTACGCAAAAAGAATCAGCCGATAAATCACCGGTACGAGATCTGGATATAATTCTTCGAGTTTTGCCTTACATACAAGCCAAGCCATGTTTTTTGTTGGCATCGATTACTGATCTTTGTAATGTCGAAAAGCAGGTACCTACCTGCTCCACTTTTCACGGTCAAGGTGCTGTCGTATATCCAAATAAATTAACAATGAACGATGTCGCCGAGTTTTGATCGTTTCCGTATCTTACAAATTGAAGATGTAGATAGATATTTATAATACCTATCAAATGTTTTTTATAGTTAAGTACATATAATTTATAGTCTTTTTTAAAATTCACAAGAAAAATATCATATTCTTTACTAGCGCGACTTTGTACGCGCTGTAAATCGTTTTTTAATTATTCCACAGGAACTAAACATTTCTCCATGATAAAAAGTATCCCATATGTTAAACCAGATAATAAACTATCTGTGTCCTAAACTTCATCCAAATCCGTTTAGCCGTTTTTATGTTATTGAGTAACAAACATCCAGTTGACAGTTTGTGCCCTATATCTTATTGCCTATAATAAAATATAAAAATAAAAATAAAATACCTAACACATAATAATAGGATAGGTAACATAGGATTAATGAGGATAAAAAATTAGGTAATATCCAAAGATATTTTCGATATTAGTTATCTATCTCGTTTTGAAAAGAACTTAGAACTTACACGATTAATGGTTAAAATCTTAGCTTTTAACTTAGCTTTTATACATAATAGGTACGTACAAAAGTTGTAAGTAGTAAAATTGAAAAAAATACTTTGTGTCAATAATATGGAGTGTCGTCTAATTAAACGTTTCATGGTTGGAGTCGTTTTATAACACCATTTAAAGCAGGTAATCAACTGTGAGTTGTGTTCAATGAGCATAAACGTGAACATTTCCGTAGCTGGCTAAATTGCATATAATGAGTTAGGGTGGAGTGGGGCGGCAAAGCGTCTGTTACAGGTGCGCTTCTATGCGTTTGTATGCGGCGCGTGCCTTTTATATAATCTTATTTAAGTTACATTTTTTAAAATCTACTAATATTATAAATTCGAAAATTTTGTGTGGATGTTTGTTACTCCTTCACGCAAAAACGAACGAATCTCGATGAAATTTGGCATACATGCAGATATTTTATAACCTTGGATTATGCTTTTTATCCGGGAAAAAAGGTTTTCTAGAGATTGTTTAAAAATCTCAGAGATCTCGAGTAAATTCCTAGCAGGGCTAACTTTGGAAATGTAATTCTGATATGTTTCGGTGAGGGAGTATCTAATGGATGCCGGAGCCTATCCTGTTAAGATTGTCATATGAATGTTTTATGTTTTAATTGTTACTAGATGAAACGACACGTTTATAAAAAGATATATTGATGAATACCTACATAGAATAAAAAGAAATAATTAGAAGAAACACGACTGCATCCATTTCCGTATTTCAGGGGGAAGAGGAATACTGCGAGATTCAAATTTAAGACTACAGAACACAGTGCCTCCTGCCCCTTACAAAAACCTCTTGCTCTTCTATTCTTTTCTATTCTCCTAGCTGACGACACTTTGGAAAACCCTATCTTTTTAATACAATTTTAAAATAGACATGTGTCGGTAACTAAATCCAACTGTTCAGACCAGCACCTGACGGATAATTGCTTTTAATTTGAGTAGCGTGAGGCATACGAAAGGGGATCGTTGCGTAGGTACCCTTGGTATGAGTGAACTTTGAATTTCTCAGGCTTATAACATGTAGGGAAAGGGCTAACCTTCGGAAGCTACTTGTGTTAAACAATTGCAAATATTCACTCAGTGGATCAATTTCTTGCTATTGTTGTTTATATTAGTTTTGTTCGTTATAATTTTCCACAACTCTTTGATGTTCTTATCACATCAGAGATATTACTGACGCTGTCATTCACATTTAGTATGGAAAACACTCTTGTTCGATTAATAAAAAAACAAACAAAGTATTCATAAAGTTTATTTGCTTACATTATACTATCACATTAATGTTACCTATTTTAATCATTTCCTTGGTTTCAAAACTTAAAAATAATTAACATTCATCAACACAAAACAAGAACTATACAATAATAAAAAAAATACAAAATTGCAAACGTCTGTTTTCATAACTTAAAGTAGGTTTACATGATTATGCATTGTTAACATTGTGAACTACCTTAAAATTAAGATAGGTTGAAATTATGGGTAATTTACCTTCGTTCAGAGAAAAAAAAAACTAGAAGGAACGTAAGAACATTCAATCAAAATTGCCATAGATTGACAATGACGATAAATCATCCCAGTTATTTTTCTTTTACTGTTTGATCCTGGCCAGTTGAGGCGGTCGAGATTTCGGGATGGTTCATCCAGGCAAATAGCTACTTGCAGAGAGCGATGGAACTCTGTATGTCCAGGATTGTCCATCGGTTTCTGTATTAGTTACGATGAATCTTAACTTGCAGGATCGATTGCGCAAGGGGATATGGACATGGGCACTCGCCATTCTGCTGAGCCGAGAGCTATTCGTTACGTGTGATCAAAGCTTTATCTCAGGCTTTACTACGACGCGACTTGCGCTAACATCAATCCGGCAAAGTTAGGTTGCTTCAATTTTGTATGTGCGATAGTTCCTTCAGGTTTGTTTAATGTTTTGAGCACCTAAGCTACCTTTACTCACTTTTTGTTTTATAATCTCTTGCATAAACTGTGAATTCTATTGCATATGCCTACTATCATTATTTAATTATCTCTAAAGCAAATCTACACATTTAGGCCCGTTCATTATATTATTATAGACAATAGAACTGTAAAAATCACAAAAAACATAAAGCTATTTTGTTGTTTAAACATTTTAATTAGTTTGACTGGTAGCGTTAGTGTCAACGACTACAGGAATAGTTTTTCTTTTAGTCTTTGATAATAACTAAGCTTTGAAATCTTATTATTTAAAAAAAACTTTTAAATATCGGATAACATACAATAAGTTCGATGAATTGTTAAAGTTAAAAAAATAGTTGGAAATGGCCGTTTCTTATTAATTAGTTTATCTTGTAATTGATTTTTATACTAACATACATAGTACAACAGTACAACAAACATCTTTCACCTAACATTTAAATACATAAGTTTGAGATAAATGTAGGTATTACAGACAGAGAGATATTAATTGGGAAATATTAATATTTTATACATATACTACTACAAGTATTTTGACATATTTAAGTATAATGATAATATTAGAATTTACCAAATTCAGATTTATTTATTCATTGTGGTGAAACATAAATAAAATTTTGTTTACACTTTTAACAAAGTAAATCAATACATGTATGTGCCTGTAACGTGAAACAGCGTTATGTAAAATATTCGTATTAAAATATTCATTCATATTGAGAGGTTTTTTGCACGTTGTTACCAGGCTTGATTGTGATCTGTTGACGAAAAATTGTTATTATTGGGTGATAGTATTTGTAATGCACGGGCGTTAACTATCGCAGTGAACCGTTAACAGTGATTAACGATAGCGTTAACGGCACTGTTTCTTTTAGTTTATTCTGACTATTCTAACAATATCTACCAGTCTTAAATCTAACATTGCAATTATAGAAATATATAGATAAATGAATGACTGTTTACTCAGACACTTAAACTTATTTGGCATTATGAGCAGAAATAGCTGCTACATTTATAAATATGTAGCTTCAAAACCGAGAAGAATCAACGCACGCAAGGTATAGATTGATTAAAAGCAAGCAATTCCTAACCAAGATCTAGCAGCAAAAATTTTAGTACCATTTTTATACTGTAGAATTAATTCGGGGGGGGGGGGGGGGGAATACCAATTTTCAAGGAAGACTATGATTTTTGGCTTCGGTGTGCAGTGTTTTTTTAGCCAGACAGATAATAATAGAGTGATGGTAGTTTAGATGGAAGCAAGAAGAAAGTTACGGCATGTTCTTACAATATGCAATTGACAAATGGGCCTCATAAAACTGTATACTAGTACCTAAATAGGTATTGTAGGGAGGAGCCTACAATTACAATTCCAAATACTGAAAACGTGTAACAAATGACAAATGTATTCAAATTTTTCCACAAAAACTGTGTCCTTATTTTTAATGTATCACTTGTATACAAGACAGTGTCCTCTCAGGACTGAACGATTGAGGTCCATGCGCGGTTAGTGAGTCACTAGGTAATCTTTCTTTTAGCTTCCATCTAGTGGTGATATATACCTACGAAAAGTTTACACAGACCGTTTAAGAAATGAGAGCACCTTGCGAATGAGGTTTGATGTGTACGGGATGGGTTGAGTGTGGATGAGAAGGATGGGCGCCATGCGGCGGTTGACGAGTTTGGTGACAGCGTTGAGCATGAGCGTGCGAATGCGCGCGAAGTTCCTCTCCGTGCTCCCTATACGCGCGCTGCTTATCTTCGAAGTCGCGAAGCCTCTGATTGTAACGTTCAATTTGCTCGCGAAGGGCGGCGTCCTCTAAAGCAGCACGTTCCTCATCCAATTCCAAACAGCCAGCTCCATCCAAACGCTCCAAGTCAACCCAACCCCGCCATCTTACGCAGACGCCATTCATTATGAACCGGGATACTATGTGGACCTGCGGACAAAAAGTGGAAAGATTAATATTAAAAAAAAAAGGTATCAGTAAGAGCAAAAACTTAAACAAAAAGTTGCGTCTAGGTAACAACGCTGTTGGTGGCAAAAAGGCGAAAGGGCATTTAAATGACTCATATGTTGCACAAGCGCGTTTCCGCTCTGTTAAATTTTATTCGATGTCCAGTGAATACTTCCTCATGGTTGTAAAGAACTTTTAAATTTAATGTACACTTTAGAAAAATAAAGTATGTACATATTATCTTATTAATCGTATAATAATAAACAGTTATATAGATAATGTAAAATGTGTTATTAAATATAAAATGCACTTAAAGGTTCATTGCTGTTACTTCTTTACGAGGCGTTGGATTTCCATTTTAGACGATCCCTTGGGAACATTACTTTTTTTTTGAATAATTGTACCCTATGTCCTTTTCTGTATCCCTGACAACGTGTATGCAAAATTTCATGATGATCGGTTGAGTATTTGTTGCATAAAAAATAAAATAAAAAAGGAACAGACATAAAAGCAGACAGAGTTCCTTTAACATTTATAATATTGGTATAGTAAGTACAGTAGAGTATGAATGAAAATATTGTTAATGGTGATTTTTATGTATAGTCGAACGGCGACAAAAGGAATACGGCACATTTAAGGAATCGACATACGGCAGGCGAAGACTATTGCAGATCGCGTGCTCATTTCGTTACGGCATCCGCTCCAAACAAACCATTATTTGTGGCAGACACTCGTCAAGAGGGCAATTTTACTAATAACCACCTCCCTTGTGGTGGCCATAATTATCCACGTGTCTCTATACATAAGTTATATAATGAAATTTATAGTACCTACCAGTTCGCTTGCCGTATGGCTTTTCTTTACACCTTATTAGTAACTATTTATCAAACTGTTTCTTAGTTAAATAAAATCAACTTATTTTGTGTAGTTCATTCTCCCCGAGAAATTATATTGAAGAAGAATTGAATGAAGTTTCTATGACAATATCAGGTAGTACCCACTTATTAGGCAAAGAAGACACAAAGTTTTGTGTCCTATATGATAATAGTCAAACTTGTATTTAAATCGCCCAAAAATATTACTTCTTTTTTTATAATTATCTGCTTAATTTATGAGATCTATTTATACAAAAAAAAAATTACACGTGGAGAATTGTCGTTTAGATAAATAATTTTCTATTTCGTCCAATTCGTCCAGTGCTCAAAAAACAACTTTATTAGTTTATATTTTTTGTAGGTCTGTATAATAAATTTGTAGTTAATAATTAAAGCAACATAATTTCAGGAATTCTAATTTGGCTTTAAATAGATGTTAAACATGTTTTGGCTAAAACGAATACGTCCAGTACTTAGTTTTTGATATTAGCAGCTTCTTTTAAATAAATAATAATAGTAAATATATTTAGTATTCATTTGATGAGGATGAGGGAGATGTAACGAACGAAAGGGACACGAGTGAAGGTCGGCCATGTTTGGAGGGAGCGGCGCGTCGCGACGTCCTCCAATCGCAGTGAAGAGCTTTTCCATTATTGATTTTCAGGGGAAAACTGTTCTCGACTCTTCCATTTTCTCGACACTAATTTGTTATATTCATTTCGTTTACAAAATTTTGTAGGTATTTACTTGATATCTAACTGACTAAATATTTTATTCACAATTTTACTAAGTACATAGTTGATCCAATATCGAAAAGATTGAGAAAAGGAAAAAATTATAAAAGGTTGTTATATAAGCACAGTTGTAATTTTTTCTGTAAATTACCTATATATACATAATAAACATTCCTCGTTTAACGATCTTTCTACTAGTAGGTATATCATATAGTGGAGAAAAAGACAGTGGCCGAGATCAGCGACTTTTTTAAAAATAATGGGTATATGTATTTGTTTAGGCAAACCTATTCGATAAATTTGAATTGAATAGGCAATTTTGAATGTAAAATTTCGATAAGCTCGGGCGATGGGCTCCTAATAAATACCTACGTTTTTTGGTTCACAATTCTAGGAGAAGATAAAGGTCTCGGTAAACTATAAGCAGACGAGAAGTATTATTGTGTTTTGTGTCAGCTGTAATGTTAACTTAAATTACTGTGCAAAAAAATAATTTATGACTCAATCTGCAGCGACATTTTGTCTTTACTATAGTAAAGAATATTCTTGAAGATGGAAACACACAATGTAAGCAACACCAGTAGTAACAAGTTAACTGATTGGTTAAATAAAGAATAAGGGGCAGTAAGATATGCATACGTGCTATTATTAGGTATAGTCGCTTCTTTCAGTAAGGGAAGTAGTACCTATAGACGTCACTGCACTACGGTATCTATAGACATTTATTGATTTTGAACAAATCTATTAAACCTTTTTATTCATTCATATAATAAAATATTACAGCGAAGAGGGCTCGAGTCAAGTACGCATTGAAGCACACGGTTAAATGAACCGAATGTAAATAAATATAAGGATTATACAAGAGCCCAGCGGGGTGTCCGTGTCCGCTAGCGAATGCAGGCAAAAAGGGAGGCGAAATTCAATAAAGTAGGCACCAAATGCGTCCCCCGTTAAGGGTGGCGAAGCCTTTAGATAACGAAGAAAAATGTACGCTCTGAATTGTGTAGCAAATGTAACAGAATATTTTTGTATTCGTAGACAATCAAGATTGAATGTAGTTTTTTTAAGAAAATAAGCTTTTATAATTTTATATATTAACTAGCTATAGTGCCCGCGACTTCGCGTTGAAAAAGAAAATATAATTATCACCACATATTATAAAACAAAGTCTTCCGCCGCGTTTGTCTGTCTGTCTGTTCGCGATAAACTCAAAAACTACTGCATCGATTTTCATGCTGTTTTCACCAATGGATATAGTGGTTCTCGAGGAAGGTTTTAGTATATAATTTACAAAGTTACGCGGGCGAAGTCACTGGCAACAGCTAGTTAATTATAAATTTAAATAATAATAAATAATAAATATGTTCACACATTCCACACAGCACGATCTAGTTCCAAATTAAGCAACTATAGGCTTGTATTATGGATACCAGACAGTTGTTATAATACATAGGTTACTTTTTTTTTTGTAAATACATACATATTATAAATACAAACATCCATGACTCAGGTACAAAGGTAAATGTTCAGATAAACATTTGTCCCTAGCGGGATTCGAACCCGCGACCGTTTGGTTAACAGCTAGGGTTACTAGCCACTAGACCAAACGTGCCGTCAATTGAAGTCGCTGTCCGCGTCTATCTGTTTCTCCGCTAACAGATTTTAATACGGTTTTCACCAATGGATAGAGCGATCAACGAGAAAGGTTTGTATAATATGATTCGCAGACTTGTGACTACAATTAAGAATCGTAAGTTAAGAAAATATTATGCATTTTTGTTGACAGAGTAAACTACTTACATATATATTTTGTATAGTGTCGAAATCAAATAACATTCTTATTTTGGTAGTATTTAATATGAAAATTACCTTTTGAATTACAGCGAGCCTAATCGGGAATGTCATTGAAGCGGACATGTTCATGGGCTATGAAAAGAGACATAAAAGCGTGACCGACGAGTTACTTACGGTGTTACGGCTTTGTATTTTTTTCAACAGTAACTTATGTCTTAATTTCGTTTATGACAATGTTACCGGACGCAAGGAGGGAACATCGTGCGCCAGTGATGAATGTCGTCATTATGACTTCTGATGCTCTGATGACTTGATTCATTAAATAGTTTCATTCTTTGATCATAATAAACAACATTGGATATTACTGAATAAAACAATGGAATAATTAATTAGTAAAGGATAAAATAAATTAAATTCAGTCATCAGGTAATTCCGGGTAAATCAGTTACTTTACATACTTATAATAAGTAGGTACTTACCTATATATTTATTAATACTTTACGAAATGAATTACATTAGGTACTGTTTTATTATCCAAATCTACTATCCATCTATACTAATTAATACTTCAATATTAATATTATAGTTTATACTCAACCTAGGTCTACCTTAGGTACCTATTAGAGTTGTTCACATAAATCATTAAACCCTACAGAAATTAAGCATGAGAAATTTTGTTTGGGAATAGTAAACTAAATATTTATTGAAATTTGCAAAATTATGAGCACAAAGATAAAATCAAGTTGTAATAAAATTTCTTATGGGATATTATGGTAGGGGAGTCCAAGAGGGGATTTTTGGATTTACTCGAGCGCGTCAGATATTGCCAATGTATATACCCCACGTGTCTCCGATAACGGATATGTATTAATCTGACGATTTGGTTGGTCGGGTTGGCGGGGGTGGGGGTAAAATTTTAAATACAACTCGAGCGCGTCAGATTTTCAGAGGGGATGTTAAGTGAACCTAAACTAAGCTCCCATTTAAAATTCAGACGATTCGGACGTAACGCAAGCTCGTGGCAGCTTTTTGAAAATGCAAAAAATATTTTTGACAATTCTCATTTTGTACTCGAGCGCGTCAGATTTTCATACAGACGGTTCAGCCTAAATTCCTGATCGTGCTGATTCTTAATCTGACGATTATATGGAGGATTTTTTAAAATACAGCGCCTACAAAATTTTGAACGCCTGTAGATGCTCACCCCACCGCTGAAATGAAAAACTTCATACCTATCCTTTTTTTCTTCTTACCATCCAATCTTCAAAATCCAATAGGTCCCCACGACGCTCGAGTGACTACACATTTAGCATCGTGGGCTCCCTAACCATTATGTGAATAGACGAAAGTATCCACTTGACCATACATGTTACTTTATTAACGACTACATACCTTTCCGCTTTCCTTCTGGAAGTCGCATCCGCGATTGTTGTAAGGTGAGTGGTCAAAGACCAGTTGGAAGTTGGTGCCAGTGGCAGTAAAGGCTATTTCCGTGTGACCCTCGCGGCATCCACTGGTGAAGCGCATTTGCCGTTCCTCTGGTGGACGATCACGGTAGCCTGTGTACCGCACCTGTTACAGTCATTAAAATATTATTTACTTTTTAGGTCTACAGACAAGCTGACGGTCAACTTGATGATCGAAAGTGCGCTGCTGACTGCAGTAGGATATAGGGATTGGAAAAGGATAGGAAAAAAGGGCAGAATGGAATATGGGGAAGGAAAATGGCCTTGTCAACAAATATTACAAAAATACTTAATAATGGAGAAAAAAAAAAGGAAAATTAATTAAATGTTACAAAGTTAATTTTACTGCACTTAGGGCCTCTTTCACCAACTACAAGTAAAGTGTTGATTAGTTACTTTTCAAATAACGCTAATTGGCGAGATGGTGCTCACTTTACTCAGAGATGGTGAAAGAGGCCCTTAAAATAATAATATAAGGCAATAAGGTCTCCGATTACGTCAGAGGGTGACTATAATAATAAGTATAAGTAATATTGGAGCCTTGAAGAATCTATACAAAAATTAGCGAAGCTTCAGAAGGTCGTTTGTTTTGGTAACTGATTTTCTTTTTTTTTTTGTTTAGTAACCATTGACTAGCTTTAGTGTTATTAATGAAAAAACGTTTTGGAAACAGTTTTTCCCCACCTTCGAAGTGATGATTTGAAACAATCTCAAAATTCGTTTATACCTACGAAGTAACTGGTTATACTTAGGGCCTCTTTCACAAACTACAAGTAATGTGTTGATTAGTTACTTTTAAAAATAATTTTCTGTTTTATTGAATTATGCACTCGGTTTACTGCATCATTCGATAGCCGATTTTTTTTATTATTTTCTATTTAATGTTTGCCGTACATACAAAGGTATATCAGCTCCATTATCCCTGGTTACCGGTGACTTTAAATGACAGTTAGGCCTACTTGACGTTGGTAAAATTGCCATAATTACTAAAACAGTAGGCCATACTTGGTTATTGTACTTAAAACTTAAGAAATGGTTGATATTCTAAAATCTTATATATTATTTTAACCTCCGAAAACGGAAATCGAATTTACATCAACGTTTAAGTAAGGTAGGTAGGTAAAAAACTTATTAAAAAAACCAAAAACGTCACAAATACTTTAAACATTAATTACGAATGAATAAATACCATGAATTGATTGCGCTATACAATTCGCGAATTATTCGATTTTATTTTCCTGTTACGAAACACTTACGTATTATAGGTACCTGTGTCACTTAAACAATACTGTACTTTTATTAAGCAAACACAATGAATACAGAATACAAAGCAAGACCTACCTCACTTTCTCTGCTCAGTCTTTTGAAAAGATCATCGGACTCGAATTTGGCCTTTTGGTCGGGCACCACACGTGGCATTTTGAAAAGAAACCGCGGTTTCGGCTGCTCGTACAGTCCGATGGAATCGAATTGCAACATGCCAGCTAGGGCTGCCGGATCGCTCATTGCGTGCATTACACTAATATAAGTCACATATACTTTAGTTGCACTGAGTCAGCGCCTACGATGATTCAGAACAATACATCCGCACTCCCGAGACACGACAGCACTTCGTAACGTTACACGACTGAATGATCGCACGCATTGATGCTTGCTCAGGGAGATTTTCCAATAGGGCGTGGTTTATTCTAATGGAGGGGAGAATTTGGTCCAATGAGGGAACAGCAAGGTTCCGCCCGACGCCTTCCTGCCGCGCTTTCGGGAGCTTTCAAGCGAAAAGAGGGTTTTTCCCCCTAACGATATGTTTGAAAATAAATACTGTAAGCGACAAAGCACATGAATGTATAATGATGGGCATTATCCTCTCATGACGGTTCGAGTATTTTATGTAGCTACTTATATCAACTCTTTTGTTCCATTGTGAAAATAAATAAATACACGTTACATAGAAATGACTAATAAAAGGGGAACAGTATGATCCCAGGGTCAGATAAATTGAATGAAACGTGATATTTTTGTCAGCCATTGGAAATGGAAGCTGCACTTATTGGACTAAATTGTATTCTTTTGTACACAACAAAACTTAACTGTAGGGTTTTTTATAAAGCTGTTGATATTAGGTAGCTACCTACGTGGAGAGGTTTTATTATAGTAGAGAGACAACAAAAATATAGTAGCTTGCAGTGTTTCTATAGTACCTAGGTATTACAGAACATTTCCTTTTTAGATAAAGTTGTGAATTGTGTTTCTAGATATAGTGGCAACCTTATGTAAATGATCTTGTTCGAATTGGTAAAAATAGCATTGGATTAAGTATGAAGAAATGGCGTTGTAGTATGTACCTGGTAAATTATCTATGTATTTGTTAATTTATTAAACAATTTATCTATTAAAAATGTAATAACTATTCACAATCTCACACTCAATTCACATTGTATCTAATAGTAACATTGTTGCACATATACCTAGTTAATTCTTTTAATCAATGTATACGATTTTATAATAAACATCCGGTTATAATTTTTATAGGAAGGTCTCCTACCTATAAAAATCTATCAAAACTAAACTGCTCGACATAGATTCTATACTTATAGACTTATAGATAGATGATAATTATTTAAGCAATACCTAATGAAGTCTCAGTTTTAACTATTTTTTTATTGTTATTTATCTTAATTTTAAGATAACAAAATTGCTTTTTTAATGTAGGTAATTAACAAGAGTGAGTGAAGAACTTTTTATATTCGAAAACTCCATAAATGTGTATTTTCGAGTAGTATTGTTAGTTAATATACAAATTACATATAAGATAGTATAGAAATATTTTGTAAGTAGATATCAATATTATGCCTACACCCTAATATTAGTCCCTAATATTTCATCACTATAAAACATAGTATAAAACAAAGTCGCTTCCCGTCTGTCTGTTTCTATGTATGCTTAGATCTTTAAAACTAGGCAACGGATTTTGATGCATTTTTTTAATAGATAGAGTGATTCAAGAGGAAGCTTTTAGTATATAATTTACAAAGATACGCGGGCGAAGTCGCGGCACCAGCTATCTACTAAAAATAAAGATACAACCCCTGAAAATTTAATAACAGCAAATATATCAGGCGTTATATTGCTTTACATATTTAGTCAGGCGCTACTTTTAACACGGGCGAAGTCGCGGGTTCCAGCTAGTAACAATATAAATCACAAGAAAATTGTTAGTAGGAAGGTAAATTCAATAAAAGTTTATTTATCGGACCTACCTAAACGAAAATGTAGTTTGAGTAGTAACATTATACCTACTCGTACAACCTATAAATTTAATAACCCATAACAACGTATAAATAAGGCAAAACAGCAGACTTTTGTGAATATAAGTTCATGTTTAGACTTTAATATTGCCTTTAATAGGATGCAATCTTGAATTGATCAGAAGAATGCAATCTTTTCCTAGGAGTGTACCTACTTAACAGAGGGGATTTCTTGATCAAACTTATTTTCATTATGTCTTGAGAATTCAACTTTTTCAGGGAGTATTTGCCTACAAAAAGTGAAAGGGGGTTAAGTAGGTGAAAATCTTTTTTCACTAGAGATATAAAATTTGAATTCTAGCTCACTCTGGCTCACTGGTAGACCTTATTTCTACCATCCCCCATGGGGGAGGTCTATGTCCAGCAGACCCAGCAGTGGACATCCTACGGCTGAGATGATGATACTTACCTTAATTATCCAGTTTTTATCACAAATTCAGTTTAACTGTGATCGAAGTGAGTAAGTAGTTAAACTAGTTAGTTAAGAGCGGGTATAAAGAGAAACAGCCAATCCTAGATTTGAATTTTATCTAAGTAAACAAAGTCTAATTTAATTAATTTTTTTAAATAGATAAATACATTATAAATGAAAGTGACGACTGTAACAGAAAACATAATATAATGAAATTTTCTCGATAGAAAAAAATCACCAAGTGAGCTCTCATTTCCATCGATTTTAGTTTTATTTTCAAAATGACACACATTACAAAGCTAAAAATGTATCAGTAATTTCACTTCACATATTATCTAAGGCTGTATGTAACAATTTTTCATTTGACATTGTAGTTTACGAATAATTAATATTTAATACTTTTTGCACTTATAACATTTTTATTGAGCGAGTTGCGCTATCTTCCGTCGCATGTTGTGCGTAGTTGTACGTATTTTGTGTCACTGTCATGTCCAAGGGGCCACGCGGGTGAAATTACAAATTTTGTTTGCTTTATACCCACTCTTAAACACAGATGAGCCAATAGGTACTTAGGTACTTTACACAAAAATAGCCAGTAGCCGTAAAGCTTGTGTGTTGAAGAGAAGCCGACGAACGTCTCAATCAGCTTCGACAATGGGATCACAAGTATCAGTTTCGATCCGATCGATAACACTTAAGTGTTGTATTGTCGTCACATTTTATACGGAAGCTGTTAGATAGCTTTTCAAGGCTTTAATAATTGTTCACTTTGAAATGTAACAAAAAGAACAAGGCATATCTGCCTCGCTTTCTTTAAAACTGTCGCTACATAAAAGACACAGTAAGAAATTAATGCCATTGAGCAATTATGATCGTTATCGAGTATCATATAAGTAAGTAGATAAACAAAATTGTTTACTATAGTCCAGTCAAGAAGTGTGTTTTTTGCATATTTACACTATTTAAATAATTAATTCACAAATTATTTTTTCTTTAAAAACAATTAGATATAAAATAACAAAATAATTTTTTTTTTCATTGATAACTTTGTTATTGTTTATTAAATTAACAATTTGTTATAAACGATTTCAGAGTTTCATTATATTTTTTTTTCTAAAACCACTAAAAAATACAAAAACAAATGAACAATTTTTTTTATTAAAATAATCATTTATAGTTCTTGAGATCATCAAAAATTTAAATTGCCTTTTCTTTTTGTTTTTTGTTATTGGCAGAAATCCTGAAAACGCCTTTCTCAGAATTGCATTCCGCGTCGAATGAGCTATCGCTCATATTTTTCGAAGCTGTCTAACTATTTTTCGCTAGAAAAAAACTTCTTGACTAGAATATATATATCGTTTGATCCTTTAAAGTATTTTGAGAAATAGGATATTAGGTACTAGTGACCCGCTCCCAGCTGCGTCCGCTTCCGATCGCTACCAAACTTCACAGGATTACCTGCTGGACTAATCTGAAGATTGTCTGAAAGTTTCATCAAAATCGGTGTGTATTAAGATTAAGAAGATTTATGTAGTTATCTATCCACATATAGGTGTAATATTTGGAAAACTATTTAAATAGATAGGTTTTCTTATGCTAAGATCCGCAGACAGCCTGGCTTAGGACCGTTCAATAAAATTAAAAGGAAAAATTGGAGCATTAAACAACTCCAATTAAAATGTGGCAGGGCATGGAGTTGTTTTGAATATGAGGAAAAAATTATCAATTTATACAATAAAATTACTGCTAGAAATGAGACTTCGTGTCAATATCAAAATAACTAAAATGAGTGTGAGGGTTGAAACTTTCGCAAAAACTTAACAAGAAATATTCCAATTTAGAAGTCCTTTTGAAGTGTGCCACGTGTCTTTGAGTAATGGTCTTTGATTTATGCAAGTGGAGGAGAGCTTGACGGGTGGCATCGACACCCAATAAAGCACGTTTGGTGCTTTTTTTATCGTACCTATAATTTTGTTGTTAATAATGTGTTAATATTACATTTTCTTCAATACACTATATTGAATTCAATATTGAATTTTTTATTTCATCTACTAAATATTAAAAACTAGCTGGTGCCCGCGACTTCGTCCGCGTTGAACGATGAAAGGTACCACATGTCCTTTCTGGTGTCCCAGACAACGTGTATGCAAAATTTCATGATGAACGGTCATACATCCATACAAACTTTCGCATTTATAATATTTGTACGGATATCACAAGTTTTGTATCATAGCATAAATTTTACGGAATGCTTGGATTTTTTTAATTTTAAGGTTTAACCATTTTTAAATTTGCTGAAGAGTTTCTTTCGCCTTTTCTTCTCTTCCAGAAAGTCTTTTCTTTCCGAAAAAGACTGCAACATGTGATTTCATTTTGTTACCTATCCTATTTTTGAAAAATAAACGCTTTTATTTAATTTGACTGAATTTGATATATTCTGATATTACGTTCACACGGCATAGAAATATGTACGTATTTATATCTGGTTCACACGCCTACGAAATTAGTAAAGAGTAGATATAATTGCAGTGAACTGATAAAATTTTTATGTGAAATATTTGTTTCACACACAAAACATAAGGAAACTTGGTCGCAATATTGAATTTCAGTAGGTTTTTCTTTATTTATTTAATTTATCTTAGACAGACTAAATGTCTCCTATTAACACAAGCAAAGCTACAGGTGCTGTGAGATAAAGGTACTTTCCTTTCATGTCGCATAGTTTTGGGACGCCCTGTATACTAATAAATATTATGAAGAGGTACTTAGAGTAGGTATTTGTATATAGGAGGTGATACCTACTTAACTCATCTTCATGAAATTTTGAATACCTTTCATCCAGAAAAAGTACTGTTCCCCAGGAATCATTTAAAATATAAAAAATGTGGAGGCGACACTGTCTTCAACAGTTTTCACAATAAGAATGTCAAAACTCATAAATTTTCTGTTATAACTAAACGTTATAAGACCAGCGTTTTAGTTATACGACGAAAAAATACAGACGACAGCGTAGGTAATATAGAGGAAAAGCATTACATAATTAATTTTAAAAATATCGTAACAATAACAATACACGCAACTCTTAACCACATCCGTTTGATAACATTTAAATGTTGTAATATTCCGTGTTTATAGAAAAAAACATTTTAAAGTAAAGTTCTTTGAACAGGCTGACAGCACTATAGATCATTACTGACAAGACGCACTGATCTTAGTTAGACCTTTTATTTTATTAATTATCTAATGTAGAAGTAATCTTTAAAACTATTTTCTTGTCCATTGCGTTCATCTCTTCAACCACTCCTAATATACAGAATACCACCTTGAAATAACAGGTAGCTGTTGTGTTTCGGTGAGAGAGGGGCTTAGAATACAGAACATATTCTATATTCTGAGGTGTTCTATATTCTAAGGTGAGGGGATTCCAGAGCCCATTTCTCTATCTCTTCTTGGTTCCTATCCTTATATGTTACAGGCAACAGTAGCCGCATAAGTGCACCGTCAGCTAATACAACTAATACATAAAAAAGATGTCAGAGCCCATTTCCCTATTCCTTATCTTTAATTTACTCGTAATTAAGCTCGACAACGCACTTGTTTGTATTGATAGTAGGCGACGGAAGCTACATACATATATGCCTAGCATATAATTAGAAACTGTTCATAATGCCTAACAACGAACATCGTCACTCCGTACCTTTAAGTACCTTTGGTGCTTAAACCATTTAGCTACTGGAGTATTACCTAATCCATTTATTAGGTTAATATTTAACATCCTTCACGGATTTCTTGGCAACCAGCACAGCATACCTACTGTCTACTGAGGAATTTTAACTATCGAAGGTCAATTTTATCAGACGAAATTCCAACACACACACACAAAATTATAGGGTCTGCATTGTGTGACGATGTTTGTCCAAAAACTGAAACCCCTGCGTTACTGTTAAGACCTTATTTGTATTGTTTAGAAAGCTGCACTTTGTCAACTACATAAATTCTCACCTTGGTTGTAGACTTTTTATGGACATTATAAATCAACGCATTGTTACTTACCGGTTCATTTCCATATTTGCTCTGTCACAATGACCGTGGAGACGTTTAATTAATTGATTAATAAAACCCTTTCGTAGTTGTAATCCAAAAAAACACATTGACCCCTAAAATAAAAACAATAAAACGGATTCAAAGAGAAAGGGTTACAACGTGTTCTATTAACATGTATTTTAATAAGAGGCGTTACTTGGGCAGTGAAGCCATTTGTTACGCTTTCAATTCATTGCTACCCTTTTATTTCTATTGGTATTAACTTCTGTAATGTTTCGCATTAATGCTTTGACAAAAATGGGCTTAAAGAGCACGTTACAGCTCTAGATGTCTAAGTGAACATATTTTCGTCACAGAACTAGGAATAATACTTCTATTAACATTCTATGACCTTCAACAGAGACCCAGTCTCAGATTGACATTAAAATATCTCTTTTGTCCGTCTAGGGAGCACTCGCACAGAAGACTATTTAAATGAATAAAAGCATATGTGCTGCAATGTCGTGATAATTAGCCAAAAGTAGCTCGCGACGAATCATATAAGCGACATAGGTATAGATCGCACAATTTGATTAAACCTATTTTCATATAATATAACAAGTGGCCCGTTCTCGGCAAAGTCTTATATAAAGCAAATTATGTTGAACTTTTTAATTCTTTATAAATTTTAAGGTTTCCCCAAAACATTTATGCAAGAGTTTTATTATGCAAGGAAAGTGTCTTAATCGAAACATGTGGAGAACCTTCAAAAAAACTTGGAACCCATAAAAGGCCCATGAAATGCCTGAGGAGCCGTCAAACATTGTTTATGCGAATGATCCAGTCAACATTGCCTCGCCTTTGACTTTTGCCGCGTTCCCTTCTGACGACACCCCAATAAAAGTTACGCCAAAAAAATCATAATGACAGTTCTATTTTGAGGCAATAAAATGCAACAAAATCAGCCTTTGTCAGAATTTAACAGAAAAAGGCGAGACGCACCCAAATTAAATATTAGAAAAACTTCTATTGTTTATAATTGGTATTGTTCTAAACAATGTTCTGGAAAGTTGTATTGTACAACAAAAAAAAGTCATGCAGTGGCTGTTTCCTATTTTATTATTTACGTCACAGTTAAGGTAGGTAGGTACTATCGCGGTCAAGGGTTTTATCTTTGTTCCTACTTCAAATACCTACTCGTATTATAACATTTACGTTACTATGACAACCTCGTCTTATACATATTAGGTGATTATACATATTGACGACAATATTTGTATTATTTATAATCTTTTATTTATAATGTAGTCAGAAAGAGTAGGCAAATATAATTCAACGTTAGACAAATTTGTATGAAAAGTGGGTCTGCTCCATTGACCGCGATAGTACCTCTCTAATTCCGATTTATTTTATTAAATTCCCTCGTTTACCTATACTTATTTATAGTAATGTGCAGTGATTGATAGTAGGTAATATAGTTTTATCTCTACAATATTAAATAAGTTTCTCTTTTTAATTTTAAGGTTGACAGATCGGTCCACTTGATGGTATGTGGCTATATCGTCGCCTATAACACAAGTAACGCCACACTTGTTGCAAGTGGGCTGCCGATCAAAAAGACCAAGTACCTAACTAGTAAGGACTTATAAATAGCGTTTGCTAGTTGCAGTATAATATTGTAAGCAAAGCAACTTTGCTTACAATATTATATGAGTCTACTAAAACTAAAACGTTTTACGGATATTAGTACGGTTTTCCGAAACGTAAACATCAACAAGGAAACAGCGTTAAGTGATAATATAAACGATCAACTTTAGATTTACCCACTTGTAGGTACTATTTGTTAATAGGAAAATAAAAAATGGGATTCCCCTTCTCCCATTCAATAAATGAAATCAATCGAATGCGACTCAATATCAAAAGTAAACAAGATCATTTGAATTCACCAACGTGCTACATTCACTAATACCTGGGTTTTTAAATATCATCTACACATAATACTTATACCTAATATCGTTAGCAAGTTTATAAAAGAAAAAAAAACCAATGAGTGCAATGCGTAAAAAAGTTTTAGCACGTTTTAGACGGAAAATAGGCTTTCAATTTTCAAAATATTATAAATAAATAAAATAAAAAATAACATAAAAAGCCTTTTATTTCATGCCTTAAGTACGTATTAAATTTTACATAATTACAATAACAATATGTATGCACTATTTTTTTTTTGAAAATAATAAAAGTAAGTTCCTGCTTATACTAAACTTTACTAAACTTATTACAAAAAAAAAATTATGCTTACTAAACTTAATTCTATTATTTTCAAAATATTATGTAATTATAATTTTTTCTCATTTATATAGCTATCCAATCTGCTTGTGATAAACTAGCTGTGGCCAAAGATTTAAATATTTGGCTGTGGCATGAGAATTTGTCTATATGTCCATAGCCTATGTTACTTGCTAATAATGTAGCTTTCTATTGTTCATTACAAACAAAAATACAATTTATGTCTATATATCGCTGCTTAAAAACTAAAGAGCCACCACAAATCAAAATTACACTTTTTACAGAAGCTTATCGAAAAAAAATCAATTATTTTTGTCTATTTTTTTCTTATTAGATATATATGAAATATATGCATATTATACATCGTTAGAAGCGTATTTTTAAGGAGGATTAAATGTTTTAAGTACTTTTATAATAAACTGTATACTAGAAGAGATATAAAGCATATAAGTTACTTTTGAATATACAAAAAGTGATCAAAATATACTAAATATGGAATAAAACAACCATTAATCTTTTTGCAACATACAATATGAAGGATTGTGATTGTATTTTTGCAATAAAAACATTTTTGGATTTTTTTTTGTTTTATGGCCCTTTAGTTTAATATAAGGATTTTATTAGTAATTACGTGTCACATGTCTTTGTTCGCGATGAACTACTGAACCGATTTTGATTACTTATTACTTAGGTACATATATTATAGTCTTTGATTTGGATAAAATTTCGTAACTACATAGTTTGGTACAGTAATTTGGTCCAACTTAAAAGATAGGATATATAAATTGCACCCCGGGCGAAGTCGGAAGCGGGTCACTAGTATATTAGTACAGATATAGATAATTTATTGAATTTAATTATTGATAACATACCTAATTTATGGAAACAGAACATTAAATATAGATTTGCATGAATTAAAGATATATCACTTGATTTCAAACGTGTTTTGAAACGTTCATTCGTGTTCTCATTTAAAAAATATTAAAATGTGCATTAATTATTATTTTATTTAGTTTATTATTTCTAACTGAATGATACAATATAAAAAAATGTTAATGTCTTCCATCGGACATTCAGACGTAGAGGTACGGCTGGTTAAAAATATTACCCCATAGATATCACTTTTGTGCGGTACTGTACCTACTTTTGGTTCAAGTTTTTTTATGAAAATAATATTTGTGCGAAATAACGACTAAAAATATAATTAATTTTAAAGTCACTTCTTCACACAATTCGTACGAAACAAAATTGTGCGAAACCAGTAAAAATGGCAAGATATAGCAAAATAATCTATTAATAGATAAAATAATTAATGTGGAACAAGTTTATGATATAACTCATATGATACACAAAGTAATATGTAGTTACTAGTACTTTACGTTTACAATGTAATAAAAAAACCCACAACCGGTTTGCATTCATTAAATCCATCTCGTCTGGTCGAACGTGTGTCGCTTAGTTTGCTGACGTAATTATATCATCGATGCAATGACTATGCTATCGACAAGTGTCATTTATTATTGACAAAAGAGTCTTATTTATTGGCCACTATGCATAATTTATATTTAGTGACTTTTGTTTAGCCCACATCAAAAATTAAATAACAACGGTTTTTAACGTAAATTAAAAAAAAACCATTGTATATTACAGGGCTGTTGCGAATATTGAATACTCCGCATCTGCATTCGAAAATGCGGAACTTCCGTTTCGATTTAGACATCCGCAACTGTATCCGTATCCGCAATAATCAATGTGAATCCTTTGCGGATGCGGATATTGCAGGTAGCCCTAAGTCTAACATAGTATGTTTTTTTTAATTGATTTTTTTTTAATTTTCATCTAAATCTGCAATTTTCAATTTCATTCATTCATTTCTGCATAAAAAAATTAAAATTAATTCTTAAAAAAACCGATTAATTTTTATTTACATATATAGAATTAGTAAATTCTAATGGAGTAACTTATAGAATCAAATAAAAAAATTAGTTATGCGATACTTATAAATGTTTAAAGATCTGATAACAGAAGTTGGACTTAAAATTTTAGGATATTTACAAAATATATGTGTCATTCGCAAAAATAAAAACTTTGAAAAGTATAGGTGACCATTCTTACGTCAGTCAGGTAGTAAGGTGTTTTGTAACGAACTTACAAAAAATATTATGACATTTGGGAAACCATTCATAAAGTTTTTATACAATTTGCCAAGTCCAGGCCAAGTCTCTATAAAAGTAAACGAGACGGAACTGAATTATTATTATTGTGATTATAAGCTTTTTTCATTGGGTGAAATTAGTTAAAATTCATATACATTAATCGAATTAAAGAATGAACTTTTTTTTAAAGCTTAAACATTCAGATACAAATAGTTTTGAGAAGTAAGGAACTATGTAGGTAAGGCCTTAAATATTTCGTAATGTACATCTAAGTAATTAAACTTACTAAAGTAAATACAACTTACTTACATAAGTGCAAAAAATAAGGAAAAAATTACAACATTATTTTAGTTGAACCAAGCGGCAATCTTTACCTTTATATGTGTTTTCGTAGAAATAGTGACAAGTCAACAAGCCTCACCCGAAGACCTCGAACGATCGCGTTCAGATCGGAAATTCCTGATTAGATGAGATTTCGAGGCATTCACGCTTCTAAAAAACATATAACTTTGTATAAACCTTGTTACGTCATGCAACTGTGCGTCATTATTCGCAGCGTCTTTCCACGTAGGCACGAGGTCGTCACAGATTTTATAGATGACTATTATATGAACCGGATTGATGCATATTCATTGGGGTAAAGTGCAGCATTGTTTTAGCAAAGTATCTACAGGTAACAATTAGCGATAACTAGTGTTATTGTACTTCAAAGGAGATGTAAAAAAAATTGAGTTATAGAATTATTTTCGACTGGCGGATTTTGTAATAAAATATTCAAGAAATATTCAACTTGTAGAATATTTCTTGATATATTTAATACAGATACAGAGGTCGAATTTATTTTTTCGAGTTATGAAGGCAAAATATGCACAGAGACTTGTAGGGACTCACTGATTATTATTTATTGTTTTGGAACTTAAATAGAAGGAAACAAACATTGTTTTGAGTTTTGAAGGTTTTTCCGAGAAAGAGGTTCTACTAAAAATAATAACAACGGACACTTTGTGAGAATAATGTTAGACAAAGTTTGTCATCCTAATCTCGCGCAGGTTGTGTTGCGAATTTTCTTGAGCAACATTTCAAAATTTCAACACACGCCGTTAATAAATCAAAGATAAAATCGTTTCTAAGCATTTATAAGCGGATTTCTTGTTAGTTACACATTCTAAAAATGTCATTAATCAAGTTCGCTTTTTTGCGCTGGGTCTCTCAAACGGGGTCGCTTTACACGTCATTACAGAGAGCTTATTTTGTTGTAGCGGACGGCACCGTTTATAAAACGTTATCTTCAAATGAACACAATAATAAGTTTAATAATGGAGGTGATTAATGTGTTCGCAGGATGACGCGCACTTTGCTCGCAGGGCTGAAGGGAGGCGCGAACACTACACACTGCGCTTGGGACAGGGACAGGGACAGGGACAGGGCGCAGGGACATTGCGCAAATGCCACCCCGCCCCGAATGACCAGATATTATTTAATTGAAATGAAAGTAAAAGGGTGACAATTGTACAATACAAAACAAAAAAGGGTTCGCTTTTTATCTGAATAAGCGATGAAATATTGCTCCAGCCGTTCTATGCAACATTTGTATTAAATCACGTATGTATGGTGTTGGCGGACTATTTGTAACGGTAAATTCTACTATCACATTTTTAATTAATTAAATTGGCCTTTTTTATCAAATAAATTCAAATTTAGAAGAAAGTTGAGTGTTCCGTGTAAAAAGAGTTATAGCTGAAATGTAGATTGCAGTTGTAGAATTCCGACATTCCATGCCCTGAATTCACGATTTCATTCATGACAATTTCATTTCTTTTAAATAGAACGTTAACATCTTTGATTCGAGGCATGAAACTTATAATTTTATTTATAAGTTTCACACTTGAATAGTTTTTAACTTCATCTCGATTTTACTCACTCACTAAGTAATCTTTGAAGTAAGTAAGTAATAAACTCGTACGACTTCTAGAAATAATAAGAAATTAGCTGGATTTAAACTAGTCATATAATAAGTTTAAAAATGGTTTTAGCGGCAACAAGGCACATTGAGTTTAATATTTAGTTAATATATAACTTATTTAATTATTATTAACATTACCTAAATTTAATACGTAATAGCAGTACACATATGTAACTTGGGCAACTCGTCAGCAGTAGTAATCATCCCCTTTACTTTTATGCTCTGTTGTGTGTCTGAGTGAGTAAGGGATGCCAGAACCCATTTTTTATCCTCCTTATTTTTTATCCTAGTACCGTGTTCCTTGTGTAAAATAGGCGACGGTAGCCACCATCAAGTGAATTAAAATCTAGACTTAAAATATTAATCTAATTAATGATTCAGCATGACCATCTCCAGCTAAGATTTAACAAATAAAATTACTTTAAACCTAAATAAAAATAATGTTTACGCTGTTGAATTACGACAATATCTCAATCTCAAATAGAAAATAGAATGGCAAGGGAACCATGCATTGACGTTTGCCTGCTAATGATCCCATGTCACAATGCTCCTTTAGTACCATTCCTGTCGCCCGAGTATCATTGTTGTGCAGAAACTTAACACTTCAATGTTTGATTTGTGCGAATTTCTAACATCGATAAAAAACCGATTGACACGTCACGTTTTTATTACTGTTTGTATGTTTGTATTGCTACCTGAACCTTTTATGTCTTTTGGGTTCGCCTTAGTTTGGATAACTGACGACACAGCGTCGGCCCTTTCACACCGTCCGTCCTGCCGATACATGTGACATTTTCATAAATGCCTTCTTGACTTTATTGTATATTCGATAACGTATCACGACAACTTATGAAACGAAAATAACATTGCCTCTTCGCAGAATTGCTTTTTTTGCTATTCATATATTTAGTGCTGGAATTCTCACTTTTATTTGTATAAAAGAAATCATTTTATACAATTTTATTAACATTTCTGTAGGAAGATAATGTATAATATGTACCACCGATAGGTTTACGAGTACATTAAAAAAATAAGGGAGTTACTCTCAAAATCATGGTTTGATGGTTCTGGCGCTTCACTGTAGGCTTTTTCTTGTTCTTCTTTGCTTTATTTGTCTACTTTTAGTCGTAGTTTGTTTTCAATTACTAATATTTGTTTGAAACGGTTTTATTTTGTATTTTATATAGATTCAATTATGCGGAAACTTGTAAATGGTGTCAATTTAATCTGTCAGTAAATTATTGTATAAATATCACTGTAAGTTTTCCTTAAAAATAAATAAATAAATAAATAAAAAATAGTATTTTCCTATTAGTTACATATTTTTGTGGTAGCCAATAAAACTAAAATAATTGTATAAATTAACTCTGGTTTGGTTATATGTATATGTGACTGTTATTACCTAAACAATAAATGAATAATATTTTGTACCTACAATTCCTATAGGACTCGTGAAACAGTTAAGAAATAAAAAAGCAAGTAATATGGTAATGCGCTCGTAACAACGAGGAGGGTGTGAAGCGTGAAATGAAATTGTGAACGCGAACTCCGGTGAACATATTGATATTTTAATTAGATTTACAAAGTCCGCTCGGCGGCTTCGTCGGCGACACCCAACTCTTTGAGCTGCTCTAATGGCACCCCGCGGGCCTCATTCAAGGGTTGCTCAGCCCCGGTATTGTGCCCACTCAATATTTACTCCCAAATGCATTACAGTAACAATGCTTACACAGTTTTTTAAGTTTTCGCAGCAGCTTCCGTGTTATCGTTTTCAAAAGGCTTTTTTAAAGTCGCTCACTGCGTAATTATAGTAGACGCAGCAGGTCGCTTTTGGTGCCAATTGTAGCGACTTTCAACAAAATCATAATTGCTTATCCCGTCTTTGGGCTGAATATAAAAGTTTCTGTAGTCCAAAGTCATGCTTTGTATTCCAATAATAATAATTTAGGAACGAGACTCGGTAACCGTTAAGAGGAAGTCTACAAATTAAAAAGTTAGACCTTTTTTAAATGATTTATTTATATATGGTAAACAAATTTGTAACAAATTGGTAACAAATAAACGCCTAAACAAATTGTTTCGATGTTGGGCATATTCGTATAGGTATATTAATTAGTTATTTTTTACCAATACACACATAGAACCAATCCGTGGAAGTAGGGTTTCAATCAATAAATTAACCAGAAAAGGATAATTTGAATTGAATTTGAATTTACCTGTTTATAATATTTTTATTTTTATGTTTACCTAATTACTAGCGATCCGCTCCCGGCTTCGCGCGGGATGATTTTTTTTATAATATACACAAACCTTCCTCGTCCCGTATCAAAATCTGTTAGGTGGTTTATAGAAGTAGTTAAAAGAGAACAGGTAGAGAAGAAACTTGCTTCAAACTTCAAGTTGTTAAGACTTGGAATTTTTTTTCCTTACATGAAAACTTAATTGGGTTTTATTACATACGTATATAAATCTTCCGTGAAAAATTTAATCCGTTGCGTTGTTTAGTTAGCGAAGTGGAGTTAGCGGCAGACAGACGACAGACAGACATACAGACGCGGAAAGCAACTTCAATTAATACTATGTAAGGATGTTGGATGTTCTCTTTGATGTTTGACTAGAGAGCTGGCTGTACAAAATGGTACCTATACTATGTAAAATATATACCTACCTAAAAAAATCATGAAACAACTTCTAAGTTAAGCGTAACAACTGCTTGTTATCGAAGCTTCCACTGCAATATATTATTTAATTTGTCGAAAAATTATAAAATAAATACAGGAAACATAAAATTTTGAGATGCGGGAAAATGCGAGCAACCTTTTAAAACTATGTAAGTATTTAATTGAATTTAAAACGTATCTACGTGGTAATTGCTTGACATAAAAGATGTAATAATTTAGTTAGACAAAGCTGGCCGAAAACAAATGGAGAGAATGTTCGTTCTAAAAGTAAATGCTACAATTAATTTGTCAACATATGCATTGAACGTGGCACGAGGGACGGGCTACCGACAGCGATCGCAGCGGTACACCATCGCTGCCGTCACCTCATGCTGTGCACTAGGCAAACATAACTCTAATTGACACACTACCGTACCAAATAAAGGTTCACGCTCACAATACATTCTTTAAACTAAATAATGTCAACGTTTATCTGTTTAAAAAATATGCCTCTTTTATTATCATTTGTTTACGCTGTTAGTACTCATTGTACCTACCTAGTTCTATTTTTGAATAACACCACAGGGACCTAAATTTTTATAGATTTAGGTACTTATACAAAACATAAGTAAAACATTAATAATATGAAAAAACATTTATTAATAATGCCTACTTTTTTAATATTATGGACGAAATACACGATCAATCATTTGACGTGGCTCCATCCGACTTAAATCAAATGGAGCGACGCCAAAAATTGTGCACACACAGTCATGGTCAGTCCAATTTTGTGTCATTTATATTATGCGTTTGAGCGGGGTCGAGTGACGTTGACATGAGCTCTGCTTCGGAAGAGCGGCAAGACGCCACGGCGTAGTGTTTCTATCAAGGTTTCTACAAATGTATTCTACCATCCTTGGACACTCACGATCAGTTGGCAAGATGAAGTGACGTGACGCAACGGCCCGATTTGAAATCCAGTGTTTGACATCAAGCAGTCAGTTTTTACCATTCATGATCAAATTTTGGCTTCACGTCAGTTCATTTGACGCGATGGAGTGATCGTGTATTTCGTCCATTAGAGAGATTATTTATATATAAGAGAGAGAGAGAGGATTTGTATGTCTGTTTACTGTTTGTAAAGATTGGAGGATAATATCTGATGACAGAATGACAGAAATGAGATGGATGACTAACCTAGGTTATCAGTTTATTATAACGGTGTAAGTGTATGGCCTAATTTTGACTGAGACAATAGCTATCTGCAGCAACAGATAAAGCAGAAATCACTCTTATATGAAAGTAATCTGTAGGTATTAATAAATTTAATCTTATTAGATTATTAAAATTTATTATTAGTTTTAGCCTATGAATAGGCTAATACTCATAGGCTAATAGCCTATGAATAAACTCTAATATTGGGAAAAAAATAATTTGTCGTAATATGAAGAGTCACGGAAATAATCATTAGTAAAGTACGCATTTAATATTGAATTCCTAACATAGCAGAGTCGTTGATTGAGGAACTGTAGTGTTTCATCGCCCCGGGCCAAATATCTGCAGAATGCGTGTAATTATTTATTTGCCCTCCGATCCCTTGCTGAGTTCACTCTGGCCCTTTCAATAGCCAAACAAACAAATGAGAAGAAAATACAATAGTGGAGCGCCATTCGAGGAATGTGCATATTTTGTAAGCGCAGCATTCATTAACGAAAAATTCAGTAGAGAATTTCTGTTTTTGTTGTTTTTTTTTTCTATTCTAGGGTGGTGTAACGTAACTATTATACATTACCTATTGTTAAAAAAGAGACGTTTGTTCCGAACGATTTGAAGCGTTGAAAAGAAATTGAAATTAGTCGGTATCTATACATAATCTATACCTACTTATAAAAATAGTCCTGACTGACTATCAAAGCACAGCGGAAACTAATAAGTCTAGAAGCCTGAAGTTTGAAAGTTTTCTTTCTTCCAACGAAGTAGGGGAGAGAGGAGGGAGCACAGAAGTTGGGGTAATAAGGCAACTGCTCTAAATTCAAAACTACTATATTTCTATTGTATAAAAAAAAAATTCATGTCACCTTGTTTGTCCGCGAACTCTAAAACTACTGAACCGATTTTAAAAGTTCTTTCACCTATAGAAAGCTATACATATTATCAGCTAGTAACAAAAATTTAAATCTTTTTTTTTAAAGTTACGCCGACGAAGTCGCGTGCAACAGCTATAGTTCTATTATATATAATAATGAGTTACTATAGATTAGATTTAGTTATAATTCCCATTTAAAAAAATACACAAGATTGAGTACGTATCTATCTAAGACGAGTGAGTACCTATCAATCTACTTTTTAATGGGAGGTCATAATGCGTTTTTATATTCTACTAAAAACCGGCGTAGGGGGCTAGGGGGAGCCTAGCCTTAGTGTTGCTTTTGGAGCCACACTAGGTATATACATAATTGTCCGAAACCCTTTAGTTAGTTCTTTTATAGCTACTAAAATGATATTGTAAAATAATTTGTATGAAGTCTTACGAGTAACGAGAAAAAAGGAACACTTTTTAGTTGGCGTTTAACAAAAAAGGGATTATATAGTATCGTTTTTCAAGCAAGCTTCACGAAATGGTAACACAATAGAATCTGATAAAACCGGAGACAAATACGTCGCACTGTGTTGCTACTATTTTGACATTTTAATTTCACCCCTTGCTTAAAATCCCTTCTGAATGGCGATGGGGGCGCGACGGACGTGCGTTGAGCTCTCTTGATACGTGTATCACAAGCGCTGCTAGAAATTGATTGACGTTTATCGCCGGGATTAAAATACAATTAAATTTAATTTTAAACTGTTCAAAACTTCGACAACCTTTAAACTCTATTTTCGCTACAATACCAGTCAATATATATTTTCTCTATAAGTAAAAGTCAAAAGGAAAAGAAGAAGGAGACGTAAGGAAACAGAATTTATATGCCACTTCCTAAGTTGATACCTATTTTGATTCCTTAGTTGATATAAGGGCGCTTAATAAATTTTTAAATCAAATATACAAACTGAAGGCCCACTTGATGGTAGGTACCAAAGTGTACTGACAGCAATGCAGGTGTAAATGTTTAGGGATAATGAAGGTAAATGTCTCTGGCATACCTTACTTAATTACTCACTGAAACAAAATAGCATAACTGATGTTATTTACGATGGGCTCCGGGCATACTAGGTGTACTGGGTGTAAGGAGACCAGAAGGTTCTGGACTATGGACCGTCACGCTCTGTGTTGGACATTCACCTACAAGATACACGACGCCCTAAAAAGGGCGGCGTGTCGATACTGGATCCAGGATTCCAGGCTACTTCTGACCGGCCTATTGAAAAATTATGGAACGGCCTAAGTCCAGCAGTAGTTGTTATTGGCTAAAATGATGACGATAATTAAATTATTTTCAGGAAATGACTTCTTCTTGAGATTTACTTAATTATACGAGCGTGATTCATGTAACGTGCATCGAAAATACTCAGTACTTTTCTCGTATTTTATTAAAGTTTTATATTATAACGTCAATCTCTCATCAATTGATATCGATGCCGACTCGAAAATTTCTTTAGAAAATAATCCCATAAGGTCTGACAGGGCTGCAATAGCTGCAGCGGCGAATACAAAGGACAGTATAAAATAGCACGTTCACGTCAAACATTAATCCTCCGATTGACTTTTGTAAACGAGGGCTCGGTTTTTAATTAGGGCAAATGGTCCGAGCTATATTGAAGCGGAGGCGGACGTGGCAGCACAATGCCTCAAGTGATTGACACAAATTACCTCTAATCGGAAACTACGTGTGCCTGCCTACAAATTTATATCGCATTGTGTTGTTGAAAATTGCATTATAGATATCATATAAATATCATATCAAACTGCATCAAAAGCCTTCTCATTTTTTACAAGGGGAATCCTCATGGATGCACACCCCGCCCTGGAGACCGGACTCTTGGTTAAACACCTTGGCTTATTTACTTATCCCGTCCATCGAAACTAGGTTCAACAACTCATGAATTCATTGGTATGAATTTATGAAGGACACACCAAAATATTTGTAACACATGATTTCTAAATTACCTAAACCTATCTCATTTGTTTTGAAAAAAAAAAAAAAAAACATTATTTACTTGTCTAGAAATATCGGCAAGAATGAAACCTATGTACAACTTTCCAATATTTTTTCTCAGTAGTCTATACTTTTATTGCTACTTATAAATAAATTTCATTAGAGTAAATTCGTAATAAACACATTTTAATTTATTTCAATGATTCCCACGATAGCTCTGTAAATGTGTTATTAAGAAGATTGGCGTGACACTTTTATTACTAATAATATCTTATTTTATCCCTTTCACAAAACCAATTTCATGACTAAATTTGTTTGCATTTTCGATTTGCACAATTCTTGATTTGCGGTGTACATATACCGTGTTGCAACATGTTTTGTCCTCTTTCCTCCTCATAGCTTCGGCTGCTAGTTAGAAAGGGACACTAGCCTTGGGTTCGTGGGGTCGTATTGGTCACGCGGAGCAATAGCAACCCTTTCGAATCGCCTGCGACTGGTAAGCGGTAATTTGATTTTACGCGTGTCTGATGATTAATGCCGGTGCCTTATCGCTCCATATTTTACCGATTCAGTCAAATATTCTTTTTACTACAATCCCATTACAATGTGCGAATACAACTTTATCCGTTGTCTAAATAAAAAAGGGTGGTAAGTACGCGCTTCGTTTCGTAACTGAATTTTTAATTATATTTTAGAGATGACAAAAAGAATGGTAACCTGATTTTCTTTCGGGGTATCTTCTCAGGCAGTATCGTCATAATCTTGGCTATTTTTTTTCCGAAACCCTGATAAAATATATTCTGACAATTGAAAGAGTTTCCTGGAAACCTATTTGGTGAATAAAGGTTTTGATTTAAGTTTACAACCGTTTCATTGTTAACATTGTTAATTAAGATATAATGAATTTTATACATATTATATTGAAAATTATATTGAAAAGGGTCAGACTAAATCTGATTGCTAATTGCATATTCCGTTTTTAAATGACAACGCGCCATTAACGGCACGTGCCCCAAAATGTTATCACTAAACATCTCTTTGTAGAGTCGACAAACTCTATCAATTGTTAACATCATTCTTATTAACGCTCTTAATTGGTGTTTCATCTAATGAATAAAATTATTTTTATATATAAAAAAAAGACTTTTACATGTAAATACAAACTTTTACTAAAAAGTCGAAAATTACTACAAATTTAATGAATTAAAGGACAAATTAATGAAATTATTGATAAATTAATTAATTAAATTTAATTAATTATTTAATAGTTTCCAATAATTTATACCTATTTACAATTTATAATCAGTTAACTAACCGGCCAAGGACAGTTTAATTATGTGGCTTCTCCGACTCTAACATTATAATTCTTTATCTCCTGTATCATAGTGTTAATTTTTTCAATAAAGTAACTACCTACCACAAGAAGGATTATATTAATATACCTGCGCTGAGTATCATCACAAGACAACAATATTGTAAACATTTTTTATTACAACACACAAAACAGCTAATGTAGCATGTAGGTACACTTAAATCCTCTTAACTGAATAAGTTCAGTTCTTTGTGAGCAAAGGAAAACATGTATTGAGTTCCCATATTGATGTATGTGTCTAAGTAATCAAATAACATTAATACCTTTCCTAATCCTCGATTATGGCTTTGTTAGCCGGTTTCAAACTCCACTACGCCTCCGCTCAAATATTTGTCTATATATCTAATGGCTCACTTTTGTCATGATCGACATCTATCGTCTATTGTTAAACATGAGTAGGTTTTTTTTTAACTAAAACTCTGTTTTTTAGGGAAAAAAGCCGCTTGTTCGCGAGCACGTGTCGCATATGACAGATCACTGTGAAATGATGGAAGCGACACTTTAATATAAAAAGTACTCAAATTGATAAGGCAGGCTTATCAATTTGATGAATGATGAAATAAACATCCCTATATATTTCGGTTTTCATCACAGCGAAGTCGCGGGTACCAGCGGATATTGGATATTGGAATTAAAATAATATTTTAATGTATAACTGTAACGTATTTTTTGTTTGTAGTCTCTTAAATATGTAATGCAAAACTAATCATAACCGCGTCTATTGGTTTGTTAGTTCTTCTAAGTACCTACAATCAAATTTGAGACCGTTTCAGGGGAAATTATTGCAGAAATATATTTATGTACCTAAATTATTATTATAAACGCGAAGTAAAATCCTGAATTCTCCCTATAGCTTCTCTATTTTCTATGTATTTCATAGAGAAAGGCTAAGCTTTCTCTATGGAATCTAAAAATACATATAATTTTACATTTTTTCTAGTATCTAAGTATGTCCGTGCGAATAAAATAGACTTATTTTATATTTATACTAGCAACCCGCTCTCGGCTACGTCCTGGAAAGAAAACCGTTGCTTGGTTTATGAGGAGTTAACGGCCATGGAGACCGACGCGGAAATTATAATTACTATGTAAAGGTTCTTTATATTATGTTCTTGTAGTTGTGATAAACCGTGTGTACATATACTTATCTAGATTGTATGAACTATGCATCATGTAAATCTTCATGATTTTATTAATAGAAATAAAATTGAAATTAGGGTTCCCTTATCCATTAGGTTAATTTTTTTCTCTAAAGCTGCCGATCGATATATGCACAATTCGTGTTTGATCCCTAAGTGTGAACATCTGTATTTGCGAATGGCGCTCCCACTCGTACACCTATTCGCATAAAGCCGTATTCAAATAACTTTAATCACTTAAGTATACAAATCCATTCTCGGGACTAACGAATTATAATTATTCATACGCGATAGCGACCTCACAATCCTTTCGATCCATTGGACGCTGTTTATTTAACACTAGCGCATTTTACACTAGTCGTGGCCCGCGATTTCACCCGCCGCACTCTGGGGCAAGATAAACAAATTTTCTTGAAAAGTGAAAATATTTCTGAAAATTGATTTTGGGAAATAAATTTATATAATTTTTTAATGTTAATGTTTGTAAATTTTAATATAAGTAAATAATATAAATAAAAAAAAATAATAAAAAGAATATTTACAAGTGTTAAAATATATAGTTCTTGTTTTATCTACATGGTAATAAAACAGTGAAGAGAATTTCCTTTGAAAAGCGCCTATGAATGTGGATGAATGGATTCAATTCAAACAAGTAAAAAACAAGTTTTTCAGCATACTGGTATTAGTACAATATAATTACGGATAAGACTGAATTATTTGTTTCGTGATGCGCTTACAAATACTTTTTAAGTTTTTACGGCCCAACTTTTGAATCGATTTAGATGGAATTTGCGACGCAGATAACTTTATTTCCGAAGAAAGCATTGGATTATTTTTTAAGGCCGATTGAAAAGAGGTGTGTTACAAGTTTAACTCGTGTGTTTGTCTGTAGCATCGTAGCTCCCAAACGACTGTGCCGATTTTTATCCGTTTTTTTTTTGTTTGACGTGATCGAGATGGTCTGTTCAAAGGCTTCAAGTACATCAGCCTATTTTCTAGTTGTTTGGGCTCAACAGAAAGTCGGGGGGTCAAGTAGTTTTTAATTTTCAATTATAGCTTGTTATTTATTCATGCGAACGAATTCTTCAGTAAAAGTTAACTTACTATAAAAAATAAGAACATTTCTATTCTAGTTTAAAAATTCGTTTAATACTTTAATGTAATGGAGTGTACTACATTATGCTAGCGAACGAGTTGTCTAGTGAAATACTTAATAGGTAAAAAATCAAACATTAACTCGCCAGTTCGGGCGAGATAAACTCGAGCGAGTAGTCTAGTAGAGTTACTAGACTATAATATTTTAAAAAAATACTTCAGTTGCGTATAAAAAAACAAAAAAAAAAAAACAAATAAGTGACTAGAAAAACGCTCGATCAAATAATAAAAGTTAAACCCTTTATTTGGTACTTTTTTAATGTGGATAGTTAGACGTTAGAGATACAAAAGAGGTGATCAATAAAATTGAGCTCACGCTTCTCGTGTGCAATCGGTCGAAAGTGTAAAGCGGGGCTGTTCGTTTCGTGCATGGAGGAGCAGATCGCGCGTGACGTGTTCTCGTGTGACATCCACCAGGCAGTCAATCATACCAGCCACACCTATATCCACTCGACAGCACTCGTTACAATAAACGACGTGTTACTATGTTTAGCCCATCTATACTATTATATAAGAAATTTGGGATTTGGTTGTAATAGGAAAGGTAATTTGCATTTCAGGCGAAATGGGAAACAGGCAATTTGGGATATGTTTGTAATGGACCGGAAGCAAGCTGAAGAGTTTGTTTGTTTGGTTGTACGCGCTAATCTCAGGAACTACTGGTACGAATTGAAAAATTCTTTTTGTGTTGGATAGTCCATTTATCGAGGAAGGTTATAGGCTATAGAGAACGCGGACGAAGTCGCGGGCACCAGGTAGTCGCTAATATATCTATATCTAACTTTATTAGTATTCTTACTTACCTGACATCTTGTTACTAATAACTATTTTTCACATAGCATTAGTACGATGAAGGACTCTAGTAACCCCCAAATATTTAATATTTACCAAATATTTCAGGTTACTGGAGAAATCGAATGCGGGACATCTGCATGGCCCTTAGTTTAGTCAAGTAAATGAACAGAAATATATAGAATCTAAAATCTACATCTACAACGCTGAAGTAAATGTGAAAAACTACAGTATCTACTAAGCCATTTTCATTTCGTGAAGTGTCAGATGTAGGTATACTTATTGGATTCTTACATTTCATTCACCTTTTTTGCATAAATGCCTTCACCTTTTAATAGAATTTTCCTTCTTCCCATTTTCATTCTTTGAACTCGCGTTTACCGTGACTGCAGCATTCTCTTCATCTAACATTAACGCATGAAGGCTAATTTACATTTGTCTTATTATTTTTTGCACTTACCTAGATTCCGCAGATCTAATATTTAGTGGCCAACAGCCCAGACAACAATAGTTTTCCCATTTCCACCAGATGTGCGATAAAAATGTTATCAGGAGGGTTAACCGTGACCTCATAAAAAGCGGAATTTATTACATCTCACGACCCTTGCCCCGAAACTAAGACAGCGGAGAAAATAATAGAAAAATATCGTAATTAAAATCCAACCCTTCCTGTCGCTGAGCGCTTTATATAGGGATGAAATTGAAGCGAGGCGCGCGTGACCGATTCGATGATATAGTGCACTGTATAGCGCCGGCAATGGATGGAAGTTCCTTTGCAGCCCTTGCGAGCGAGGGCGGGCGCAATATGCTGCGGGACGGGTTAAGCGATCTTTAATGACGCTGTTAACTCATTTATTAAAATTTAAACATATGACGGTCATAATTAAGTTTCTAGCAACAAAACATCTTTTTCCGCTTCATTTCAACGGACATTTTGATGTAGTTAACTAACAAAAAACGTCAGTAGCGATGGATTTGTAAAACAATAATTTACAAGCAATCTTCATTATTATTGTAATTGGAACCAATTTTGGATTCAACTCAAGCAAATAACAGAAGTTGTAGTTCGTACGATGTACGTGCCACGGTGGACTCAAAACACTCAAGTTGCTGAGCGTTGGTTCAATTCCGGCCGGTCGGATCGACCCTCGCACCGTCACGTTTTATATTACTCAAATTATCATGAAGCGTAAATAACAGTAGCTCAGATTGCTGGTAATACTACCTAATACTTGTATAATTTGAATACGGATTCGCCGAGCTGATATAAACTTTAAAAATATTCAGTTTTGTATTTATTTTAGACACTTAATAGTAATAAGAAAAACAAATAATTAGCAATACTAACTATATAAACAATTAATTCATTAAGTAGTAGTAGTAGGTTTATTAGTTTTAGTGATACTTCTAGTGCGTATAAAAATTTATGAATAAAACAAGAATCCACCTGTGGATAGACGTCCTACGCTGCGCTTGCCAGTCTGTGGCCTCCACTGCCTTGCGGACTGCCACTTCAGCTTACTGATCTGTCAGCTTGGGTCGGTAACTTACGGATCACCTCATTCCTGATTAGATCCGCAGTGTAACCCCGAGCGTAGCCCTCTGCATATAGTTCGTTGAGCCACATTATACTCTACGAATTTTATAAATGCGAACAAAATCGCAGGCAAAATTTTTTCCGGCCTGTTTAAATTTTATCGATGCTATTAATCCAGCTGGTCTATTTTGGTGATGAATTCTTTAATGCCTACCTGCCTACAGAATAGGTTCTAAGGCTCACAATTATATGAATAGGTATATCTACAAAATTTATATTGTCAACCTATAAACATTTAATACCTAGTCGTAGACTATCAAAACTACTGTATTTACATACCTGTCATTATTTATTGTGTCCATTTATAAATTAATATTATTATAATAATAGAAAATTCAACGCAATTTGAAACGTCTACCTACAAGTATTGTATATGATATATGATCGAAAAGTGCAATGAGATTAACACAAATGCAGAAATATTTCCGAATCTCGATTACACTGTTAAAAGGACTATTGTAACATCAGTGTTCAAGTTAGATTTTCTTTTATCGAATTACTAAACATTAGGCAAACAATTCGACAAAAGGTATTACAAAAACTTGAATTTATACAAAAGATTAACTGAGAATAACATTACCTTATGTTATGATATGCCGCCTCCATTTCAAAAGCCGACGGTTTGATATTAAAAGCTATTTTCAAGGGAGTAAGATTCATATTCATACCGCGTCCTACGGGAGAAGCAGCGAGGTGCGATGCGTGAGCTGCAACCTTGTTTGTTGTTTGTTAAAGTATGCGTGAACAAGGAGATCTTCAGACAAGTATTGATTGATATTCAATAGGTGCTCTATGAATGGCCCTTTCACAATGCGATGTTTCTGCTTCCACTGCTACCTATTCGACTTTTTGTAATGTTGTAAGCTCCTAATATGCACATTCCCCTTATCACGAATATGTCACTTTTTTATGTCTGCTGTACGCAGCCGGCGCGGCGCATAGTATCTATAGTCATATCATAATATATCTATAGCTGAGTTGCATAGAACAGTCAGTCAATTAAAGAGAGTAGATAATCATTCGACTTAACCAGGAGAAGTAATGTTAAAATTAAACTAATATCTTCTCTTTAATTTTTGAGGCGCACAAATATAGCACCGATATGGCTACTTATAATCAAAGACTATATAAGTATATTTGGATGTTCTTTTTCGGATCAAACGCTTTAAAACATTCTTTCCTCGTATAATACGCTCTGCCATGGTTTCGAAGTCCCTGCCGGCTGTTAGGTGGCTACCGTCGCCTATAACATAAGCAAGGCCCAAGTGTTGCAAGTACGCTGCCGACTATATTAGGATTACGGGACTAGGAAGGGATAGGGAAATAGGCTCTGACATCCCTACTCAATCATGAAAACACAACAGCACACATTCTGGTTTCTCACGGTGGTCTTCTGTAAAGTTTGCTTTACTTTTTAACATAATCTACTTTAATTAGAGAGATAGAGTGGAGTGGATTATCCTTATGTGATAATGAGGTACCTAATGGGCGCTAGCATCCCTTACTCACTCATTGAAACACAAGACTGTGCTCTTTTTATATGCTATGCTTATTTTTATTTATATGCTGATTTTCACGGTGGTCTTCTGTAATAGGTTGGCAACTGCCGCCAAATGGAAACGCAGTGTGCCCTGCCCTGCCACTACATAAACTATTCGTAGTATGTGTTACTCGTATACTTCTTAAGCACGTCACCTAATCACTTGGTTTTGTAGGAGTTGTCGTGCCCCTAGCGTCTGACTCGTAATTTGGTTTTTTTTTTAAGAGAAAGCAACTCAATGTTTTAAAAATAAACATTACACAAGTAGAGGAATCTGTCGTATATATCCGGCTCCTGCGAAATGGACACGAAAATAATTGTCGGATAAATCCGACTCTGGAGGCTAAAAGGTTAAAATAGGTACAAGTTGATAGACAGCACTTGCATAGTGGAGTAGACTGAATCACCTACGCGATGCACGCTTCGTCGCTCGCAAAAGCAACCGCCTTCGTCGGTGGTCCAACAGCTCACTGCTCACATATTGGAAACAAGTTTAGAATTCTATTTAAAATGCATTTTTGTAAAACTGAAAACTCAATGGGGCAGTCCTATTGTGACGCTACTGTCTCAATCGAGTGCACTCTACCAGACATTTCGGCGTCTTTTAATACCTTTCTATCCAAATCTGTAACAATGAATTTGTAAAAAGAGCCGTTTTACCATTTTTGTACAATCACATTTATTATAGAATTCAACAGAGAATGAGATTAAGGAGATTCATCGAAAAATACCTTTTTTTTTCTTCTTTTCAATTTACTTTATAGATTTAAATACTAAAAGTATGTTTGTCTAGGTACTAACACATATAATGACTTTTTTTACCTTTTCCTCACCTTTTAATTAATTTAAGTCGTGATTACTTACTTATTTAACACTAGCGACCCGCTGCCTGCTTCGCACGGGTGCATAGTTTTTCTGTAAATTACATATAAAAACGTCTCTCGTTTAACGCTCCTTCTAGTAGTGAAAACCGTTTTAAAATTCGTTGAGTAGTTTAAAAGATTTAAACGAACATACAGAGGGACAGACGGCGGGAAAATTCTGTTTTTTTTTTTTATGATAAGCCGGTAGGCAGACGTGATTATACGTCGCTAGCGCCGCGAAACAACTAGATGGTATGTGATTATCGTCAACCAAGAGGACCATTGTAAGACCATGAGACTTCCCATAGTATGCTCTCGATCTTGCAAATATTTATTAATCCATTACTTAAATGGAAGTTAAATCCACAGTTTGCGCTTCCAAAAATAATATTTTATTTCTGCGATTAGACACCGCTGCATATATCTCAATTTTGCTCTAGGCCTTATAAATATAAGCTTTGGATATAAGTCCCAGAAGTAAAAGTTTAGTAGGGAGTGTTGAAAAACAAAGACCTCGGGCTAGGAACAAGGTGCAGGCATGTGCAGGGAACATCCGCGCACGCGTCACTTGATGCTCGTTAGCGAGTCACTCGACAATGAACTTAAAACAATAGTAATGGTACGTTGCCATTATGCTAATTGCGCACACGGTATTTTGTTTTTGTTTTGAGTTTACTTTTCTCTTTCAATTTGAGCCCCCGTTAAAAATTCATACGAAATAAACGATTCCAGTCATGAGTGGTGGCGTGTTTGTTTACAATCGTTGCGTTGACATTGCGATCATTGTTCCTAAGAGACACCGCGGCGAGGCAATATAAGGACATGGATTTACCACCTGATGATTCGTCATTCGCACATTTGTATGCAAATCAACGGTACGTAAATCCCGTTGCTTCGTTCCAACTCAATAAAATACTTATAAAACAATAACACAATAATGGTATGTTTGATTTGAAAAAAAGGCTTGGCAAATTTCTTTTATTTTTGTTACGCCTAAATAAACTATATTTATTTTTGTAGTCTTATTAAGTAAAAAATAAGTATCTTCAATTTTAAACGAGCTTCTTTGAATAATCTATTTTATATATTCCTGCTGTTTTCATTGCAGTGTCACTCTGTATTTTGTTCGAACGTTCTCTGGCCGAGGGTGTCGTGCCCACAATATGGAAGTCTGCATTCGTAACGCCAATTCCAAAAAAAGGGGATAAAGCTAATGTAGAAAATTACAGACCCATATCCAAATTGTGTCTATTCGCTAAAGTACTTGAGCGGTTGGTACACAATCCGGTCTATAATGTTCTAAAACGCTCATTTAGTGACGACCAACATGGATTTCTCAAAAATCGGTCTACGACATCCAATTTAATTATGGCCACTGAGTACATTACTGAGGGAATGGACGGCCGCGGTCAGGTGGATGTTGTGTATACAGACTATTCTAAATGTTTTGATCGTATAAATCACAGTGTGCTGTTAATGAAGATTTCCAAAGCTGGTATTCATGGAGACTTGTACCGTTGGTTTACATCATATATTCAAAATCGTACTCAAGCTGTGGTATTGCAAGGTTATGCGTCTAGATGGATAACTATTCCGTCAGGAGTGCCTCAGGGATCTCTACTGGGTCCACTGTTATTTGTGATATTTATAAACGACATAGGCTCATGTTTTTTGAATTCTAAAATATTGCTTTTTGCCGACGATATGAAAGTTTTAAAAATAATTAATAGTATTAATGATCAAAAGGACCTCCAATCGGATTTGAATAGATTCTCCTCATACTGCTTGTTAAATAAGTTGGAACTAAATATTAACAAGTGTTCATATGCTGTATATGCAAGAAAGAAAAATATAACTTTATATGGATACAAATTGTGCGATCAGGCCTTGCACAGGGTACACACTGCACGTCATTTAGGTGTTATATATGACGACCGTATCATTTTTGATACCCACATAGGCTCGGTTATATCTAAAGCTAATAAAGCCTTAGGATTTATAATGCGAACATGTGCTAATTTTAAAAATATTAAAACGGTAAAAATTTTATACTGTACCTTTGTGCGCAGCCATCTAGAATATGCATCACAAATATGGAATCCGCAATACGAAACATATATTTCGCGTATTGAGAGGATACAGAAGAAATTTCTTCGGTACCTCGACTACAAATGTCATCAAAAGTTGCAGGATTACATTCACAGATGCAGGTGCTATCATTTCCTACCTCTTCAATATAGGCGCATGGGCGTAGCTAGGATTGTATATAAGGGGGGGCAGACAAAGAAAATCCTAGATTACTTATATTGTTTTCATCGTTGTTTTTAATAGTATTTAAAAACAAGATTTTTTGTTTAGGTAAGATTTTTTAAAGCTATATAGGGTAAGATTTTTTTTAAGCTTAGTTTCATATATTTGAAAAAAAAAAAAAAAAAAATTCTGTCATTCTATTGTTTAGTCAATTATGATTTTAAAAAATGCGATTTTCGCTATAATTTATAGTTTTTATCATCAAAAATCTGAATGGCTTTTTCGTTTTTGTTTTTTGTAAATAATGATTGCAATTTTTATTGGCAGAAGAAATCCTGAAAACGCCTATCTCAGAATTGCATTCCGCGTAGAATGAGCTATCGGTCATATTGTTCGAAGACTTCTATTTTTCGCAGAAAACCCACTTCTTGCCTAGACTTGGAGATCACATCCCGTATTGTTAGATTTCACAAGCCAGCCTTCAAGCCTGTTAGTTTCTTTTCTTAGGTCTTATAAGAAGCGTCGCAAGCTATGAAGCTCGTAAAAATTACAGTTTAACAGAACAACCGCTCTTCTTGGCAGCTGCCCCCCCTTGCCCGTACCTCGCTACGCCCATGTATAGGCGTAACATTAGTGACATTTGCTATTTGATGAAAATTGCAAAGGGTCAAATTGACTCATCTGAATTATTATCCAAATTATATTTAAATGTCCCTCATACTAATTTGAGAAATTGTTCTTTGCTGCATGTAGCTCCTAGTAAGTCAAATTATAGGAAAAATACATTCATGTCGCATTCATGTAGACTCTTTAATGAAGTGTTATTAGAGGATACAGATGTTGACCTGTTCCGCAGTTCTATAGTTAAAACAAAAAACATTATAGCAGATAAATTTTTCAGTGGCCTACTATGACTTTTATTTTCATTTTGATTTTATTCTTGTTATCTTTGTTATTAGACTATATTTTGTTATTTATAAGTGGAAATTTTTTATTAGGTTTAAGTTATTTACTCACCCATGTTACTATGAAATTATACCTGTAAATTTCCCTACAATAAAATAAATAAATAAATAAATAAATAAATAAATAAATAAATAAATAAATAAATAAATAAATAAATTAATAAATAAATAACTTTCACAAGCCATGTTCAAAATAAGCCTAACTCTGACCGGAAATACATTCTATTTGAAAGTTACGATTGCTGTATACAAGAGTAGCAATATGTCAACAATTAAGTAAGTATAGCTGTTGTATTCGACTGCTAATGTAGCTATTAACAAATGTATTAACCGTGTTCCGGCTCGCTCGTAAATTTCAAATACAACTGGAGAGCAGTTGGCTGCCGTCGCTCCATCACGTCCTTTACATAAATCATTGTGCACAAAAACAGTTTAACTCTTCAAAGGAATTATAGATAAATTAATTATACACCTTAGGAAATTCTTGTAAACTATATTATGTTTATGTAAAATGTTTTTTTTTTTACTTGAGAAATATATCAGTGTGAGCTCTAGCTAGCAGACTGCAGACAGACTGGAACGCTATTTAGGAAAAAAACCATACTTTTTTTAGCTCATTATTAACAACAAACGATACTAATAAATATAGTAAAATTTATTTTTGTGTAGTTTTATTAATTACTGAGAAAACTTCATTGATAATGTTTAAACTAAGAAATATTGTTCATAATACGCTGACAGGTTTTGGAATACGTTTTAAATTGATTGTAGTTTATGTAGTGACGAAAAAACATTTTCATTCCAAATTTTTAAAAAAAATATAGGAAAATTATGCAAAACTATAGTTTTTTCATAGTTTTTGCATAGTTTTGCATAGTTTTCACATAGTTTTTGCAGTTTTGCGTAGTTTTGCATAGTTTTGCATAGTTTTGCATAGTTTTCACATAGTTTTGTATAGTTTTCACATAGTTTTGCATAGTTTTTGCATAGTTTTTGCGAAGTATTTGCATAGTTTTGCATACCTACTTAATTTTACGGCCGGCCGGCCGGGCCGTGACGTGGCTAAAGGAAAACCGCACAATCCATTAGTGAACACCGTATCAAAATCGATTTTGTCGTTCAGAAATAAAGCTAAGAAACAGACAGAAGCGAATAGTGACTTTAATATATATTATAAAATGGATATACATATATTTATAAATAAATTTATAACTAGATTAAAATATGCATCTTCTTGTTTTTGAATCTTAAGACGCCATTTGTAAATTGATCGTAGTCTAATTATTGTAGTTGACAGAATGTTTCATCTCGTAATTATAAGCCGGCCTTGGCCTTTCTTGATTCTGGTGTAAAAAAAATTTGTCGTTAGAAACAAAAAAATAAGAACATCTGAAGTAATATTTTGTACGAAAGTCATCTGTCTTCAAAGGTATTTTTTAGTGTGAGTCCCGCGATGCCATGACGCAAAGACCACCCGTGGGGTGAGCTGAGGAAAGTATGCGATGGCACACATAGGGCACGACTTGGCACGGCGCGGGTGACGAGGCGACGGGCGGGTGGCACGCGTGCCCTTTTCAAAACTCAATAACTTAAGCCCCTTTTGTTTTTCTATAGTAAGCTCACAATTTATTTAAGATCTCTCTGATTATGTCTCGGCACGCGCTTTCTTTCTAAAATGCTAAATGACAGTTGCTCCGTATTTCAACACGAGTGATTCGTTTCTGTTTGATCTCGTTTATATTATTAACTACTGACTGAATATCTCCGACTTCGTTTGCCTATGTTTTCTAAATGCTTTCGCAGTAGGTAGCTAAATAATTGTAAGATAAAAAGTAGCCTAAATTCTACTAAGTTATAAATAGTCCTATAATAACCACCAAGTGCCAAGTTTTTGGTTTCAAGATTTTCAAGATGCGTTATCATAATAGATCTAGGTGTTAGACTTTAGATCTGTAGTAGCTACCTATCTAGGCACTAAAACGGACTATTAAACAGTCACGAATACTAGGTACTACGAAGATCTTTTAAGGCTACGACCGAACTCAAAAGTGTAAAGTGAATAGAATAGAACTCAGTGTGTTTTTATACGTTATGTATAATTTATATAATATAATATTTTACATACATACACATAGTTAATATTATATTACAATAAAAATAGCAAATTATTATTGATTTTGATTACATTAAAAATGTTTTAATTACCTTTATACCTACCTATGCCTAACTATTTTACAGAAACCTATTAAATTAATATTTTGTTTTGCCTTCCATATTAAGACTTAGGGCCTCTTTCAAGGAATAAAAGTAAAGTGTTGATTAGTTACTTTTAGAAATCATTTTCTGTTTTATTGAATTATGCACTCTGTTTACTGCATCATTCGATAGCAGATTTTTTAAAATTATTTTCTATTTATTGTTTTGGACGTTTATCGTACAAACAAAGGTATATCAGCTAAATTATTCCCGGTGACAGGTGACTTTAAGTGACGGTTTAGCCTAATTGACGTTCGTGAAATAGGCGCTTAATTTTATCGATAAAATCTAAAAACTCAAATTTATTCCCACCATTGCATGACCATTAAGTACATACATAATTATTTTGCTGTCATCAAACAATCGACGACAGTGAAAACAGATACACTGGTGAATATTTTAATATAATTTTATTGCAACGCAGCCCCTGTAGTCGAAATAAGATTCTTCACATCGGTTTTGAAGAGGTTTATTGAATTGATAAAAATATGCGAACGCCAGTGTCGCGTTGCCTGTCATTTAAATACGCATGGAGCAGTACAATGTGCAGGGTGACTGGTGACATATAGTGACGGGCCATTGTCGCTGTCAATACAATTCATGCAAAACCCTTCAAGCTCAAACACCGTTAAAATTACAAATTCATTTTCATTTTTCATATGACGTTTCAACAAGGATTATGCTTGTGGTCATTGTCATCATTAAAAAGCTTGTATTCGTGCAAATAAAAAAAAGAAAGAAAAAATATTTTTTATGATAATGTAGTAGGTACCTAAGTATTTATTTATTTCATTCTCCCTTTTATATTTATTTTTACAGTACCTACTTAGCCTAACAGTATTTTGTAGGTAATATTAACATTTAAAGTTATACTTCATACGCGCTGTAGTTCGTTTTTTGAAAATCTACCTACAGGATCCTAGCATTTTTCCGGGATAAAAGGTGTCCTATAGTTTTATCAGGTAATCATCAATACATCAGTGAAAAAAACATGACAGATACGGCTCGTTTACGACTTATTAGATATTAGCTGCTGCACGCGACTTTCTCGATAAATGGACTATCCAACCTAAAAAGAAATTTTCAATACGAACCAGCCAATCAAATTCGATTCATTTGATATTAACAGCGCTGAACCTGAGCATTGAGTTTAAGTAAAAGCTGACAACATTTTTAGTCATCAATACTAATAATAAATCTGTAAGTGTATGTATATATGTATGTATGTTCCTCCATAACTTTTAAACGAATTAATTGATTTTCATGAAACTTGGTAGATAAACATTTAGACGTACAGGACACAGGATAGGCTACTTTTTTCTTTTTCAACGCGGACGAAGTCGTGGGCGCCAGCTAGTCCATTAATAAATCAGTCATTCCATAGTCGTAGTAACTTTTGTATCTGGCTCACCGTTTTAACTTATATTGTCAGACCAAAACAATTTTAAAGAGATACCTAAAATAAAACTTTTTAAAATGTTAAAGAGGAGTTTAGTCACGTGGGGCAAGTATGCGCAGCGGGTAGGTGTACGCATGCTAAGTATCTCGAAAACAGTTTATGACTAAGAATCGGCACCCCCCCTCTTCAGTGCCGCACGCAGCGTCGTCCAAAGCGTGCGAGTGTCAGTGATCGCCGGCGCGCCATTTTGTCTTTACAGGTAAGAAATGTTTTTTACTTATAATATTACGATATTTTACGGAATTTAGCGTGTAATCTTTTATTGACGTAAATCATTTATGAAAATTTGCTATTAATCATCGATAACTGAGTAATATCTAGTGCAACTAGTGGTAATGTTTGGATGGTTATGATGACGCAATTGTGAACCATTTTGACTGAATCTCGTTTGGATGCTTTGGGGCAAGTGTGCGCTCACTCTTCTTCAGTACTCTTCGAAAACGCTTAAAAGTTGGAATTACAGCAAAAAGTATGGGAAGATTTACTACATTTACGAAAGCACAAGAAGATGAAATTTTCGAGTATGTGAAACAAAACGACGATCTTTATTAAGGTCTCACTATGAGTAGCCTTCGACAGTTGATATATGAGTATGCTGAGTTGAATAATATTCCACACCGCTTCAATACATCGACAAAACTAGCTGGTCGTGATTGGGTGTATGGGTACCTTAAAGTGACTGTGTGATAGCTCACATTAATTATCGAGGTAGCTTAAAATTTAGACTTTTTTATGTTGCGTACACTTACCCGCAATACTGAGCACAGTTACCCCTAGTGTAGGGTAAGTGTACGCATTTTGACTATGTTTGTTTTGCTTATTTCTCAAGAATATGTGATGTCATTGAATAATGTTTCTATGTTTAATTTGTTGATTAATAAATACTCTAACCAATTAACCTCGTTTTGTTTTATTGAACCTAACATTCTGGCTTTTATGACGCTTCAAACCTTAAGTGCGCACGCTTGCCCCACATGACTCTTTAAGTAAAGCTCCGATCTTAAATTTAGTCTCGGATACGTACTTATACCTACTTACTTACACTCAAAATCCCTGTAGATATACTTATATGTATATAAAAAGAAAAATTAATATTGTGGTTTCAAAATTTGGTCATTCGTTCGCGTCGGCGACGTTGCGGCCGCCGTCATAGTAATACCAATCTACCTTTGTGGTTTGAGACGAATGTGGCATTAATATGAAGGTATTTTCACCACAAAAAGAATAAGGAGGTCGTAAATCAAAAAACTCATTAGAAATCGCCACACAACACAAAGTAGTTATTGTCATCAATTTGCCGCTTCATTTATAAAACCATTTTAGCATAACAAAGTTAGCAACATGTTAGCACCTACTAAATTATTTGGAACCTGAGGCCTTTAGCCTTTTGGAATATTACAGGCCCGTTTCTCAGAAAATTATAATTAAGCCGTAAGTAACTATGTAACTTTTCTTTCAAATAGTGGTTTGCAAGTCCTTGTTTTCAAGGGACCTTTTTATGTTAATGTCTAACAAATAAGTCGACTTATTAGGCTGCATTAGACCAAGACTGCGCCCGCTCTGGTGTTGCTTGTCTGTCAATCACGCAGGAATTGAAGAAGTTGGGTTGAAAAGTTGGGTTGAATATTAAACGAGTAACAAAAATACAGTAAGACTGAGAAAGCACAATGATCTTTTAATTAGTTACTAGATTAGTGTAGCTACAAAATTACCAAGTAGGTATCATATCTCATGGATTTATGTAAAGCTGATGATGGTCCATTTTATGGTAGGTGACTATCTTCGCTTAACACAAGCAACGCTACAGGTGCTGCAAGGGCGCTGGCTAAGCTGGCTTCCATGGTAGGGTTAGAAAGAGGTAGCGAAATGTGCTCTGACCAAAGATTTAAATCACAGATGCGCCCTGTGCTTGAAAACTGTTCACGTAATAATACCTATGTCTGTATGCAACGTGAACCACTCACTGCTTTCTACAAGCGACTTTCGGCCGCCTGAAGTATGGTAAGGGCGCATCTGTGATTTAAGTCTTTGGCTCTCACATCCTTAACTCACTGACTGAAACAGCACGGACACAATATGCTAACTGTTACATATTTTATAGTGGTCTAATGCAAGAAGGTGTTTACTGCCGCAAGACGGACTGTTCAACTATGAGACGCAGTGTCTGGAGAGCTCCCACTACTTGCCAGATCCAGACCAGAGCCAACTTTTTGACCCCTGCCAGGGATCCCAGTCGTGTAACAACGTCCCCACGACCCCGCCCATCAGCGGCCGCAATAGATAGAAAGTCGTTGGGTTTTAGCCAGTAGGAATCCGGCACAACCCTGCAGTGTCCCCTGCACTGTCGGGTATCCAAGAGGATTTCCCAACGTTAAAAAAAAGGGATCCCAGTCAAAGCATTAGGCAAAAAAATGCAATAATCGCAATGATTTGAAAAGAAAAGTTAGCAAAATGATACAGCTGTCAAATAACTGGAAAAGTTATACAATTCTTTAAATTTTAACATAGTAAGTACTGAGGCACAATATAGTTACATAAAATCTACCTCTGTACATCAAGTTTTTATTTTTAAAACAAGTGAATGCAACATGAGCTCGTGAAATGGAGGTAGATGCAGTCGCGGTTGCGACAGGAAACCGCAAACTATCCACCTAAATAACTACAATGCACCAGAAACCAGAACACATCAATATTATGGTCAGCTCTCTAAATATTTCTTCTTTTTTAAAAATGTTTTATCGACTTTTATAACTATAAAAAGTATTTTAGTAAGATCGACTTATAGGTAGGTAGGTAGACTTATAAGTAGGTGCCTATCTACTTCGACCTAAATTTTGCCACATGGTCTTTACCTATATGTGGATTTGCTCAAAAATTAACTACATTTATTATGTAGATACAGATACACGCGTACCTAGATAGGTAACAATTTGATGTACGATCATATGCTACTACAAATCGCTGCTTAAAAACTAAAGGGCCATAAGACAAAAATTCCAAAAATATTTTTATTGCTAAAACAAAATCACAATCCTTCATATTGTATGTTGCAAAAAGATTTATGGTTGTTTTATTCCATATTTAGTATATTTTGATCATTTATCAAAAGTAACTTGTATGCTTACTTATATCTCTTCTAGTATTAAGTTTATTAGAAAAGTACTTAAAACATACCTAAGCCTAGTGTGGGGGACAGAAATATGTTAAAACGTTAGTTGTTTTTTTTAATAAATTTCTTTCTTCTTTCTTACTCGTATTTAATGCTACTTAAAAATACGCTTCCAACGATGTATGATATGGCATATATTTGATATACATATATCTAATTTAAAAAAAAAATAGACAAAAAATAATTTAATTTTTTTCGATGAGCTCTCCTGTAAAAAGTGTAATTTTGATTTGTGGCCCTTTAGTTTTTAAGCAGCGAATTGTTTAAATTTAGAAAAAAATGGGTAGTAGGTATATCTGTGTCGTGGACACGGCCGTGTGTTTTACATGAAGTGTTGACCATGACAGTATGGGTATTGGGTACCGTAGTAAGATCACATTATATCTTCGTTAAATTATTAACCTCATTACCATAAACTGTATAAACTGTTTGGTGTTTCTTGAAATTAAGCCCAACGTAGTTACAGAATGCCATTACAAATGTTAAAGTTATTTTCAATAAGATTAAATATTGTATCGTCTTATCATCATCATGAGACTGCAAGAGTTGGCGGAGCGTTGTACGAGCATGTTTAGGTAGTGACATCTCTATGTGGAGAATTAGTACTGGGAACAGATTAGTGTGTGTGTCAACCGTTATAGTATTTCCATTCAAATGCAATAGATGTCACTGTACATTTTATGAAATATATGTATGTAGGAATATCAAAATATGTAGTTTTTTCACAATCTATTATAAACTGGGTATTACGGATTTAATTAATTCATTATTATCTAGAGTATAAGAACTAAAGTTTAGGCAAAGGCATTTACTATCAAAATGTATTGTCAGAACACATTTGACAGTGACTTTTATGTCTTGCGCTGTCACTGTCAAAAAAAGTAGGCAAAATAACGTCATTGGTGCAAAACAAAAAAACTGCAAGCAAACCTTACCTTCAACCTTCAATCAATCAATGAATCAATCATCAATTCAATATAATTAATTACTTTGGTGTAAATCAAATGTAAAGTAAATTAAATAGATAGGTATATGAAAATTGATTAATAAAATTTGTATAATTCCGTCAGTGTGCTTATTGAACAATAAAGAAAGTATGGATGGATTAAAATTTAGCAAACCCAACTTACCAGCAGTTCAACATGTTTTGGAAGACTTATTTGATGATGAAATTGTAGATTACAAGGATACAAGATTGACTTCCGATGAAAAAATACTTCAAGATGCCTTCTCAAGCATTTCAGTTATTAATTCAATTAAGGAGAATGTTGATAAGCAAAACATGTTAAACATTAATCTGCAAAATCTTAATGAGAAACTGGTACAAAATATAGAAAACATGAAAGCCACAATAAAGTCAGATGTAAATGTAACAAACGGACAGTCAAATTAAATGTAGGTCTTAGAGCTCATGCTCTTACCTCTACTGAATACAATATTTGAACCAGTTGAACTATGATTAAGCTGGGGGTGGATATTAAAGGACAAAATGTAAATGAGTGTTGATAAACTTAGTGTCAGTTTGTACAAATTGCTGGTGCCAAAATGTTATTTTGCCCACATGTCGCTATGATAGAATGTCTAAATGATTCTGTTTAGTCAGATTCATAAAAGGTTGAATTAGTGCCCCTAAGGCTACACCCCAACCCGGTTTCTTATTAAATTAGATTCAGAGTAGGTCAGTTTGTTGAGTTTGTTCAGGCGAGTGTACAGTAAAGAAATGAGACGTTTATACTATTGAATTTATTGGTTTTGCCTTGAAAAAATGATTGAAAAAAAGAATTTTAAATGAATGGACAGAAACATGCTTGGTCTTCTATTCTAACCTACACAGAATTCAGAATCCAACTTAATAAGAAACAGACATATTTGGAATTCAACCTCTTTCGAATCTGACTAATCCGCCTGAATTGAATTGTATAAGTTTAAGGGCCTCTTTCACAAACTGCAAGTAAAGTGTTGATTAGTTACTTTTAGAAATCATTTTCTGTTATATTAAATTATGCACTTGGTTTACTGCATCATTCGATAGGCGATTTTTTTATTATTTTCTAGTTTGGCCTACTTGACGTTTGTGAAACAGGTGCTTAGGTCTCTTCATAAAAAATAAACCAATATTCTAACTAATATTTATAGATGTACTCTTATTTCTATATATAAATTTACCCATACCTAATAAAAAATTGGAAAATATTTTTTAATCACAAAGTAAATACTGCCATAACCCTGCAGTGTCCCCTTCACTGCCGGGTATCCAAGAGGATTCCCCAACGTTAAAAAAAAGGTAGGTCAAAATAAAATGACGATCCTTTTATTTTATACTAGCGAACAGCTCCCGTTTTCGCATGCTTTTTTGTGCAAATTATAAATAAAAACCATCGTTTTTAGCGAAAACCGCATTAAAGTCTTGTGTAGTAAAAATTTGGAAACTTTGTTTTACATTAGGTAAAGAATATACTAGCTAGTAACTGCGGAATCGTCCGCGCTAAAGAATAAAATATATAACGTCAGACTCCTGCGTCCAGTGCGTCCTGCTCCTGACAAAATATATCAGCAATAAATATTTATTTAATCTTTTTGCTGTTGTGATGTTGCCAGGCATTGGGTTTTTTTCCCCTCGGGAACAATACCTACTATTTTCAGGATGAAACGTACCACCTAACAATGCGTCATGCAAAATTTCACCAGGTAACAGGCAGTTACTTTCACATCTAAATTTGTATACTAATATTATAAATAAAGTGCAGTGCGTTTCATATTTCGAACGAGTAATTTGACAGGTCCTAATGTCAAATTTTAAAATAATGTTACCAGCATTAAAATATATCGGTTTTACGGAAAAATATTTTTAAACTTGTTTTATTGATTTAGTTAGCTAGTTTAGACAAATTAAATCAAGTGTAATGAAAAGAGCAAACTAAGTTTGTTTTAACCATTTAAGGTCTATATAGTCTGTGTTCCGTGACAATGTGCACCATTGAATAAGTTTTCTTTTCTTATAGTCTGTGGTTGAGATCGGCCGTCATTGTCAATATTTTCCGTATATATTAAGTTACTCTATGGTCAATATTTTTTTGTCTGCCTTGCCTGCTGTGCTGACTGCCGAGTTGTTTGTTTTTCTCCATAGTTCAGTTTGGCTCATTTGGCGAATTTTCTTTGAGAACAGAGAAATATAAAATTTCGAGACAATTTAATCTAAATAAGAGCAATGAAGCCTACGGTTGCTGCTGACGAAATGTTTCCAGAAGGCGTAGGGCCATTCATGGATTTAGAAGAAGTATGTACATAATAAATACAATACTCTAGCTATTGCACGCGAATTCGTCTGCGTAACTTTATAATATAGAGCCTATGTTATTGGCTGATAATGTAGCTTTTTATAGGCGAAAGAATTTTTAAAATTGGACCAATAGTTTTTGATTTTATTAATTACAAACAAAAATACAAATCTCTTTATTAGTACCCAAAGATGTAAATTAAGTTATTTGAGACGTTATAAACATTTTCTATCCCATGAATAGATATACCAAACAAAAAGAGAATTTTGTTTACACATGAAACCATTGGTATACCAATTCTCAATTAGTTTTTTTTTTCTAGGCAGGTGGTCCTTCAAATCTACTTATGGATTTAGCTGCAAATGAAAAAGCTGTTCATCTGGATTTTTTTAATGGTTTGTAAATCTTGTTATAATCATGGTTGTATAGTTCGGAGAGCAACTATCATGGTACTTGCTTGAAGAATATACCTTTTCGAAAGACTCTCAAGATAGAATTGGGTACATTAATTATAAATGAATAAGTTAAATATTTAATTTTTTCTGTTTCAGATTTTGAAGACTTGTTTGATGATGACGATTTAAAGTAACAATATTTAAGTTGATTATTGATAGAAAGTTAATTTACTCAATGTAACCATTAATAAAGAAATCTCGTAGATGTAAGCAAAAAGAGAGATTAGCCTGCGAGTGGACCTCATCTCTCTCTCTCTCTCCATGTGCCTCTTCAGTCCTGAAGGTTAGCTGTCAACTTTCTGAACCGGTCCCTGTGAAGAGCTGCTCGACCGAGACAATCTCAGTCCACTCTCGGATATTTATGAATTACGACTTCCAATGAACTCGAGTATCATTCAGTCTTGCATACACGAATGGAAAAGATATGAATACATTTTGTCAACTCTCTATTATGTGTATTTGGAATGTAAGGGATGAGTATTTATCATTAAGCCTACTTGTTGGTTATGTAATGTAGAAGGTCTTTCTTTTTGCTTCCATCTACAAGCAATCTTAATTAATTCAATTTTCAGTTTGTAAATATATCTAGCCACTAAATAAAGTATAAAATATTTTCCTACACATGTATATTATTGAACTATAGAAAAAATATGTACAGCCATTTTATACCAAAACTAGTATTAATAGTCAATCAATGAATAAATGAGTAAGTTGAGACATCAATTATATCAAGCTTTTTATAAGGAAAGAGCCTCATACATGAGTGTCAGTTGGCACGGGCTATAAACTGATGGCCCGGGTCAGAGGACCCGTGGCATTCGGGCTTCTGCATAATTGTGCTGTCCTTAAGCCATGTTGACACAGTCAGAGTGCACTCGGACCGAGCGCACTAGTATAAATACTCGGACGCTACTCGTATAATGGCAACCGGGTATTACAAGCTCACTCGGACGATTTCGTCCGATTCGGACCGCGTCCTATTACAGCACTCGTATGAGTACATAGGTCTGTGTGTACTCTGACTGTGTCAACGTGGCTTTACCTCCATGGTTTTTAAGAAATAAAAAACAGATATGAACAGAATTTATTTATTTATAAAGTGAATAATAGCCATTGCGTCGGAACACTTTTGCCTTAGTTTCCACCTAGGAGTGAGGCGTCTCCGACATGGTGATGTGCGACTCATTGGTCTCCACGCGTTCGCGTTTAGCTAAGCCGCGTTTAACTTAGCTAGACATGCGATCGTTACACGTCCACTTCGCTACTGTCGTCGCTGTACTCGTTTCCTTCCGCTTCCTCCTCAAACTCTCCCTCGTTATCCTCATCCAGTTCATCTTCATCATCATCCGGATCCTCGTCTTCGAGGATACTCGCTATTTTCGTGGTAATACCTCTACCCATTTCTGAAACAATGGATTTACGATGATACGTACATTTCCTCTTGGTTGGGTGAAGGAGTTTCTTTTTATGTTAAGGTCGACAGACAGGCTGACGGTCCACTTGATGGTAGGTGAATACCGTCGCCTATAACATAAGCAACGCCATAGGTGTTGCAATTGCGCTGCCGACATTACCCTTAAGGGATAAGGAAGTGATGGGGTAATGAGTATGTCTTGAGAAGAGAATTAGTTTTTTGGTACTGACTTTAGTGTCATTGAAATAGCATTTTGATACATAATTACATAATAAACACTGCGCAAATAATTTGACCAAATTTTAAAATAATACTTACGCTCCACATAATATTCCAGTGCTTTTGGCACCATTTTTTTTGCTATTTCAATATTATCATCTGAACATTCTCCTTTGTCTATGCCTGAAAAAATAGAAAAAAAAGAACTTATTTGATTGAATTTAATTAAGAAAGAAGGATAATTTACTTTTGACGAGCCACTTTGAGAAATGATAAGGGTGCCTGTCTTAGTGGTAACGAGTTCAATTCCCGGCAGGGTCAACTTTGGAAATGAAATTTCGAAGCTGACCTGGAAATGGAAAGTACTGGCAGGGCACTCTGCGTTTGGCAGTCATTTGGGTAGCTCGTTTGGTGGCTGTAACCACCCCCTTACAGAAGGCCACCGTGATATCACAGCACATTTGATATCGCCTAAAAAACAGAGATGCGGAGCCCATTTTCCTCCTGTTTGTGTTTTAGGCGATGATAGCCACCTAATAAAAATAATAGAGAATGTCCACAAAGCTTATCTCAGTCTCTTAAAGATCCTTAGCTCTTATTAGTAACAGAAAACAGAGACATTTTTTACAAGTGACATTACATTAACAAAGTTTCAAGTTATTAAATGCTAATTAGTTCATTACTTACCCATGAGTAAGCCCATCCTTTTCAAAATATCTATATCATCGTGTATTTGGAAACGTTTGTTAAAGTTAAACATATATTCTGTCCTGGAACAAAGGATTTGTGTAAGTTTGGACGCTTTGGTCTCGAATAATCGGGATGAGAAAAAGATATTTTCTATCTAATTAGTCTGTCGTTTAGAGTCTAGATAATTGCGCGAGATACTTACTCAGCTCAATCCCTTATAGTTTGTTTTGCCTTTATTAATAGGTACTAAAATAAAATATTAAATTGTCTTTGAAAAATATAAATACTTACTTATCATTAGAAATGCTACAATCTATAAGTGCTTTGTCTGATGTGTTAACAACAATGAAAGGGAGGTGGATGGCTGACGAAGGAGATGGCTTCACGCCTTTGTTTTCCGCTTCTTTGTTCCTTTCAACTAAACTTTTAAACGAGATATGCTGGAATATAAATGTTTTCATTTTAAAACAGTATTTTTAAAATCTCTTAGTAAGAAGCAAGCATATTATGTCTCACAGTGGGGTTTAACCAAGAAAAGCCCAGGAATAATACAATCGAGTGATAAATCTCTGCTGTTTACGGAATCCTGAGACGAAAAAAAAAACAATAAATATGGGGCACCTGTAATAGAAGCTCTTGTAACTGTTGTGTTTTTTGTTGGATTCGTTGTATAGTTGAAGACTTTTCATTTTCCAAAGCCGTACATTCTTGTACTGAATCACTGGGAAGCCCGATCCACCGAATTTCCTTCTTCTCCTTTGATATTATATTCATAGCCATTAAAACATTTAACGCGTCGTACACTCTGCGACGTATGTTCTTTTGATCATATTGCTGCAAGGTTAATTTCATCTGAATATCATTTTAAATATTTATTAATTTTATAAACACTAAGAACAGAATAAATAACGCTGAGAAGAGTCAAATTGGCTGCATTTGATAAGATTTTTAGGCGAAAAGAGTTATTCATTTGTAATATTACTAGCTGCTGCCCGCGACTTCGCCCGCGTAATTTTGTAAATTATATACTAAAACCTTCCTCGAGAATCACTCTATCCATTGGTGAAAACAGCATGAAAATCAGTGCAGTAGTTTTTGAGTTTATCGCAAACAGACAGATGCGGCGGAGGACTTTGATTTATAATATATAAGGATTATGTATATAGAACTAAAATACAAGATATTTTAAATATGAAATTGATACAAAAATCTAGTAAAGGAAGGTGAAAAAAAAATCCTTCAGACCAAAATGTACAAAATGTAAAAGATATACAAAAAGATTTTGATTTTGCATAACATTTAATTTGATTATTTTTTTTAATATATTAATAGTTGGGCAAAGTTTTTCAAGTTGCCAATTTTGCCTTTAGAAGAAACAAATGCAGATTTAGTAGAACATTTCAGCGGAGGCCACAGCACAGCCCACTTGTAGACAATTATTATATTGACTTATTATTAGTACATACATATAGTTATTGAGGGTCCACTTACTTGGCTATCCCCAGAGCCGTGCATCCCATTCGCAAATTCCAACACTAACTCGTCTGCGACTTCATTATATGACGTAAAACCTTTATTTCTAACTTTTTCACATACTTTCATAGAAAAATGTCGTAAACCTTTTCCAACTTTGTCCGCATGTTTACGCCTTTTTGTGGTACTGAAAACGAAAAAGGACAATTAACAATATTTGGGAGTGTTTCATTTTCGCGCGCAATCTATACTTTTAAAATTATTTGTCCCCACTGACCGACTATCAATGCATAGCCAAAAGTCTAAAATAAATAAATAAATATCTTCACACATTACACACAGCACCATCTAGTTCCAAAGTAAGCAAATAATGCTTGTATTATGTATACCACAGTTGATATACTACATAGATTACTTTTTTTTTGAAAATACATACATAATTATAAATACAAACATCCATGACTCAGGTACAAAGGTAAAATGTTCGTTGACACATAAACATTTGCCCCTAGCACGATTCGAACCCGCGACCGTTTAGTTAACAGCTAGGGTTACTACTTTACTAGCCACTAGACCAAACGTGTCGGTCTAGAAAACTGAAATTTGAAACGGGTTAATTTTAAAAGGATTTTTGAAAATTAAATCTCGTGCTAAGCCGGGGGCAGGTTGCTAATTTTATTATAAAGTTAAGATGCACTGCACATGTTTCTTTTTAAAAAATAAATGCAATGAAAACATAAATGCAGATCGGTCCTCCGTTTGGGAGCTACAATTTCACAGACAGATACACACGTCAAACTTATAACGCCCCGTTTTTGCGTAGGGCGTAGGCGTAAACATAAAATAGAACTAGATTTGAAATGAAAAGAAAAAAAAAGGGTGTTTTTAAAGTTCTTTTTATATTGAAGTTTTTTTTTATAGACGTGATATCTGATTATTTTTTTACGTAAATTGTACGTTTGGTTTTAAAGCAAGTGAAAGAAATTCGTTCCAACGAAGACGAAGTCGCGGGCACCAGCTTGTACAGAGAAAGTATAAATTTGGCGAAACCTACAAGACAACCGATCTAAGATTTTATAAATTTGTACATTGCAATACAATTTATTTGAATTAATGCCTCCTAATAATCGCAAAGCATTCGCATAAACATCTAAACCTAACACTTACTATTCTGCAGGAGCATCATTGTCAGAGTCATGTCTTCTTCTGGAGGCATGTGACATTGTCAGTGACGGATTATTCTTTTCTGTGTCGTCTTTTGTAGGGGTTTCGAGCTCAGCCTTTGTAGGTTTTGACAAAAAATTAGGCACCGGTTCACTATATTTCAAATCATCTATAGAATGAGGTACCTGTGAACAAAATTTTAATATTTAATTTTTTTAACAAACACCACTTTTTTCTCTTATAATTTTTTTTTTCTTAGCGTTGTTTATCTGCTACCGATTTTGATAGGTTCTTCCACTAATAGAAAGAGTGTTTTAAACGAGGAATATGCAGAAAAAACTATAACAAAGAGAGAAAATTTCATATAGAGGAAAAAATTTCATCCATATGAAGTTGGGAGCGGGTTTCTAGTTATGACAATATAGAATTAAATATTTTTTGAAATTTTAGAGCGCTTTGTAACGCTTGTCACCCAGTATCCATTTGTACGCCGAAAACGACCTTCTACATCAACTACAATCAAGGTCCCTATACATACCTCCCACTCACTATTAAACGAAATATGCACGATTGGTTCTAATAATGTTTGTTTATAAAAAGAATGGCAACTGCAGACAGGAGAAATGGTCACCTAGAGATGGTGCACTACCAAAAATTAGGGCACTATAAGCTATTAAGCAAACTGAGAGGTTTTAGTGCGATAAGGGTCCCACAAAATAAGCAGTTCAGTGATAACAAAGAATCCACTAACAGACAGTTTTCAACTCCATTCGAAGCCAGAAGCGCGTCGCTAGTTTTGTATATTGGCTTAATAATTATATCATGGATCTTTATTTTAGATGTAGAATTAATTGTTTTGTACTTACTATCTTTCAATGCTTACTACACATTAGTGAAGTATGTGCATAATGTTTTTTTGTCTTTTAAGTAAATTTATATATGAATTTTAGTTGAAACATAATTATTATGATTACCAATCTCTGTGTAATAATAAATCTAGGGATTTTTTACGAGTGAAAAGAAATACTTACAAAGTGGTTGTCAACTTCGAATTTTATTGGCAATTGTTCAGGTGTTGTTACTTTTCGTATACACGTCAATGTTTCTACAGGTACTACAGGTACAGGTACTTGTACATCTGAAAATAACAAAACATTAATCACTACAATATTTAGAAATATAAAAAAAATCACTAATAGTTACTTTAGTGTTCAACTGGAAATGGATTTTCAGCTGAAAACGAAAATATGACTAAATCATGATTTTTGGCCGAAAACGAAGCTTCAGTTGGTCATTGAATTTTCAGCCGAAAGGGAAAACGAAAACGAAGCTTTGGTCTGTCACTAGTTGAATTCTACAATAATAAACTGGACAGTTGGCTTGCGACCCTCAACATCACCTGTGCTGTTCTGTTTCGGTGTATGAATATGAATATCCTCAATTCTACTATGGATTGCAGCGCATTTGCCGCCCTGTGGTGTTGTTTGTGTTATAAGTCGATGGTAGCCTACCAGCAAGTGGACCATCAGCCTTTCTGTTGAGTTTAATATATAAAAAAAAATACAAGGTTACCACCACATTTGCAACCCTCAGTCAGTTTGCCTGCCAACTTATAAAAAGAGACTCCTTCCTTATCTTTCCAAAGTCTGCAATTAGCGCTGCAAACTGTGTGAGCATGTCACTCAGTAAATAGGTAGCTGTTCATCTTGGTGTTAATGTAGTTTATTTTTTGTTTTCTTTACAATCAGAGTAAGAAATTTACAAGAGGAAAAGAAGCCAGTCTGATCAAGATTCAGACTTATCCATCTATATTTATTTGTTAAACTAATATCAGTAAAAAATAAACATAAATCTCACTTAAGTAAGAGTAGCTCTGGAAGTTTTTAATCCAAAGATTTTTTAGCACGGCTGAGTAATTTTAATTTCAAGTAACTTTTGTACTGTAAAAACAAAAACTATTTTGATAGTTCATATTGTGATCCAGGTGCAACTCAACAGTAATGATAAAAAAACATACATATAAGAATCACTCACTTGTTTTACATTTAAGACTGGCCAACTTCACAGTTTTATAAACTGGTGACTGAAAGAAAAAACGATTTAAATATTAGATTAAGCATGTAGGTTATAATATCTCACAAATAATATTAAAAACTATGAAATAAAGGTGGTGCCTCAATCTTATTCCCTGCTTATTTCATCTAAACCACAGAACAGAATTTAATAGGGAGAGGGACAATAGAGGATGATTTGTGTACATAAAATTCTATCCATATAAATATAAGTATACGAATTTATGTATTAAATTAGGTATCAAAGTAATTTAATAAAATCTATTTTTCTGAACAAATCAAGGGTCCTCAAAGAGCAGAATACAACGCAATGCAAATGTTTCTTATTTGAATATGAAACATTTACAAGTTATTCTTGCATATGAACATGATGAAAATAAATCAGTATTATTATTTCTAATTAGAGGAACAACTGTTGAGGATTAGTTATTAGGGTCACCAGTGAACTCAATTTCAGAGAACTCAAATCCCCAAAAAATAATAATGTGTTAGGTATGGTCCCGTAGAATTAAAAAAAAGTTACAAAGTGAAGAAAAAATGAGATAAAAAGACATGCAAGGCCTGCAATCTGCAGTAGGCTAAGTACACTACACTAAAGGGGCAATTTACCCAATAAATCTTAAACAAAGGGGCAATAATTTACCCAATAATTTTCACTGAGACAAAGTGTAATTGAAGAGAAGAAATCTGCTGCAAGACAGTTCCAGTCTAGCCCTCTCAATAAAACATAATTTACTACTAGACACTACAAGAAAAATGCAATTAGTCAACTGTACTATTTTGTTATTAATGATTACAAAATGAGGGGATACCTGATAGTTAGTTTCTGCAGCAGTTGACAGCTTAATTATCTTTACAGGATTAGATTTAATTTTATTTTGAACAAATGACTGATTATTTATATTTTGCACTACTTTTACCATCTGAGGTTGTCCTAAAAACAGAGATGATAAATTAAAAATGTCTCGTGATATACCTACACTTTAAATTTCATTGATAAGCTATTATCATGATAAAACAATAGTATAGTAAATGATCTCCATGAAATAGATGACTCAAAAGCTAAAATTTGTTATATATTTGTGAAGCTAAATAGACGCCACCGGCCACAAGTAGGGAAAGGCGGTTGGAAGACGCCACGAGACGTTCGACTGGGTAAAATAGTTAATTTAAAGTTTTATCAAATATAATACATATTTAAGAGGGAAAAACAAACTATTAGATGTGTACATGAGCTAATCGCAGTAAAAACAAATTATTATGAAAACTTAAGCTGAGTAGTTCGACGAAGCGGGGGCTAGCTTTATTACTAACCATTGGCGTCGTGTATAACAAAATTGACTGTGCTGTTTTTCTGTGACATTATCTTCTGGTTAGTTGTAAATTCACATCCATTTAAAAAATCGTAATGAGAACGCAATATAAATGGTTAATTATTAAACAAAACTCTTAACAGATAGTATGCGGCCAAAATGGCGACATTATTTTTATGAGAAGTTTTTTGAGAACAATTAATTGTATTTAAATTAAATGCGCACTTTCGAAAAACCTTATGAATTTCACGGGTATCTTGTTTGTTTCCTTTAAAAAATCACAATATAAAAATAGTTAAGAGATAAATGAAAGCACAACACAGACAGAAATGCTAAAACGGCGGGCTCAAAAATTACCAGCTGATTGGATGACGCGTTCACGTGGTACAGGGTACATTACTTCCATAGCCCCCCCGCCCGGAATTGTATTTCCGGAAAAGGCGCGAAATAAATGTTATGTTGGCATCGTTGTGTTGCCATACCCTGCTCGAGTTTGTCGGTTTGTCTATTATACTATTCTATTTTTTCCATTTTTTTCTTTCTCTATAGTCAGTCATGGCCTCGACGATCCTCATCGTTAGGTACAGTCTGTCAAAAAAGTGTAGAAATTAAAAAGTGGCAATACTGTAGTGTTGGCCCGTACTAACGATATAGTTGATAAGAAACACTTATAGTATTGCCACTTTTTAATTTCTACACTTTTTTGACAGACTATAGTTGATAGGCCAAGCCAAGGAGAATTGAGTAAGGAGACATATTAAAAGTGTCCGTCGAAACTGTTAAATTGGTGGCGCTGGTGGTGAGGCTAGTTTCAACTCGGCGCACTTCACTCCGTCAACTACTGCTACATTCATTCCATACTCTCCATACTCTCAAACTCTCACTGTTCACACTAGCGCCATCTATATTTATCGGATTTTTTTCAGTTTAACACCCATGTAAGATGGCGCTCCTTACTCAATTCTCCTTGGGCCAAGCGATGGGATTTTTTGATATTATTTTATTCTATTTTAGATTATGTGAATATTTTAATTTTTTTTTAATGTTAAAGTCGACAGACATGCTGACGGTCCACCTGATGGTGGGTAACGTTCTGTAGAACTTAAAAAAACATTTTTTATTTAGTTATTCTGTCCGTTTATTTTTCGTTGCTTAAGGCCTCTGTGGTGTTTGTAAAATGAATTCATAATTTTTATGTAACGCAAATGCTTTTCTTGGTATCAAATTGAACATGAACAGATAAGGAGTTTGATGAAATTGATACTTTTTGTGTTATTTTTATTCATTATTTTTTATTCATTAGTTGTTCTTATTTATTTTATTATTAGTGTTATTTTTTCATTTATTTGTATTTTTTTGAAAAAACATTATTTACGGAAAATTTGAATATATATATATTGCTATACTCTTGGGTGCAAGTTTATTTTAATTATTTGTTGGTTGGTATTATTGTCGTTGTCAAGGTAACAGCTTCGCATCATGGTGATAAAATATGACATTGACATTTTGTAGATGTCTTACTTCACGTCATTTTACTTGCATACATTTTTAGTTTGTATACATAATTGAATTAATTGACTTTATATTTGTTTGTTTATATTCTATTTAATTTAATTTGCAAAATGTGGTTCCTATTTTTAATTTGTCTTTTGTACTTAAACTGTATAAATTCATCTAAGCCCATATATTTTAACATACCGCAGGATCACATTCCATATTATTTCAATGCCTTTCCCAGTGTTGCGGATTCATGTTTAACAGATGCAAATTGTAATTTTAAACATTTTGTCGGTCAAAAAGCTTGTTGGGGTTATGAACGAACTTGCAATAAGTCTTCTTCGTACTACGTTAGACCTAAATGTCCCGGCGACCATAAAGGATGGGTGAAAACTAAGGAAGCACAATATGATACATTTTATACACAAGCTGATTTTGGTAAAGTTTCATGAAAAGGTGTTTTTAATTAAACAATACTAATATATATACACAACAAATTCTTATTGTAATTACCTGAATTTAAATTTGTAAAAGCATTTTATAATTTCAGGTTATATTAAAGAGCAAATAGATGAGTTAATGGTCATGTGTGAAGCGTCCTACCCTGACGACACTTCATTGGAATGTTCCAAATATTTAAGGTATAGAATCTATTTCCATCTGCATTAGAGTTCCTTTCATAAAAATTAATGGAGTATTTATGAATGATTACAGGTTCTGTCGTGGTAGGAATATAATGCTCAACTTTACGAGTTTAATTGGTAGAGGAGACAATTTACGTTACAAGATGGATATTCTCGGTCCAGGACAAATAGGTAATGTGATTTTAGTATTTATATTGTTTATTTCTTAAGAAATATACTAATGTTTATATCATGAAAGGCTCACTGTGACTGATTAAAATGATAAAACTATTTGAAAGTAGAAGGGAAATTTATTTTTATACATTTTTTTCCGATTGATATAACACAAGAATATTTGTAGTTAGCAACTCAGTAGCTTAATAAGGATTCTCAATTAACACACAAGCAGTATAAGATGCACTACAGCGGCTACAAGTTTTAGGTTTTCTGACTGAGTTTGAATTTAAAATGGCAAAAATTAACTGCCATGGTCTGCCAAAATAGTAGTCTAAAAGAATACATAAATGTTCTCTTAATAATTGTTAATGTTTTAAAAATTTCAGGAGGTCACTGTAAATTTTATTCACAACGACTCCTAAAGGAGACGGAGCATATGAGCGCCTTGCAATCTTGGGCACCTGAGATGGTGAATTTTGTAAGAACCCCACAAAAACCAGTTACTGGTGGGTTGTGTGATGTGGTTATAGAGAAACCCACTTATATTATGAAGCTGGATGCAAGTAAGTATAGAATATTGATAAATAGAACAATTTCATTAGTAGCCATTCATTAATAATGTAAGGGTTCCGAGGAGAGGTTCTAAAAATCTCTTATCTCTGGTTGTTTATGATGGTCCATTTGATGGTAGGTAGCTATAGTCGCCTATAACACAAGCACCACCACAGTTGCTGCATGTACACTGCCGACTACAGTAGTATTAAGGATAAGCAAATGGGAAGGGATAGGGAAATGGGTTCCGGCATCCCGTACTTACTCACTGAAACAACAGCACACATGCTGTTATTTCACAGTGGTCTTTGTAAGAGGGTGGTTACTGCCGCCACGGGCTGCCCAAATGACTAACTTACTGTGCCCAGCCACTACTTTCCAGATCTGGACTAGGGCCAACTTTGAATAGTTCCCAAAGTTGACCCTGCCAGAATCGAACCCGAAACCCTGGAAATAACGTTAAGGAAAGCATCCTAACCACTCATCCATCATCAATTGTAAAACGAGCTAAAGGGAAGTTGATAACCCCTCAGCATTCTCGAGTTCCATTGCGTACAATTTTCAAAACTGTAGAATTTGATACTCCAAATGACAAAGAAAATTGTTTTTTCTTCCCTGATAGATCTTGTAATGACTTTTTCAAATTTTTCGATTTGCAGTTTTGATAAAATAGTAACTGTAATCTCAATTTGTTTTGTTTCAGCTGTAAATATGTACCATCATTTCTGTGATTTCTTCAACTTGTATGCGTCTCTTCACGTAAACTCAACACATCCATCAATGTTCAGTAGGGATAATCATATTTTGGTTTGGGAGACGTTTACCTACAATGCAATATTCCAAGACACCTTCAAAGCTTTCACGGATAATCCTATATGGGATTTGAAAACGTTTAGAGGAAAAGTTGTTTGTTTTAAGAATGCAGTATTTCCGCTCCTACCACGAATGATATTTGGGTTATACTACAATACCCCGATTGTGAGTTTTTTTTTCTAATTACAAAAGTTTACTTTAAATGACAGTAAATATGATTTAAAAGATTTTAAATTATTGTTTTAGCCCGAGAAGTTTACTGTTTCAATACATGCAAATAAAAATAAATCAGAGTATGTATAGGTTTAGATATAGGTAACGGGGGTGGGAATTTTTGTATTGTTAGTTCCGGTGTACTCAAAGCATTGGGCCACACCTTACTAGAATAGGAGATTAGGAGGGGATAGGAAAGTAGGCAAGCATTTTACTTACTCACAGAACACAACAGCATACATGCTGTTATTTCAGCATGTGCATCCATACAACGTTCTGCTTTGATAGAGTGCGAAATTAAAAAATACCTTAATTTTAATTAAATTAATTTTAATTTAATTTAATTTTAATTAGAAATTAATTTTAATTTAATTAAAATTAAATAAAAAAAGTCAATACTTATATTATAATCATAAGAAAATGCTTTTTTATCTATTTCAGATTTACGGCTGTGAAAGAAGTGGCTTGTTTCATGCCTTCTCAAGGCACATTTTGCATTCATTAGGCATTACACAGAAAATTCGTAAAAACGATGACGTAAGAATTACATTACTGTCCCGAGGCACTACATATAGATCTATCTTGAATGAAAAAGAATTAGTGGACGCTCTGAACGAAATCGATGGATATCATGTTCAGCGAGTAATATACGACAGAAGTATACCGTTCACGAAACAGTTGGAGATAACACACAACACAGACGTGTTCATTGGTATGCACGGCGCTGGACTCACACATCTGCTGTTTTTGCCTGATTGGGCGGTTGTGTTTGAACTGTGAGTATGAGTAACATTTTGACTGATAGTACAATCCGCTACATTTAGAAATTTAGAAATTCGTTTTAAATTATTCTTTATTACATAATAATAAGCACACTATATTGATACTTCCGAGAGATCTACTGTATTATTAATAAAAATCAACGTTAAAGTTTAAATTTCCAAAACCGCGTCAAAAACGCTGTTTCTGTAATGGCGCTGGTCTTTGATACGTGTGACGTCACATGCTAATAAACAACTACAACTAGTAAAGAACTACAATCACTCACGGAAGCAATGTTTACTAGCGTATGACGTCATCAGAGTTGCAACCAATCACAGGGCGTTTCAGTCGAAGATAAAGATAAAACAGGACCGGTCAGAAGCAGCCAGGATCTGTCGTCGACCCGCGGCCAAATTTTTAAATTTATAGACTTCAACATTTACACATGTCTTGTATTTAAGGTTAATGCGTCCTGTTTTACACAGCACAAAGCGCGGGAAGAGCAGTCGAGTGAAATGCACAATGATTCATACCAAAAATGAACACCGAAAAAAACATAAATAGACCCTTGGGAAAATGCTTTTTTTGACAAAAACTACTGCATGTATCTATTTCGTGTAAAGTTATTTGAACTCTTGAATAACTAATTAATACCTGTGGCTAAAGTATTTTGGAGTTTCTGTACACTAGAGTGACCTATTAACCCTCAAAGTTGCATTAAAGCTTGTGTTAAAATATGGATTTTTCAAGGATCATATCTGACTCATCAAAGGACTGCTAACACAGTGTGTCCTGCCACTATTTTCCAGAACCAGACCAGAGCCAACTTTGAAAAACTCATTTCCAAAGTTGACCCTGACTGGAATCGAACCCGGGAACCCTGAGACAGAGTGGTGCTTACCATAACCACTCATCCAATGGACCATATGAAAATATTTTATTTAATAAAATATTATATAATAAAAATATCAATTTAGTATCCTCTTTTTCTAATTTCAGCTACCACTGTGAAGATCCAAATTGCTATTCAGACCTGGCTCGTTTGCGTGGCATCAAGTATGTGACTTGGGAAAATAAGGATAAGCTCGTCCAACAGGACGAAGTGAGTTTATATTTTGATATATTATTATTATTTGTTATAATTGATGTATTATTATTATTGTTAAGTCAAATTAGGCAACAAAACTAGCGCTTTTCTGCTAAGTCCTCGCCTTAATGTAAAATATTTTACATGTTAATTAAAAAAATACATTGGACCACAAAGAAAAAGGGTCGGTTAGAAAAATCTTCAATATCTTCAAAAATACCTGACCTAGCTTTATGAAATAAAGACTAAATTAAAGAATACTTTAATGTGCTTAAATAAAAATAAAATTTATTTTCTAACCGACCCTTTTTCTTTGCGGTCCAGTGTATTTATTTTTCGAAATTTTCGTAGAAACATATGACGAAGAAGATTAGGTTTTTTCACTTATAAGTTATGTTTCCTGTCTATACTGGACAATAATTTTTTGAAAATAATCTTTTAGAGTATTTTCAAAAGTAAAATTTATTTTTCCACCACCTACCCAGTTTCAATTTGGTTTGGTTTGGTTAAATTGTTGTTTGAAATACAGTATTTTTTGTTGTATTCGTAATAGGGTCGTGCGCCTGGCGGTGGATCTCACGCCAAGTTCACGAATTACTCTTTCGACGTCGACGAGTTCTTGCGATTGGTCGCCAAATGCGCAGAACATGTGAGACAGCGAAAAGACTTTAAGAATTTCATCGAGGGTTCTTTGAAAAGACAAAGGGAAGAGCTATGATATAAAACCGAGGCTTGAATTTACGTGAGGCATATGAATCTTCATTGAGTTGAGGGATTGTTTTAAAACGATAGTATTAAAATTAACGTGATATAATTTTATTTAAGAATAAAACTCTTAAGTTAGCATAGTAATTTTGTAATAAGTTTTTTTTAATAATATTTTTTTTGGTCTATAATGTTTGTTTTCATGATTCCTAAAGGTTTTTATAAAGTGGAAAGAACGATACCAAGCAAGTGGCGGAAAAAAAAAATGTTACAGTTTTAAAAAGGCGCACAAAGAGAAATGTAGCCCAACCTAGATTTGAATTTTATCTAAGTAAACAAAGACTAAATAAAAAATAATTTTTTTTTTAATAAATAAATATATTATACGATAATTGCACCTAACCAGAAATATTTGACTTGTTTCTGATTATATTATTTTAGATGTGTTGTGTAAACACTGTAGATAAATTGTTTCATATTAACAAAAATTTGTGAAACTTCAAAAAAAACTATTATAAAAATTGAAAAAAAAAAAAAAAAAAAAAGACACGAGGCTTGTAGTGGCGGGACGCGGAAAGGGTGAAATAGGGGTTGAAATTTTATACGGGGAGTCCGTCATTTTTAAAGTAAGAAGAAGCTTATAACAAAATGTGAGGTTCTGTAAATACTTTATCCATGAAATTATAATTCCAAAATGATTTATAAAACCCCATTCCTGAAAAATCACGCTCTAAAAAGTAAGAAACAAGAAAACATTCTTACCTAAAAGTGTTATGTCATACCACATTAATAATAACTAGAATGGGTGACTGAGTTTCGCTCGGGCCAGAAAGGTTTAAAAGTTTTTTATCTAAAGATCGACCTAAAGTTTTTAACCTAAAGAAATAGAGATCGATTTCTAGACCTAAAAAACCCCTAACCCTGGATTTTCGTCAAAATCGTAAGAGCCGTTTGAGAGATCGTCGTGGCATACAAGAATTCCTCATTTAGTGTTATAAGATATAAAATAAGATATAAGATAAAGAAAAGCAAATCTTTACTGACACATGACCATGGTATATAGACATAACACTTTCAGATCTTTTTATCATAGTTCGACGACTTTGGTCTATGATTAAAAACTTTAAGTTTATGTTGCACCTAAACTGTTGTGTAATTTTTTTTTGTGTAAATAAATTTAAAAAAAATATGAGAATATTTTTCATACTTTTTAGAGCGTGATTTTTCAGTAGTCGGATTTTAGTTTATGAACTTACTTTTTATTTGAGTATAATTGATCAGAAAAATAGATGCGGCTCGAGATAAAAAATCGATTGTAAGTATAAATCATTTATCAAATTAGTCTCCATGTTGCGTGGTCTAGACAAAACAGGCTCCGTGCTATCTATTGTCATATCTCTTGTCATAGATTTAAAGGCTAACAAACGGTTTGATCGAAAAGCTTCATCGCTTAATCGAATTACACAGCGCAACCTACTGAATTTTTATAAAACCTAAGCTGTTATCACAAATGCTAGTACCTACCACATTAATTACCTAATAGAAATAGAATTGTTGTATGTACTTCCTTTTGAGAGAAGTTAACAATGCAAAATTAAAACGTGAAACTTTACTATCTGTATCAGTCTCTTCCATTGTTAAGTACAGGTCTCTTATTTAAAGATTAAAATGAGCTCAAAGTTACCTCACAGCGACATTTCCTTAAACTTACCGTTAAAGGAAGTTCTAATCCTCACATGAAAATACATGAATGTGTCAGCTGTGAAAACTCGACCGGGATTTGAAATTGCTTTCGTACTATCCACTGAGCTGTCACTACCGAAACTGGAATTCTTTAAATAAGTAGGTATATTAATCAATACTACCTAATAATAAATCTGTAAGGGTTGGTCAGGGAGTAAGTTACTTTGTTTTCAGAGATATCGTGTTTATAGGCTCTATACATGATACTGAAACTAAATTGACGATTTTTAGATTTTTTTTCTGTATGTATGTAGGTGTGTTCCTCTTTAACGAATTAACTGATTTTCATGAAACTTGGTAGATAAAAATTTAGATGTACAGGACACAGGATAGGCTACTTTATTTCTTTTTCAACGCGGACTAAGTCGCGGGCACCAGCTAGTAGTAAATAAATTTAGAAGAGGTAGGCACACTGCGTTTCGTCGTCAAAAATTACATAGCCCGTCTGGACATAGCCGTAAGAACATCGTGAAATATTAGAATATTATGTGTTGTCATACCAGAGTCGATATCCTTATCCCCAGTCCTTATATACCGAGTTCAGGAGTTCTTACTAGTTACTATACTATAGCATTTGTACCTATTAAATTTTGTGTTCGTCTATCTATTAGCTGCTTGCTACGATCATTGATGACACTACTCAATCTATTCAAGCAGTTTTTTCTTATTATCTCAATGCAGAACGGTTTTTAAGAGTAAGCGAAGCGACGCTGTAATAACAGTCGCACACACAATAATAACGTATGTACTGCTTCTCATAAAAAGGTGATGAATTTTGTCGATGTAATCTGGTTTATTTATTATTTGGCGAATGCACCGCTAGTTTAATTGTAACAGCGCCGTCGAACGTAACTTCCATAATTACAGTCCGCCATATTCAGATAAATTGTCCATGAGATTGGATGAATGCGAGCTTTCGTGTCCATCTGAGTTATTGACCTACACAGTTATATTTAATCTTTAGAATCTCAATTGCACACTACATTTTTATTGCAACTCAGTATAAAAGAGTCCAATAACTAATAATCTTAACTATTTAGCTTGCCTTAAGCCGGGTCTCCTGCGACACTGTTTTGTGTTTTCTAACACCTAACATCAAACATCTAACAAAATATGGGCGTGGCCTAACAGTTTTGTTAGCTCAAACAATCAAACATGTTATCCGAAGCGGACGGAAAACATCCCCGGGTTCGCCTGCGGGGGAGGGGCAATTTCATTTCATCTTTGCTTGCAAACATTGAGGTTATGTATTTCGTATTTCCTGATGTTGATGTAGATGTTTGATGTTCGTGTTTAAAAGTCGCAGGAGACTGAAATGTTTTGCTAACAGATTAAGTTAACATGTTTTGTTAGTTTGTTTTGTTATTTTTAGGAGCAGGAGACACGCCTTTACAATTTAATGTTTTTTTTTAAATAATGACAAACTATATCAGACGTCTAGATGTGTAGCTACAGAGAATTAGGCGATTTTCTGAAGAATTTCTTTCGGAAGACATATTTTATTTGCATTTGAATTCCGAGCAAAGCCGAACCGAATCTCTAGTTAAAATAATAAGACGGGGCTGCAGGTAACCTTTGTTTTAAGCCCTATTTCTTTTTATCTTAGTGAGTACCTACCGATTAGCGACCCGCTTCGGGTTTAACACGGTTTTTTTTTATATTGTGACATGAACAGACTTAACTAACTAAATATTCTGTGGTGATATAAAGCACTTATCAACCTTACAAAGGTATAAAAAATATTATTCAAGCCATGAAAATGGATTCCGAAGTAATCTAAAGAAATACAAATCTACCAACATACTATAACTACCCACTTATATAGATAGTGCTTGTGGTGTAGTGTTGTTGTTTTTAATTAATGATCATCGCACAAAAGCGCCCTCGGGGTTTGCGTTCATAACTTTTTGGTATAACCAGATTGTATCGCGAAATGAATACCGTACGACTAATTGAATTAATATTAAATTATCGTTTCAAAATATATTTGATTGTTTGTATAAGAATCGATGTTTTATTCGTTTTAACTTTGGTTCGGAGATAAATAATTAAGAAGAAGTATGATTAAGTATTACCAGTTTTAATTGGTTCGAGTAAGTAATCTATATAGGTATAAGGTTGAGAATGAAGGTGAGATTGAGGAATAGGTAATGGCATCCTTTATTGATTCGCAGACACAAAGCCACATTCAAGTAATATTAAGGGTGTGGTTTGAATTTGTAGCAACAATAAAGAAGAAATGAAGTCGGAAAATTAAACAGAAACAGTGTGTTTTATATTTTATTTGGTAAACTTGCAGTGATCATTAATTTAATTAAGAAAAAAAAAAAACAATTTAAAATTTGCGAGTAGGAAACTCAAAAGCATTCTAAATTGAAAGAATTAACAAGTATTACTTAATTTTCATTATTTTTGCATTTAAAAATTAAATCTATTATCCGCAAATACGGAACTGCTGTATCGATTTAGATATCGCGTTCACGGATGTGATTTAAACCCTGCTCGGGAGCACTGTGTTTTTATATAATACAGATATTATTTTATAACACAAAGATTTATATGTCAAAAGTGAGCAGTGCAAGCATAGATATAAGTAGTTGATTGAGGGCTAGGGTAGGTAGTGTTGGTGTAGGTGGTACTGTGGCAACTGGCACGGCCGGTGGCGTTTAGCACGGGTGGTCGGCGATGCGACGACGCGTCGCTGATTCATGTCGCAGATAGCGATCGCAGGCGCCGGCGCCCAGCGCCATTTTCTCTATTTATTACCTACCATTTGCCTAGGCGCTATCCGCTCTGCCTCCAATAAAGGCATCTATAATTTTTACTCAAATAAAACTAATATTTTTTATTACTATTGCCTGTATATTTTATGATATAATTATGTTTCACTACCAAGTGAGAAGTGGCAGCGCAGATAGGGTTCCGTAGTCATATAAATTCAGGAAGCAACGTTTTCTTCAATAAATAAGAACTTTTAATCTACCTACATCCTTTTATTTGTAATTTTTTTGAACACTATTTTATACTTGTCACGATCAACGCTATGAACATAGAGTAGGTATCTAAAAACATCCAATTTATAAACAAATAATAGCTTGCGCGGCCTTTTGGAGTTAAACAAAATATTATACTTACACAATCATTTATACCTATTACTATTATTATTAGAAAATTAAAAAGCTAAAAGCCTTCTTCAGTAGAAGAGACGGTCTTTGGAACTAATTTTAATAGATAGATGTTTTATATTTATAAGTAGAATTAAAGGTAATTTAATCCCGAAGAACTTAACTTATGTTTCAAATTAGCACAACATAGGTATATCTACTTAACCTACTTAACATAACATAGGTACCTATCCTACTTATATTTTTGAAATTTGCAAACACCATTAGTATTCCACTTGTGCTTGTGTGGAAACGGATAAAGCTGTCACAATATATTCATAATAAGTAAGTAAGTAGATAACTGTTATTTAGTAAAAATAATTTGTAATATATAAAATAGTAAATGGATATAATGACTAATGCATACTCCATTGCTCGGTCAAACTATTCAGCGTGAGTTACACAACCGATTAAAATGCTCCGTACTGTGTCAAGTGTATTAAGCTAACGGCACCTGAGAACGCCAACAATACTCACTCTAGAAAGAATTAATCTTCCGCCTGTTTACTGGCATAATAGAGCGCAAATTGAGCCAACTAATAAACAGAAGGTAACTAAACGTAGACAAACATTCGTTGCTCTTTCAAAAGCGTACAATGGTCGTCATCAATTACAGGCAATAGATCGCCCAACATCATTTGTCCGTCCGTCCGTTACTCGACTGGGGCATTCCCACGGCTCTCGGGACGATCGTGTTTGTTGTCGGAATATGTCCAACTAGAAATAGTAATAGAAAATTGTTTCTGATTGCCTGCGCTCTCTACTTATTCGTCGTCTGCCGTCATTCATCTGACCTTAATTTTATTTGCTTACAAAATGTTGATAATTTCAAAACAATGAGGAAGTATCTCAACGTACCAGATAAGCTAATAGGATTCAATATTTCCATCTTATTCATCTTAAAATTGTTGCTCTATAATAACTACAACCAGCGAATTTTAATCTCCGAACTGCTATTAAAATTGCTTTGAATTTAAAAGGGTATAACTTTACATCAAGCGACATTTTACCCTTTGGTGATATCTGAATAATCTGTTAATGGCCACTGCCGCAAAGTATTTTTGAGGGTACATTGCGTAGTGTTGCTGAAAGACTTATATACTTTTGTAACTACAAATATTCTCAAGCGATACTTACGTCCGCCACTCTTTGTACATCTTTGATTCTGGATTAATACTGTTCGTTAAACCCAAATAATACTAATTATTTTAACTACACTTAAAAATAAAACTTAAAATTAAACTAATTATTTTAACTACACTTATGTACAGCCAACTTCATACTTAAGTTTATCAAGCAAGACATGTTCAACGCTACAGTCCAGTTATTCAATCTCGTCTTATTTTGTAAGCGATCGTTTCACGTATCTTTCACAAAAGTAGACTTTTAAAAATAAAATCTTTATTGTTGTCAAAAAATTCGAATATACCATAAAACCAAAAATTCTTTGGTCCTTTAGCTAACTTCATGTAATTAAGTTTTGGATATAGGCAGGTGATTATATATATCTACAGGATCAAATTATTATCCCACGATTTAGTTATCACCAGTTTTCTGAATTGCTTCCCAACTATGAGAGCAAAAAATGCACTATTTATAATACTAGATTTATATAAGGATGATATAAGGTTTTCTGTCAAACTGGCATTAAGTACTTACTCGTAATGCTTAGCCTTAAGTTGATAACATGAGTAGGCAGTGTAATTCATGATCACACGAGGAATTCACAGATTTAATTCCAGGTTTATAATTATGCAGAACGATGCAAACCGTTGTTCTCCTGATGATATCGGGAACAAGACCGAAGAGAAATTGCTCCGATCGAAAGATAATCTCGCCGGAACCAAAATTGATCATTGATAGGAGGCGCGCGCGCGTCCTGCCACCAACCCACGCCCAGTGCCGGAGCTAACTCTTTTTTAATTTCGCCATGTTTGTATCTCAAAATTGGCAATTTATTTAAATAACACCCAACGCATGTTGGGTTTCAATAACTACATTCGTATGAATATTTACCATTGTATTTCTCTCGGGTTCATGTTAATCTTAATGGACATACCTTCGGTGATTTGCTAGAGCGTGCTCACTGGCGTACTCCCCGAGTACATTACATTAGCCATTACATATTTGGGCCGTCTCACAATATGCCTAGCCTCATTTGATCGCTCGCTCAATAAATATCAGATTAAAGTGCCGCTATTGTAGCCTTCACGCACAAACTAGTATTGTGGCTTTCAATAACGGTTCGTACTATGCAGATTATCACTGGGGCGATAACCACGAGACGTGAAAGCGATAGCGGTGACACGGCGCAGTGAAGCGGGTGACACGACACACCAAGACTCGCACGACAGCCGTACCACATCACCGCTCCACCCTTCTGCCTAATGTCTTCCAAGAGTATGGTCCGAGGACTTCAATTTCACACCCCCCAAACGCCTGATGCATTTGGGGGATGTAAAGCTTTCCACAATGTCTCTTACAAACAAAAAAAGCTTACGTCTTAAATTAGTCAAATGCCCAATTCACACGTTTTTTATTTGATTAGAATTTTATTTCATTAACTAAAATAACAGTAGGTATCGCTTGAGACACATGTTTCAGGGATGTAATGCGGTGGTTACTGCCCAAAAAAGTGCGAAACGCAAGTTTCCTGCCAATACTAAAAACATTATAATAGTTTATTAAGCTCTATTAAGACTTACGTGTCTATTATGTAAATGTAAATACAGCCAGTAAAAATGGCAGCTAAAATAACTTTTTTTGTATTCCAGTTCAAATTTAACCGTGACATGACAAGGCTTCGCGTCAATCAGCTTCATCTCGAGATATCTTTAGCATGCAGGTACTTACATAGTTAAACTTAAAAGTCAATAAATGACCCAATGTGTCAAGGCATTGGCATATCTTAATAAAGCCTCGGATAGGTTAGCAGTCAGTGCAAGGTCAGCGCTGCCACCAAATGTATAGAAAGCACACACATATCTCTTGCAAGGTGGCTCTATTAGATGCTATTGTTGAGATTTCAAACAATGATTATGTAAATTTTGACGTAGGTAAATAAACAGTGTGTTTGAGCGTTGCGAAAAACGCTCGCAGGCTTAGCTTGTGAATTACGAGTATTTTATATCAGTGACGAATTAAATATTAAATTGTTTTTATTATTTAAGGAAGGTAGATAAACATTTAGACGTACAGGACACAGGATAGGCTACTTTTTACTTTTTTCAACGCGGACGAAGTCGCGGGCGCCAGCTAGTTACAATATAAGACAGTAACCAGCGCGTGAGCTTTCCAATATACTCATCTTGTCTCAATTACTAGTCCCACATATTTTATCACTTCATAGTCAAAACTGCGTCTAACAGCAGCCGAGCATTTGAAATCTTAAATAAGCAATGCTTCACAAGTCAAAATATGTATCACTTTCACATCAAAATATTTATTTATATTTACACCTTACTAGCTTTTCCCGTGACTTAGTCCGCTTCCTTTGGGACAATAATAGCTAAGTTTTTCTGAATAAAAGGCATCCTATATCTTTTTCCTCTCTGATAACGTGTAACCAAATATCAGGATGATTGATTGAGTAAGTAGTTAGTAATTGAGCGTGAAAGCGTAACAAATGCACTTTACCATTTACCTATAATGGGATAAAAAATTAATTTATAGTGGTCAATATTGACGAAAAATTGATATATTTTCTTCCCTTTTACATATTATTATAAACTCGGGAACTAAAGGTATTGTTAGATAGCTTCGTGTAGGTGTTTCGACGATATGAAAATAAAGGATCCCAACTCCACAACAATGTTTCGAGGGTACTTAACTTTTATCCACGTGCTAGTAACCCATTGTGCGGCTAAGTGCTTTCTTATAAGTGTTTACGTAGCCTAAGTAAGTATTGTTGCGACTGTAATCTATTATTTGATGTGTGATATGCTTTACGTGACTTATTGTTCATTGTCAGGTGGTATCGATTTAGTGTCGCGATCGAACTTTGCTCGACAGACTTTCACTAGGCTTGATGAATCATTGTATTAAGGCTAAACGGTTATTTACGGAAAGGGCAAATGCGATGTTTTTTAATTTTTATTTACTTCAATAATATTATTTTTATTATAATTACATAATGTATTATTATTGCGTGCAAAATAAAATGATAATATGAATTTGTTTCATAGTACCACAAGGTCAATCTATACTAATATTATAGAGTGGAAAGATATGTGTGTTTGTTTGCATTGAACATGCTCCGAAATTACTGGACCGATTTGAAAAATTCTTTCACTGTTGGGAAGCTATATTATCAGCGAGTAACATAGGCTATGCGCCTCTTTCACCGACTACAAGTAAAGTGTTGATTAGTTACTTATAGAAATAATTTTATGTATTATTAAATTATTTACTCGTTTTAGTGCATCCATCGATAGCCGAATTTTTATTATTATTTTCTATTTAAGGTTTGGGACGTTTACCGTACAAACAAAGGTATATCAGCTAAATTATTCCCGGTGACAGGTGACTTTAAATGACGGTTAGCCTACTTGACAGTTGGTGAAAGAGGCCCTAAATGATACAGTTACGCTAGCGAAGTCGCGTGCAACGGCTAGTATCGTATAAATGCGAAAGTTTGTGAGAATGAGGGGTCTACTTCATCTATAATCACAAGTAACACTGGAGAGATGCTAGTGCAACTCTGACAGGATAAGATTGTGACAAGGAAATGCATTCTAACCCCTGTTTTAAGAATATTTATGCATATCCTACTAATATTACGAAATACGAAAGTTTGTGAAGATGTATGGATGTTTGTTAGCTCAGATAAAATGGTATGTAAAAGCGTAGAATATTTATAGGTATATTTCAAGCAAACAGATTTTCCGATAAAATGACGCCTTAACGTGAACATAGACGACGATCGACGTTGTCAGGAATATAAAGTTACACACTTCTCGCAACTCAGGCACCGACGGTGAGTGAAACGTCAATTTCTCTTTGCAAAATTATTACAATATTACGTTTTTTTTTAAATATTTTTTCTTATACAAATATTTCAATTATACTACAATAACCTACTTAATTAGGTGTGATAATCCAGTGGCATAAACTTGGTAAAATTCTATTAATTTCATACTGCTGTTCAAAGAAAACTAAGTATGTTAAGTAATTTTATTATTGATTATTATTTGTAATTGATTTTTTGCTCTTGCGTTGATAGGGGCTTTGTTAAGGCTTCAGAGTACAGATTAGGTATCCGAAAATTTATATCTATTATAAATTAATCTCAATAGGTATATACGTAGATGCAGGTAGTTTTTATGCAGAACAACTTCAGGTTGGTTAGTATTGTACTTTTTTCAATATTAGTATTCTGGCAAATATAAAATTATTTTCATTAGTAGCGGCAAGGCTCCTGTAGGAGCTAAAAAAAAGTGAAATGGATTTCGGTATGTGGGGTGTCGCAGTGTCAAACATGTCGATTCATAAGATAAGGCAGGAGGCAGCGTGTGTCCTGCGAAGCGCCTAATGGCCGATACCGCCGCCGCGGGCGCAACGTGCCTCACAGTTTAAATTGAACGTCAAGCTATCGATTTGCATAAATCAGAATGTTACCATTTTCAATTATTTGACTGGCCTCATTGTACACTTTATTTTTTTAGGCAAAGAAACTAAGTATACAGTCTGCTCTCTTTCTAGAAGTTCGTTATACCTATGGACACGTCAATCTTACATATACATAAATTCTGTAATATAGCTTCACTTATGTACTCGTACTTACATATAATGGAAATTGAAAAGCATTGAAACTCAAAAGGTTTCCTTTCTTAATTTTTTAATTCACTATTCTTTGCCCGCGTCATATCCAAACTTACAAACTCTTATCTATACCTACTATAATAATATATTAATAACTAACTGGCGCCCGCGACTTCGCGTTGATAAAGAAAAAAAGTATCCTGTGTCCTGTAAGTCGAAATGTTTATCTACGAAGTTTCATGAAAATCAGTTAATTCTTTTAAGAGTTATGGAGGAATATACATACATACATACAATACCTACACTTACAGATTTATTATTAGTATTCATTGATTGATGATTGATGATAATAAAGAGACGATTTGTGTGTTTGTAATGAATAAACTCAAAAACTAATAGACTGATTTTAAAAATTCTTTCACCTATAGAAAGCTATGTTATCAGCGAGTAACATAGGCTATTTTTATAAAGTTACTTTGGCGAAGTCGCGTACAAAATCTAGTTCTTTTTCCTACCACGTTAGGGTAACAAAAAGAAATGTTAGTTAAGGCGTTCTTATAAACAACAGATTTGTGATGCTATAGCCATTAGCATTTATTTTACTTGGAACCCTTTCAAACTGATTTCCATGTTACACCGTTAATGAGGAGGCTTCCAGTTAATTTACATGATCGATTAGGGTTGTTCTTTAATCGATGACGTAAACAACGGAAAAATATGTAAGTGGGTAATGATTTAAGAGATAATGCGCTTCGAGCAAAAATTCATATTTTTTAATATGTATGACATGAGTATTAAGGGAAAGTTGACGATGTGAATAATTTTTTATTGCGTCGATTCATTTATTATTCGGAGGTTCGACTTCCATAAATTATTCCACTTTATTTTGACAATATTCTCTGTAAGCACCATCCTTTGAGTAATACTTACTTTCAATTACTTTGATATTCACTCTTCATTCTCTCGGGGATTGCAAATAAGTTATTATGATGGCTCTGGTTGTATCTGGGACAGTCGCGTTGTTTTTTCGCACTGCGGATGATTTTCATTTGAGAGGCTATCCTTAAGGGCCGGTCTCTACCAAAGCGGAGATGAGCGGAGATGTGTTAGCAATATCCGCATGAAACTGATCACTCTTTCGAAGGAGAGAAAGTGATCGTTAGGCCAACACCTATCTTTTTTCTTTCTTACCTGTAGTCTCTGCAGTAGTAACTTCGAGGACCAATCAAAATTGTAGAAAAAGACGATTACTGGCCACACAGTGAATATTAGGGAACGCTCAGTTCATCTCATCATGTCTATGGTTTTACACATCTCTGCTCGGGTGACTCCACCGAAGAGGAGATGCCGAACCTAGCACTGACTAGATTGTCGATTGACAGCTGTAAATGGGGCGTCTGTGCTATACGGTATGGAGCAGGTCGTCTCCGCTTTGGTGGAGTCCGAGCCTTAATACTGGCTGGATTGTCGGTTGACAGCTGTAAATGCGTCGTTGTCTGTGCTATACGGTATGGCGCAGGTCGTGCCAGTCGAGACCGAGACACGCATCGGGAACAATGGCTATATAATATGAGCGACCACGCCTGTCGCTTTCCGCGAACAACTTGACGGCTCTGATAAACGTGTACCTTATTTAAATATTTATGAATGCAGCCCATTCGGTGCCTCGTCATTGAATGATAACATAATTAAGACTTACATGACATTTATTATTATGCACAAGTTTAGAGAGCTTTTTTCTACGATGACTGTGCTGTAATAAACAATATTGTCGTAAGCATAATTTTAATTTCGTTGTATAATTAATTAACTTTTTCACGTTATATCTTACGCCTACAATTGAATGGGTAATGAGTTTAAAGATGCAACGTTGTTGTTTTTCTGAATTGTTGAAACAAATCTTGAAGAATTTTTCCTGCTCTATAATCTTAGTTATACGAGCTAGGTTATACTAGTTTACAAAGATGAAGCGAACACCAAAATTAATGTTAGATTACTGGCTACTAATAAAATTTTAAGCAAAACACTTAATGACGTTTAGTCTAGACTCTAGTAAAACGCTAGAAATAATACGGCGAGCGATAGGCTGACACCAGAAAGCGTCTCAGTAATTGATTCTGAAAAAGAAATTGTATGTTTGCTACTCAATAACACAAAAACGGCTGAACCGTTTTGCATGAAATTTGGCACACAGATAGTTAATACATTTATTAAAATACTAGCTGCTGCACGCTACTTCGCCCGCGTAACTTTATAAAATATATCCTGTGTCCTTTCTGGTGTCCCAGACAACGTGTATGCAAAATTTCATGTTGATCGGTTCAAGTTTTTGCGTGATAGAGTAACAAACATCCATACATCCATACAAACTTTCGCATTTATAATATTAGTACGGATAGAATACTTTTTATCCTGTTAGTTTCCTGTGAGATTTTCAAAAAAACAAACTTTAGCGCATACGTCATTAATAAATCTGTTTGAATAACAGATAATACATTCTTTTAAATAGTTTAAAAATGCTATCAGCCTAAAGCTTAATTAAAAAGGTGAAATTAAATTGTTGATTATGGCTATATTGTAGGCACATAGTTGTTAAATGCGGTTGAAAATAGCATCGAGTTTTGTTTACAGAGTATTAAAGTGCGTTGTAGAACAGTGCGAGTACGAGCGATTCACTTAATTGCGTAGGGGCACGCGACTACCGTCTGTGCCGGCCAGCCGCGCCAAGCTTTTTACGAGCTACGACTATCTACCAACTAGGTACTGCCCACTAGTGCCGCGCCACCACATCATTAACCTCCACTCGTATGGCACCACGGGCTAAACTAGTTCGTTAACTTCATTATTTGTTCATCTTTAATACGCACTGTCCTACTCTTATAATAAAGAGTTTGAAAAATAAAATAAAAGAGCTTTTATTGCTTTTTTAGAATCTTATTTTAAAATATTTTTATTTTAATAAATCGGCAAATGTCATTCAGCTTGTCTCCCGACAAAGGCCTTCTCTAAAGATTTCCACTTAGTTCTAGCTTTTGCTGTACGAGTCCACATTGGTCCAGCCACTTTCAAAAATTCATCTTCCCATCTTTTGGTTTGTCTAGCTCTCTTTTTTTTTAATTATCTCGTGGATACCATTCTGTAACCGTCCTAGTTCGTTTCTCATTTTTCCCTCGCATCATAATTAAAATGGCAATCCATTTTAATTGTTTATAAGTGGTATTTATTAAACATTTTTGAAATTAGTAGGTACTGTAAGCGCGAACACCTTCTGGCTCATTAGGACCAGAAAGGTGGAGGGTAAAATGAAAGGAATCAAGGGTACTCACTCGGCGAGCAGCGGTATACGACCTTCCAGTCCTTGTTGGATGTCACCACACTTCACTCGCGGGTCGCGAACTGCTTATAATTTCCTTCGATACAGCGAGATGCGACTGATACAGCGATTAATTAGAATGTCTAATTCAACAGCGAATTGCGTACACTTTCTTTAGCGACTTATAGTGGACTGTGACGAATGTGTAGGTAAAAATGTCTTTTTCTTCTGCGAGTGCCGGGGGGTAGGAAAGGGAGAGGGGCGAGGTATAGATAACGCGCGGAACCATCCTCCCGGCCTTAAAGGGTTGCCTTTAACAAATTAATGATATATCCTAGCGCGGAAATCAGCGAGACCTACACAATCGTTTTAATAAACATATAATCTAACTTATATTCTAACTTATAAAATAGATCACCTTACAAACTAAAACTTATATCTACTTGTTGACTGCGAAGAGGACTATAATACTGCGAAGAGTATTATAATACTGCGATAATACTGCGAAGAGACTGCGAAGAGGTTGCCGAACGAATAATACGTCTGGCGGATATGATCCCATACGACCTTCTGAGTATTATAGATATCAGTAAATCGGGACCGGCGTGAAGATATTTTTTATGATTATAATCTATCAGCGTATTAACAACATGATCGCGATGTGGAAATATGCATGTATATTTATGAATATACTCCATGGCGGAATTAGCGACGCATCTCCTCACTCGACTCAGCGTTTTGTCGTCTAGAAATAGGGCGAGTTTTGTTAAAGCGGAAGTACAGTTCTTCCCTACTTGTATATTGCGTATATCGTCTGCGAAGTACTGCGCTTGTAAAGAGTGTATTATCTTATCCTCTGCGTATTGCAACTGTCTGCTCGTAACGTAATCTGTGCGAGGTAACAATTTCGACCAGCGAGAAATATATACTATGATGCGTAAGAGTCTAGACCGGGATGATATGCGTTGCGTTAATAAATAAATAGGGCAATTTGTCCTATCTGTGGCGACGACGACATGAGCGAGCGACTTCTGTTCTGGGACGTAACTATACGAGTTATGATCGAATACCTCGATAGGCCATTCTGCGGGACTAAGCGATGCCCATGGTGGTCCATGGAACCAAAGTGGATGATCGACTAGTTTATTTGGGGTTAAGCCTCGCGATAAACAGTCAGCGGGATTGTCGACACCTGCCACGCGATGGAAACAGTTGGCGGGTATGTTATCAGTTATTTTGACAACGCGATTTGCGACAAATGTTTGCCAACGAGTTGGAGAGCCGCGAATCCAGCAAAGCGCTATTTTGGAGTCAGTGAAGGCGTAAGTCTTATGAATTTTACAGCGAACAGAATAGTTGTCGTATACTAGACGAAGCAATTTTGAGAGTAGCACGGTAGCACATAACTCCAGTCTCGCTATAGAAAGAGGCTTCACTGGCGAGACCTTTGACTTGGCGCACACCAATCTAACTAAGCTACCGCTCTCGTTACTAACGTGTAAGTAGACGACGCCTCCATAGGCATGCTCACTGGCGTCAGCGAAACCTAGAAGGTTGACAATACTACCTCGCACTACACCCAGGTGACGCGGTATGCGAATGGAATTAAGCTTCGGGAGTTCGCAGCACAGCTTATTCCAGCTCTCGACCATATGCGATGGGGGTGTGTCATCCCAGTCACACTTTAGCAGCCAAAGTTCCTTGATAAGTCGTTTAGCATACAAAATGGTGGGAGCCACAAAGCCCATTATGTCCCATAGGCGTGCCACTGTAGAAAGCATTAGACGCTTTGTACAAGTTTCGTTAGAGATAGAAACTTGAAAGTAGAAACAATCCCTAGATATATCCCATCGTAATCCCAAGATCTTTTGCTGTATGGTTTTATCGAAATCGATGTCGGGAGCAGCGCGATGAGATGCGGGGATGGCGGATAGGACCTTTTGCGAGTTACTGGTCCACTTTACTAGCTCGAGTTGTCCAGATTTAAACAGCGCAATTAATTCTTTGCATGTGACGATAGCATGGTTCTTGTCCATGATGCTGAATACAATATCATCCATATAAATTGCGGAAGCGACTGTAGCAGCAGCTGGATACTTAAGTCCCTCATCTGTGATAAGTTGTTGTACAACGCGGAGTGCGTGATAGGGACTTGACCGTAGTCCGAAACAAACGCGATTAAATTCATAGACACGAATTGGTTCTTGCGGATCAAATCTATACAATATGCGTTGAAACCTGCGGTCTTCTTTACGCATACCGATTTGAAGAAACATTTGCCGGCAATCGGCGGATACAGCGGTAGCGAATAATCTAAAATTTAAAATTATATTAAAAAGATCACCCTGTAAATTGGGTCCTGTGTGTAGGATGTCATTTAGCGAAAGACCCGTATTGGTCTTACAGCTTGCGTCGAGAACAACTCGGAGTTTTGTTGACGACTTATCCTCGCGGATGACGCCGTGATGCGGGATATGGTAAGTAGGAGTATCTACGGCATCAGTAAATGTGACTGGGGACAAGTAGCCCTGGTCGACATACTCGCGGATAACAGCGTTATAAGCTACACGCATATTAGGCGACGCTTCTAGCTTACGTTCTAAACACAGGAAACGTCTGTGCGCGACGTTATAGGAGTCTCCTAAAGAACAGACATCTTTACGAAACGGTAACGCAACAGTATACCTACCACTGTCATCCCGAACAGTGGTGGCGCGAAAGTGGTTCTCACACTCATTGTCTTCTTGAGTGTGGGCGAGCGTGGCGGAGACTTCTTCGAGCTCCCAAAAGCGTTTAAGAAGATCATTTATAGGATCGTCTACTACTACTGAGCAGCAGGCGATAGTATTATTACTGCGAGCGCGCGGGAGTGCGGGCACATCTCCCATGATAACATAGCCTAAAATAGTTTGAACAGCGGGCGGTATATTAATATTGTTGCTATGTACCATATTAGGTAATAATAAATGTGGGAATATCGAAGCGCCTAATAGTATATCTATAGGAGCAGGCGTATAAAATTCACTATCTGCTAACGGTAAATTATGTACATGCGAAAGAGCGGACAAGTCGACTGGAGCGGATGGCAAGTTGTCCGTTATGCGATCGACGACTAACGACGACACGTCGAAAAATATATTTAAATTAAATCTAGAATAAAAGCGAAAATTTACTGAACCGGTGATTTTCTTTTCAGCGCCTCCAATGCCCTTAACCATTAAATGCGTATTCTTATTGCTAACTAAACCTAAACGTTTTCTGCATGCGGCAGTAATAAAATTTGTTTGAGATGCGCTATCCAACAAACAGCGTACAATGTGTTGCTTTCCTTTAATATCAAATACTATAACTTGTGCAGTTGAAAGCAAAACGGTACTATTACTTATACAATTAAAGTCGCGTTTCGTTTGAAGTGAACGTGAGGATGCAAGCGATATAGTGCATACCGGTGTCTCTGCGTGCGTGAGAGGGACGGAAGACACTTGTGCATCTTGCGACTCACGCGTCTCCCGATTATATTTAATTTGTTTATCAAAATGCAACAAACTATGATGTTTACTATTACATATACGACACCTCCCTTTTGAATTACATAATTGCGTCTTATGTTCTAGGCTGAGACAATTAATACAACCGTTTCTATCCTTTACACAATTGAATCGATCAGCGGGTGATAAATTATGAAACGAACTGCACTTAAATAGATGCATATGATAAGCGTTATCACAGAGGCATTTGCGAGACGTTTTGCACGGCGATGTACTAGCGACATAAGCGTTCGGGTGGGGAGCGATGCGACCACTAACCGGTTTTTTCGATCTATTGTAAATATTGTAATCACTACTAGATTGCGCGCTTTTATAAATTTTACTTTGACCTTTAATGAAGTCAATGAGATTCTGGAAGGCGGGCATTTTGATATCTCGCGACTGCGCTTCAAATGCGCGAATGGTCTCTTCGTCCAACTTCTTTAATCCAATATGTAACAGAATAAAATCTTCCAAATTATTAAGTTTAAGATTTCGAAGAGCGTTTGCAGCGGTTATAAAATTATCAATAAATAATTGGAACTTTAGCGAAGAAGCTGGACCTTGAGATTTAAAGTTTAATATTTGATCTAGGTATGTAGATGCGAGCGTGCGCGTATCTTGATATCTATCAATTAACGAATCTATTATAATTTTATAATTATCAGCGGATGGCGTAATGCCTGCGAAAACTGCTTGGGCCTTAGAGGAGAGCTTACCAAGAAGATAATAAAGCTTTTCTGAATCTGTCAGCGAAGGGTTGTCGTGAACTATAGACTTAAAACTAGAATAGAATAAGGACCAGTTTCGTATGTCTCCATCGAATGACATTATTTCTATCGGAGGCAAAGTGACGACCCTTTTTGATGCGGTTTCCACCATTGGTTTTTGGATTGACAGTTCAGATTGCACACTTTTGATATGACAAATAAGTTCGTCCATTGAATTCAAAGATTGATAATTAGGAGCTGCGGTCGGATCGATGGTGAGTTGTTTATCTACCCATTCGTCTAAAATATTTTGAAAGTCCTCGCGGGTTTCATCAATAGTAGCTATCGATCTGAGAAATTTATCTTTTGCTTCATCATTGAGATGAGCCTTTTTTGCGTATTGATAGATAGTTTGCACCCGTTCAAATAGGGCATTTCGTTTTCCTTCTAATCTTTTTACTTCGCGTTTGATCTTTGCATTACTCCCACCATCGTTCAACACATCCCCTTGGTGAGACATACTTATTAACTAAATCAGATAACTTATGTAATAAAACTATAATTATTTACAATATTAAGTATGTTTGGCTAAACAATAGAATAACCATGAAATACCAATACAGCTAGTTACAATATATTAAGCATGTGGGTAACTCATTCGTTTGCGAAACAACTGCGGTATGTATAGGTACGTAAATGTTCGATGTGTGAATGCGATTCAATTTATTTATTAATAGAAATGAATTAGGTACCCACATATAATTTATTTTATTATATTATATATATAGACCTGCGAATTTAACTGAACAATATTTTAACTGATTTTAATGCGATTACGGCGTAGTATGAATATAAAACTATGTATATATAAATTAAATTTTACAATATTTTTAAATGGTTTTTAACAGCGATTGTAACAAAATTGTTAATAGAAATACCTATATATTTTTATGTAAGGCAACTCTTATAAGGGCGGAAGGTCAGTTACGTCCTATAGGACATCTGAGCGAATAGACCGATTCCGTTCGAATTAATTAAAGAACAAGAAAGATGGTAGCTGGAACCATCCGGCTCGTTTGGACCAAAAAGATGTAAGCGCGAACACCTTCTGGCTCATTAGGACCAGAAAGGTGGAGGGTAAAATGAAAGGAATCAAGGGTACTCACTCGGCGAGCAGCGGTATACGACCTTCCAGTCCTTGTTGGATGTCACCACACTTCACTCGCGGGTCGCGAACTGCTTATAATTTCCTTCGATACAGCGAGATGCGACTGATACAGCGATTAATTAGAATGTCTAATTCAACAGCGAATTGCGTACACTTTCTTTAGCGACTTATAGTGGACTGTGACGAATGTGTAGGTAAAAATGTCTTTTTCTTCTGCGAGTGCCGGGGGGTAGGAAAGGGAGAGGGGCGAGGTATAGATAACGCGCGGAACCAGGTACTTTTTATAGTTTTCAATTTCATTCTATCCACTCTTTTAACTTCTAAACCTACTTACTTCCATTTCATCAATTTTTTTATTTTATTTGCTAGTTGCTCCGTCAATGCCCAAGTTAGACACCCATATAATAATAAATAATATAGAAATAAAGACGAGATAGAGAGAGTAACTTTATATTATTTAAGAAAATAAGATTATTTTAAAAATCTTCTACATACTCCCAGCTTTATATTTTCATTATTAACTAGCGACAAAATGTGTTGAAGAACAAATGTGGCTATACTGAGCACAGGTCTTCAAAGTCCCTCTTCGAGATTGTCGATATAATTTATTATGGTTTATATTGTTGCTGGTACATCCCTAAGCGTTGGTGGAGACCTGTTGCATTCTCATTTAATCGTGCGCGATTAGCGTACTCGGGAAATTAACTTAGAAGTATGCGCGCCAACCAGCCGGAGTCTTGGAGAAGGCAATTAAAGCAATCATAATTCTTAAACAAAACAAGCGTAATGTCTACTTAAGGTTAAATGCCCGTTTTAAGTGTTATACGGCAAGTTTTCCGTAAATATTACCGAGGAATATTATTTAAGTAAAGTGTTGTGGTCGAGTAAAATTTCGAAAATGTAGGTAAGTATTTAGTAATGTGAAATATGATTTTCCACTTTATAGGAATTTTGGAGTGGCAGGGCATACTGCGTTTCGAAGTCACTAATCGGGCAGCTCGTCTGGCGGCAGGGGATTTTTTTATTTATTTATTAAGGATGGGTTTGCTCCTGGCCAACAACCAACTGTGTAGAAAGGATGAGGCCTAGTAAGGAGAGTTCAAAACCTTGGCAGTGCGCATTATAAAAAAAGTTTTCAAGCGCTTGGTTCGAAAAAGAGGGATTTCGACACAAGATGAGGATGGTAAAAAATTCTCTGTGAAAAAGATTAGACAAGGGATGCCCATATCCGCATTTGCATTTCTCTGGCATTACTTTGTTGACCACCTACTTGATGGACCGTCGGTTTGACTGTCGATAATCTATATAAATTAAAAGAAAATGAATTACTAAATGTGTTACTAAACACAAAACTCAAGAACGGCTGGACCAATTCGGCAATTTTTTTTTTCAAATATTCTTTGAGTCCGAGGAAGGTTTTTAAGAAGAGAAAAATTGGAAAATATTCCGGAAAAACTGCATTCTTGCGAGATGGACAAAACTGGCGACATCAATAAAATACTACTTCTTCAAAAATTTTTTTGAAGAATTTTTTGCAATTTTTTTTATATAAAATCAAGGATGCGCTTGGCAGCGATCTCACTTGATGTAAGGTGCAGATGCGGCCAAAGGTAGACCACGCTTACTTAGTAAGTGCCAATTTACCCTAGATTTGAAGACTCCGAGGTTGTTATTTTGAGGAAACACGGACGTAGGCAATGAGTTCCACTCCTTAGCAGTTCGGACAAGGAAGGTGGAACTATAAAGCTTCGTGCGTGACCAAGGAACATCAACCACGAAGGGATGAAACCCCCGCCCGCGCCTTGAGTTCCGCAAGTTTAACGGTTTCGGGCGGATCAGATCGTATAGAATGGACGCACACTCTCCATAGTGTAGACTGGTAGACGATAGAAAATCGTAATATAAAAAAGTAAAAAATTCACAAAGAAAGAGCATTGTGGTTGTTATTGTATTGTACTTGTTTTTATTATGGTGTCAATCCTTGGTTAGGATGTGTCGAACTTTTAATGACGTGGTGATCGGATCTGAGGTGGATATTGATATATTTGACAATAGGTTTTCTTTATTTAAAAGTAGATTGAGTCTAATATTTAAGTAGCGTTAGTGTTTTATTGTTTTAATAATATTTTTAGTTAAGATCATTAATGTTTAGTTAAAATTAAGTTAATCATGCTATGTACACTATTTAGGACTACAATTTAGTAAATTACCATATACACATATCTTTTGAATTCATGTAAATAATTGTATTCTGTCTGTGTACTTTATTAAATAAATAAATCAAAGAGTTTGTCTGTGATATTCTGTGGTTATTATATTAGATACGCAATTTTTCAAAATATTTTAATTTAATAGTCTAATTAAAATATTCAGTCATTGCTTTTAAGATTTTGTTCCCATATGTATTAACTTAAGTACATAAGTTGTAATAAGGTATTAAAGTCTATGTTATACTCTTTCTTACAATCTATAGAGAATGTACATTGACGTTGAGACGTTTCAGTGTTAAGCCCAGGACGGACAAACCAGGCGTTTAGGTTTAGATACAACGAGCAATGACTATATTATAGGTCATTCTATCGAAACTCAATTTTGTTGTATCTAAACTCAAAGCGACATCGTCCACATCCCTCGGGAACAGTTAGGTACTTTATTCTGGTATAAACATAATCAATACCAAATTACGAAAGTACGTCTCTGATACTGACAGGGCAAGGGCAGGCTTGCCCACAAGGCGAGTAAAGGGAAATATTCATGTACTGAAACACAACAGCACAGGTGCTGTCATATCATAGTAATGTTTTGTAAAGCGATGGTTTTTTCACACATTTAGGTTGATTTATTTTATTACCTTCATTTTATGAAATGATTAGGCACAGACAATTTAATTTATACCTTGACTTTACATATTAAGTATATATTGTAGTGTTTTTAATATGATATTTTTTGTCAATATTAACAGTTAGACATATTATTAACAATGTATTTTGAGTTAGTTAGTCATATTACATTTAAAGATGTAATTAACCTTCAACTGAAAAATATGATTCCGATTTAAATATCTGTTAAGGAAAGTAGCTCCGTTCGTACCGGCCATTGTTTCTTAGACATTATGTCCCAAATACGGTGCGCACACCTGTTAATGCTACCCGATAACTTAACCAAGTTAACCTACTTTATTAACTCGCCACTTTAACAAATGTGTATGTTTAAACTAGTTTTCTTACTTGAAATTAGAAAGCTGATATGGCACTGTTTAAAGATTGTAAGGACTTTGAAATAATATTATATGGAGACACGGCGTGCGAAATCGAGGGGTAACGTTTGCGGCGATGTCCTTATATTGAACGTGCGTGAGATGTTGGACACTGTGGCAATGTTGATTTGGGTGCCGTTACAGCATCGTTTGTACGTGTAGTGCAGTGTAGTGTTGTGTAGTGCAGGGCAGTACAAGAAGGCTGCCGCGCGGTCGAGGTGCGACAAGGGCGTGCGACGACGCGACGGACCACGGACGTTCCAATTTACAGGTCACGAGCGAACCCAACTATCTGCCTTTCTTCTATAATTGAATCCAATGGCGTGGGAGACTCAACGTTAAACTAAATATATCATATCTATTAAAATGTCATCTCAAATTTTATTATACGTGGAGATTTATTGCGGTAACGCGTTTGATAGTCTGCTATGGAGTCGTCTTAAAAACGTTGTCAACATTTGTATTTTATGTATTACTAGCTGCTGCCCGCGACTTCGCCCGCGTAACTTTGTAAATTTTATACTAAAACCTTTCTCGAGAACCACTCTATTCAATGGTGAAAACAGCATGAAAATCGGTGCAGTAGAATAGACACAGAAGCGGCGGAGAACTTTGTTTTATAATACTCGTATGTAAGGATTATAAAAATCTAATGTCCGATTGTTCAAAACCGCAAATCTTCGAAACTATTTTATCGATGAAATACATGTTGTCATTGTATGTTATGCTAATTATTTATTAATTAAATATGGTTTTGCTCTTGGACAGCATCAAGTTCTAGGTTTTTTTTTTTTTTTTTTTTTTATCTTAACAGAAAAAAAAAAGGTCGACAGACAGGCTGACGGTACACTTGATGGTAGGTGGCTACCGTCGCCTATAACACAAGCAACGCCATAAGTGCTACAAGTGCGCTGTATACCATAGGATTAAAGATAAGGGATAAGGAAGGGATGGGGTAATGGGCTCTGGCAACCCTTACTCACTCACCGAAACAAAACAGCACGTAAATGCTGTTATTTCACGGTGGTATTCTGTAAGGGGGTGGTTACTGCCGCCAGACGGGCTGCCCAAATGACTGCGAAACGCACTACCACTACTTTTCAAATCCAGACCAGAGTCAATTTTGATAATTACATTAAAATTTCCAAAGTTGACCCCGCCGGGAATCAAACCCGGGGCCCCTGAGACGTTAGGCAAGCACCCTTGCCACCACGAAAAAAAGTCATGTTCCCGAGGGATCATCTAAAGATAAAAGTAAAAAATTCAATGCCTGACAAAAATATACGAGCTATAAAGATTGAACATAATAATTATGTTTCAGTCTTAAAATAAGCGGCGCGGACGAAGCCGCGGACAAATAAATTTTTCTATACAAAATACTTATCGAAATCACTGTCACAATTTACTTATGCATAATTTTGCTTATCATTTTCTTAGGAAAACCTCAAAACTGTTCTGAAATTGTGTACCTATGTAGTAGTAATAAATCTCGCCTGTTCCACTTTTCAGTACTAATTATATTTTGTTACTTATATTACCATCGGTGGCCAAATTATTAGGGACAGTGCATTCATGTAATCAATGAATGATTCCCTGGTAATGACAACTACATTTTTATGCATGACTGCACCGTGTCACAAAGCCAGAAGTGTATACTGCATTCTTGGCTGAAAAAAATGTTGACTTGGCCAGGGAATTCACCAGACATGACCCATATTAAAATTAGTCATACGAAGAATATAAATATTTGTAGTTTTTATGATCCCCATAAATAAAAAATACGTAAGTGGCTTACAACCAATCATTTGTTAGAAAAATCCAACTAGACAAGACGCTCAAAAATCTCAGTGAAAATCAAAAGTCCCTAATAATATTGCCACCCACTGTATATATTTGAAAATTCAAAAATCAAAATATTCAATTCACCTATAGTGAATGTAAGAGTCTTACTATGTTAATGAATGTAAGACGGCAGTGAGAGTTGTAAATTTATTGTTGATTGCACCTTTTTTCAGGGCGCAACTTTGCGTCTACCACGAGGAAAACAATCATTTTCCTGTTGCAACAAGTTGCATTGTTCCTGTTTAGTGTGTGTGCAGTACAACTTCAGTTCAACTTGATATTTAGGGCATGTATAATACAGATTGTTGGCTTACGTAGATACGTAAGCCTTTTTTGAAAGTGCGTCGGCGTCGGCGCCGGCGCGGCGCAGGTGCATGATCGGTCTGCGATAACACTTTGAGCTTTGAACATAAATACGTTAAAACTGTGCACACTTGCGTTTTACGTTAATAAAACTGATTTCTAGTTAAATTATGTAGCAGGTAATTTATCAATAAATCTATGTGCTGACTAACACAATGGCTTGCAGATATTGCACCAAGAAATATTGCCTAATAAAACATATTGTCGTAACACTACTAAATTGAAATGTACATTTCAATTCTGTTTATAAATTTTGGAGTGTTTTTTTATGTTAAGGTTTTAAACAGGCTGACGGTCCATTTAATGGAAGGTGGCAAACATCGCTTATTAACAACGTGACTGTGATGATAAGGGAAAGGATAGGGAAAATAAGTTCTGGCATCCCTTACTCACTCGCCGAAACACAACAGCACACATGCTGTTATTTCATGGTGGTCTTTTGTAAGGAGGTGATGGTTACTGCTGCCAGTGTGCCCTGCCACTACTTTCCAACTACAAACCAGTGATCTGAAAAGATTCTAAAGTTGACCCCTAACCACTTCCACTTCCCAATTTGTTTTATTTAACGTTCAAGATGTTCCATTCAACTTACAATAAGTCGGTGCATCTCTATTAAGTTTTTTTTGTTATTCTAATCCATTAGGCTGTGCTCCATATTTAGAGAAAACCGCAACCGTAAAAGCGGATTGTAAGGAGAGCGCATTATAAGGCGCATAAACCGAGATACGACCGCTACAAAGGTTAAGGGCACAAGAGACCACGTGGGAGGTGCCTGTTTAAGAAACCTGAGATCCTGTCTTGTTCACAAATGGTGTCCATTTTCACTGCAACTATGTCCTGTAAATAATGCATTAGCGACGTTCTTTGCACTATTTTATGTTATCTGTTCATATATATCTAGAAACATATTATATTATATATATAAACATATTAACACGGAGATTACGTAATAACATATTAAATCTCAAACTGTACTATGTAAGGTATATTATATAGACCTCTTTATTATAAAGTTATAATATTATAAAGTATGTATGGAAGTTTGTTTTTTTTTTTGTAGAAGATAATCTTTGAAACTACTAATCCGATTTAAAAATTTGATATGGGCTTCATATTCCATGCAGGCGACCTACATATTTGTTGTAATTGTCAACGCTTGTCAGACTTCAATATATGTAGCCCTTAACATAAGGCCTTAATATAATGCTTTAAGCTTTTTTCAGGCGTTATATCTTTTATTTTTCAATGCGCGCGGACTCCAGCTAATGTCAACCTGAACGTTTCAAAATTTGATTTCTACCCTTATAAAGTTTTACCTATGGGCTTCTTTGAGCGAACTTTAAACAAATTCCTACAGGGTAGGAAGTGCACCAGCATCCGCCCTGGTTTTGCTTGTCTCCTTGGGTGACGGTAACCACCTACCATCAAGTGGACCGTCAGCATCTGCCACTATTTATAATATATATAAAAAAATAGTTTTTTATGCACTGTATTTTTATCTAAGTTTTAATTTTACTATAAGAACTCAAATTAGGCGGCTAAAATACTACTTTTCTGCTAAGTCCTCGCCTTGAGTACAATCACTCGCTCGCACAGGTAGATATACCGCCAAGGTAACATTCACACAGTGAAATATCATAAGTAGGGGTGTTTTTATATGGCAACCGGTGGTGCTGCACGATTTCGTTGGCAAGGATAGTGCATTACGTGTGAGTGTGCAAGCGCAGTCGTGCACACGAGTCGGTTCATTATCGCGCGTGATGCATTTACGCTCGCCGCCCACCGTCTCCCAACTACTGCACTCACTTCGTTTACATAACTCAATCATTATCCTTATTGTTATTGTTTTTTTCTCTTATCCCTTACATCTCTGTTGCCCGGAAATAAACAACACTGGCGTATAAAACCGACAACCTGCCGTCATAAAATTTCCAGTGCGTTGAGATTGTTTGGTACATTCATATTGTGGTATTAAAAAAAAGGTATAATTATATGTATATAAGCATGCGCGACCTAGGGATGCGATCGATGGACCTAAAACGCGTGGCACTGTTAGGCCTTGACCCCTTGTGTAAGCGTGTGCCCCTTGTGACCCCGTGTGTAAAATCACTTATTTAAGCAAGTAAAAAACATTTTAAATTGTCTGTTTTCCTTGTAGAGATATAATTGAAATCAACTAACAGGTATACATAATAATAAAATATTTTTCTTTTTATAATAATAATTCAACAACATGTTGAAAGACTTCAACAAGATCGATCTAAATAAATAATTCATAGTTTTTGTACAAGGAAAAATAAACAACTGAAGCTAACTTACATATTGTTTTGAAGCGACAGGTTAACTGTATAATCTGAGAGGAGTCATCTTCGTTCACGGATCGAACTAATTTACAATGCTTTTGACCGATGTTAATGCATGAGGAAAACAGAATTGCGGATGTACGAACGACACGTGTAATGACAAAATACACTTATGAGACAGATATGTTTTGAAGCTTTCATTATTCAATTTTCAATTTTTGAAGCCCTTGAATGTCTAGGAATTAAGGTACTTGTATAAGAATGTCATATCCTTACATATTATAAACAAAGTTCTCCATCGCGTCCTGTCTGTCTGTTCGCGATAAACTTAAAAACTACTGCACCGATTTTCGTGCTGTTTTCACCAATGGATAGAGTGGTTCTCTAGGAAGGTTTTGGTATATAAATTACAAAGTTACGCGGGTGAAGTCGCGGGCAGCAGCTAGTATATTATATTCTATACTCATAATGAAATCACCAACGAGTCGTTTCTATACACTAAATATTTTAAAAAATTGATAAACTTTATAGATCACAAACCGGTTTCACTGATTTGAACGGTTTTCACTAATGTATTGATGATTTAATGGATTAAACTATTGTATACTAGCTGGTGCCTGCGACTTCGCCCGCGTAACTTTGTAAATTATATACCAAAACCTTCCTAGAGAACCACTCTATTGAAAAACAAAAAGTAGCCTATCCTGTGTCTCGTACGTCGAAATGTTTATCTACCAAGTTTCATGAAAATCAGTTAATTTGTTTAAGAGTTATGGTGGAACATACATACATACATGGCATACATACAATACCTACACTTACAGATTTATTATTAATATTGATGATTTATTATTAGAAATCAGTTTAGTATTGTGAGCTAGTGCTAACAATTTAGTTTTCTAACTGTTCCTAGTTAGATTTTCTATAAATTGGATAGTGTAATAACCATCTTAGCTCGGGGTTTCATTACTATCCATTACATCTTTACAATGTTCAGCTGCATATCCGCTGCCGACATACGGCAGCTGCGTATGAAAATTTCCGGAGTCTACTGCAGTAGCTGCTACTGTCCGCTACTACGCTACGGGCAGGTCAATCGATTGCCTTAGGGCTTTATTTCCTTTCATTTGATTGGAATCTTATATCCTGAACCCGTATGAGCATTTTCTCTTCTGTTGCGCATGGGATATATGTATCTTTAAGGGACCTACTTTTCAGTCTAACATTATAAAGAACAAGCTTCATTAAAAATTTTAAACCCTCGTCTTTCTATTGAGTACAAATACGCTACAGTAGCTTCTGTAAGTTGCTGAGGAGTTAAATTGGGTGTGCTGCAGACTACTTGATGCGTCATCATGATTAATTCAGATAGTCATGATATACCTACTAATAATAAAGCCTTTGAAATCCCATTCTTGAGGAAGGTAAAAGCCTTCTTACCTATCATCTCGCTCTTAGAAGTGGAGCAAAAACAAAGAATATCAGAAAGAATACTAAGCGAAAGCGAAGTAGCGTTTGTATCTACATAAAACAACGAAATAATATATTCTCTTGCATTCAAGTTTGCTGACATTAAATGATACTACTTAAGCAAAAAAAATATGGCATAAGGAACTGTATGGTCACACGTAACATATTGTGATAACGTTCTGAAAAGAAATTATGAATATGACTGTGTATATAATACTCGTAGCATCGATAAAATACTTAGTTAATACTTTAAAGTAATATTTTATTGATGATAATATAGATAATTTTAGGTTCAAAAAGTTTACAGTTGATTACAAAAACACATAATTATCTCCCGAAGAAAACCGACATAAATTATATTAATATTTTTAATGATTACTGTCGTTGATAGTTGATACATTGTAGATGTATCATACAATTTAAATAAAAGTGAAGCCTTCGTCAACAAATCTGGCCGCAACTGATTCACTGTGCTCTTAATTCCGATCGAAGATTTACAACTTGTTAATAATACCGCAAGTTGAAACCGCACATCCATAAATCAAGATCAGAACTGTGGCTTAAACGAAAATATTCATTGTAATGCTGCGTTTTACTTGGACCGAAGTAGATTTTTGCATCAAGTGAATTTATGATGTAACGGGAGACTCAAAAGTTGATACGTGGACCATACATCACTTAATCTTTTCCTTTATGTTAGGAACACATACATTACAACTGATTTTTTTATTAAGAAATATTTTTTAATTATTAAAAACTGGGTGATGAACACAAAAAAATCAGTGTTATGAATACGATCAGTGTTCATCGTATTTATAAATAGCGATCTGCCCTCGGCTTCGTACAGATGCAATTTTTTCTGCAAATTGTATAGGAATGAGCGATACTCGTAAACGAGGTTCACTAGGAAACAAAATTTGTTGAGTGGTTTAAAAGAAGTTAGCGGAGACACAGACAGAAGCGGACAGTGACTTTATTTTATATGTATACTAGCGTCCAGTTCCCGGCTTCGCATGAGTGCTAAGTATTTTACACGACAGCGACTGCATCACGCGAGTACCGTGGTGGCGTTGCGTTGGTGCGAGAACGCTTGAATTTATTTTCTTGCGAGTAGTTTTCAATTTACGATAACTTTTATTGTGTATTATAATGTGTATAAAATGCTTAAGGTAGTTAACGTATTTAATTTGATAAAGATTAATAAAGTATCTTCTAAATAGCTTTTCCAAATACTATGATCATTTTTTTAGAAGTTAGAATGGGTATAGTAATAGACATATGAAATCTCGGACTATTTTGTATAACTTAAACGGAGTAGGCAGCGTTTGTGATGAAAGCACCAAGACGGATTCCTCAATTATACATCATATTACAACCAATTTACACAAAACTTTAACGAATTATATTCCTCAGGAATCACTGTGTTGACAGATGAAAACTGCATGAAAATCCGTTATACATACAGACACATAGACAGACGTGGTTTTATAATATGTAATGATATATATATATACGTATATATGTTCCAACTTCCTAAATTGCTGAACAACGCCGGGGCAGACTAGACCGCATTAAATTTACAACCGAATACAATCTCTATTTCCGGGGACTCTATACTTAAGTAATAAGCAGATAAGTAATGAAACAAACAAAGCGATTAAAGATAGTGCACGCAGGGGCACAAAGTGAAGCCGTTAAATTAACTTGGTTAATTAGAAACAGCAATAAGGCAGAACGCCCATCACTACACAAATTACACCTGTGTTACTAATCATGTCCGACTCGAATATTTCTCCTAATGGTTGATTTTTTATTTCTAACCGTGTTCAAATTGTATTTATTACAGCCCATCCGTCACCACATTAATGGCTACCGCGCTTTCAGTTTTACCCATCGGATTCTCCACGGTTTAATGAATAAAAATGAAAATTACTACCAACGGATTTTGCAACTTTCTTACTGGGACCTAGCTCGAATTAGTAATATTCTGATATATCATATTGTCTTTCATACTTACTTACTTAAGTATTATTACCTACTTAATATATAACTCAAAGAGTTCACAGGTATATTTTGACGAGTCCAATGGTCAAGTGGGCCTGGGGTCCTAGGGGTCTCGGGTTCGATTTCCTGCAGGGCGAATTTTGAAAATGAACCTTTCTACTTTGGCTCTGGCCTGAATCTGACGCAGGGCATATTCTAATTATTGATAAGTCTGAATCTGCCCAAGTGGCTTTTTTAAAGGTGTATAGGTAGGTACCTACTTATAGTAGTTTCTTAATGGTATTAGTATATGTTTTATTCTTTTATGGTTAAAACTCCTTGTTAGCATGATAAGACTTGTACCGTGTGCACAATACAAACGAATTCATGACACTTTTATGGATATGGAAATATTTTTAAATTTTATCATTAGGTAAGTATTTTCAATATGAGAGAATAATTATAAAATATAATATTATAAACTTTTACCTTTTTTTTTAGAAAGAACAGCCAATGTTTTATGAGCCTGGATATTTTTTGTATATAAAATTATGCACAGAAAAACTTGAAACTTAAAAAGATAATATGTAAGTATTCTAAAATATATGTAATATACTTTTACTAAATAAAGTATTAAAAATATTTATTATTCCAAAATTTCCCTTTTATAAATTTTTTTCACTTCCTGTAAAATTTAATAAATGTAATATTGGTTCAAAAAGTCAAAAAGAAATTTTGTAGTAAGAGTTTGGAGGTGGAACAATGAGGTGTGCGCCGGTGCTTAGGTGAGCTCCGGGGTCACTGCTCTGACCTGCGCGTGGGCGCGCTCGTTTCCGCCCGCGAAACCGAATCATTGCGCCCCACACTCCTAATAAAGAGCATGGCACCCATTCTTTTCATGTTCTACTACTTTTCGAACTGCCGATTAATATTTGAAGCAATTCATAATATTTTTATGTTTGTATTCATTCTGCATTCGAGATTTACATAAATATATGTCGAGAGTTTAAAAATGTTATTAAGAAAAATATAACCGCAATAAAATTGGTTTCAAATAAAATCATTTATAAAAAGGATAAAATAAATTAACTCCAAAAAAAAAAGTTAAGAAAAAACATTTCTTTGTTGGTGAATAATTAAGATTTTATTTATTTAGAATGTGTGTTTGTGTGTATAGTTTTAAAAATTAAATGTGCAATAAAGAAGTAAACATATATGTACTCGTATTATGTGATCTCAATGTAAGTTCTCAAGCAGAAACTTAAGAGCAGTTAAATTGTAACTCTTTATATTTCAATATATTTTACGATGCAGATATAAGGATTTTTAACATTTAATGTCTGAAATTAAATTAATACCAAATAAAGTAACTTACCTACATGACTAAATATTCTCTTAAAGTACCTGTTTTCAAAGTACCTACTTCAATTGGATTACTACACGTTTTGCCTGTCTATTGACTTTCAGTATATCCGAACCATTTAAGACCTTTTAAAAGTTACTCTATTGTTATCAAAATACGACTGTTTTTATCGTTTACATAATTACAGGTACGAAGACGGATAACTGCCGCATCAAGTAAAGAAGACATTATAATCACAGTCTCTATAATAACAGGTGTGTGCCAGTGAAAAAATACATACGAGAGGTCGTAATTTATATTAGTTTGGTTGGACGTTTTAAGAGGTCACGATACATTTAGTGCAAAAGATTTTTTCCGGTTTCATTGTTATTCATCGCGTGCATTGTTCGTACCAGTAGTATCGGAACAATTAATAGTTTAAAACAATTACGTTTACAATGGAGGAAAGCTCCGTTAAGTTACTTTATCAGCGTCATGAGTGGTGCGAGGCTAATGTTCATCCAACATCGCTTCAGATTTCACTGAACGCAACGGTCTTCGAGAGAACGTAATATTGACTGTCTGACTACTGACTAGCTGTCGCATGTGACTTCGTCTGCGTAACTTTATAAAATATAGGCAATGATATTTGCTGATAATGTACTCAGCTTTCTATAGGTGAAAGAATTTTTAAAATCCATTAGTGAAAATCGCATGAAATCCGTGCAGTAGTTTTTGTATCATTGCGAACATACCAAAAGTAACGGGGGACTTTGTTTTATAATATGTAAGGGACATAATATATAATAACACCTAATTACGTATATAACAATAAACGATCATAAATAACAATAAATGTCAAATATTACATGAACATTTTTGTCACCATATTTCATTAAAATTGCGTTAATTTTGTCCCGATCCAACTTCATTTATCTTATTAAGAAACAAGATATGATCAGCAATAAAAACATTGTAAAATATATGATTTTTACATCTGTAGAACTGATGTTCACTAACTAATTCTTAAAAAAATACAGACATCAAGATAAACAAACAAATTCGTCACGGTGTAATTATTAATACCTAATTTATTATTATTCATTGACTTTACTATATATTACTGCGTAGCATTTATTAACTTGTGACATTTATTAACTTTCTAGGATCTATGTCATTATTACTAAAATTCCATGTCTGTCTCTATTTAATATTTATATTATATCTTAATTAATTCCAAACTTCTGATGTTATTTTCACTATTAATTGCAAAAAGATAATACTCGTAGTTAGTTTAGTAGTAACTAGTAACAGGGTACACTGCGTTTCAAAGAAATTTGGGCAGCCAGTAACAAAACCCTTACCGTGAAACAATCACCTAAAGTGGTTATAACTGAATAATTACATTGAAATAAGTATATTAAGTTTTGCTGTAAGATTTTTACATTATTGTAGTTTACGATTTTCGTATAGAAATGCTTTTTAAAAAACCGTAAATGGCCCGAATTACAAAGATGGACTACTTTTTGTATTTTTTTTTACAATTCCTATAATTTCGGGATTGGCCGACAATATCATCATGTCAGCCACAGGACGTCTACTGCCAGGACCATCTATGCAGTCAATCCTAGGCCGTCAATTTACCTACACATTGGTAAGTCAAACTTTTAGAAATATTAATATGATTTGAATAACGGGTAGTTTACAAACGACTGTAAAATTTAGTTATATATAAAAAAAATCTTGTTTTTTTTTTTTCACAAAAGTACATTAATGTGTATTATGTGGGTGTAACATTTAACTAGTCTATATTTTAAACAATGACTCAGTTTTCCATATTGTTACATCTGCGGCAGGCTAACATAAAAAAGGCATTTGCATACACATGTAGGCAATCACAATGGTGGCTTTAATTACTGTTCATTTTTATATGCATTAACATCAGGCGGAAATAATACTAGAGGCTTAAATAATGAACGCGGCAAGAAAGTTACAGGTGGGCGGAATCCTTACTTTCCTATCGATAGAAAAACGATAAGCTAAAAGCTTTCTAATAATCAATGTTGCACTTTCGTGAACGGATTTCAAACGAAATGCAACAAATAGGTACGAGTAAGTATGATTCTTAACTGTGTAGGTACCTAACTACTAAATAAATAGTATGCTTTTGATATGTCAAGTAAATATTTAAAATTTAACTGTGTAGCAAAAAGAAAAACAGCAATAAATATGATATGATTGTCTTAGGGATTAGGTTAACTTTCGTATTGTTTTACGTCAGAATAAAGAAAAAAAAAACGTGTGTTTTACGTGAAAATGTAAGTAACGTAATATTATCTTTGAGCGTATCATATGCAAAGAATTTGAATATGCCATATGACCCAAAAAACAATTGATCCCTTAGCTATCGAGTGGTGTAATTAAATTTGAATGTATAATAGATGATATTTAAATGTGGCTACAACATCAAAATGTATCCCCCGATTTTGTTGTCATCAGTTTTCTGATTTGCCTCCCACTAGGTATATGTATGGAAATTTAGTTATAATGTAAAAGAACTTTTTTTCGTATTTAAATTTAATAGGAGCCAAGCCATCAATATCAATCAATACAATACATCTGTAAGTGTAAGTATTGTATGTAGGTATGTATGTTCCTCCATAACTCTTAAACGAATTAACTGATTTTCATCAGTTAATTCGAATAAACTTGGTAGATAAACATTTAGACGTACAGGACACAGGATAGACTACTTTTTTCTTTTTCAACGCGGACGAAGTCGCGGGTGCCAGCTAGTACTGAATAAAACTGCAACAACAAAACCTACTCCTATTTAGAGATCTGTTTTAGCGAGCCACTGTGTGGACATTATAAGCGAGTTACATGAAGCATATTTTATCTTGTGTCGTTCCGGCATGTAAGAACGCCCCTAGATTTACGAATAAATGGGACGTGATTACTTTTTATGTTTAAGTAGTTCGTTCACATCTCTATTTATGTACGACTATTTATTTATGACGAAAAAATACACCTGTCCCTTGTCCCCAGTATATTTAGTACCAGTATAGATGAGAAAATTAATTTAGATAGAAAACTGAGTGGCGCCATCTTGTTTTTAATTATTATGTTAAGGTCTACAGACAGGCTGATGGTCCGCGTAAGTTGAGGATAAGGGATTAGGAAGGGATAGGAAAATGGGCTCTGCTCTGGCACCATTCATTCATTCATTCATTCATTCATTCATTCATTCATTCACCGAACCATATTTCACGGTGGTCTTCTGTAAGGGGCTGATAGGCGGGCTGTTCAAGATTGCGAAACCTTTAGTACCCTGACATTTGGTTCGATTATATTCTGAAATCAATTAAATATTAAAAATAATTAAAAAAATTAAAAGTGTGAAAATGAAGACTTTACAAGGGGCGGACTTTAAGATCAAACCGCTAACTTATGTCATGGTGTAATAAGAAACTCGAACAAAATCATTCAACCGAATAGACGCCCACTTACATAGATTAAGTATTTAGACTAGGACGTAACATAATAACCGATTCGTACAAGTTATTTATTATTGTGCGCACTATAGGTATTGTCGAGACGTACTCTATCCGCCTCGTACTCTCCATCTATCCATCTATATAAAGTCGCAGAGAACTTTCATAAATGCTTTTGTAGTTAGCGTTTACACTCCAATATTTTTTGGCACCAGGCCCATTGTATGCAAATGAAGAAATGAATGTTTTCACTGCAACAAAACACGAGTAACGGTTCCTTTAAGTGAAGATTTGTCGGTCAATAATAATTATCACCGACTTGTAACAAATCCACGCGCTTGTTTGGTGCTCTCGCTTATCGTTTTGATGAAGCGTGCCGAATGTGATGAATGTCCCACCTACACGTGTGCGTTTAAACATTATTGATTCCAATATGTTTTCATTTAAAGGTTAAAGGTTTTAATCTTCTATTGAACATTGTTTCGTTGAATGCCGTCTTTCACCAAAATACCTTACAGGTAATAAATTTGAACTTTTAATGAGAAAAATTTCAGTTCCTTACTGAGACTATAGTTAAAATAACAAAAAGAGTGAATAAGGGTACCAGAGCCCGTCTCTTTCTAATAAAGAAAGTAAGAAAAAGAAATACCCTTCCTCATCTCCTACTAAGATTGGCCGCGCACTTGAACGACTAGTCATAGTACCATTTTTAGAAGCTAAAACTCTAGTAGAGCTCTAGAATAATGCTATTAACCAGAAGTGAGTAAGGGATGCCAGAACCCATTACCATCATCCCTACTTTATCCCTTATGTTTAATCCTTCTATGGTCGGCAGCGCACCTGCAGAACCTATGGCGTTGCTTGTGTTATAGGCGACGGTAGCCACCTACCATCAAGTATACCGTCAGTCTGTTAATGTTTGTCAACCTGAACATAAAAAAGTCCGCAAAATATGTACGATTATTTCAAGATTTGCAGCACTCATTTTGCACGCTACTGTAGATAAATATAATAATAAATACTTTATGGATGTCAGATAACATTGTTGATAGTAACGGGTCAGAAAAGCACTAAAAACCAATAAATAAACTTAATAAAATATTGTTCTGACCCACAGTGGGTCAGACGGGCACTTTAAAGTGAGTCCAAAGGGCATTTTTATTCAGCGGGTCAAAACTAGTGCGATTACTGAACGCGGGCGAAGCCGGGAGCGAGCCACTAGTAATAATATAAAAATATATTATTATTTTCAGATGCTAATTTGTTTGCTGTCATTACTTTCTGAAATATTATGACTTGTGGCGAATCAACAACAATTCTTGTCTACCTGTTGTGAATTTACATATTTTTTTAACGACTGTGGCAAAACAAATTTCAATGTATGGAAATTCAAAAGTATGGCAAATCAACAACTGTGGCAAAACAACAACAAGCCGTCAAAAGGGTCCGAAGCCGATGAATGATAGGAGTCGGATGGTCTGCCCATTTATTGTGCTGCGGATAAAAGTTTCTCTGCTATAACCGATTCATATTCATCCAAATAATATAGAAGGAAATAAATGTGTCCTTCTATTAAGTTACGTGACGATGAGTTGGTTCTTGCGCGCGGTATCACCGTTTCATCGCGGATTCTTTGTGATCTAACGGTGCGATAAAGCGGAAGAAATGATAATTTCGTCAAGTAAGAATGATATGGAGGCTGCGGCGTGTCGGTGGCGGTGACCAGCGACTGATTCAATTAACGATTGCGTTCACTTGTCGCCGTATGCGGGAGCTTACCGAAGTGGTCTCGTCATGATGGCGTACGCCTTATGCGATGATACGATCTACTTTTCAACCGAGACAATGTCGTGATGTTTTAAGCTATGATCTAGAAAGTAAACGGTTGATGTTTTTAGGTTACCATTGTTCGACCTTTAATTAATACATTCATAAGAACTTGTTGCGTTACATTTTTAAAAGTATATATAGATATATACGCAAACATCTCTTTCAATGCGATGTCATCTAATGAGTGAAAGAATGAAATATATATATTTATATATATATACAATATAATAAAAGAAATATAAGAAACGCATCAAACTACTACAACATGGAACACGCGTGCCATACACAACGAATTTTATGGAACATTTAAAAGTGACATATGCGTAGAGCATGAACTGTCATTTATAACGAAACAAACATAATAATAAGTACGTAATTTAAAGAAAATGTGACTTTACGTCCACCCATTAGAGTTTAAAATGAAATAGTAGAAGTTGATCGTTACTACCTTTTACCATTGACGCGTGAAAGCAAGAGTCCGCCATGATTCTGTCAAAGGCGTTCTTTTTATGTTCCCCTTTGGCACTTGTGACGCTAATTCCATTGTAGTATTTCGATGAAGAAACGTTATAATGTGTGAAAAGGCTTTTTGAATTATTAACTTATTCTTTTTAAATAAAATAAAAAAGACAATGCCTTAGCGGAATGCTACCCCATACATACGGGGTATTATTTCACGGTGGTCTTCTCTCTGTAAGGTGTTTTACTGTATTTCATACATCGTAAGTAACTCGTAGTGTGTAGGTTATATATAAAGAAATAATTTGTATTGTGCATAGGTCTCTGTCAGCCACAGATTTCCTCTTGATGAAAAAGTATGGCATGTTGTCACGCTATTGTAATCCACTACCGGCTTTATGCAAGGCTAAAAATTATAGCTACAACTCTCTGATTTATGAAACGAAATATTGACATTTAACAAATATTGTGTTTTTTGTTTATTAGTTATGTATTTATTTGTATTGGATAATTTTCTTATAGTTGTGTTTTGTGTTCAATGTTCATATGTTTTTTTAAATACAAATAAACTTAGCTTTCTTTCTTTATTTCTTTCAATTATCTTTGCAAAAACTTTTAAAAACTTAATTCAAGTTTGTATTGTGTAAAGTAATATATATTTGTTACCGACCGACATCTTACGAAGTGGCTTGTCTCAGTGATGGGCTGCTATTATTATTTTAAAATGCTTAAAATATTTGTAACGGTCTTGAGATTATTATCTGTCATCATTATCCGATTAAATGCTTACTCTAATTGATGGAGTTGGAGAGTCTACGATCGACCGTAGAATGTTAATTTAAGCGGCAGTTTGCAAGTTTAATAAAATTGATTTTTTAATGTATTATAACAATATCGAGTTAATATTTTTTGCAGTTTTTCATTTTAATTGATTAAAGAGTCAAAAATATTCCTCAATGGATTCTCAGCAGGTTCGTAGTTCTTTCATGAGTTTTATCATGAGTTTTATCAAATTGTATAGATAGATTATTATTATTTTTTGTCGAAAAAATGTATTATATTTTTTTAAATGCACAAAATACGCTCTTTTACGCCAATAAAATGTTAACTTGGCCACTATTTGAGTAAAAATTATCTAATCATATGAACCATTGCTTGATGATGCATGTGGAGAGAGGCAAGTCTCAGGTTCTAATAAAATAAATTAATTAAAGTTAAGTCTGTGTTTGTGTATAATTTTTATGTGTACTAACTTTCGTAAGATGTCTACTAACACTTTGGGTCCAAGTAACCCGAATAAAGAACTTTATTATTATTATTATATACTGTTCTTAATAACAAATAGGTATATTTTTCAATCAAATGTACTTTAAAAATATCATAGAGTTGGGAGGTTATCGCTTTAAGTTTACTTGTTGGTTGACGTGTATATTACTGTGATTCAAGTTATAATGTTAATCGTCTTTAGTTTCTTTTTTTTATTAATTAATTCAAAATTCTTTAATTCATCCTTTAATGCAAATCATACCAAAAAATTCAAACCTGTTATGGTTGATTTGTATTTTTTCGAATTTTTGTAGAGAAAACAATGTTACAGATATTAAAAAAGTTCAAAGTTGATACTAATTGCAAATAATGTCTTAATTATTGCATGATAAAATTTGTTTCTCTCTTTTTAAAACTCATTTTTAACTCAGGTGTTGTTTATTTTTTACTACTCGAATACGGCCTTCATGAATTATACACGCAAACCATCCTCAGAAATTCCTCTTTCAGAACCATATCCATTCACAACTTTCCAAGATTAGCGCATACATAGACAGACAAACAGTGAAAGAGGAGAACTTTACTTGAATGCTGTAAAAATCTTACCCAAGCCCTCAAGTTAGGTGATATTTAAAAACTTTCCGTGGAGTTAAAATCCTAGAGTCTATGGCGTAAGTAATCCCTTTAAGGATAGACGGTACATATGGTTTATTGATGTCAAATTGTCAGTGTTTCGTCACAGCAAACGTAAATTTGTCCCAGGAGATGTATGCGGGGCGTCGACCAGTAGCCAAGTGCAATTATTGTCTTGTCACTCTGCGGAAGTTACGCGCGCTATCCATAGGAAAATATTTGCATTACTCGTATATGTGCGGTTACAAGTCCCGAGAATCCTCATATTGTGCACTTTGCTCGACGTTTGTAACAATCAACTATAAACTTGTCGAGATTGGTCAATTAGGCGGTTGATGCTCAACTTTGTTAGGACCTTTTCCGCATAGAAGACTGGTTGGAAATACGGCCTTATAAGTAGAGGTTTAGAATGAGATTGATTTCTTTGTACTTATTATTGCAATGTTACACAATTTAGTCCTTAAAATGTTTTTTTGAAAAAATATTTAATGTAGGCACAGGCACGGCTCGTTCACGATTTTACAGATTTGTTATATGTAAGACTAGCTGGCGCCCGCGAAAAAGAAAAAAGTAGCCTATCCTGTGTCATGAACGTCTAAATGTTTATCTACCAAGTTTCATGAAAATCAGTTAATTCGTTTAAGTTATGGAGGAACATACATATACATACAATACCTACACTTACATTTATTATTAGTATATTGATTGATAATAATTATTATCTTCTAATATTTATATCTTTGTTCTAATATCTGACATCTGCCTACTTTATATTCTGACATAATTATGCTAAATATTTAATAAATGTTTTAACACCTTAGAAAAAAAGGCGCGGGCGAAGTCGCGGATAAAAGTTAGTTAACGATATATACCTATAACAAGTAGGGTAGCTCTATAGGTAAGAAAGCTGCAACTTAAGAGCGGGCATAAAGAGAAATAGCCAATCCTAGATTTGAATTTTATCTAAGTAAACAAAGTCTATTTTAATTAATTTTTTTAAATAGATAAATACATTATAAATGAAAGCGACGTCTGTAACAGAAAACATAATACAATGAAATTTTCTCGATAGAAAAAAATCACCAAGTGAGCTCTCATTTCCATCGATTTTAGTTTTATTTTCAAAATGACACACATTACAAAGCTAAAAGCGTATCAGTAATTTCACTTCACATATTATCTAAGGCTGTATGTAACAATTTTTCATTTGACATTGTAGTTTACGAATAATTAATATTTAATACTTTTGGCACTTATAACATTTTTATTGAGCGAGTTGCGCTATCTTCCGTCGCATGTTGTGCGTAGTTCTACGTATTTTGTGTCACTGTCATGTCCAAGGGGCCACGCGGGTGAAATTACAAATTTTGTTTGCTTTATACCCATTCTTAAGTCTTTGTAATGAGTACATCTTATAATAAGGTAATGGGCATAAGTCAGACAAATAAGTATGCGGTGTTACTTATCATAATAACCTGTGGAGCTGTAATTTGTTTTTGTAAGGAGGATGTCAGTGACGATGACGTCACTAGACGCGTGAGAGCACTCGTGGGCGGGACTATTTTGACTTTTGGTAATTACACTCGGACACCTTAGATGGACAGGTAAATGAAATAGGCAATTATGTTTCATCATAATGTTGTTCTTATTTTCGCCTCATAAGCTTAACATAATACTCAACTGACGCCTTTTTAAATGAGGACAAGTGTGTTGTAGTGTACCCACCGACTAATCTGATTCCTACTTTTATGGCTGCACGTTCATTGTTACAAAAAAGTCCTTTCTGATAAAAATAAGAAGAATGTAAGCGTATTTGTTAACTTTGTTATCTGTATTATCTAATCTATATTAATATTATAAAGATAGAAGATTTTTATATTTGTAATAAATAAACTCAAAAACTACTGGACCGATTTTGAAAACATAGGTTATATTTTATGTTACGCGAGAGATTCGCGTACAAAAGCTAGTTTTAAATATACGAAAAAAGTATTATTATTTTTAAGTTCATGTAAAGATATTTAAATTCATGCAATTCGATTACTTGAGTAAAAATAGTGGAATTAAGTAAAAATAATTCTGTAAGAAATTGAATTATAACAATCTAATTATATTCGGACAATACATCAAACAGTATTGTGACAAACAAGTTCTAATAGCAGGGCACGCTGCATTTCGTAGGCAGCCAGCCTCTTACAGAAGACTACCTCGAAATAATAGCATTGCTTGTATTATAGTGATATGTCGGCTACAAGATTACTAAGAATCAAAAGTATGTTGACACCCATATTGTACGTTGTGCCATATTTTTTTTTTAAAACAAAGGCTAAAAAACTAAGCAAAGCTCATACAATGGGTACATACAATGTAAGGTTAAATTTAACGACAATCACGTAACTATTTTTGTAGTAACAATTGAGTGTTGGGCTATTATAAAATTCGATTTCTAAGAATGAGACACTTGAGATATTATCGGGCCAATAATTTATTAACCAAATGAGGTGAACAACTAAACAAGATTGTTCAAATATTGTGTCGTATCGAACTCCTTTGTTTTACAACGTAAACAATGTAAAAGGTCAACGTGAAATCGTTTAACTTTTTTAGATCACAAGAGCTTTCACTAATTCCAAATTGCCCCATCAAATGATTCTTTTGTTTGCAACTCCGTTAATGTTTGAACAGGTTTTTTTTGTATCAGTAGGGTTTCTATATTAATGTATTTAAACTCGCTTGTTTTTTTAAACATGAAAGCAAGATGGGCAGGCAGAAAATCTACTGGAATAGATATCGTATATTGAACACTAGAACAAACCTAGTAGATCACACAAAAAAGGTAGATAAAGGAACTTAAGAGTAGAGGATAGGGTGATGTGCTTTGGCAGACAATCTGGGCGGGTTACAATAAATCATCTTCCGGCTTACTTACCCAGAATCTATATATTCAACTTAAGTGTCATGTTTCTCCAGCATCCATCCAGCACATCCAGCAGTGTCTCATCTGCATCTGCATCCAGCACTGCTGGATGTAGGCCTCTCTCTAAGGTTCGCCACCACGCACGGTCTTCTATCTCTCGAATCCAGCCGCTTCCCGAGAAGCCTTCAAGGTCGTCTGTCCACCCACAGATGTCTTAAACATTAAAAAGAAATAGGACAAGTGTTTAAAATTAATATTGAAAGTTAGGCATAAAACTATTTTGTGAAAATAATATAGCTTTTCTGGCATTCTGGCAAATATGTTGTACAGGGCCGCGGGCCCACGGTGGATCCCGATTGCTTCTGAACGATCCTGTTGGAAATGGGGGAAGCCTTCTACGACTGAGACGATAAAGTTTTTAAACATGCGTCTAAAATTATGTCAAAACGTACTTACTTTAAAAATGCCGCGTAATAATGTAGAAGTAGGTAAGTGTCACCTCAGAATAATTCATATTAAATTGTTGCTAACAAGTTACATGATAACAAATTGATTGCAATTTGTTGCCTAAAAGGTTACCCAGCACTTATGACGTCATGCGCTATCGTTGGTGCTTTGATTGATATAAAAATATTTTTGCAATATTACAATAATTTATTCATTAACTAATTAAAATTATGAAATTAATATGTTTTCCTGACTACATTTTTTATTGTGATTACAAAGCGCCAGATGTATCATTTAACGTCCGTTTACACAACTTACAATTATGTTACATCCAGACCACATTAACAGGGATTGGGGTGGATGAAAGGGCAATTTATTACGATTTTTGAGAAGTCATATTTTCTTATGTAATTAGTTGGTGCAAAAAAATAAATAATAGGGGCATAGCTTTAGCAAAACTAGATTTTATGACAAAAAATGTTTGCTCTAGAAGGATTATCCAGGGGGAAAACAAGGGATTACATTTGTATGGAAAAACGCTGCTAGCGTTACCTCTTAAAGAATTTTTTACAACCAATAATTAGAATTATGAATTAATCGCCAAGAATCTTATTAAGCCATTCGAATAAGCTCAAACACGTATCTAGGTACTGTAAGTTGCTAAGGAGATTGGGTATCTCGCAGACTATCTGATGCTGCAGCATCAGGCCAAGGTGCCGAGTCACGGAAATACCACCAAAGTAACAAGTACACCCAATTTCAAACCAATCGAACCTATGGAAGTTTGTGACATCCCTTCGTCAACTAGGAAGTGAGATGATCTACAAACGCTTGAAGAGGTCTTCATAAATTTAGATTCAATCCCGTCAAGTTTCAAAGAAAAAAGGATCAGAATCTGTCCATCCGTTTAGACGCTATGATCCCACACATAAGTACAATGTCAAATTTATAAAATCCCTCTTTTGCGTCGGGCGTCATGGGTTAAAAAAGCCAAATATTGGTATTCTTTGTTTGCGTTACGACGTACAGATTCCTAGTTATAAATAGTTTATAGTGATTTAGATAGTTGGTTGTAGTGGTATGTCGCTGCAGGCAGTCGCGGGTCGTGCGCGTGCGACGACCGATGATCAATGCCCCGCAGCCGCCCAATCACAGCCACACGATCCATTTCAATCTATCTCATTTTCACTTCATTTACATATTCCATTTTGCATTTTCACAGTTACGACATTTGTAACTACGTCAATTCACATTTTCTTTCATTCGTAATTTTTGCGCTTTGTCGCTATTCTCCAATAAACTGTTTGAATCGAACAAAGAAACGTGAAACCTACTAGCTAACATATAGCTAGTTTTATATACAGACGCACTTCATGTGTGAGCGACCGTGTACCTAATCGAAATCTATCCAGTTTCTAAGAAACAGAACAAAGAGTCGCGTGTTTCGCCAATAGCCCACATTTATAACCCGATTCCTGACATTCTGAGACAACCGTTAAATTTTTTGTTATGAAAGAAAAGTTCGTTTGGCATACTACATAATTATATGAATTAAATCGAGTTAGTTGTGAGGACTTTGAAATAGTTATGACAATAAGCTTTATTGTTCAGTTAATATTATTCGTAAGATAAAATTTAGAAATATAGAAGCGCTTTCAAAATGAAAGTTAAGTATCTAATTAACTTCTCTTTTTAAACTTTTTTCGTAGTGACTGGACACACTGCGTGCCGCAATCGTAAAATGGTTAGGCAACCCGTCTGTCAGCTAATAACCATCCAATTAGTATTAGACGACAAACAGCACGTATATTTCGCTGCATTTTTGATTGTACTTGATGGTGGTAGATGGTAGATTACCTTTGCCTATTAACATAAGTAACGTATATTATAGAGGATATGCATTGCAAGTGCGCTGTCAACCTTGACAGGACAAAAGATAAGAGATAAGGAATGTCATCCCTCACTCACCAAAATATAAAAGCAGACCAGTTGTTATTTCGCTGTGGTCTTCTGTATAGGGTTACTGCAATCAGAAAGGCAACCAATTTTATGAATGCTAATACAGTGTGTCCTTCCACTACTAAACTGGTAAGTGGTCAGAAGAAAAAAATGAGAAATAGAAAAAAAAAAAAAAAAACGTATCCCCACGTTGTCAACCGTTCGAGTATAGCTTTGAGTTAAAAATATCTAAGTGACATAAAAACGTGCACTTCATTTAAAAAAAATATCTAAATATTATGTTACTATGTAGAGGTATGTCGCTACAAGAAATAATGTTTCGAAGAATTTTGAAAATATTTGTCAAACGTTAACTCCGAAGTCACTACAGTATTTGGTTATGCAGGAAGTCTATGTACATAAATCAGATTAGTATAGTAATGAGCGATAAAATAAATCAAAACAACTTTAAATTCATGAAACTTGAGTTGAACAAATTTTTTTTTGTAAGAAGTAATTTTTATTGTTGACAATTTATGGTGTGTATTGTTTGAGGAAAATGCGTTTAAGACTAGGACTAGTCTTCTAGTCACTAAGAAAGTGAGAGCAACCTAATAACCTATGAATAGTGGCAATATTACTAAAAAAATTGTAGCTTCTCGGACATAACAAAAAAACAATCAAAGTAGCCGATTAAAACGATTAATAAGTTTAATAAAAAATGTAGTTGTCGCTGAAAATTTGCATTAAGTGTTTTTTGGGCAGTAATTTTTTTTCTTAGGAAATATATTTTTTGAAAGAATTTAAATATAGTCTATTATGCACTGTATGTGTATAAAATTTAATTTTCCAATAAGAAGTCAAATTAGTACAAAATCTGTTATGAACATTATGAAAGTGAATATTTTCGTTGGCATTTATTATGGAAATAGCTTGAAGGAGATAACATACTTTTAACTCTTTAGGCGCGTAAAGCCGCGAGCGAAAGTTAGCCATAAATGAAGTTGTTATTTAAGATATTATTTTAATTGTATAGGTTGAGAGATCAGGTGCACAAAACAGTTAAGTGAGACATTCACCGAGCGCACGGTTGCTCATAGCGATAGCGTATTCGATCCCGCGCCGCAAGTTAACTATATAGATCTTCCCACGATTTATGTTCAACCACCTTCCTTTTCTTCTACTACGGACCACCGACTAGACTATGTGGGAAATAAAACAGCGAACGTTATTGACTAGAACCATCTATTGTTAATTATATTTTAACCCTTACAAAACTAACACAATTTCTTTGAAGTGACACTATATCTATAGACTGCTTGTGACTGTTTATAATCAATATATTTTAATATTTTTTTTCTCTCATTTATCTATAGGTTTAATACATTGGATGTTACTTAGAAATCAAAGGATGACAATTTGTTTGATTTCTGTCTCGTTGGAGGCCTTGTAATAATAAACAAATAAATAAATTAATAGGTAGTGTAACTTAATACGTAAAAGTACAATTATATGTAACGTTGTTATAATCAGTTGAAATGTTGCTTATTTTTAGCATGTGGGAAATTTAAATGCTAGGGCGAATACGCATCCATCGGCCTTTGTTCTAACTCATCACTTTGTAATAGAGAAATGTCTAACTGTAACCAAATTACACATTCTAACGATAGATAAGTATTGTTACGACAATGACCCTTCACGCGTTTCGTTTCTCTAGTTAAACTAATTGCCTATACCTAACGTGATTTATTAAATACGATTCAGTTTGAATAATGATTCTTAAACCGTTAAACGCTATTAATTAATATTGTAATAGATTTTATAATAATGTATAATTTTAATAAAATATTTAGATTGTTTAAGAACAGAATAATAAATTTTAATATTGAAATTTTGTGGCGAATGAGAAAGAGACTTTTTTTATTATTGTTAAAGACTTTGCGACTCGTTACAGGCTTCACACGGATGCAATTTTTTTCTGCAAATTGTATACATAAGTCTCTATCATTGATCCATTATTGAAAACCGTATTAAAATAAAAATCATTTAGAAGAATTTACAGAAAAAAATTCAAGTTAATGAAAGAAATGTTTACAGTCAGTTAATAGTAAGATACAAGAAGAGCTCGAAAATAGAGACGCCACTGCGTACGTAAAAATATGAGGTTATAAAATGGTGCCTGTCAATTTGTTATACCGATACATTTTAAACATTGTTGCAAAGTCTTCTTCATTTCGAACATGAACTGTTTCTGGCTTACGCAATCTGCGATTCTGTATCGATAAAACTGAACGTGACTTAGCCAACTCTGTTACTTAATACGATGGCTGCACGGCCAATGGTTCACTTTTAACACAAAAGAAGTCATATTACGCCTCAGGCAGTTTAAATTAATTATCAATATTCAATTATATCTGCTGTTGTATGTACACATGTAACATCAAACATATTATTTTAGAGCATAATATATCCTTGAAATTTTCTGTTTTATTATTTTTTGTAATATACTTTTTCTGGCAACAAAATTGGCAGGAACATGCTTAACCGGCTACGAAAAACAAATTTTTCTTTACTCTTTCAAAATTAGTAATTAAACAAAAAGTTTTATTCATTGTTGTAACTAAGAAATATTACGTTATTCATAACTAAAAAATACAAAATATTTATCATGGATTAAATTGATTTATTAAAAAGAAAATACACTAGAAACTGAACTGCATTTTTAGATTTATTATAATTCCAATTACTGTATTACCTTCTTGTTTAATACTAGCTGGTGTCCGCGACTTCGTCCGCGTTGGAAATTAAAAGATCTTACACTTTTTTTTAAATCGAATGAGTAGTTTCGAAGATTACCTCCTACATACAAATTCTTGTACACTGTTCATATACATTCAAGACGTGAGTGGATGAAGGTGGTATGTCCCATAATTCCAATTTTGAATAAATCGAGGTTAAAGTTTTACTTTTAATTTTTGAGATAAGTTGCCACGCAACTGATTTTTGTACTAAATTATGATGCAAAGTTGTGTAAACAACCTAAAATATTAATGGTATGATAGCAATTAAACACTTCTATTATTTAATAAAAAAAAAGTGAACATAGCTCCCTCTTCCATTAACACAAGTAAACTCTTCTGCACTCTTTGCTTTTTAAAATTAACTGTACATAACACCTCTTTCAACTTTTTATTTTCCAAAAATGTCTTAAATCGACACACCTTCATCCAATCACGTCTTCAATTATTACACTTTGTTTGATCGGACAGCATCGGAGAATGTGAATTTCACGAGGCGTGTAACTAATATGCGCGAGTGGGGTAGTTCTAGAGTTACGTTCCGGTATGTATCGTCGCCGCAGTAACTGTTGTCGCCTGTGGTCGCCACCGCTAGGCGGTGGATGGCGGTGGTGTCCCGCTAGTCGCTCGAACTCAAGAGCAAAACCTGACACTCACTAATTGGAGTACACTGCCGACACGTGTCGGGTTCGTGGCCGATTTAATGCGTACCCTCAGCTTTCTATTATTGCATTTACCGGTTGCGACCTGTAATCAACATCTTAATATTAACTGACTCTGTTCATTGTTAAAGGATTTTAGAAATGTTAAACTACCAACTCATTTAAGACTTCCATTAGAGAAACAAATTCTACTCGTACTAGCCCATTCTTACAACAAATTCTACGATGTCCTCTTATTAATTCATCCGGCAATGCGTGAAATAACAAATAATAAATGAAGTAAATAAATAAAAATATACTTATTAAAATTCCTAACAATATGCATAAAACTAATTGTTAAACAGCCATTACTCCCACGAAGTGAAAAAAAAAAAAAAAAAAACCACTGAACCTTTAAGTTAAATAAATATGAAGTGTGAATTAATTGCGATTATAATCTTGGACGCGATAGAATCGATCTTTTTGTTTGAATTCAAGATCGGCTAATGTTTCAGAGTTTGATTTGGCTACGTGATAACTTGACTGATGGTTGGTTTCTTTCACTAATTTAGTACTCATTTATTTTATATGCCACCTCTTAAGTTAACTTACAAAGGTTTTTTTGGTACATTAGTTAGTGCCTACTGGTGCATAGGTACATTTTTGATACAAATATTGGCAGTACACTGTCACAGTGTCAATTTGTTTGAATATATTTCTCAAATAAATAAGTCGTATTTATAAAACAAAAATTAAAATTAAAATACATACATTCCAGATCGTATAGTAACGATATGTCATAACTATCGGTGTGATTGATTTCCTCATTTAATTTTTATCTGAGACTCTTTAGATTTATTAAATAATAAAAACACTATTCTATAGTATTATAGTATATTAAACATATCAGAAGATGTTTTATGATGCAAGGCGTCTAAAGCAAGTAGTGTATTCGAGTCCATGACTAATTTAAACAAAAACTCAAAATGAATTTAAAAGTATATAAAGCACTAATAAACTAATACAACAGCACTGGCTGTGAGGTCTAAATTAGAGGATGGTAAATTTTACCGAGAAAAGTGAAGCTTTAGGATTTTTTTTTTTTATTTATGATTTAGTCCACATAACGCGATCGTTCGAATTCGCACAAATTTGGGTAAACTTTGAGCTTATATGAACAATTTCTTTGTTTAATTTACAGTATTAAATACTCATTTAAATTTAAATTTAGATGATCATGTGCATTCCAGTGGCAGTGGAATGAATAAAATAAAATCATATATGTGATACCGTATATTAGTGTGTATACCGCCCGTACGATATGATTCTCATTGGCGATTTGGCGCGTCGCGTTTCGCCTCGGTCGCAAATCGCGCAAATGGCTGCTGATCTAAATGTACGACTCGATAAACATGACACTCTACACTTTAATGCGAACAGTTCGACATAAAAATCATCCCTTGATCATTTTAATTGCGACAGTGCTATCTGTAATGGGAACAGAAACCTTTAAGTTCATTCCAATAAAGTACACCGCATTCACTGCTCGGTAGTTTCACGCGCTATTAAACTTAAAGGATCGTCATACGTACCTGCGAATTCTATTAAATAAAAATGAATATATTATTATAAATCTTTGATATTGACAATATCTTTGATATATGTGCGAGTATGAAACGTGGCTTTGGAATAAAGCTCAACGTCGCTCAACGAGCTATGGAGACGGATGTGCTCAGGGTTACTGTGTGAGATCCGTAGAGAAATGAAAGTCACCGACATAATCCGGCAGATTAGTAAGTTGAAGTGGTAAGGTTGAAAGTTGAAATGACGGTCCTTGGTACAGTCGGCCGCAAAAGTGCAAAACAACTAAACACTCAACGCGCCATAAGTCGTTGTCATGACTAGAGAACAAACTAAACTTCACGTACAAACGATCGTAAAAAGCTTCAGTAAGTAGGTAAGTAACTAAGTTGAGTGTTCAGTTGTTTTGCACTTTTGAATATGTTAATTGACTTATGCGGCCGACTGTACCTAGAAAGCTTTCAAATTGAGCTCTAATAAGAGCTGCAGGTAGATCCAGGTTTCTTCCGACATATCTTATTAGAACATTTCCTAGATCTTGTGGACGTCCTCCGACTGAAATTATGATGATGATGACGAAAATATAAGTTATGCTGTATGCTAACATATGCTATGTATGTTCTATTCTGCTTAATTTTTTCCGTTGTTTCCGGAAAGCTTTTCCAGAGGTCATTCCCATATTCCCTTCTTGTTTTTTTGCCTTTTATTGCGTATAAGTGACGGCGACACACCGTCCGTCTAGTGAAGTTTGGTGTCAGCTTGCTTACACTTTCTCAAAGTGGTCGTTTGCTTGTCTAGAAAAAATCCCGTAAAAATTAATATGTTATCATTACAAAATATGGTATTCTAACTATATTCATGAGAGCATGTAGAATTTATAAGGTTTCTTACTGTGTTCGTGTTGGAGGTTGCATGCATATATGAGTATTATATTGTTATGAACCAAACCTAGTTTTAATTTTTTTTTTGCCTATGTTGTTGTGTGTCCGATGTAAACAGAAGTATTGTTTTGATAAATTCATCTTTTTGTAATTAATCTTTTATACACTCTGCTACAGTTGACAAAAGTTTCTATATGCTATAAGGAATATATTATTATTATTAATGCTGCTAACTGAGTTGCATCTTGTATGTGATTCAGTTGGTTAGGTATGTTGATGAATTGTATTTGTAATATTATTATTATTGTAATTATATAATGTAAAATGTAAAAGTTTATAACTGGATCAGATTTTATTTTAAATAATATTATAATATAATTTATTTGTTATAGTAAAATGTAATGTATATGTATTGTTGTGTTGGCGTGAATTAAATGTCTAAACAAACCATTAGTGGTTTACAGATATTATAATAATATTGTGTTAGATAATAATAAATAAATAAATATATTTTGTTGAAAAAAATTATGACAACTAATTGCTGTGCAGTGATTGTAGGACTATTTGTTAGTCTATTAGCGATTCTATTTCTATAACAATTCATATTTTGTAATACCAAACAATAATATTTCGAATCCATATTTTAAATAAGGAACTAGAGTAGATTTTAATCAATTCAACTCTATGGTCTAAATCCGTTAGGCACTGGCAATAATAGATCACGCCGCAGTCGTAGCGGCGTCAATATAACAAGAGCGAATATTTTTGAATAACTAACAAATATTTTAAATATCGAATAAAGCCATCGACAGAAACTAACGAATGTAGCTACCATAAAAAGACCTTCACCGTTGGTATTTTAATCACATGTTTCGTTACAAAATAGAATTGTTTGAGCGCTCCACATCTACTCTTATAATATGGTAGAGATATATTTGTGTTTATTTGGGATCGTTTGTGAATTGCGATATCGGTAAATCATTCATACACTTTCTTATTGACATATTGATAACATGTTTTCGATCCATCAGTCATTCATGGAAAATTTGTATACATATTAAGTAGTTGGTGGACTCGAATTTTTTAATTCTCGGTAAAGATAAAAACTATGCATTCATTGATATTTAACGTGGGGTGGTTACGTAATAGGTATTTTGATGCAACGCATGCACAAAGAGAAAATATTGTGTAACTCACGACTTTGCAACATTAATACTATATGGTGGCATGTGCCCATTTTAACTATAGGCACGGTATTATATTGGTTATTTTAAACATCTCACAATGCATCTTACATCAGAGTCACCCTCCTAAATAATAATCATTATAAAAATAAATAAAATTGCATAAAAAATAGTGATGTCAATATAAAATAGTAAATTTTTAAAGTGCATTTCACAGTTATTTGTGTAGCCAGCCATTAATCAGAACCTTACTTACAGTAGACCACCATGAAGTAATAACATGTGTGCTATTGTGTTTCAATGAGTGAGTAAGGTATGCTACAGCCTATTTTTCTGTTCCCCTTTCCAATCCCTATCCTTAATCCTACTATGATCTGCAGTGCACTTGCAGCACCTGTGGCGTTGCTTGTGTTATATAGGCCACGGTAGCCACCCTACCATCAAATGGTCCATCAGCCTGTATGACGAGCTTAACATAAAAAAATAAAGGTTTTTCTGGAATTCATAATATTATTTTCATACTAGCTGGTGCCTGCGACTTCGTCCGCGTTGAAAAAGAAAAAAGTAGCCTATCCTGTGTCCTGTACGTCTAAATATTTATCAAGCAAGCTTCATGAAAATAAGTTACTAATTCGTTTAAGTTATGGAGGAACAAACATACATATATACATTCATATAGAAAAAAAATTCTAAAAATCGTCAATTTAGTTTCAGTGTCATGTATGGAGCCTATAAACACGATATCTCTGAAAACAAAGTAACTTACTACATGACCAACCCACATATTTATTATTAGTACTGATGATTGAGTATTGATGATTAAAAAAAAGCACAATTATTAATTTTTCTGGTTTGTATTTTTATTTCATTGAGAGGTAACTTCGGAACCGAACATGAATGTTTATTTAAAATTTTAAAATAGATGCTAAAATATTTTAAGGTACTGGTTATTTGCTATTATGCAATTACATGCAGCTTTTATGCAATATTTGTTGTATTTCTTCCCCCGATTGTACATGTTGAACAATATATATTGCTAAACATTGTCGATCATTATTTTGTTTATATTTATTGTAAGCCATATTATACATTGAAGCTTACAGTCGCGTGTCCGTACAAAATACGACACAATGTTCCGCTAGTTCGATTGTTGATTTGCGGTTTCAGTCCCACATATAGATACACAATAAAACACAAAACTTTATATAAACATCATCGGTTCGATTTTACATTTAACCATTGACCTTAACCGCAGTTGTTAGGATCTAGATTATTTGTCATGCTACAAATAAGCTGTTAAAACACATTTTTGTACAGTTTTATTAATAAAAGAAATAATTAAATGGTGAAAATATTTTATATTTCTATACAGAAGTTTATAAATTGTGAGTTGTGTTTAGTTTATAACCGTTTTGTGACACTGTTTTACTATATACAGTATTATACAGGCTTGCATGCCTAGTGTGTGTTTTCATAGCCAATTAACTGAAATATAATATGTTATTGTAAACAAATAAATAAATAAATAAAAAAATATGATAAAAACTATCCAACTAGTCGATTCACTTTTACATTGTACCAAAGCAGGTGATCATTATCCATTTTTTAAAGTTATAAGTTATTTTACAAATTTATATAATACACGTCAATAAACATTGAATAATTACCTATATGGCAATAAATGACTTTTTCCTGAAATATACTTAAGAAGCTCATATCATGATTTAACTTCAGAGATTAGTCATTTAACCGTAAACTTTGGAACTGCATGACTTAAAAAAATAAGGTAAATTATAGTTCTAATTGATTACTCTATTTTCTTTTTTATAATTTATAAAAAAAAATCATATAAAATGTTTGATTATCTTGAAAATTAATGCTCAAAAATAGTAATATAACATTGCTTTTATATTGTACAAGGTTTGATTTTGTAACAATAAATATTTTTATTCTAAAGATGACAAAAAGAATTTTACAATATTAGTTTAGTGGTGTAACTTAACACTACCTATTTTTCAAATGAGCATGGGCAATTTCGTATTTAAATTCAAGTTCAAGGTGGCAAAAACTGGCAAAAACTGCGTTAACTTTTTAAACAAAGCATTTTACTTTCATTCATTTTCTAAATGTGGAACGTTTTAAATGTAAACCGTGATCGACATTTAAAATTGTCGAGGCAAATTGCGAGTATTAAAGTAGCCGAGAGTGCAAATGAGACAGACACAGTCGCTCGCAATATCGCGGTTCACCAGACGCTGCGCACGAGTCGCACGAACGCCGACCACTTGAATGACTCATAAACACTGTGATTTACTGAACACACTGAAGATTTGTGGTGTATTAATTCCATTGTCGTTGACCGGAAGATATCAGCAATTTGCATTCGCGCTGTCCATAACGGCCACAATACACCCATGCACTCGTGTACCTATGTGCAAATTGTACCTTAGTACACTGATGTCCACCCACCCGAAAAGCATTAAAATTAAACCATAAGTACAATTTGTTTAATTTCATTCGATAAGCTAAACATTTTCTTCGTAAAATGTAGGCCAGCTTTACTTATTTTACAATTATATTTTCTAACATTTTACCAGGATAAAAGTATATATGTTTATCTAGGTAATAAACTATTTTTGCGTAATTGAGCAGCAAACATTCAAACATCCAAAGATTATAAACTTTCGCTTTTATATTAGTAAGGATAACAATAACAACACATAGTACTTTTTCCGATTATTCATCATTTCAAGGCGTTTATTGTTTTAGTATAGTGTTGGGAGGGAGTTGCGGATTTTCGCATCCACATACGCAAATGCATATGCAATCAATCTGAATGGATTAAGACATCCGCAATAATGCGAATGCGAATCTTTACGATTGCGGATATGGAACAAGTCCTAAATCTGGCAGATTTTATACATTCGATATTCTAAGAGCCACAATATATTCAAGCATGTTAGGACATTTAATAAATAAGGATACTTTTGAAAAAACTGTAATGCCCAGTGATGTGTTAAGTAATAGATTGAACACTCCCTACGATTTCTTGCTAAATTCATGTTCCAACGCGGAAGGTGCGCGGGGGTTGGCGGGGGACGGCGCGGCAGTAGTGTCAAGGTCAATACGTCAAGTCGTAGACAACTAAATATTAATATGGCCGACCCGATAAGCACGTCGTTTTTAACAAATTAAATATTAACCTATTAAACGTTTCAATATTAATAAAACTTACCTATGGAACGTCACACCAGCAGTTTTACCTCTATTTTTTGTTGTATTTTTGCAATATCTCATCACACAAGACGGCATTTTTATTGGTTTTGAAAATAATAACGCGCCTAATCTCTACGAGCGCGTATGACAGACTGTGAACGGGTAGGACGTCGGAACTCCAATCGCTTGGAACACTCATCGCGTCTTGAGTGTTCCATCTAGTACGTAGTACATATCACTGGTAATGCCTTAACATTATACAGCGTATTTGGTATTTGTCGCAGACATCGCCTTAATTAAATTTATTAAATGCATTTGTATATTGCTTGACGTATTCTTCGCCACAATAAAGCAATGCATTCATATTAAAATTAACGACACCGCCGATCGGTGGTTTGTTTCGTCCGATACACTAAGCAATTAAGAGGAGGCTATTCCTGAATCCTATGATGTGTTCCTTTGTTTGGTATGAATGCATATCCTCGTGGCCTTTTTAGAAGGTGTTCTACGTGCATTGATACTTGAGCCTCCAGTTTTGGGAGCGAGCACGCACGCGATCAATGCGCTCATGAATATTTAGATGAGCAAAGCTTCATTAGTGCACTCACTTGTCCGTCGCAGGCGCAGCGAAAGGGCGTGCCAGACGAATCATTTTCCTTTGCCTTACATTCAGACTGCACTTTATGCAAGCTACACCAGTCTTTATGGATATTTTTAGTTAGATGTTTAATCAGCTTTTAAACACTAATGCAATATAATGTTAATATAAAGCTGTCCGCCCGTTCCACCTATCCCTAGTAAGGTATCGGCGATAAGTGCATTTTCTTTTCACTTTTTCGAATCCAGTAGAGATAGGTGGACTTTTTTTCTTTAATCTATCCTTACTAAGAGTAAGATGAAATACCCTCTATATAATTATTATCGGTGGAACACTGTCATTGCATACAAAAAGTACATATAGTACATAAATCATAAAAATAATGTGCAAAGAATAAGAAATGTACAAGATAAAACGAATTATGACACTACTTCTAAGCAAAAAAATATGATCATACCAATGCTTCTTAAAAAGAAAATCGGGCATAAATTAAATATCATAGATTTTTTGTGGATTTGTAGAGGGCGGCAGTAATTAAAGAAGATCACTATGAAACTTTTTCCTCGACTTTATATTACACTTACACTATTTGGAGTGAAGTTGGGTTTATTCCATTAACTAATTTGTAACTTAATATTAAATTTGAAGTTACCAATATTATTAACATGCTAATATAAATCCGGTTACGACTGTTACTCGCCAATAATAATCGTGTTAACAATACTTTCAATAACATTGTTAAGCCTCGTGAACTTTCACACTACCCATTAAAATTCATTGTCTCTACCTCTAACCAGACAAACCCTCGCAAACGCAGCCATTGTTTCGACACCATAATATAACGCCTCACGTTTTAATATAAAGATAGGCATTTTTATGAAGGTGTCACATCATATTACAAGGGCTGCAAAATTTATATTGGGCGACTTAATTAAATATAGTGAAAGCTTCATAAGCTTGGTAGTAGGTCGGGCGGGCGGCAGTAAAAACTCCATTCCAAAAGACCATCTTAAAACCTTCTCCTATCTCGCCCTTGCCACTTTGTTATTTATTTTATGGAGGTCGGTAATGTACTTGCAAACTATGGTCTATTCCAAATATCTATGTATATATGTATGTATGTATGTATGTATGTATGTATGTATGTATGTATGTATGTATGTATGTATGTATGTATGTATGTATGTATGTATGTATGTATGTATGTATGTATGTATGTATGTATGTATGTATGTATGTATGTATGTATGTATGTATGTATGTATGTATGTATGTATGTATGTATGTATGTATGTATGTATGTATGTATGTATGTATGTATGTATGTATGTATGTATGTATGTATGTATGTATGTATGTATGTATGTATGTATGTATGTATGTATGTATGTATGTATGTATGTATGTATGTATGTATGTATGTATGTATGTATGTATGTATGTATGTATGTATGTATGTATGTATGTATGTATGTATGTATGTATGTATGTATGTATGTATGTATGTATGTATGTATGTATGTATGTATGTATGTATGTATGTATGTATGTATGTATGTATGTATGTATGTATGTATGTATGTATGTATGTATGTATGTATGTATGTATGTATGTATGTATGTATGTATGTATGTATGTATGTATGTATGTATGTATGTATGTATGTATGTATGTATGTATGTATGTATGTATGTATGTATGTATGTATGTATGTATGTATGTATGTATGTATGTATGTATGTATGTATGTATGTATGTATGTATGTATGTATGTATGTATGTATGTATGTATGTATGTATGTATGTATGTATGTATGTATGTATGTATGTATGTATGTATGTATGTATGTATGTATGTATGTATGTATGTATGTATGTATGTATGTATGTATGTATGTTTGTATGTATGTATGTATGTATGTATGTATGTATGTATGTATGTATGTATGTATGTATGTATGTATGTATGTATGTATGTATGTATGTATGTATGTATGTATGTATGTATGTATGTATGTATGTATGCACGTATGTATGTTCGTTACTTTCGCATTTATAGCAGTAGGATTATTTTAATGATAACTTATTGAGACTGATTGTTATATGTAAATCGTTGGACAAGTAGCGTTAGTGTTGTTCATGATGATGAGTTCCTGGCGTTGGCATATTACAATTGTGAAAGTTAAGATATTTAAGCGGTTGAACGTTGTAACTGTTGACACGGACAAGAGGCGTCGCGTGGGCGCATAGCTCCTGCACCCGCCCCGACAATACCCAATTGTAGAAAATAAAAAATAAAACAATAAACTATGAAAACTATCTGGTGACACTTTTACAGAAGACCATCGTAAGATTTTTTTTTATTCAACTAAATCTATCACTGGATTTAGTTGAATAGAAAAAAATCTTTCAATTTCAATTCATACACTATACTAGTCACCCGCTCCCGGCTTCGCCCGGAGTGCAATTGTTATATATACAAACCTTCCCCGTTTATCCCTCTTTCTATATTTGAAAACCGAATTAAAATCGATCAGCTCATTCTTGAGTTTTTGAAGAGTACACAAACCAAGTTAACATTTCTATTTATATAGAAGAATTCAATATTTCAAATAGTCTACTTAAATTATTTATAAGATAATAATGCTTTAACATAAATATAACTTGTCTGTTCACAAGAAAGCTGAGTGTCTGGGTCGCGACTGTGATTTTATGTTGCAGTTAACATTCGCACTCTGATGGTAAAATAATAAGAAATAAATAAAAGAAGATGTTCATCAGTTCAAAAACCATAAAAAAAGCCCTAAAATGTTGAACGACTGCTTAAAATTGGTGGGGTAAGAACAAAATGAAATGACAGAATTACGGTACTTGGATTGGATTTTTTGAGAGTGGCGGCCGTCTTAACCTATATTCACTTTATGGGTGAAAGAATTTTACAGCCCTTTTACTTCACAATCCAATTGACGACGCCTCCGTAGAAAGTTTCTGAAACGGTTTCTTAAGGACTTAACAATTATGATACCATGGCGACTTTAGAAACTCTTAACACTTTTTCGATACATAAATCCACTTGCGGTTTCGATTTCGTGGTCATAGTTACTCAAAGTGTTTGGTGAACATATCGCACCCGTAAAGTGAAACTGTTCCAACTCAAAAATTTTAATTCCAACTCAAAAACTTCGTTTTTAGTTGGCTTGTAAGTTTTTACTAATTTTTACTCGAGACGTCGTCCATGTTTTTTTTTATGTTTGTTTTTCCGATGTAAAGATTCATCAAAATCTGCTTAGTAGTTTTTGCTTCAGTTTCATAAAAATCTTTTCAATTTCTCATTCTGTTATATCCTCTCTATGTAAGTAGAGTTTCTGAAACAGCACCCTTATTCCTTGGTAATCTAATTCTCCTACACAGCCCATGTACAGATTAGCGACTGTTCAATCGCAACTTCCATACGCGCCGCATGCGTTCCAAACATCCCTAAATTTCGGGAAAACTTATAAAAATACATTCTTACTTAGTTATTATATTTTAAAGTGTTACCAGTTTAATTAAATAATTTCTTTTTTTAAAAGGTATCCTATAACATTACAGTTAGAAGAAGCTGACAAGAGCAAATAGTAGAAAAAAGTATAGTTTTTAATGTTTTTTTAATTTTATTTTTTTGGAGTTAATACAGTTTTGATGTAGATACGCGATATTATAAGTTACGCACGCCTGTCATCGCATTCGTGTGGTGGAGCTATGAACAAAGCACGCGGATGCGGCGTCGGACGACAGTGTGTCGCATGGTCGCTATGACAAACGCCAGCCGATGAGTGATTGTGTCCGTCCGACGATCGCTCTGTGCTCGTTTGCTTTGTACTCTCAAATAATCCGCCGCGTCGTGATCTGGTGTCTAACGGTGCAGGTCTGCGAGCCTATTGAGCGCTCTCACACTAATAGGAACAATTTTTCAAGCTTTCACGTCATATAACTCTACACTAATACCTACTTTGATGAGCTAGAAGACTTTAAAATGATATATGGCTTGGATGAATTATATCTATGTTTCATCATTAAAAACAATAAAGGCAGTAATTTATACTCAACTAGTGACGCGCTCTGTCTTCGCACAGGTGCGGCTGAAGACTAATTAATTAATGACAGAAGGACAACTTTCAATCAGACAGCATGAGAAATGTGGGCGTCCCAAAATCGAGTTGATCACATGTAATGTGTGTCGGTAGGTGAGTAGGTGATTATAAAGTTCATACTCCTATCTCGTCCTTATTTCCTATCCCGTAATGATAAGGCATCTTATGCTTGTGATAAGGACGAGAACTTAAGTACTGTCGACCTTCATTCATATCAAGGTCGATTAGTGCTCTAACGATGGCAGTCAGCTTGCCCGCAAACCTTTACATAAAAAAGAAAACATGCTTATTTTTCTTCTTCTTGATAGTGGACTTAAAAGAGTACTCGTCATAGTAGCCTGTCTGTCTCTTTTCGAGAGTTTTCGTAAGGTTCAAAGATGACTCAGTAATAAACGGGTGCATAATATCATTGGTTGGATTTTATTGGTGGTCTCTCGAGGTAGACAAGAATTTTGTCTTTCACAGATTCACAATTTCACAGACTCACAGATTCATGTGAAGTACCATGTGTATGCATTATTGCAGATGAAAAGACTGATAAAACGTATAATTGTTTTGCAATCAACATAAAATTAAGCAATTAATTTGTCCACCATGTCCAGTGTATATGGAAGTTCACCCCTCTGTCCTGACCCCATTTACTCTTTATCATTTCTATGTCCTGCGCCACTGTGATTCCGCCGTTATTATTGTTAGTCTATCCGTGGCTCTGCTTATCCGTGGCACATAAATAAAAGAAAATTCAAGGTTAAAAAAATAATAATAATAATTTAAAAAAAGGTAAATTAAAAAAGTAGTGGCAGGTTGTACTACATTTCGCAGTCATTTGGGCAACCCGTTTGGAGGCAGTAACCACCGTGAAATAATAGCATGTGTAACTACTGTTGTAGCCCATATCCTTAACCCTACTATGGTCGTTATAAACCTATCATGACCCATATATTGGGTTGTCAGCCTGTCTGTCGAGCTTAACACTAAAAAAAAATCTAAATTTCGTCATGAAAATCGCACTATACATAAGGTTAAAACATGCAAACCTAATAGTGTTTTTGCTATAATGCGCGATTTTTAACACTGGAGGCTGATCCGGTACGAATTGAAATCTCAGATCTCACCTGCACTGCACACAACCAGCCACCTGTTAACTGCAAGTTGGCAATAAAAAAAAATAAACGAAACGAGCGCCAGCCAGTGCAAAAAACGAGAATTCAAGACGACACGTTTGGAAAATAAAAAAGCTCTCGCCCACCAGATGGTCGCTCGACGCGCCGAGAAACCCGCTTTGAGCAGGTTGTGATGTGACTTACCACGCATGATATTCATTTGCACTTTTGAATCGCAGGAAAATTGAATAACAAATCTGATTTATTGTTAATGTCTGTACGTCACGGTCATAGATTAACAATGAACTCGCACAAAGTAATGTACAGTCGGGGTAAGAATAAGTCGACATTTGCTTGCACCAGGGCAATTGTCAGTCATGCCAAAATTTCATTTCAAACGTCTGTCAGTTGCCTGCTTAGTGCTTTAGTTTCAAAATGTACTAAGAGTCTACGATTTTGACAAAGGAAATAATTTGAAAAGTGACGAAGGTTTTCCTACCACAACTTTACCTACCTACATGCCTAACTACAGCAACGCATAATTTATTTGTAGTCACATTTTTTTGTGTTACTTTTTGTTAGTTTTTGTTAACAAATCATTGACATTTACAGGAAAATTTGACATTTTTTCTGCAAAAGTTTACCATTTAATGATGATTTTGCCAAAACTACAACATATGAATAAATTATAGTACAAAAAGCAGGAACAAAATTAAATTTTGGCACGCTCTATTCGCTGATACGATGTTTCCTGAACGAATCGATCTGCTTACTTATGCCTACCCTTGATAAATATAAAAAATCTTTCAATAAAAAAATCTTAATTAGAAATTTTTGTAATATATTACTTGAACACCACCACCGCTTTTCCTTCTTCTCATGGTGCCTGTCAATTAACTAGAAGTTTTCCGTCAATAAGTCTGAAAACAACAGCTTTTGTCAGAAGATAAGAACATACAAATGTATTTCGTAACCTAATATTCTGTTTACTAACTTATTAAGTCCCCGAGCTTAATAATAAAATAATTATAAATTTGACAGATATTAAGAAGTGTTTGTAAGCTATTTTAAAGTAGATCTTATCTTTGTCGTCAGGATACTTAGAATCTTTAGATTTATCGTTACATTTTCGTCCTTGAAATTTCGCCCTCATAACGAAAATTACAACCCCCTAAAAAAGTCTTTTGGAGATTCTTAAACTTTCATAACTTTCTATAGAGGTCAAGTTTCATAATGAAAATTAACATAATTAGATTTTACTTACTTATTAAAGATGAAAACATGAAAATTGATAATGAAAAGCTTCTGAGTGAAATAATTAAAAAGGTCATGTTTTTTTTTTTAACTGAGCATTAAATCAACAATGCTGTAAATGACCTAAGAAACATTTTATTACATGATCATTTAAAAAAAACTTACATTTTAAATGTGCTCATTTATTGGTGCTCGCAGAAATTAATTGGCCATATGTTTTCGTTATGTTGTTCATTACAACAAAGTCAAAAGGCGCGACCCCATATGGCGCGCTTTTTTATATTCTGCAAAACTATCTTTAATCAAGAAAACAATAAAGGCGGGCTCGAACGCATTCAACCTGTTTATTATGTGAGTGATGTGTCAAGTCATCTCTTAACCTTAGTTCCTTTTTTAAATTGTTAATTTCAACTCCCACTGTGTTTCACGCAATGAGGTGTCAATAGGTGCATCGATACTTTTTATAGTAAAGGATGCCTGACAGGCTGACGGTTTACTTGATGATCGACTAGAAATAAACAAAACATGGGTGGTGAAGTGCGTTTCTGTTTGACCATGATAAAATATTATATTGGTAATATTATTATTACACCACAAGCCATTCATTGTCATATTCTATTCATATACTAATATATTAAAAAGATGTAAGATTTGAAGGTAAAAAAATTAGGATAGAATTTCAGGGTGGACATACTTAGGCTAAAATCTAAATAGTCTAACTATGATCCATGGTAATAGTAAATAGTCCAGGATGTAAGAATTGAAGGTAAAAAAATTAGAATAGAATTTCAGGGTGGACATAGGCTAAAATCTAAATAGTCCAACGCTTGGCAAAAGTATATGATTTTATCTCGGGTGTTAATCTTTTATTTTTCAGCGCGGATGAAATCACGGGCACCAACTAGTTTTATGATATTTTGAAATATTCATAATCAAGTTAAAGTTAAGTTTATTGGAATGATTGGAATACATGTACTAACAAATCAATTAATTGAGTCATGTTTTCTTTGGTCCAGTTGTTATGCTACTTCTAAGTGTAAAAATACCTACATTTTTATTCATTTGAGCAAGAGATTTTATGTATAAGTAGTTTTAATTTAAATTAAGATCCAAGAATTCCTTTTCATTTGAGAACATCTTTCATATTACAATAAACAAGGACAAAGATTACGGAATATTAGAACAAGATTAGAAGAAGATCTATTAAAATTTCAAATCCTCATTAATTTATCATTTTATAAATAATCGTTCATTAAATGTGTCAATTGTACCATTTGTATACTGATTAATTACAACCTATAAAATTGTATCTGTAAATAAATTTGGCTGGTTCGTATTTATTGCTCTTTGTTAATTGTTGCATCCATCTCGAAGAGTAAACTACGGTGCAGCTAAGATCACGTCGGGTATTAATTGCTTCGGCACTAGTCGGGAAATCGGCCCGCCTCCGCAATTAGTTCTCAGCTAATGCTTGTGTAACTTATTGTCGACGATAGCAGCCGTCTCATGTCCCTCATTAATGGATAGTTTCCATTACTAATCGACATCAAACAACATTTCACCTTGTTATTTAAGAGCCAATCGTCTCATTTAGCTAATTTAAACACAATGTGTTTGTTTTCTTGACGCTCGCACACCACAAAGTGAATGAAATTTGTGTGTTTGTGTATTTTGAGTCTGATGTGTCTAACACACTCATAAAGAAGACCATTTATATGTAATATACGTACCACATGTAACGTCTGTTTTTGTTTATCTTTTCATGACATATAAATTATGGTCACCAATGTGAAATTATTTTATGACATATTAGCCTTTGCATGCGACTTCGCTTTGACGCGTAATTTCATAAAATATACCCTATGTCTTTTCTGGTGTCCCAGACAACGTGTATGCAAAATTTCATGGTGATCGGTTCAGTAGTTTTTGCGTGAAAGAGTAACAAACATCCATACATCCATACAAACTTTCGCATTTATAATATTAGTACGGATGTTACTCGCTGATAATGTAGCTTTGTATAGGTGAAGAATTTTTAAAATCGGTCCAATAGTTTTTGAGTTTATTCATTACAAACAAAAAGGGTAGATTTGTATTTTCCTATGTTTGTATTTTTGTATTGTTATTAAAAGTGCAAAAATACAAAATATCTTTATAATATTACTATAGATTATGCGGACATTACGTGACATTTAACGTTACGTTTTTAAATTTGCTCCCATAGTGGGCAGCAACTGATTTCAGAATGAGTTTTCTGAATGTCAACTCAGAAAACAGAAAACTTAAGCGTTTTTGGTAAGTCACTCAGCCACGGTACTTACTGTCTGTTAAGTCTTTTACGTATGACCTACTATAATACATTGTTTATTTTTTTACAAAGACAACAGAGAAAGAATCCGCCAAGCAGGGTTGTTAAACCTTGAATCGTTAAATTTTTTGTGTAGTCGAATAGTTAAAAGTGTTAGAATTGGCAACAGCTGTTATTGTATTTTTTGTTGAGATAAAGTTTAGCGTTGCTGGTCACTATTACGAAACACAGGTGGACAGTGAGCCCCGTTTCACTGTAAGAGTATAGGGGCTACCTGTGCTCTTTACGAGCGACGCGTGGCGCACCTGTGCCCGCATACCCGCGTATAATCATTCAATACCTTACCTTGATCACAGATTACTGTGATGTCTGCAAACGCATCGTCGACGATAGGGTTACCATTTAAAAAAAATATTTTGATAATGAAAATATTTATTAAAAAATTCTATTGAGATCTTGAAAATTAACATTTGACTAGCTTGTGCTCGCGACTTCGTCCGCGTTGAACGATAAAAGGTACTACTCTATGTTCTTTGTGGTGTCCCAGACAACGTGTATGCAAAATTTCATGGTGATCGGTTCAATTAGTTTTTGCGTGAAAGAGACAAACATCCATACATCCATACAAACTTCGCATTTATAATATTTGTACGGATAGGTCGAATTCTTGGCTATTCAAATAGTCAGTTTCAAATCCCAGTCTTGTAATTGTTGATATGTGTGTTATCAGATATTAGAACCAGAACGAGAAAAATGGGAGAAGCTGATTGGCCGGTCTCCTAGCCGATGGATCCATTAAGTTATTGCTCTTAGGGCCTCTTTCACCAACTACAAGTAAAGTGTTGATTAGTTACTTTTAGAAATAATTTTCTGTTTTATTGAATTATGCACTCGGTTTATTCGATAGGCGATTTTTTTATTATTATTTTCTTTTCAATGTTTGGAACTTTTACCGTACAAACAAAGGTACATCAGCTTCATTATCCCCGGTTACCGGTGACTTTAAATTGCCTACTTGATAGATGGTGAAAGAGGCGCTTAGTGAGTTTGCAGTTTTTTTAATTTTTTTTTCGTTCCATAATAATATTATACTTTCTCATCAGCTTAATTACTTTCCTTGTATTCATCTTTCATATCAAAATTTGCCATACACTTAAAACTACTATACAGGACTGTTACACTTTACAGTACTGTACACCAGTAGTTTCAAGATTTCATTGAAAATAAAACAGTAAACATTTAAATTGTTAAGATAAGATAAATTCATACTACATTACTCTATCGGAGAACATAAGTTGTTTTGTGACAGGAGGTAAATCAAAAGCGAGATTCAATCGTAATGATGAAATAATAAATGATCCCACTTCAGAGCATCAACACAACACTTAAGTGTTAAGGGCGCTTCACATAACACTGTGCAAACGCTACCGGTGCTCGAAACCGTACTTTAGCACAACCAAATGAAAATACCTTATTTAAGAATTGTCGAGTCATGATAATTGGCACATGCAAGTAAGCAAATAAGACAAATTAATAGCGTTTATTATACCTTTATGTTAAGTAAACATTCTTTAAAAATTTATTATCAATGGATCATTTAAATTACTTATCTAGTAACTAGGTACGAATTACTAACAGTTAAACTCCACACTTAAACATCGTATTACATAAACGAAAAGAACAAAAAAAAATTACTCTTATAAATAAATAAAAAATCGTTTCAATTGATTCTAAACAATGTTATCAAATTAGGTAAAAAATTAAGTACCTAATTTTTTACCTGTTAAGCTGGTATTGGTAAGCTGATTAAGAGAGCAGCATACATGCCTTCATTTCATATAACATAAATTCTTCATTAAACTAGTTAGTATATGTTTTTAGTATTTAGCCTTTGTTTTCACCTTAACTGAGACTATATGTGTCCCGCGGTTTTACTAGCCATTTCATTTAAATTTACATAGGAATGCACATTTAGGCTCTTCTAAGTAATGCTCTTCTCGCAGAGAGTAGTCAACGACCCACTGCATAGCATCGTCTGTCTGTGTTATTATTTCGTACCTATATGCTTAGCATTCCTTTTAGTTTTTCTTTTTACTCGGCTCCTAACTGTCATAGGCTGATGTTAATTTTGTAGGTATCCTATACCCTTCTTCAAGATTTGTTTAGATATTTTGAGTTTATTTGTATAATTTATAGATTTAATTTATAATCAAAAATAGTCTGATCGAGATCTGAAACCGCATTTGCAGTTTCAGTGGCTGAGCATTTAGCCCACCAGGTTATCAGTACTTTTTTAACAAGATAACAATTTTGATTGTCCCAAAGAAACTCTATTTTCAATAATATAAATGCGAAAGTTTTTGAGGATGGATACAATGTATGAATGTTTGTTACTCTTTTAAGCTAAAATGGGTTAGCGGATTTAGATGAAATTTGACACACAGATAAATTTATTACTTGGATTAAATATAGGACACTTTTTATCTTCCCGAGGGATCGTCTAAAATTATAAACAGTATATGTCGCCGTGGCGGCACCACCGTCGTCACAGCGATAAAGATGTTAGATATTTTTCTCAGGTGTTATATTTTTCATCTTTCCCCGCGGGCATAGTTGTGGGCACCATTTAGTTTTTAGTATTATCATTTAAGGTAATCAAAATAAAGTTAAGCTGTTTTACTTAAGCTTGCTTGCTTAAATTCTTGCCAACTTATTTTTTTGAAAGATCCAGTGTAACATTAGGTTAGGTATAAAAACGAACTGTCCAAAGAAACGTGTTTTTGGGATCTACAATATGTAAAAAAGTATACTTTTGAGATATTGACAAAAAAGTTTTTTTTTATTATGTAAACTTATGTGTCTTTTAAACATTATAAGTTATTTATTATTTTGATAATTGAGTACATTTGATTCTAGCTGCTGCACATGTTAAGAATAAAAAAATAGGCAGATAGGTAGTGCTCACAAGTACTTAGTAGTTTTTTTATACGATAGATGTTCACTAAAATCAAAATGTTAGAATCTCAAAAAGTGCACATAGCAGATTTTAGTTCGGCAACGACTTGATATGATGTCGTGTTTGTTTCGAATCGGTGTGAACATGGCTATATTTATGGTAGAATGAAGACGTTGCGAGACGATAAGCTAGCCGGCGGCTGGTGTGTCGGCGACGGCGGGTTGAGGCCCGGGTCGAGGAGAGGTATGGCCGAGTCGGATCTTATCGCACTTATCTGCCATATTGATTGCGCCCGTGTCGAAAGCCTCACCCGACCAAAAGCGGCGCAAGCGCAGATTGAAACTTGAACGTATGAGATGATTGATTACAAAGTAATGGACACTGACACGTAGCAGCAACTCACTCAAAATACCGAAGGGACAACAAAATTACATTCCGTTTTGATCTTTTATTAGATTTCTGTCTTTGCTGCCACGCACTTAGGCACTTTGTCGATCACTTCATGATCGCTTCTCACTTGACTTTTAACTTTAGAATCTAAAGAGAACATTAATTGCGAGTATATAATAAATATACCTACATTAAATTTAATTAACTAAGGAATAAAAAAAGAAAGACATTTAATCACTGCGCGAAAGACACTAACTAACACTAAAGACACAAATGGACTAAATTCAAAAAAATTACAATTTTGCATACTCACACACTGAATATTTTACACTAGGAAATATCAAATAAAATTGAAAAACAAATTTATTTTTACCCTATTTTTTATGTAAGATTGTGGCTACCATCGACTACAACACAAGCAACGTCACGACTGCTGCAAATGCGCTGCCTACCATAATAGGATTAAGGATAAAAGGATTTAGGAGAAAGCGATAGAGAAATGGGCTCTGGCATCCCTTACTTACTCAGTAAGAAATAACAGCTCACATGCTCCTATTTCATTGTAGTCATTTAATTTAAATGTATTTGTAAAGGCTTAGTTATTTTAAAATTGTTACAATATAAATTTTTAATGATTTTTACCGAGAATCAAACTTAGAAGTTGAGAAAAAATGTCGCTCAAGAATATCTCATTTTCGGCATGTCTTAAAATATATTGTATGTCGATAATAATGTACAAGAGGATACCGCATTACCAATTACCAAAATTTCACGCTCTTTCCGACCCATAACGGTTACGTAATGAGTTACAAAAAACTTTTTTGGATCCGTGGAATTCAAAATCTCTGCAAACAGGCTGGATCTTAATCTGAAGATTGGAGATGCATTGATATATTACCCGGCGCGTTTATCGGGTTACGCATTTTCTCTCAACGAATTTTCTTCGAAGCATTTTTGACGTGCCACGTGATTTATATGGGCGAGTTCCCAAAAATCATCATGAATAAGACAAAAAGCGCTATAAGACTAAAGAAGCAACGATTAATATTGCGAGGACACACTTTAAATTCATTTACTTGCACGTTCGCCGATTAAAGGCAAGGCGATTAAAACGTTTACGTGAATTTCGATGGAGCTAATACGTTCGTACAGCGTACTATGTTATTAAAAATAATAATGGGTAATAAAGAATCGACGTATGTGCTTAATAGGCGTACTTTTTTTTTCTACAGACAACTTTGTTAATATTTTTTAAAACTTACCAAGAGAACGTTCAAAATATATGACCTTTTCAGAGATTTCAAATAGGTGGTTAAAGTATAAAAGGGAAAGGTGAAATGGGTATTGTTTGGTGTCCTATTATAACTTAGCGTAACACAAAAGCAAACGTGCTTATATTTCACAATGATCTTCTGTAGTGTTAACTGCTGCCAAATATCAGTTTATCAGTGCGGAACGAATACAGCATGATCTGATATAATACTATTTTGCACAAATTATTAAAAATTATTTCGTTATATCTACCTGGATCTACAAAGTCAAAATCGTTGAATTAAGTTATTTCATACACATTTTTAATATTCAAAAATTACGGAAACAACGTATGAGTCATCGACTTTGGGTACTGTACTATTAACTTTCATACCTTGAAGTAAACTCAAGGGATTATTTAAAAAATTTAGCCAATGTCTTTTCTGAGGAGATATCTTATTCCATCTTATTATCTTATTATTATCTTTATTCCAAATTTCATCAGTTTGTGAAAACATTTCACAAATATTTTTACAACAATTTTTTTTAAATTTTTCAATATCTTTAAAATTTAATAAAAGTATTTTGAAAACGAATTTCCCTTAAACGATATATTAAATTCAATTTTAAATTGACTTGTTATGCTCTTGTTCCTAGCGCTTAATACTTAAAAAAAAAAACAAAACTGGCGATGACAGGGTGATGACAAGAATATACATAATTGTGCTTGTATATTGATGCGGTAGAAAGTTAATAGAACTAAATTTTTTTTTTTCATTTAATATTGACAGCATAATACTCAGTCCATGTTGCTACGATATGGCTCCAAAGGAAACAATGGTAATAGTATGTGTGGTTAAATATGATGGTGTTACTGGCGCGATGTAACGGCGCGTGACGTCCACCTGTCACGTGCTGGTCGCGCGACAGCCAACTGCCAACCGCCCGCAGCTCAACCGTGGCACACGCCTGCACTTGCTGCCTCACCCCGGACTACGGTCACCGGACTCATCCACCGTGGAGAGGACGCACCTGACGCATGTCCTAGTAGCCATAGAAACAGATATGACTCTTTGACTTCCTTGTCACTTATTAAAACATTTCCAAATTGCTATGCCTGTAAGTGTATGATTTTAATTCCAGTTAGATTCCAGCCAATAATTTTATAGGGTAATAGTTACGAGTTATAATCCTTTTAAAGAAGTCCGTGTTGAAAAAAAGACAGTGTGAGAAACTTTCCCTATTTTCGCTTTTCACTTGTGCCTTACTATAATCCTATGTCTTCCTTGTACGTTTTCAGAGATATCAAAAAATGTTTTCTATACATATAATAAAATCGGAAACGATCCGTGTCTGTACACGTTGTACTATGTTACGGAGTTCAAAATAGTTTTTAGAATTTTTGTCTGTTTGACTATGCGTTTGTGCATGCTAATCTCAGAAACAACTTACAATAACTTATGAATACTTTTTATCCTGGAAAAAGGCTAGGTTCCTAATTTTCCGCATTTTCAAAATCCCAATTTTCAAAAAACGACCTACAGCGCGTACGGTGTTGCGGGCACCAACTAGTATGTAGTAAGTATCTTGTCTGTCCGTTGCACATTAACATAAATTAAAAATAAATAACATAAAATTTAAATATTTTAATTATATCGCGACTTGAATGAATGTAGAGTATGGTGGCGATCAATTAATTTAGCCTATGTCCCATAGTGGACGTCTGTAGCATAAAGATTATGATGATAAAAACGTAAATAAAATATGTACAAATAAATCGTCATTCAATATACCTAATATTATAAAACCAAAAACCATATTTTTTCTCTTTACTTAAGTAATTCCATTTCTTTTGTGAACTTATTTTAATTTTGATACTTTATTTTCGCTTTCGCACAGGAAACCGAGTTGTCTTCTATCTTTTTGTGTACACAAACGAAATCTGAGTGGAGAATAAAAAAAAAGCGAAGGATAATATCGACACTCTGGGTGGCCGCAGTGAACAAACAACTAGATCGCCTACGCTTCTTCATTCAACCAAAGGTTATCAGCGGAGAGACCATGCGAAAGAGATTACACAACTTTCAATTCACTTCTGATACAAACAATGCACTGAAGTTTAACGGTAAGTTTTCAAATTAGAAAAAAAGAACATAATGGATTCACGTATAGCACGTGCCAGAGAACGGTCACGTATCAGTGACGGCACGCGCTCGCATGTAAGAAATTCATTTCGTGTTGTCGAGGCTAGTCAGGAACTTGCTACGGTTCAGCGCCTTCCACCCTCTACCCCTATCGCTATGACATTACCACTTTTTTACAGCACTTGTGCTAACCTTCTTTCTAACCGACGTGCATGTAATGTACGACAGTTGGAATTATAAGTAGTGTAGACAGGAAATATAGATTTAATTAAAAACTTATTGAGCGTCAGCATATAAATATTTATTTTTTACAATCATAAAACGAAAATTCTGCTGCTAGTTCATTGTGAAAGGGTACTAAAGTACCAACACATAAATTTTTAAAAATGTAATCGACTAGAAAAAATAGTATAGGTATGGTATTTTTTCCATTGACCTGGCAGCATATTTTCGTTTCGGTTTTGACAACAAATATGTACTTATTATATATTATACGCCTTAAACAAATCTCTAGATACTAAACTACTTAGCCTAAGTAGGTAACTCACAATTTAAAAAGTCAACTTTGAAAGTGTAAATAAGAATATAATAGACATAAAATAAAAGTAAATATACATAAAAGTAATAAAATAAATAATGGACATAAATAACATATACCAGTTAGCATTTAAAATAATACTTCTTGTCTTTCCTTCGTAGGAAATTTAATAATAATAATTTTATTGTTTGTAAAATAAATAATTAAATAAGTAAAAAAATACAATAGGCTAAAGAAAGTTCTGAAAATATCCTAGTCACACCTCGTGAACAGGGAAGAAATTTAGAACATTTCTTATGTTTTATAATAATAAGCACCCAGAGCTTTTAAAAGATGTAGGAGGCAATATCTGGAACTCAGAGCAGATTTATAGAACTTTTATTATTCAAGTAAGAATTCTTATTTATACACATAAATTTCTTTAAGATCTTTAAAAATTGTTATATGACATATATGTATATCTATTGTGAAATCCACGGTGAAATCGCAAAACGAAGTAAGTCTCTTATAAACGAAGTTTACTGAAGAGTTGTGAGTTGGTGCACAGTTTTCTTTCTCAACATATTATTATTTCTCTTATAATGCGATACAAAATAAAAAGAATTTGCCTAATTTTACATTTACTAAAGAGTTTTGAGTTGTTGCACCGTTTTCTTATATAATTATCCCAATTTCTCTTATAATTCGTTACAAAATAAAAAGGGTATGTCTTGTGTTACATTTACTGAACAGTTGTGAGTTGTTGCACAGTTTTCTGTCCGAACAAGGACACAATTTAATCCTGTGTTTCATTCATATATAAAATGCGTACATAAAAAACATACAATAATGGAGTTTTGCGTTATAAAAGTTGGTCGTTTGGAGTGTTATGCGGGCGGGCGCGGGCGCAGGTTAATATGCGGGGGCGGCGAGCGACGATGCGACGCGGTTGGCGTATTTTATTTATAATTACGGACGGCGACCCGAGAGACCCGGACCTGTCGCGATTTCACCTGTTATTATTGCCACTTTATTCATTGTTATCGGTTTTAATGCTGTTACAGATTTTACTGTTGCGAACCCGTATGACGAGGATATATCTTCGGTCTGATTTCACCTCGCATCTTTCCAAATTAATCGATATGATTTAACTTTAATGTCCATCCTTGTAAACCGCGTAAAAGGAAAGTAAGAGTGCATTGTGAGCTTTCTTGTTTAATACGAATTAATGTTTTCATTGCGTATAAATTTAATAGGTCCGTCGCGTGATCTCTGTAGAAAAAGAAGCGCAAGTGATCGCTGAAGTCATATTTTTAGCGGTTTCGCATATTTCATGTTCAAGTGAATTAATGTGTGGTGTTTGCGGTCGCCGGATCGGAGGTGAGGGAAGGCGATTGTAAGGTGCGCGTGCGACGCCTACTCGTAATACCGTTATACTCCGGATCAATTTGTTTTAATGTTGTTGTCTCAATCTTGTTGAAATGTCAAAAAACACAAACGTACTTATTAAAGTACGGTAGCTGGGTAGTAGATTAATTTGTTGATGCACTTAAAAAACATATTTTTGTAACTTCACAAAGTCCTCCGCCGCGTCTGCCTGTCTATCTGTCTATTCGCGATAAACTACTGCACCGATTTTCATGCTGTTTTCACCTATGGATATAGTAGTTCTCGAGGACGGTTTTTAGTAAATAAAGTCACGGGCAGCAGCTAGTTTATAATATAACTTTTCTTGTAATAAAACAAGTTTGTAGTTTACTTTTTGCTAAATTTAGTTGCAAGTGCACATTTATTTTCTATTACTTGGGATAGAAGTACTAAAGGATTGTCTGTGTACGGTTTACATTTATTACTGGAGGCTCCCTTGTTTCCGGTTCCAATTTATTAACATGACATGTTTTAATACTTAAACTACATAATTATATTAGGTTTGATCCGAGCAAGCTGTAAAATAAAAATAGTATTATGATACTAAATAAAATTATGTCAACACACACTCGAATCTATTCCAGTATCGTAGGCTAGTTAAAATGTGCATACGCAATAACGTATTTATTAAGAAGAAAGCAAGTACAATTTGAATAAGTGAGCTGAAGTCGTAAATATGTTTATTCGGTTCGGCCCCGTACCATTATGGTGGTGACATACGACTATAATTAATATAAGATGCTAATGATTCTGACGGGTGCGGAGTGCGAACCACAACCGTTAGATAAGTTTTTATTGTCTCTCGTGCAATGTAAACGCTTTCAATGACTCATGCCTCGTCCTACACTAATATTTTTTTCTTGTTAACAAACATTGACTTATGAATATTAAAAAAGCTAAGCATACTTGCTTCTCTTCCAAAGTGGGAGTCGTGGATTCGAATCTCGCCGATGAACCTGCGCCGATGAACTTTTATTCCAATTTATTGGCTACATCGTTACATAGTTATATATTGAAGTCGTTGACCCCGTTTGTCTGTCTGTCCGTATATCAACTAACTCCTCCTATTATGTAAAAAAAATATCAGTATATTACAATCAACTCCTGAGTTATTATGAGCACTATTTGTCAAACTACGACGCCATAATAAAATATGCTATGTGCAACATCTACAATCTGTTATGTGCAAAATTTACTCTGTTATTAAAATAATAAATAAACTATTTTCAGCTTTCAATTAAGACTATAAATAATGGAAGATAGAGATCCGGAAGTAGCGAGATTTTTATCAGAAATTTCCTTCTCTTTAAGAATATTTTTATGGCCTATGACGTTGTTTGTGTGGGTCATTGTTAGTGGACCGTCAGCCTGTCTGTCGACCTTAATAACATAAAATAAAATGGAAAGAGGATAAACTATAAAATTTTCATGTTTAAAAACAGACAAGTTTACTCATAACAACCCTAAGTTTCAAATAAAATACTTTTTTTAAAGTAATCTTCATGTAGTTTTTCAGGAAAACTTTTTTGTCAATACTCATAAAGTACCTAAGTATGGTTCTTGCACATACTTAGCAGATTTTGGTTTGACAAAAACGATATATTATATGTACCTACACTTTAGTCGCATCTTCTTAAATATTTTCAATTGAACTAACAGGTTTGGGGGTTCAGTGTCCATTATTCCAGTCTCTATTAAAACAATATTTATTAAAATTACATTAACATGCACTTAAGTATAATGATTTCGTAACATCTCTTTCTTGCATTAATAAAGTCGTTATCAAGCGGGCGTACACGATCTATATTATGAACTTAATTGATCATAACTTACTGTGTATGAAACGTTAAAGGTTTAATTGCATTATCGATACACATAACGTAACAACAATCACGACACGATGTCTCACGTTGTTTAATGTTGTTTGACCTTATTACTTTAATGAGGCTCCCCATATAGAGAATGGTTGAAAGTGACTATAATTCTTAAAACCTATGGACATAGAAAAAAATATTGATATTTGTATAAAAAAATGTCGGTAAATATTTTAGCTGTGTGTGTAATCTCGTTGAAGTCTTTTGTACTGACTACCTACTTCGCACTAAGTACTGCATTATATTTCTATATTAGAAAATAAATTTAGAACCGTAGTGTGCATTGTAAAATAGTTTTTATAACTATAAACTATGTCATACACTTTGTCATCATAACTACTTATGATACAACATCATACATCACAACACAGATAACATTATAATACAACTACGTCTTTCATACTTATTTAAAAAAAATCATAAAGCTTTCGTAGTACGTCTAACGCTGAATTTAAATTGGTTTTATTTTGTTGTTAGATGTTTAATCAATACTAAAAATAAATCTGTAAGTGTAGGTATTGATGTATATATATGTATTTTCGTCCATAACTCTTAAACGAATTAACTGATTTTTACGAAACTTGATAGATAAACATTTAGACGTACGGTACACAGGATAGGCCACTTTTTCTTTTTCAACGCGGACGAAGTCGCGGGCGCGAGCTAGTAATAATAATAAGGCGGTACTTCTTGACACGGCTGGAAGTATCAGGAGGTTCTTCACTCACGGTGCCATAGGTAACCACCGGTAGCTTGGGCCTTTCCCCGCTACCTGCGGACTACTAGTCGTAAGTTTTTTATAGTAGGTATATTTTCTTGTCTTTGCATAATAATATTGTAAAAAAAAATTTAGAATTAAGAATGAAAAGAAATATATGTGAATAATAATAATAAATCATACGATATATGCAAATTTGTGAAATCATATATTTATTTCACAAATTTGCATTATTTATACATTGGCTGGAGCTTCCTTTAATATTTCTTTTAAATGTGTAAAAGTTTCTCTGTATTGTCATAGCTTATTGATTCTAGCCATGTGTTTACTTAAATTGAAATATATTACAAAGCCATAGACTGGGGCTTAAGCGAATAAAATATCAAAATCCATTTACGCGAATCTACAAACTATAGAATGCTACCAGCGAATAAAATCTTTTCGCAGTCGCTAAAGCTCGTCGTATGTTCGCCCACGCACTTCTCCGTTCGCCGTACTAAACCTTATGCTCGTAGTTATTGGCACGGGATTTTGCGATTTATCGCCTGGCGTAACCATACGCCGCCGTTGTCTCGGAACCCGCACGAGACTTACTATTGACAGAGATTCCACAATATTCGCACCTTCTGTTCTATTGTTCAACGTTGTCTCAGATCTACAAACTCCCGTTTCTTTTCTTCCCTTTTTAGACATCCAAAAAGGAGAGTGTTGTTCGCGACTTTTTTAGACCTGGAAATATCTTGAAATATGATGAACATCAAATATTTCTTTCCGAGCAAGTATATACCTACAATTAAGCCCATTCCTAAAAATCCACTTGTGACACTTATAGGTTAATGAATCTGGAATGTTTGTATGAAGTCCGCAATTAAAACTAATTATAAAATGATCTATTACATAAAAGGCGAGCTATAGAATTAATCCAACTCAAGATGTACAATGATCTTTTTTTTATGTTACAGGCTGACGGTCCACTTGACGGCAGGTGGCTACCGTCGCTTATAACACAAGCAACGCCATAGGTGTTGCAAATGCGCTTCCGACCATAGAAGGATTAAGGATAAGGGATAATCGAGGGACGGGGTAATGGGCTCTGGCATCCCTTACTCACTCACCAAAACACAACAGCATATAATGCTGTTATTTCACGATGATATTCTGTAATGTACTGCCGCCAGACGGGCTGCACAAATGACTGCGAAACGCAGTGTACCCTACCACTACTTTTCAAATCCAGACCAATCAATTTTGAAAATTACATTTAAATTTCCAAAGTTAACGCCGTTGGGAATTCAACCCGGGGCCCCTGAGACGTTAGGCAAGCACTCTTGCCACTCGTCCGACGGGCTCGTCTTCATTTACTTTTTCAACTTAATTTGTCGAACTCGTTTGTGACGAAAATTTCAAGTTTCTTTAAATGCTGCAAAGTTTAGCGATACGGAATTGGGACATAAAAATCAAATGCTTTGATATATTTTATACACCTTATATTTTGAATAATATATTTGAATATTATTCAAAATATACACTAATATTATAAAGTAGAGGATAATCTCAGAAACCCATGCACATAATTTGAAGACTAGCCATGTCTGCGACGTCGTACGGGCTGTAGTTCGCTTTTTGAAAATCCCACAGGAACCTAACACTTTTCAAGGACAAAAAGTCCTGGAATTCATTGGTGAAAACCGCATTCAAATAGGGAAAACAAACAAAAATTCTAAGAACTATTTTTTGACCTCGATGACATTATTATGTACGACATGTAAGTACAAATTGTTTTTTGAAGAAATATTTAAGTAATAATAATAAAAACAATAATAATACATCACAGGAACATCACATGTAGGTACAGATATATATATATAAAAGTTAGTGGGCTTTCGTGAACATTTAAATCGTTTTACGTCAAACGAATTGGATTTTAATGTTGAGCCAATTTGGTGGCCTACTGTACATTACCTGTTCAGTTATCAGTATTAGCTAGTGATTTGTAGGCATATATAAATGTTGTAATGAGAGTGAAACACGCGACATTTGCTAATTTTATCGTTCGTTTTACTCGGCCACGTTGTAAATGAGCTCGGCCTTTCCAACAAGATAACACGTGGAACATACAAGATTCGTATACGAATAAGAAATTTTGTGTATATATTACCAACATGTGTGATTGTATACGGTATGTGTCAGGTTAAGATATTAAAGACTTGAATTCATGGAAAGTTAAGCTAATTTATTTATTTATTGATTTTCAGATTTTTATGTACCTTCGGTATACCTACAATCTATATAATCTATACTATACTAATATTATAAAGATATGTTTGTATTTTTACATTTTTAATAACAATACAAAAAATACAAACATACAAAAATAGGAAAATACAAATCTTTTATTTTGTTTGTAATGAATAAACTCAAAAACTACTGGACCGATTTTAAATATTCTTTCACATGTGGAATAGTTACTATATCATCAGCAAGGAACATAGGGTGAAGTCGCGTGCAACAGCTAGTATAGTGGCTTATATATACCTACTAAGTAGGTACTATAATTATTTCTGTTTTAGTGGTTATGTAAAATAGTTATTTTATGATATACCTAACGAGCAAAAACTTTATTGACCTCTAGTCTAGTCATTTGGTAGTTTAACCTGGAAAGTAGGTACATAGAAATTTAGAAAATCACCTGTTTTCAAAACTTACGGAAAACTTCCAAATACCAAATTATCTGTTTTCAGGACCAAATAACTGCACTACTTGCAGATATGTAAATTTTTAGAGGTATTAAGACAATAATTATTATTGAAGTGACATAATTGGGATCATTGGGATGAATTAAGAACAAAATTTTAAATGTTATAAAAGTGGTGTTCATAAATTGTAAGAATGTCACATCAAGAGTGGGATAAATAATTTATTGAAAGGTGCGCATTGAGATGACGTTTATGTGTGCGCACGCGCCGCCCGACGCGAATACGACGCGCCCGACGTTACAAATCATGCTTATCGTCCCGTCTCGACTTGGTCCATTGCCGCCGCCATTCCTAAATCTAAGCGGATCTACAACCTACTTACGATTTCGCATAGTGCCATTGCATATAAGCACATTTTTAAGTTATAAAACATTTAAAATATTATTAACCAGCGATTTCGTCCGTGTTGAGAAATGAAAATATAACACCTGAGAAAATATCTTACATCTTTATCGCTATCACACAGCGCCACATTTTTGTTGATGTTAGGTCCTGAAAAAAAATGTTAGATCCCTCGAGAATCTCACAAATTTTCACATTTATACCAATATATAAAGCTGAAGAGTTTGTTTGTTTGTTTGGTTGTACGCGCTAATTCAGGAACTACTGGTTCGAATTGAAAAATTCTTTTTTATGTTGGATAGTCCAAATGGACTCGATAAATATCGAGGAAGGCTATAGGCTTTAGAGAACGCGGACAAAGTCGCGGCCACCAGCTAGTTTATAATATTAGAAGGATGCGTAAGTAATTTTTCACTGTTTATCCAAATTAAACTTTAATTAAATTAAAGAATTAATATAGGATCATTTTATAAAATCCATACCCTCTTTTCCCGTCCTTTTATCTCTTATCCTACACCATTTAGGTTGCCGGCATATTTGCTACCTAATTATATAGATTCACGTTGACACGTTGATATGTGTCGGTAGCCACCTATCCATAGATATCATAGATAAAACATTAAAAGCAGTAGAGACGAAAAATCACCCGCAAGGTCGCAAGACAGTGAGCGGTGCTATCACTGCAGAACTCCGTCAATCATAATAATATTCCTTACCTCCCTGAGAACCAATTTTCTCATTTATTAAACATAATAATGCCTTAACAATAAATTACTTGCTTATTACAGTATGTTAAAAAAAAAATAATTAAATATAACAATAGTCAATGTTCTTCACGACGAGGTCGAATTATTGTCGAAACTGTTCGGCGTTATCGATAAGTCGATCAGTTATAACTAATAGAAAAGTTCAAAGTTCTATTAAGACTATTAGGTGTGAACTCTAATTGGTACGGCATAACACAATTTGATCTCGGATTAGATAATCATGATGCAAATAGGTACAGAATTAATTAATGAGAATGCACTGCATTGGTGGTAGCGTTAGTTCGGTGTCGAGGACGCAGCGCGTGCGCGCAACTCACGGTGGTCACACACAGCGAATCGCATACGCACGCTTCTACGGACACATAGTCTACGCTGCTCTAACTGGGTAACTCTAATTGGCATTTGTGTAGGCTGATGAGACTGTTCCCTCTGTTAATGGACCCGAATCATTGTAGGTAAATAATTAGCTAAGCTAAAATGATTATGAGGAAGTGTAGGTACTTACCTGCTGATTTAATTTTATTGTTTACATTTAAGAAGTGGTTGGATGTGATTTACGATGTGATGTACCTAATTAAGGTTTACATTGTGATTTATGATGTGATGCGATTAAGGAAGGTAACTTTTATTTTGGGAAAATTTTGGAAATAAAGATTTTCACAAAAATTGAAATCTTTGGCTGTACATAAAAGTTATTATCTTATTATATAACTTTATATCTTATTATATAATCAACGAAGAGAGAAAGAAAATGTTTTTTTTTTTCGTAGTGATTAAAACAAGATTTACGTAGAGTATATTTTTATATTATTACTTAATATATTTATATGTTATACAAAGGCAAAGCAACAAGGTCTAAAATGGCTTAAAACATGAATACATTACATTATTATTACCAGATCAGTAATAAACTGTCAAGTCATGATTATTGAAAATATTTCGATATGTACAAAAAGTACCAGAGTATCAAAGAGTCGTGCACTCACCTGACAGGGTCAGAGGTTAAATGTGCTGATCCATTATCTTATTGGACAACTTTCTTACTAGTAGTGACATGATAATGACATTACTTACATTTTGATTAAGATAAAACTTATTGGAATACAATTTAGAGTACAACAATAGGTAGGTACTGCGTTATCTACCTGCCGATATTGGGCAATAGTTACGAGATTTGTACTGCGTAATGCGTAATAAACAACTTTGGTTCAAAGCAGCGGAATGAACTGTGAAACAGACATACATTTTCTTATAAGAAATAAACAAATTTTTATTTAGGTATATACGAGTATTATAAGTTATAATATTCTATTATTACATATAGAATTACTTAGATGTTGTCGCTTGGGAAATTTTTGCTAAAACACAACACATGACTACACCCAACTCAATAGATGATACAATAAAAAAAATTACATCGGTGGAACGGTGGAACCATGTTGGAACTAATTTTAAAATCAAAATGTCATTAAAATTCTACTAATTTCTACATATTATAAATTGAAGTCTGACCATGTCTATCTGTTTCTCCTCTAACATATTCTAAATCACCCATCCCAACGATTTTGATATGGTTTTTACTAATGGAAAGAGCGATCAACTAGGAAGGTTTGTGTATATAATTTTCAGAAAAATTTCATCCGTGCGAAATCAAGAAAATATTTTTAGAATTCTTGTCTGTTTGTCAGGGCACGCTAATCTCAGAACCTGCAGTTTTGATTGTTGTATTGATGATTACGTGGATTAAATTATAGTATATTTTTTGTTATGCCACTGTGTGAATGTGGAATGAAAGGGTTTACCTAGTCGGGAGCAAGCCCTAAGAGGTGACCTCGTGGCCGGGTGACCGTCCAACGCGGCGCCCACCACGTCTAGTGCCCGACCCACATCCGTCTTGTGCCGGTGCACAAACCTATTGTCTCGCCGTCAATCTGGCCCCGCTTAAATTATTACTCATAAACTCTTACTAAACGCGATAACAATATACCGCTATTACATTATTTTATGAATTGATTAGCTATAATTCGCACATAAGATGTAATAATAACATCATGTTATAATATAGACGTTCCTTATTCAATATATTTCATGCTGACGTAGTTATTGTTCGCGGTAGAAAATCTATGTGTTCTGTCTAGTTCTAGCGGACAGGACAATTTTAATATTTTCATGACATACGTGTATAACTTCTATCTACTTCATTTTTTCGTTTTATTAACTTAACAGTCGTTAACTGGACATTTTCATTGCGTATTAACGGTTTTCAAATTACGTAATTTTTGAAAAAAATTGAAATTGTTTCTCTTACATCAGTAAATCATTTTAGAGTTTATGAACAAACTAGCTGCTGCCCGCGACTTTGCCCTCGTAACTTTGTAAGTTATGTACAAAAACCTCCTTCGAGAACCACTCTATCCAATGGTGAAAACAGCATGAAATCGGTGCAGTAGTTTTTGAGTTTATCGCGAACAGACAGACAGACGCGGCGGAATACTTTGTTTTATAATATATAAGGACAAGTCCCCGTTTCGCGTGGATGTTCCTCTCGTTTATCGTAGGTAATTTCACTTAGTAAAAAATCAAAAACTTCAGACATAGGCGAACAGCGATGTTAATATATAATTATTAGTTATTATTATAATATACTTAGCGCCTGTTTCTCAAACGTCAAGTAGGCCAAAATGTCATTTAAAGTCACCGGTAACCGAGGAAAATGGAGCTGATATACCTTTGTTTGTACGGTAAACGTCACAAACATTAAATCAAAAATAATTTAAAAAAATCGGCTATCGAATGATGCAGTAAACCGGGTGCATAATTCAATATAACAGAAAATGATTTCTAAAAGTAATTAATCAACACTTTACATTTAGTTCGTGAAAGAGGCCCTAAATGTTGTTAATAAATGAAAAAAAAAAAACAGTCAATCTTATTTCTGAATAACTATTTGAGTTTTAGAGAACCAAGAAAACATTGTTTACAAAATTTAAACTTCTTACAACAGTTATATTTTTTTATGTTAAGGTCAACACACAGACTGACGGTCCACTTGATGTTAGGTGGCTATCGTCGCCTATAACACAAGCAACGGCATAGGTGCTGCGATTGCGCTGCCGACCATAGTGCTTCTATGTTCGGCAGGGAAAGGATGGGGTAATGGGCTCTGACATCCGTTATTCACTCACCGAAACACAACAGCACATAATGTTGTTATTTAAAGGTGGTCTTAAAAACTGAGTCTTTAAAATAATTTTAACAATACTTTGACTCTGGACATAATCAACAGATGGCGCAAGCAGTCACTGGCAAAAGCTATTTGGTACATAATAATAAATATTCTAACATTATTATTATAGTTGTATTAGCTAACAGGATAACAAAACAATCACTTTAAAAATTATTTAGGTAATATTTTTATTACACTTGTTTTTAATAAGCATAATATTTATATCAGTATACAGCTAGCCTGGCGAAAGTAGGTAATCACCTCCTTACAGTACCTATACCACGATGAAATGATCATGTTGTGTGTCGGTGAATGAGTAAAGGATGCCAGAGTCCATTCCCCCTATCTTTTCTTCTTTACCTTATCTTTTATCGGCAAGGTGGGAGCGCACTTACAACCCTTGTGGTCTCCTGGAGTTAATTTGACGGTAAACCAAAGATTTCTATTGGGTATAACTGAGATAGAGTCAGTTAGTTCAGTTATAATAGTTATGATACAATTCTTTGCTATAGATCTACCTTCAAGTGGACGGTCAGCCTGCTTATCTACCTTTATTTTAAAAAAAACTTTTAAATAAGTATTTAAAATTTAAAAATATAATTTCTTACGACAGACTTTTTATGCAGTCAACTTTCGTATCCATGATGGTACAAAAATTTCTGTCGAATCAACATTCAATTAGAGATCTACCTAACACAGTGATCTAGTAGCTAGTAAGGACCTAACCTACAATATATCGAAAGTCATACAGCTAAAAATGTTTGCTACTTTGAACAGAAGCTTTTTTCAATGAACTCTTCTTAGGGCCTCTTTCACCCCCCCCCCCCCCCCCTAGGTGGGTCAAGACCGTGCAGTGGTGGGGGGGCTTAACCCTCGGCAATCCGGGCGGTTGCAGGGGCCGGTGAGGTCACCGGTCTTTGCTTGGCTGATCGGATTGTCGCTGGGGAACTAACAAGACCCACATGCGTGTGCTCCGAGCGGGCTCCGATCATCGGAGCTCGTGGCGGAGCATCAGTTTGGAGGCTCCAACTGTCCGTTGGAGCTTCACCGGTCACCGCTCGCTGGGCCGAGGAACCGTACTCGGTCCACGCGGGTGTAGGCCGGTGAGAGATGGCCCCCCCGAGGCGTCGGACCGAGGTATGGGTCTCGGTTCTGCGAACGAAGACCGGCGCGGGTCGCAGTGGGCGGATTCTCTCGGATAGCTCTGTCGCTCAGTGGTAGTTGGGCAACGCACGCGAAGACGGAGCTCTACGGCAGGGAAGAACCGTCTGGCAGAGTACTGCAATCGCGGCTTTGTGGAGGGTGGTGAAGACCCGGTAGCGCGGCCGGCCTAGTAACCACCCTCTGCAGTCGTTCGGAAGAGTGAACACCCGGACTCGCCACCCGGCCTACTAACTCTTCCGACGATAACACGAGGTGAAGCCTGTCTCGGGCTGCCGCGATTGATGTGGAAATGCCAGGCGGAAACCCCTTTGGGCCGCCCACCCTTAATGCCGTAGAGATGAGCGGCCACACGAGCAGGGGTTTTCCGAGAGTTTCAGGTGGAAGCGGCCTCCAACTCTGCGGAAGGTTGTGCCGCAGAGAAGAGGTTATGGGGTGCTTCATGAGTGAAGCCCCTCGCTGACTGCCTGCTGCGAGAGGTGGAGGTTAGGCGGCCTGTGCCGCTTCGCCCAGGGGCGGCGGACATGGGGTCGTCCGCCGTCATCACAACACTGGGCAACGAGGGGAGACGTGCTGTGTGTTTCCGGCGCGTCTCTTCACGGCGCGGAGGTTACACTCCGCGCCTTATCGAGGTGGAGCCCGCAAGTGTGCGGGCCTCGTCTGGCGGGGGGACACCGTAGCGTGTTTAAACGTCCCGTGACCCCCGCCCATAGACGGCGCGAAGAAACACCGCGGGGTTTTAGTGGGTAGAAGTCCCACATACCCCACCGATCTCCCCATGGTCGGTAGGAATCTGATTCGCAGATTTCCTCGCGTTATAAAAAAAAAAAAAAAAAAGGGCCTCTTTCACAAACAACATGTAAAGTGTTGATTAGTTACTTTTAGAAATCATTTTCTGTTATATTGAATTATGCACTCGGTTTACTGCATCATTCGATAGCCGATTTTTTTTATTATTTTCAATTTAATGTTTGGGACATTTACCGTACAAACAAAAGTATATCAGCACCATTATCCCCGGTTACCGGTGACTTTAAATGAGAGTTGGGCCTACTTGACGTTTGAGAAAGAGGCGCTTAGAATAATATTTCGCAAGGCAACATATTCACATTGTATGCACTCATATATAAGACATTTTAAATGTAAGTAAAAGTGCTATTCTAGTCGGATTTTGCCATTTAGGTTCCAAATTTGGAGAAACAATGCACAATTTACTTTGCGACGTCTGTCGCAGTAATGAAACAAGGAATCGACGTTTGCACACAATACTTAAATGTCATATGATCATATATAGTTAATATTATAATATATATGATCAGACACGAAATTTAATGCAGTGGTAAATTAAATCACGAATGACTTACTTTGTAACAGATGATTAAAGTTATCACTTAATCACTTAGTAGTTACTTTATAGCAGGTAAGTAAAGTATAGTTCTCTCTCAATTGTGTGATGCTGATAGATTATGTCAGGTATGGGAAAGAGAGAGCTTCATTGATGCATAAATATATAGTATATTTATGCAAAACACTTATCGGTTTTGTTAGCTGTGCCGTATTATGCGGCATTATACATATTATATGATGTTCCTATTAAAATTTATGCCACAATGTAGCCTCAATCATTTATTTAATAAAATATTAAGGTCAGGGGATGATGAGGCTGAGGCATGTGTTTGTAAGATAAAGAGAAAGTTGAGCGGATTTCCAAAATTTCTTTAAGCGCCTATTTCAAAAATGATATAGGTAGGTATACCTACTATAGGTACTAACTCCCCAATTCAATCTGGGGCGTCGACCTAATTTTTTTTTAATTAGGTAAAATATTCGTTGAAGAATTAACTAAGTAAGCTTTATTAAAAGTTCATATAAAGTTTTTATTTTATTAAAATTAAAATTATTTTTGAAAATTAATTTTAATGTCTACATTGGCATTATTCAATAAACTTCGATATTTAACAAATTCAATAACATAATCCAACCATTGCTAATCTCAGAAAAGATATATTTATTCGTTTTATAGATTCAGTTTTATACCTATAAGACAGGATACTAGATAATGTCTCAGTTTAAACGATAACTTTATCTTCTATAAGTAGCAATTGATTAACTTTTTTAAAGCGATCAACAGTTCAAAGTACTTTACAAGACTAAGTTGTAGCAGAAAAAATGACACTTTTAGTGTAACTTTCTTTTTAATATCAAAAATAAATTTTGTAAGAAAAAAGTTCCCTAAAACCAATTCCCACTTTCTCCTCAAAATGCTAAGGTTCACAATAAAGAAAAAACTGTTTAAATTCTCATATTGTTTTATTTTCTGCGTCGAGGTAACAGAAAGGAACATAAAAAGGCAAACGGCCACATAAATTTATAGCCTCTCTTCTTTACAATGAAATTAGTAGTACCTACATAACGTTATAATTTCAATTGAATATATTAATAAAATCTATCATTAAGGCACTCTGTACATGGCTTAGGACAAGAATAATGAACAAGTGTATGACACTCGGCAAATGCCACATGACTAGCAAGACCGCTGCGCGCGGCTACACATTATATTAATTAAATTACTAACTACATAATAAATTTAAGGAATTTTACATTGGTCCACATAGATAACTTAACGGCTACACTTATTTACAACTTAACTTTACACACACTAAAGTAATTTACAAGAAATAATTTAAGTTAAAAATAGAAAATCTATTGGGGAACGGTCAGACTATAGCTAAGAAAGAGATCGAGGCTGATCAGTCTTATATCAGTAAGCATGAACGGGTGCTGACGGAGGGAGAGTTTGGTGCGTGTGCGATTGCGGATGAGGTTCTGCGCGATACTCGTAACCTCCGGCCAAACCCGGAGAGCCGCAACCGCCTTCCAAGTGTTTGCTCAGAAGTGACATACGCGAGAAGGTTTTCCCGCATCCGGAACATGAGTATTTCTTCACATCTGAGTGTGTTTGGAGGTGAGCGCGCAGATTTGATCTGTCAGCGAACGCGCGGTGACAGTGATGACACGAGAACGGCTTTTCTCCAGTGTGCGTGCGAATGTGGCCTTGTAGGAGCCACGGTCGCGAAAATGCCTTGCCGCACAAGTGACACTTGCAGGGTAACGTGTGAGTGCGGATATGCATTTTTAATGCACCCAAGGAAGTGTAGACTTTAGCACAGTATTTGCAGCTGAAGGATTTTCTCGCGAGGCTGCCTTCCGCCGCTGCGCAGTGGTATTGTTGGTGTTTGGAGAGTCCCGAGTAAGTGGAGTAGGATTTGGCACAGTCTGGACATTGGTAACGTGGACGGCGGGGTGCCGATACTGAGACACCGGAGTCTGATGAGACGGAACCTGGGGAGCGTAGGTCTTCTGGGCAGGGAGGCGGTGAACAAGATGATGGTGGTGAGGCCGGCGAGTAGCGAGAGTACAACTGAGGGTGAGCAGTTGGTGACAGCGCAGGTGCCGCTGGGTAGTACTCTTCTATCGGGTACGGTGCGTAGATGGATGGTAAATATGCGTACTGAGGCGTAGGACGTGCAAGCTCTGCAGGCGCAGTTTCGAGCCTAGCCCGACACGCGGCCAAATACTCCAATTGCTGATGAGGCCACTCACGGGGCTCCGCTTTAATTGACGTCGCTGCTACCGGCGAAGATGCCTTATTCGGGTAATTACCAGTTTTAGACAAATCTTCTGGTTTTGTGCTAAGATTTTCTGGTTCCTCATTTTCAGTAGTACCTGTAGACGAATTAACAATTACTTAATTTGAGTTCACTACTAAAAAAAAATTGGTACCAATTATGTATTGTTATTATCAAAATGGTTCCTAATAATAATTGTTGGTGGCTATAATTTTATAATTTTTGATATTATTGCAAGACTTTTTGGTTGTTAAATTGTAAGCTATAATACGTGTACAATCAGTAAGAACAGTTAAATGAATGTCTAAGCGATTATGTTTTATTGTCAACAAAAAATACGTGCACAAGAACACAACTTACAATGATAATCGTAAAAAAGTCTCGTGGCTAGGTGGGCGGGATGCGGCGGTGTTGTGGGCGGTGTAGCGGGTCGCTCCTCCCGCACCACCGGCCTCTTCTTAAGCGGACAGTGCGCATACTTTTTAGTCATCGACGATCGAGAAATTTGCGTATCCTCCACAAGCATTTTGCACTTTCTTCACACACACTTTAATAACAAAGTTTTTAAAAAATAAGTTCGTTCGTTATCACAAATTCACAAACTGAAAAAACAGTCCAAACATGACACGAGATGCGTCGGAGTCGAAGAGCGGTGTCGCGTTGGGAACACAACGGACGTGCTCACGGTTCGGCGTTCGGAAGTGGAAGTGGCGCGGCGAGGGAAGGCTGCCGCTTATATGGGCTCCCCGTGAACGACGGCCAGGTGGCGGCGGGTAGGCTGCGCACGTGCGCCGTGCCCAATCGGTGGCGCGGCCGGGATGTCGGCCAATAGCGGCGCGGCGCGGTGCGGTGCAGTGCGGGGCGGCAGAGAGGCACCTGCGCCTCCGCACCCGGCTCGACCGCATCGCGCTTTCAGCTCCGTGCGATATGACATGACCACCTTCATAGACCTTACATCTTAACTTTAAAAGTTAATTTCAATCTATACTGCGATAATGACCAGCTTCATAGATTGCATTTTTTTATTAATATTTGGGACACAAATTAAAATAACAATATATAAAAAAATTAAAAAAATAACACAATCAGTGGCTGCACAATAAAATGTTGAGTTATTCTTATTATTTACCTATATTTTATTATATATAAATAAAAATCATTTAGCTACGTCGTATAATATGACGGATCATCAAATGAGAACGGTATCTACGGCCGATTTTGCTGATTTTTGTTGTGTTCGTAATCACGACAAAGGCTTGTATAAAAGAAAGTTTTTGGAAGTGTATGAAGTATGAAGAATAAGTTCTTGGTAAGATAGCAGCGCAAACGCATTATCCCTGATGGATCGTCAGATTGACTTCATGTCTTATCTACCATAAAAATCCATGTTCTATAAATATTATCACGTGGTCTAAAACAAAACAAATAGGTACAATTCTTCCAATATAGTAACAAGACCTCAATCCTAATTAAAAAATTGACCTAGCTAATCATAAATAGCATGTTATATGAGACTATGATGACACACCGATATGGTACCTTAATTGTTTTAATGTCATTGTTGTATCGTCTGACCTTGTTCTCTTTCCTGGAATGGTTACAACTTCTATTTTTAGCAAACATTGCTATAATATAAAGATAGGTCACCTTCTCATACGTAAACATTGCTTTATTGTTTATATTATTGCGTCACATAGACGCAAAATTGCCAGTCTATGTGTCTTTTATAAGATGTTCTTCGGAGAGTGTGCTCAGGAGCTGCATGAGCACATACCGCCTTCTTTCTTCCATCGGACATACAGACTCCTTGCTATAGCTGGTTGTTGGCCAAGAGCAAACCCATCTCTAAAAAAAAAAAACAAATAAGTAATTATAATTGTAGGTGAAGTCGCCTATTACTATAAATTTAACAAAGAACTGTAGATTTCTTTAATACCCGAGCATAAGAATTGTGGCATTTATGACCAAGTACTATGAAAGGTACGAGGTATATATAATATATATAAAAATGTTTGAAAATTGGCTTAATTATATTAGTATGCGAATTCAATATATTAGTAGATACTTTGATAAATGTTATTCACATATAGTACAGTTCTTAGGCTCTTAAAGAACAAAAATATATTTTTTTCTTCAAGTCTACATACAGACTGACTGTCCACTTGATGGTATGTGGCTATATACCATCAAGCAGCGCCACAGACGCTCCAAGTGCACTGCCGACCATAAGGATATGGAAAGGATAGGGGTAGAAAAAAATACAAGAAAGTGTGATTAAATTAGATTAATCGCACAAAACGAACAATGGAAGAATTGTAATAAAATATTTAATAGATCCTGTTTATAATTTATATCTTATTGCAATTAAATAGATACTAAATTGAAACTGATTTTTGAAACGGCTTATTTTATTATGTCGTTACGAGTATGTAATAATAATAATAGAACCCAGTGCGACCGGGAAGCTTGGGAACCCGTTCGGGCTATCGCGAATTAACAAAAGAACTTGCATTTTGTATTGTACGAAACGAGATACAACCCCTGCGTATGCGGAAATATAACGTCCATAGGCTCATTATTGCTTTAGCTCTTTTCATGTGTCCAAGGATTATTCACACAGGTCAGGCAGTTCCGCGGTTAATTTCGATATTCCCACAGAATCGCACCATTGTCAACTTACAGTAGGTATCTACAGCTACTGGCTGGTAACCAACACCTTCAGTATCGGTAAGAGAAATCTTAACAATGTCTTTTCACTTCCAATGACAGCTTGTGCTTAGATTTCTATTAAAAATATGTGTTAAATTTTATCCCATATCTCAAGGTAGAGATATCAACAATTTGGCCACTCTGGCCTCTACGCTTACAATAAAACTTTGATACCATTTGCCTTTATAATTTTAGTTATTTGTTATTTTTATTATATTATATGTATATCAAAAGAAATATTTTAGTTGCATTTAAGCTGCTATGGTTACACGTTTTTGTGATTGATATTTTTGTGTAACAATGATTATTTCAAAGAGTAAGTTAGGTATATTTTTTTATACCTACTTACCTATATAAGTATAAGGATAGACATATTCCCAGACATTTTATTAAGAACATTGCTGTTGTATTCTCTCTAAAATATTATTTCATTCAACTACGCAAATTTATACTAGCCAAGACAACGATTTCCTTTTAAAGTTAAAAAAAAGTCGAATTATTTCAATCAAAGTTGATTGAAATAATTCGACTACTCTTTGAAAACGTCAAAAAGTCTCAAATAAAGTCGTTATCAGCTTATCTTTGTTTCACCGTTAACTTCTTCTAAACTCAACGCATGGAAAAGTGATATATTTGTGTACCCAAGTATATAATGTAGGGAAAAAATTGCATCCTTGCGAAGCGAAACATGCTTAAACAGTGCGCGATAAGGTTGGCGCTTGTGCGTGCACTTATCATCTGCATCATGATGAGTTCGCGTCGAACGTGGCGAAATTCACCTCATGACTCAACGCGTGCATTATGTGTCAAAGGAATCGACATGAAATGGACATCAATAGCTCGATTGTATTTAGCACAAAGTGTGACTAATCGTAATGCGCGATGGTCAACAATACCAAATCAGCGTGATTAAGGTAAGTATATTTCGCAATATAGGTACCTATGCACAAAATCTAAAATTTATGGGATAATAAATTATTTTCACATACTATGTCATATAGAACAAAAATAAGTTTTATTTTTTTCTAATTAATTTTATACACTAGCAATTAATTTTAAGTATTAAAATCTGTTACAGACAGCAACTTATGTTTATACCATGTAAAGCAAGTAAGTAAGTAATAAGTAACCTATTTAAAAAAATGTATTAACGAATAAATTAACATATTTAATGAAACCTCAACCTAAATTATAAGTTGTTTGGTCTATATACTAATTCTACACTGTTATTAGTATTAGCTTTTATATATACTTAAAAAAATAAGTATATATTATAACAGCATGTGATTTTTAAACGATACAATCAATTTTTAAATGCTATGCTTTATCTAAATTACGCTTGGGAAATGCAAACAAATCAGTAAACAGTAACTGGTGGTCGTTGTCAGTAAACAAATATCTAATTAAACAATTATTACAATGTTCATTGTAACAATTAGCATGTTTCCGATAATAACTACACATTATCATCTAAAAATAATAATAATAACTGATAATGCTGTGCGGAGATGATTAAATTATTTGTACTCAAGTTTTAATGTTGTCGCTCGACTACGAAATTTCAATAGTGACACATACAAAACTTACGAACAATCAATATCAATATTACTAATAATAAGTAAACCTGTAAGGGTTGGTCATGGAGTAAGTTACTCTGTTTTCAGAGATATCGTGTTTATAGGCTCTATACATGATACTGAAACTAAATTGACGATTTTTAGAATCTTTTTCTGTATGTATGTATGTATGTATGTATGTATGTATGTATGTATGTATGTATGTATGTATGTATGTATGTATGTATGTATGTATGTATGTATGTATGTATGTATGTATGTATGTATGTATGTATGTATGTATGTATGTATGTATGTATGTATGTATGTATGTATGTATGTATGTATGTATGTATGTTCTTCCATAACTCTTTGATTTTCATGAAACTTGGTAGATAAACATTTAGACGTACAGGACACAGGATAGGCTACTTTTTTCTTTTTCAACTATATCTAGTAGGTAATAGATATAGATAAGAAAAGAAATTAAATAAAATTTATTAGAAGTTTTTTCTCGAGTCGTGCGTGATAAAATCTCATAGATTGGAAACTTGTAGTTGCTAAGCGAAAGTAAAATTAAAATAATAGTCAATTTGCTATAGAATATATCACAGCGAAAAAAACTGCAGCAAAGCAAGAATATTGCAAAACAAATTTAAAAAATACAACTAAGTATTCTGTTTATGTAGAAACATTACTAACTACTTCTAGGAATTAGTTTTCATTAAGTTCTGTATTGTACTTATTAAGCAATTTTATTATTACTTGTTTACTTACATTAAGTAATCTAGGTAAATGAGTAGCTTCATTGTGGACTACTTACAAGTAAAACTGTAGGTTATCTTAAAGTAAGTAATTTAGGAAAGATTTGATTTTTTGTATGTTTGTTTGTAATGGATGAACTCGAAAACTACTTGACTGATTTTAAAAATTCTTTCACCTAATGAAAGCTACTTTATTAGCGAGTAATATAGGATTTATTTTATTAATCCTTAGGTATTTTATTTTCAAAGAAATAATACATTTCTACAAAATAAATAATGTAACCCAAGGTGTTAGAAATTTGCCCTTTCAAGTTATTATTTAGCGTGCACTGATAGAACTATTGATGAGACATAAAATAATTTGTTACATGTTTATAGTATAGTTAGTGCCGATCCTAAGTAATGGCCTTATCACCTTCGTTGAAGTCGTTCGGCTCTATAAACAGCGATCTGGTACTTTGGCCATACCCATTCGCGGAGATTCTTGAGCCAGAACGTACGTCATCTGCCTGAATGAGAATGGAAGCAAATTTAAAACGTCAAAAAATTTCACTTGTCATTTTATTAAAATATGATGTAACCTACACATCGCTGCTTAAAAACTAAAGTCACAAATCAAAATTACACTTTTTACAGGAGAGCTATTAATGGAAATAAATTTAATTATTTTTTATTTATTTTTTTCTTCTTAGATATATATCAAATATATGCATATTATACATCGTTAGAAGCGTGTTTTTAAGTAGCATTAAATGTTTTAAGTACTTTTATATTAAACTGAATACTAGAAGAGATATAAGCATATAAGTTACTTCTGAATATATAAAAAAATATCAAAATGTACTAAATATGGAATAAAAGAACCACAAGTCTTTTTGCAAGATACAATATGAAGGATTGTGATTATATTTTTGCAATAAAAACATTTTTGGACTTTTTTGTTTTATGGCCCTTTAGTGTTTAAGCAGTGACATTATATGGTGTCATCGTCATCGAGTGTTGTAGACGGAATATAATGATGGTTAGGCGGTTGTTACGAGTACGTAGCGGGGTAAGGGTAGCTAGCGGGGTAAGATTAGTTAGCGGGGTAAGGGTAGCACGGCTGCGTCGACCAGGTGGTATGTCGCGGGGGCCGGGGCGCGTGCGTTAACGGTCGCGGCACGAGCTTGGGGGACGTGCGCTATGGCGGAAATAGCGATGGACAGGGGCGCCATAGGCAGGTGGTGAACGATATGCCACTGCTCTCAATGTCATACAATTGCCGGTTAATACCGCGCATACATATACATATATTATTATCGTACATACATACACATTTTATTAAAACGCATCGCGGATAATAATCTATTCACATATTTTAACTATTCACATTCAAAGTAGAGGTACATAGCTGAAAAGTAAGGTTTATTTTTTTAGGTATACAAAGAATTCTTAGCTTGCAACTCAAACAGCTCATTTCTGTAGTAAATCATAGATTAAATAGGTTCATAGAAACTTTAATACAAAAACAACTCTTCAAAATGTATTTTTTATTTTACTCCTGTAATATGACTTCTGTTTTATTTAAGTTACTTAACTAGCGACCTACCTCAAATTTTTTGCAAATTATATGACGTAAACCTTCCTCGTTTTTCGCCCTTTCCATTAGTGAAACCGTATCAAAATCCGTTAAATGTTTTAAAATAAATAAGCTGAGAAAAAGAACAGAGGCAGACGACTTTGTTTTATATCGAAAATAAATTAAATAAAAAATCATTTAGACTAGAATAATAAAATAACCAATGAAAAAGTTAATAATATCTTAACGGATGTGCAATATGTCAAAACACTTATCTTCAGTTATCAAACTTCCGCAAAAGTATTTCAAAGAAGTGATGAAGAAGTATTCAATAAAAGATTGATATAGATAAAATCAATGACAATATTAGCTATTCGTAAAACGACATTGACAAGTTTCAATGATAAAGGCCTGTCTGTGAAATAAGTTGGAATGAAAAATGCAGGGCTAGTATAAGAAAACAAACTACAATTTTTAGAATTTTCAAAAAACGAACTACTTACAGCGCGTACCCACAAAGTCGGGGGTACAGCCAGTAAAATAATATTATAAGTGCAAAAGCTTGTATTTTGCATCAATCACGCAAGAGCGGCTGAACGGATTAGGATGAAATTCTTCACACAGATAGTTCATTACCTGGATTAGCATTTGAAATACTTTTAATCCTAGAAAAATTTTAAGTTCTTGTGGAACTTTCAAAAAACGAACTAGATACAGCGCGTATGAAGTTGCAGACATAGCTAGTGAGAAATAAAGAAAAAAAAAATATCCATCATAATTCATATCGCAGGAAATTACACAATATAACTTCTCAATCACCATGACACACGAAAATTTAATAGCATATTTATTCCATAGGAATGTCATAGCGACAGTTTGCAACATATTTGTTTGTATATAAATAGGTGTACATTATTATTCTTTTCTGTGACCTTTTTATACATAGGCATTCGGGACGGGGACACCCCGAGTGAAGTTTGACCCTACGTAGGTACCATTGAATCAGTGCACAGCTATGCCAGCAGCTGGCTGCTCGTGCAGAATCACATGTCTGTACCCGAATCGCACATCTGCACTGAGCTACCTGTACACACCCTAGAAGGACGTAACCGCCATTTCAACCAATATAAAACACATATAGCTCGTACGCTGTAACGTAATGCTTTTCAATAGTAAGCGAAACGATTAGGGTCTCCCCCATTCATTGTTCAGGAATCCTTAAAATAAAAACGTTATATCTGACACTTTTGCTGCAATCGTTGGAACCATGTAGTGAGGGATAAGCTCATTCATCTGTTTCGTGGTATGACTTTAAAAAAGAACTCTATTTCCACTGCGTTAAGTTTTCAATTTGAAAATACTCAAACATAAACCATTTGTATTAAAACTTTGATCGATGTTATAAATAAAAATCCGTACATATGACCTTTTTGATTCCATGCCGTGTAAGCTTGCAGGTAGGTTAATTTTAAATAATGGCATAGCTGTAGAATTCTCTATATAAAGCGTACAGAACCATTCAACGCTTTTATAAACATTGTTAATACAGACGAATTAAAATTATACAGGCTGTTCATGTTTGACTAATAATTATATCTTTTATGTTTGACTAATAGTTATGTTTGAATAATAAGTAAAACTAATAAATATGTCTGTAATGCAATTAATTATTAATTTTTCTGTTTGTATCAGTTAAAAGCAGTTTTACAAAAAGTTTCCAAATACCTAAGAAGAACTTATTCAAACCAATGTTTGTTTTCCAGATTCACTTTTGTTATAAAATTCTATAAATCTTGTTAAAAACCTCAGATAATATAATATATAATATATAACATATACAATATGTTATATATTATATACAGATGTGTTGTTTTCATATGCATCTTCTCATTGTGGAGAGTAATCTAATTATGTTTAACTTATACAGGTGGCTTAAAGTATGACTTAATAATTATTGTTTATGATTATTATGACTTATTAATGTGCAATTGTTAGTAGATACCTAAATATTAGTGCTAGTATAGGTAATTGTAGAAGATTATACTAGCATAATAATATATAATTTGTAGTCGTCTGTTTCGAACAAATTTCTTAAGATATTTAATTCGCATTTTAATAAAGAGATCATAATTTGTAATCCACACCTGAAATAGAAAATAAATCCGCGGTGCAGTTTAGACTTCATTCCGTTTTAGCTTTTAAGTGCGCATGATAAAACATCAGCCTGTATAAGGCGGCCGTACCAGCTGAGATTTCGGCACACGCTATAACAAGCGCGGCCGGTGCGTCACAGCCACACTGCGCCACCGACCACCTTTCACCCCTCTTGCATTCCCTGGCGGCCTTCTTACATTTTTGTACCACTAAAAAAACTTAGCATTCGCACAATGGGACAATTGTTTGTGGCTATACTCGTATATTGTGATGAAAGTAAATTCTGTTTTAAAACTCATTCCTGAATTTATAATCATTCTAACGAACACTTCGTGAAAATTACTTGCTCACTTGTTTGTTGTTGTTATATGTAATTAATTTCTTATTTTATCAAGTGATACTTAGTAGACGAAAAAATAAATTGTAAATTCATTTTCTCATACATGTTCTATGGTTTTTTATTCTGAGTGAGTTCGGTGGGTCAGCTTAAATCAGCTAATAATGTGTCATTTTAGAATAGTCTTTTTACTTTTCCACCAACAATATTTGCTATAGGTAATAGGCTTTTTACTCGGAATTCGTTGCAAACGTATTTTAGTCGGAAATGGTTTGTAATTTTGTGTACTATGCAATTTCAGTTTAGCCTACATTTTTGTTTTTATTACTTGATCGCTAAATTAAAATGACAACAAACACACTAAAAAATCTCTGACATGAAAATCAATTTTTTTATCGTCTTAATTTCCATAGACATTTAAAATTCAATAACTCTAATCAAAAAATAATCTGAGAGTATTATTGTGTATATATTTTTATTTTCTTGAAAAGAGGTATTATTTTATCTATGTATATAATACAAATAGCTAAAATAGTTCAGTATCTTAGTCAATTTTTTTTGTAATATCGTGAGTATGCCTCTTGTCACTCTTTGTATTATAAACAAACGGTTTTATTCTAGAGGAACATATTAACAGCTGATAATATGTATTATTAACGTTTAATGTGTACCTACTCACCTTATGCTCACATATTAAACTTACTATATTTAGTTACATAGAGGTAAGGAACTATTTTTAAACTATTATTACTTATTTATAAGTCCAGGGAAACGTGTACCGTTCGTTTCCCACATTTGAGATAAATTTTTTTTCTTAATTTTACCGTTACAGTGATTTTTTGCATCTGTGAACAACGGGAGAATACCTACCTATTTATAGTATGAAGGGGACCGAAGACCTGGGGTCGCTGTGAGGGCAAGGCAGCTGCATCGATGCGCCAAAGCTCGACCGAACAAGTTGATCGTTCAAACTGGGATTTGACACAATCGCTAGTGACGGGTAACGGTGCATTTTTTCATACTATTTTCTCTATATATTTAAACATCTTTCAACGGTCATCATCTGCATACCTACAAGTAGTGTCGTACATTTTTTTTTTCATAGCTTTGAGATTGCTTCACGTTTTAAACTTTTTATAATCCGTTCAAATAAGTCAATGTGTAAACTTTACGTAACTTTTAATAACATACATTAAGCTTACAAACCTACTAACAAAATGGGGTGTGGCTATGTTTTACGTGAATACGTGTACGTTACGAGTAATATTTTCTTTATATATACCTACATGTAATTAAAATTTGGATGTAGATGATAGATGTGTAGCTACAGCACCGAACTGTATCTCCCGATTTTGTTATAAAATCAACAATGACCCTTCTGAATTGCCTCTCACTATGGAAGCTAATTTAAAGGCTCACGTCAAAACTTGTAAAACTTCGATCCAGCCTAACCCCAACTACGAGTATCCTCCTAGATGCTTACTGTTGCTATTTTACAGATTTAACCTACTCGATTGAGAGTAACTTCGAGCACAATGAACGGCTGTGTGCCAATGAATATTAAAATATTTAGTCATAGACAGACATCAAATATATATAATGTAATTACTTAGAGCGGACACACCCGTTCCGGGACACCTTTTCATTTAATCAAAACTTGTTTGCACACCCAACAAACGGTGTTTTGTTCGCGGAGGGCGAGCGATCTGCGCCAGAGAGCTGAGTTGCATAGTTGCACCCGAACACCGGTTCGAATGGCGTCGCCATCCTTTCATAGATCCTTTTTATGTGTATTGAAATTTATTAAAAGCGCAGTGAGGGTGCGCGTGTGCGGCGACAACTGCCGAGATTGTAGCACCTGGCTGCGCGCGAGCCGAACCGTCTATCATTATTACTTGATTTATGCGCGTATTAATCATATAGGCAATTTTGGTGCCTATACTTAATTTTTATAGTAAAAGCCCATGGTCCAAGATGACGGTCTCCGCTTGAAGATTGGCAGTTAACAATGTGCAGCACCACAAAGAATGCTCTGTTTTCATTAGAAGATTTTATTTACAGGTTTCCTTTGAAAATATTATAATTTCAGCGTGGATTTTAACCGTGGATTTTCAGCCTGTCTGCCAAATGAAACAAAATGAAACAAAAAATGAAACAAGTCTACCAATATTATAAATGCGAAAGTTTGTGAGGATAGATGAAAGGATGTATTGATAGATGTTTGTTATTCACGCAAAAATGGCTGAACGGGATTAACGAATTTTACTTTTTACTTTGGATACTTTTTATCTTGAAAAAATGCTAGGTTCTCAAGGGATCGTCTAAATATATAAAACATTAGGCGCCACCGTCTTCACAGCGATAAAGACGTTAGGGGTTATATTAGGTACTCACATATTTTATTTATCAAGGTGCAGTGTCTTATAATTTTTTATGTTTGACAAACTGGTGGCCGCAACTTCGTACGCGCTGAAGTTCATTTTTTGGAAATCCCACAGGTACCTAAATTTTTTCCATTATAAATAATATCCTGTAGTTTAATCCAGTTAATCATCAATACGTCAGTGAAAATCCCATTCAAATCGGTTAAGCAGTTTTTGAAATTACTAAAAACTATTTTTTTGTTTTTTTAAATACGATTTTGTTTAATGTATATAAGATTAGATTTGATGCAGTTAATGCCTTTATTACATGTTCGATTAGGTGGCGAGGGTCGCTACCGATTTCTTGGTTCAACTCCGAGTACACGCTCTGCGGTCTAGTGTTCAACGTCGTAGTAGTAAATTTTAACAAGATCATTTTGTTAAGAGATCGCGTGCGTGAACGGTGAAGCGGCGACTGTGGTCCTTAGCTAAGTTAATGTTGATACACGTCATAATGCCGACCGCCCATAGAGAGCTGACTATGTGGTCTTGCATCGTTGTACTAGCTACGCCAACGTAACTGATAAACATACATTGCGGTTCGTATAATATTTATTACATTTTTCTCATACAACTCTCTCATAGAAAGAGACCTACAATCTAAAATTTTTATTGAAAGTAAACAAACTTGTCTATTGAACTTTAACATTGCAAAATTTCACTAAGACGAGGGTGCATGAAAAATTGCTTATAATTCGACTGCGAGAACAGAATTTAATAATATTTGCGCAAAGAAATCGCAAATTAAAAAAGAGGGTTTCCACCGAGTAGATTATCTTTTCTGAATTAACTGTTCAACGTTTAAATTTGGATGTAGTGAAAAGAAAGTGCATGTCTTAACTTACGCTATTACAGTTGACGCGACTTGAGGAGTAAATAAAAATTGACCAATTTTGTGGCTGTGTAAGCATTTATTTACAACTTCATTTTACCGAACATAAAATACAGACGTGAGCTGGGTTGCCGGTACACGATTGCGTTTGCATACTTTCGGGTGCGTAATAAAAAAAAAATTACTTTTTTTTTTTAATTTCACGTAGTCAAGTGCATAGGATATATACGTATTCAAAGAATAGTTTTATAAATATATTTTTAAGTTTTTTTATAAATGTGCACATATAAACTCTCGTTAAGTAGATAAGTATAGTCGTACATGTTCCTATTGAACTTTCAATATTATGTCTCTGAATTTTTTTTCAATGACATACATATTATGTAAATGAGCAAAATATTTTCATATTATGTAAAGTTAGCTCGCAGATAGCGGATATATGGATTAACATATAATATAATATATAGGATACTTTTTGATCTATACGTTAGATAGACGCCACCATCGCGTCGTTACAGTGATAAAGATATCAGCATAGAATAAGAAGTCTGATTCCGATTTCTGTGGATTTCAGGCTTTATAACTCATTATGTAATTTCATTTTTCAACTCGTACGAAGTCGAGGGCACAGCTACTTAGTACCTATTAAGAAAATGTATCGCATATAAATAATTAGTATTGATTTTTCTTATGAATTGAGAGAAAGAAACAAAGCACAATGAATAATATTGGCACGTGTCAAACGTCACGTCACGTTATGGGGAAGAGGAAGTGAAAGAGTTCACAATGTCTGAATCCTTTCTAAGAATCGGCGGTAGTTGGATGCAACGCCCGGCTTTTGTCACTCGAAGGCATAATGCGGAAACAATGCGAACCGCATTCGTGCTTCGCGACTGCGGCCGTGTCGTGTTCGACTGCGACCTGATCTTTGTGCTCATAAAGTGTCATTATGGTAACAGTACCTCATTGTTGTTTTCGGCGGTGCTCCGTCTCCCTGGTTTTCTCGAACGTAAAAGTTTTGTGTGATGCCGAGTTATGACCGAAATGGGTTACGACCGACTCTTGCGAAACTTTTACGGGCTATCATCGTCTCGGACGAAATATCCGTTCGGTTTAATGGCCCTTCGAGGTTTTAAGTGCCGAACAAAGGTAAATCACTCTGACGTGTCTTGAACTTAAATTCGTGATTTGACGAGGACTCCAACTTTTAGTTGACGATAAATGCCCACTACCCATTAAATGTCAACAACACAATACCGTACGGTAATTGCTCTAGAATATTTTAAAAAGAAAAATCTCTCAAAATAAATTCAATTACAAAAAAGGTAAGGACGAAATGAAAATGGAATGATCAGTAGAACTCAAAGAAAATTGAAAAGTCTACATCTAACAACTGCATCCGCATCCGCAATAATCTTTTGGGGATCCGGATATGGAGCTAGTCCTAAATCTGGTATATTTCCTACATTCTGTCTAAGATGATATATCCCATTTGTCCTCCCTTACTAATCCAATTTATGGGTTATTTAGGATGCCCTCTCATTTTGGTGAAATTTTGTTTCAAAAATTGTGTTCGGTCCGAGGTTAATTTTACATATTTAGGTACTACTAAGACGCCATGGAACAATTTTATCTATTACTTAGCGAAACTTTGACCTCACTTCTTGTATATCAATGATGTGATTAATATTGAAGAATTAAATATTGAAAAATAAAGCACGTTTCTCTTGTTAAAGAATGATTGTTTTATCAGCTGATTGTCAAACCAACAAAAAGATAACCACAATTACAAATAGATTGTTAACATAAGAATAAAAGGACTAAATATCCAACCAAATGAGTTCTCAAGCGTAATAATTAGAATTGAAGTAATTGTGTAATTACTACGCTTGTTTTTGTTTTGTTATTGTTAGCATAGCATCAATAACATTATGTAAACGGAAATGTTGAGTAATGTTACAAAATAATACAAAATTATTATTATGTAAATATTACAATAAGTGCGCACTTGACATTGACCTAATTGATTTAATACGAATCGGGGCTTTTTTATACTAATTGCTGAATACACTAAAATTGAATTCATATTTTGCAACATTGAATTCCTGTTGTCCTATGTATGTCATATAATGCATTAATTCGAAGAAACACTATATTTATTATAATATACGTCACTATTTTGTCGAATATTCTTTCATAACATATGCTATCTATACCTATCTACAATTTTATAGGTTTTAACATAAATAATAGTTTAATCAATTAATAATTGTTAATAGTTGTTGAATAATTTTTTGACATCAATTTTTTTATGTTAAAATGTTATTTCTATGTTATTTATGTCTGATATGATGTCAGACAGGCTGACAGTCCACTTGATGGTAGGTGTCTACCGTCTCCTATAACACAAGCAACGTCACAAGTGCTGTAAAAAAATTGCGAACACGCCCACGGCTTTGCACCTAGTTGAAATTTTCAAAAGTCTTTCTTAATGGATACTTATAAAATAAAACTATGTTCCATATTTTAGTTTTCAAGACTTAGTAGCTTTGGCTGTGCGTAGATAGTCAGTCGGTACTTGAAACGATCTTATAAGTATAAATAAAGTAGTTTAGTTAGTGGTATGGGAACATTGCATTTGGGCAGCTCGCCTGGCGACAGTAAGACTATTGAACTAAGTAACCTACGAGCACCTAACCCTAATAAGTAACCTATTGAAGACCACCGTGAAAACAGCACGTGTGTTGCTGTATTTCGGTGAGTAATGCTAAAGGCCATACCCGATCCCTTCCTTACCATAAGGCTTACCCCTTATGGTAGGGAAGGGAATTTACCCCGTAATCGTACTGCGGTCGACACATTACTTGTAATAATAGGCGATGATAGTATTAGCCATCTACCTTCAAGTGGACCGTCAGCCTGTCTGACAACCTTTACGTCAAAAAAACAGCCCCACGAGTTTTGTAATAGCGGCCGAATACACGTTTATAGCGCAATAAAAACATTAAAAATCTATCGAGCACATGCCACGAAGAGTCACAATAGTAGTTTAGGCCACACACGATATGTATTTCATATTATATACTTCTTGACGTGAATTTGCTTAAGTAGAAATATTTAAGTAAGTAAGTAGAAAACCCTAATATTTTGCAACCAAGTCTCCGAAACTGTTAGTCTGTCTGTTTCTTCGCTAACTACTTCTAAAGCACCCAACAGATTTTAATTCTGTTTTCACTTATGGAAAAAGGGATAAACGAATAAATAAAATTAACGCTCTCTATTCTCTCATAAACGCAACTCCTTCGAGTTATTAAAACAAATAATTTAAAATATCGCCGTTCTCCACAAAGAAAGCCTATAATTAGAATGTAAAGGTTGAAACTTTCTATCATCCTACGTATCCTTCGTGTATCACTTTCGATTCTATTAAAAAGTTACAGAGAGCCGAGTTCATTATTGTGATTACAGCTATTGTTTGTGAATCATAAAACAATGATTATTGAAAATCATTATGAAGATGTTACTCGATGATCGATGTATAATAAACAAACGATAAAATCACGGTTGAACAAGCAAATATAATGGCTTTAATGATATTGGAGACAATGGAGTTCTGCAGGCGCAGCGTCGTCGGTACGGGCGCACGCACTTACGCATAACCACTTGACTTGAAGCGCTCTGGTGAACTTTACTCTTTCCGCGTCCCTCTTTGTCCACCTAAACGGTGACGTCATCGAACGCCATTTATCTCACTAGCTGAGCCCGACCAGACTAAGTAGTCCAAGATCCCTCAAAGTAATTTTTTTCTGATTACTAACAGGCTGAATCTTCATGAGTAGCTTCAGTTTGCCGAGACGAACAACTTTTTCCTCTGCGAAAATTCTCGATAGTGGTAGCTAAAGGAGTTAGCAGCCGTAAATAACTTCCAAGCGGCAACTCTCGGCAAACTGAAGCTACTCACGAAGATTCAGCCTGTTAGTAATCAGAAAAAAAATCCTTTGAGGGACACTGGACCAAAGCTGCAGCGTGCGCGCGCGGTGCTCGAATATTTTTTTTAAATAAAAGTAAGTTGTCACTCTTCATAACTATCTGCCAGAGAAAATCTCTCTTAAATCGGTCCAGTCGTTCGGAGATTACCTGAAATAAACAGAGAAAAATTTAATAAATATTTGTTTGTTATACTGTTTGTATATATATATACATTTAGGTAGTACTTAATGAGATCTTATAAAATTTCTTTATAGATAATACTTTAAATGTTAATATTATTACGAACTAAAGTAGTAATAACTTAGTCAGAACATTTAGATCTAGCGTTACTTTTAGAAATCTTTACTAATATTGTTTGTTACGCTTTCACGCAAAAACTACTGATCACCATGAAATTTTGCATACACGTTGTCTGTGACATCAGAAAGGACATATTATGGTATCTTTCATCCAGAACGCGGACGATGTCGCGGGCACCAGCTAGTAGTTTATAATCATGTGATGTCAAAAGCGTCAAACTCTATATCTATGGCGTTTCTAGTTTTCTTATAATATTATGTAACCGTAGACAAATAGTTTTAGTAATAAATATAATAGAAAATGAAATTATTATTTTAAATTTCCAAATAGTAAATTGAATTATTGTAAGTAAATTTAGCTTAATTTTATTGTTGATGACACCTTTATACACTCGTAATGGTTGTCACATAAATTTATAACTAGGGTAGGCATGAATTATGTTGAATCAAGACTCAAACTTCTATTGGAATGAGAACAGGTTGTCCATGTAAGGTACAGTCGTGTTGAATGGAAAAGCAATCAGCGCTATTGAGATGGAGTCGCCACCTGCGGAACTAGTTACATTGTGAACACTTGTGGTGTTTGAATGACGGCCCGGGGCAGGACTGAGCGGCCCGCGAGCGACGCAGCGCTTCTTGGCTCAAACCTTTCTTTAGAAAAACAAAATTAAACAAACACATGTGATTTAATTTACGCTTGACAACTCTGCCAACGAATAATCACGCTAAAGGTCACAATTGTAGTAAATTGTGCAGAGTTCAATGCGTTCTACTTAGGCAACCCATCAGTAGGTGGCAGTAGCCACCCTTACAGAACCCGCTCTGCAATTTTATCACGCGTTCTTATACCTTGTTACACATAAGTACTTATACTGATACTTATACCTACTTATTACTTATACTTTAAGCAGTAGCAGGGCACACTGCGTTTCGCAGTCATTCGGGTAGCCCGTCAGGTAACAGCTTATGTGCTGTTGTGTTTCGGTGAGTGAGTAAGGGATGTCAGAGCCCATTACCCCCATCCCATCCTTATCCCTTATCCTTAATCCTTCTATGGTCGGCAACGCACTTGCAACCTACCATCAAGTGGTCCATCAGCATGTCTGTCGACCGTAACGTAAAAAAAAAACATTTTGGCATAATCACTGCGATTTATTTTTAATTACGCCAGCTATAAATAAAAAAAAATAAGGTGTCTCAAAATCCAGGCTGCTTCTGGATGCAATAAATATATGTATACCTTTAAAAAATATTATTTATACACCGAATATAAACAACTTGTCATACCCTATATATCAAAATCATTTACGTCTAGTGTGGGAAATTTCATTTAAATTTCAATATTAATTCATCATACACATAACTTTTGAAGTTTACAGAATTTACAGTTTCTCAATGTCTCTCTATATACGAACATCTATGGCGTAGGTAGATTTATTCTTTATATTTTATTCAATTCGTAATCTCACCGGATATTTATCTCCCCTGACCGGAAACACTTGTTTGTGAGTGCGCAGGTACGTTCCCATTGGTACAATGCACATGTTCATATACAGAGAGGTTCCACGGTTCCCTTACGTTAAACACGTGTAAAGGTACCCCCATAGTTACATTATACGCACTTCTTCCATTCAAATCCGGATCTTATTGCGTCGCCGTCTTCATACAAAGGCTGTTCAGTTCAAAATGATTCCTGCGATGGACTTATTAAAAATTAATAGACGTCCTGCTGTTAGCGGAGAAAGTCGACATTTTTGTACTTGCTGAACCTTATGTAATTTGTATTAAGTACCTATATATTTATTTTTTATGTTAAGTTCGGCAGACAGGCTGATGGAACACGGAGACTGAGACAAGCTGCCGACTATATTAGGATTGGAAATTCCTTACACATCGAAACACAAAAGCACGCGTGCTGTTATTTGACGGTGGTTACTGTAGCCAGACGGGCTGCCACTACGTCCCAGATCCAGACAAGAGCCAACTTTGATAAGTTATTTCCAAAGCTGACACAGCTGGAATTGAACCCGGAACACTGAGACAGAATGTTAAGGCAAGCACCACATTACTGGTACAATAATAGTATTAATTCGTTTTGTTTTCCATACTTTTTAATATTTCATGCTTATAAATTGTACTTAAACTTTGTATTGGACATGATTTTTGCCATACCATCATCTACGACGAGAAAAATCTATAAAAATATATAAAGCTGAAGAGTTTGTTTGTTTGGTTGTACGCGCTAATCTCAGGAACTACTGGTTCGAATTGAAAAATTCTTTTTGTGTTGGATAGTCCATTTATCGAGGAAGGCGTTTTCTATAGGCTATAGAAAACGCGGACGAAGTCGGGGGCACCAGCTACTATAATATATTTTGTAATACATTTTTCTAGATAAATAATACCTACCATTGATTTGAATTAACTCATTAACAACATAATTAAACATAATAATAATTAAACAATTATTATGTTAATAATAATAATAATTAAACAATTATTATTATTATTCCCGATATAAATAGCACCATTATTTAGGTATTTGCACCTGCTTGTCTTATCAAATCACTGATAGTATAAACCGCAGCCGTCAAAACACCGTTTACTAACATGAATCGCCCATCATATTGACCTTTCGTCTGTCAGCACTATCGAATTAAAAGAACTTTATCTTCATGAGAGTTTATTTCTATGAAGACTTGTCAAGTCCCAATATTCAATTTCACAGAGTATTAGTTCTGTTGCATAATAAGTGATCAAAACAGCATTCTTTCTGAATGTTTGTCTAACAGCTGTAATTCAATGAAATTTTAATTCGGGAATTTAATTATATTGTTTCAGTTACAATCAGTTACAAGATTAAATTAAATTAAATTGCTGTAGCAACGAGGGCAATCAATCAAATCATAGCTCATTTATTTAATAATAAAATGTTATCTTAAAATGATTATTATTAAAGAAAATAGTTTTGTTTTTATTTTTATTTTTGGTACAAATAAAAAAGAATTTGAAATGTTAACATGGATACTAATTAATTTGGTAATTTAAGTATTTCCATATAAAATATTATAAGTCTATAACAACCTTAAACTGTAGTGTCAAAAAGTTAATAAATGGGACTGCATAGATTAGCAATCAAACAATAGACATTCCGTGAAATAGTATATCGGTGAGATGTTTGATAAGGGTCCAGTCCGTTCAATGGGCGCCGGTACTAAGGCACCCAGCGCGAGCGAACGGCTTCTGTTGCGTTATGAATGACTCACACTCAGTTAACCATTTCGTGTTTATAGTTGAACGATTTGGAATAATTGAAGAAGTTATTTATAAGTTTCCTCTTTAGAATCGAATCGTGTGCGCGATCGCGAACGCCGGATGCCGCCACCCTTCGGAGGACATGCCTCTACAAAGGCATTTAGTCTATTTAAAGACATCCTGCTTAGTGCGGGGGCCTCAGTCCGCTCGCACGTGCGTCAAGTGTCCTGTACCCGCCGACCTGTCAATTACTGTCACCCTCACCTATCTCTGTGCCTGCCTTGTACCAAGTACCCAATCCGATAAACTCCACAGGTCGTTCCGAATCTCGTCCGCACAATGAAACAACTTGAATTGCGTTGCAACATGCAGTAAGTAGCTTGGTATTAATGGGACAGCTGCTATAATTGTAATTGCTAAATAAAATGCCTAATTAAATACTGAAATGAGCAGTGATAAATAACTCAGTAGAATGTTGCTCATTGTAGTACACTAAAATCAAAAACTACATAAAAATCAATACACTTTTTTATGTCGACAGGATTTAGGTCGACAGACACGCTGATGGTCCACTTGATGCCAAAAGCAGGTGCTGCAAATGCGCTCCCGACCATAATGGAATTGAGGATAAGGATTCTGGCATCTTTTACTCACTCATCGAAATACAACAGCACACATACTGTTATTTCACGGTGGTCTTCTGAAAGGGGGTGATTACTGCTGGCAAACAGGCTGCCCAAATAACTCCGAAACGTAGTGTGCCCTGCTTCTACTTTCCAGATGTAGACCAAAGACACTTCCATAGTTGATCCTGCCGGAAATCGTACCTGGGTCCCCTAGAGGAGCACCCTAACTACCTACTCATCTAACGGGCTCGTCATAAAACACTAAAACATAACTACATATTAAAAATACAAACTGTACAAAACCTTAACAGGGCCAAGAAACCTCCAGAGGAAATTGTGTACGTTGTTGCGCTCAATTAAACAAGATATTGCTGAACGACGGCTGAATATATCAAGAAGCATATCTGACATCCTAGAATACAATACAGATCGATTATAATGCGCAGTGAAGCAAAGATTATGGCGTTCGCATGAGACAAGAGAAGGTGCGGCCTGCAGCCGACCGTAGAAGCCAATGGGTCGACAACACCTATACGTCGCAAGCTCTTCATTTGTGTTATGATTAAAATTTAAAAACAATTCTCCCAATATTATAAAATTATTATTAAAATAACATAAAAATGTAATCTAGAAAGCAGTGCAAGGAATAAACTACTGGCAGTTAGGGCTGCAGGTTGAAAAACCTCTTGAAAATATGCAATGTGTCATAGGACAACCGCCCATCGAAAGCCTTTCGAGATTTTGGTCCAGGCTTATTCCCAGAATCGACATCATACACGGTGAAATAGAAGTCTGGATATTTGGTTAACTCGCCTTCTCGGCTTTCAAAAGGTTTTGCAGTCGACGAACTTTATGAATATTATGAATTATGGTCCATTGGCGCCGGTCCATAACAACGGTATTAGACTTATTGGTCACTACGAGTATCACTTCAGACATATCCAGGTGGTATTGAAAAGCAAATTGCTTTAAGAAAAAATATTTTTATTGTTATTTATTACCTTTTGATTGCTACTTCTATTTCTTCCTTAGGGGATTTTATTTCATTTTTTAAATTAAAATGACCTTTTTGTATCCGTAATGGATAGGTAAAAACCGATCATCTTAAAATGCAAAATTTCAAGATGATCGGTTTTTAGTTTGGGATAAGTTTAGCCTGAGGATAAAGCCTTACCTTACCCTAATTGGACGAGTTAACTTAAGGATGATCTTTTGGTTCTTATTCACGAAATGATACCCGCAACGAAAAAGATTATGTACATTTGTGATTGCAATTATATTAGAACAATAGTAATTTCATAAACTTTCAATTCCAATTCTACTGTTAAATCATTGTGTCTTTCTAAAATATTGTTTTTGATTATAAGCATTATGAACAGTTAAGCTGTTCTTGATAGCAATGCCTACCATCAGTCCGACCTGTCTAAATCTAGGGCAGAAATTATTAGTATTAAAAGTTACAACAATTTCGCTTTATTTTAAAATTGTAAGAAATATTTTAAAGTTTGTAAATGAAACCAATGCGAGCTATTTGATATTGAATAAAAATATTGTGTACTTTGATATATCAATTCGCTCGCTGGCACTTATATCTCGGTTCTACGAAATCCTTTGAGCGATGATAGATATCGCAAACAAGGTTGCTCACACCTATCCGTCTGTTTATTGTTTATTTTATTGCCGATGTCTTTGAGATCATAACATAACATCAATACTATATCGTAAAAGTAATAAATTATCATCGTAACTTTATCAATAAAACAAGTAATGTCTGGTACCAATAATGTCTTGATTTATTTACATAGGAGTATGTATAAGTTGAGAGATTCTCGATTTTGAAAGCAATCTGTGTTGTAAATCTGTTCACAAAATTGATGTTGCTTCCAAATTCAAATGTATCAAATTTGAAAAACATTTACTTGTATTCTTCTTAGAATAACAGAAAAGAATCATAACAGATCATAAAATTGGATGTCGCCTAAATTATATGGTGTTTAATTTAACTTTATTATTTTATAAATATTTAATAACCCTGTTGAGAATATATTATAATACTACCCAGCGATTTCGTCCGCGTTTAAAAATGAAAAATATAACACCTGAAAAATAAACTCTATATCAGTAGGTATAGGTTATTATTATATCATATACTTAGATTTGGTTAAATTCCTCCATCGACTAAGACGCAAAATACTTCCCTTTGACAAAACAATCTCCACACCTGCGCGCGCGCTTCCCTTTCACGAGGGGCGCGAGACTTACTTATCTTAACATAAGGCGACAACGACGCTCCGGTGACAACCCTCCGTTCCATTAAACAGGGCAACGACTCCTCAGTTCCCCTCACCAACAACCAAAATATCGGATCCACATGTTGTTTCTTCTTACCTTCCTCGTCTACTAATAATTAGTTAAGATATATTCTCTTCCGCTTAGTTACTACACTTTATATTATAACGGCTGTGTATTTAATATAAATTATCTCAATGAAACAGCTCATTCTTTTCGATGATGTGTTTAGGCATATAAGATCGGCTGGTCATATAAAAGATGGATTCAAACAAATAAATATTAAACAGTCTCATTTCATTAGATCAATTCTAATAAAGTTTAATCCATATACATACATAGTATAATCCCTATATCCCGTGAGTATATAAACTATGCAACGGATTTAATGTGGATTTTGTGTACAGTTAGATAAATTAGGAAATAATAAAGACTTTATTTATTTACTAGCCGGTGCCCGCAACTTTCGCCGTTTTGAAAAAAAATAAGTAGCCTATCCTGTGTCCTGTACGTCTAAATGTTTACTACCAAGTTTCATGAAAATCAGTTAAATCGTTTAAGAGTTATGGAGGAATATACATACATACAGAAAAAAATTCCAAAAATTGTCAATTTAGTTTCAATATCATGTATAGAGCCTATAAACACGATATCTCTGAAAACAGAGTAACTTACTCCATTACCAACCCTTACATATTTATTATTAGTATTGATGATGATGATAACACAATTTAAAGTTGAATGAAGTTTTTGCACACTCAATTGCACATAAATGCAAACGTTTGTTAAAAATATGCAAAATTAGATTCTTTTAACAATTCCGATAAAACTTACTATGAAGAAAAACAATTATTGCTTTCTTCATAGTAAAGTGTTGAATTCGCTTAATAGTTCAATTATAATATTATAATATAATTGTTTACTGGTTTGTTTTTGATTGGTAGTTTTTTAACTCTTGACATTGTTTGTATAAATTTGTATAAATTGTATATATTGTATTGTATATATATTTTTCAGCGAATTTAGTACCGTCTCAAAAAGATGTTCCATACAAAATGTATGAGAAAATGAATTTTCTTTATATGTAATTTGTTTTTCGTGAATATTGAAGAGATCACAAATCAAAGATCGTAAAAGTCAGTCTAGCCGTTCTTGAGTTTATAAACTAACTAACACGACTGAGATTGGCTATTAAGATTGTATATGATTGCGACTTATTTTTCTATTTAATTGTTAATTAATATGTTACTAAAATATTGATTTATATAAGTTAATATACTAAATTTTAATTGATGTGTTCAGTTTTAATTTGCTTGCACCTTGGACGCTTAATATTGAGTGCTATAATGTTACAAGGGTAAAGTTTCCTAAGCTGTTGCGGAAGTAAAATAAATATATAAATAATGTAAACATTTATATGAAACGAAACGGTGTAACAAATCGAAAATTTTCAGAGAGTGAATTTAGCAAGAGATTCGTTTCCGGTTGCGATGACGCAACAAAATCGATCGAGTTCAAATATCGCACAGCCATCTGCTTATTTTCTAATCGAGTTGCTTGCATAATTTTATTGAACCGATTTGCACAGTGGCCGCTGCGGCCGCATCAAGCATCGAGCCGAGAGTAGGCCGTTCGTTGCGCAATACGACAATCATAGTCGATGCTTCACTGATGAAACGTTCAAATCAATGTTTTACAGTCAACTCGGTTATTGTTAAACAAATAAATTAGTGTCTTAAATGCAATAAAGGCGATTGATTTAAAGTTATCTCATAATTATCGGCTTTGAGATGTGCCGAGTTGCCGGCCGGATGCTTAACTAGATTTGTAAGTAATGTGTATTAGATATTTTCCTATAGTAGGTATAAAATATAAAAACTATATGATATATTATAAGAAAACTTAAAAATATATGGGAAACTAGTGGGTGCCCGCGACTTCGTCCGCGACCAATTTTTTTTTACATACAAACCATTCCTGATTATCCCTCTATGCATAAGAGAAAACAGAATTAAAATCGGTCCTGCCGTTTAGGAGGAGTTCAGTGACATACACACGCACAGAAGAAATATATATAAAGATAAGAGTTTTTCAGTTATATTTGCTATGATATCAGTTATTTAATGGCAAAAAAAATTGCCATGATTTTCATTCCAGCTATAAAGATGTTAAGATATTTTATCAAGTTTTATATTTATTTTCATTTTTCAACGCGGACGAAGTCGCGGTTATCGTCTTTTAATTTGAATATTATTTAAAACATAATTCAAACTTGTAATTTTGAACAGTAGATAGTCCACTAATTGAGACACTGCTACATTACCCGGCTCATGTTTATAGCCTCCCATACAGGAGGCTATCAAATAAATTTTCTACATGTAGAAGATACTGGCTCGCGTGTAGCGATTATAAGGCCTTCATTTTCTTATCTCTTAGCATCGTCCACTCATAATGTTACATTGCTTGTATGAATGTATACGTTTCTTGAAATTGCTATGCCGGACCGGTAGTGTTGGGCTCCTGTGAGTTTAAGATGTAATGAATGTACGTAAGGGTGGGTAGATAACATATTAGGGTTGGTTCGCGTATTGCGTGAATACATCCACGGTCGCATTACCTTTGTTGGAGGAGCCACGTTGGGTGGGCCGCTCTATCGCGTGCTCCATATTGCATGCCTCATGCAGGTACTATACTGTAGTGCAACACAAAGATCATATTCACACACACACACACACACACACACACACACACTCAAATTCATGATAAATGCTATGACCACTTGCACTAGAGGACATTGGGCATTTCATAACATATCATGTGATATGATATTGGTTAATTTAAAGAAATGGATGACTTTACTAAAAACTAGTTTCGTTACTAAAAACTTGAGACTAAAATAGTGAAGAAAGCTTTCGAGATCTCCTATGTCGTAATTTCCCCCACTGAGATTTTTGGTAAAATTTATTATTTTATTACCGATATACTAACGATTGGTTCGGTTCCAGCTTCGCACGGATGTAACTTATTTTTCCAAGTTGTATAAAGAAGCTTTCCTCTTTTATCACTCTTTACTATAGTCAAAACCGTATCAAAATCAGTTGGGTGGCTTTGAAGAATTTAGTGGAGAAACAGATAGAAACGAACAACGAATTTACTTTGTAATACATATTTATGTATTTTTAATTAATAAAAATTCTTTTTATTAATTAATTTTTATATATAATTTTTATGTAATCATTTATATCCTAAAAGTAGTTTATGATTTCATTTTCATTTTCTTCTTCATTATACATGCTTATAACAATTACGGCCTGCCATTATCAAAGAAAAGTTTCGTCAGTATAGGCAGTTCATGTCGCCATATAAAATGGCAAAATATTACAGCTTACGGTTAATTGCTCAGTAGCCGCAGTGCCTTCCGAGTGGCCATCTGGCGAAAGTCACGATGCCCCACAGAAGACCACAATGAAATAACAACACTTGTAATGTAATATAATGTGTTGTAATCTTGTTGAGTTCAGTGAGTAGGTAAGGGATGCCAGAGCTATTCCCCTGTCCCCATTCCCTTCCTTTTTCTTTTTCACTCAGGAAAAGCAGCTCTATTGCATCCCTGCTGGTGTTGCTGATGTAAATTAAGGGCAACGATAGCCACCTATTATTGTAAAGTTGACCGACCGACTGTCATGATTATTATGTTTAACCATAAAAAAACCTTTAGTGGAAATGTTGTAAAGTGAAAGCCGCTTTATTTTCTTAAAACAAAAGCACACAATTGTAGAATGCATTACTTAAATTCGCAATTTTGAATTACCAACGCTATCATGAGAACATGGCGTTTTGTCTAGGAAACAAACTAGACAGAGATAATTCTGTTGTCTTTATAGCCAACCGGTATTATGAGTCAGAGACGTGATTGTTTAATTCAGACATAATTCAGAGCCAGAAACTAAAGTGTGGTGGTCGCATGTACACAAACGCGGATAAATGCAACCTAGCTTTGTTCTGACGCCAGAGAAACGCGTCAGTCAATCTTTTGATTGGCACCGCCACCTAATTTGTTAATATTTTTTTAGTAAATTAGCTTGGCTCATTTTTAAATCGCCATAAAGAAAATTTGCCACTAAACCAAACATATGTAAACTCGATAAGTACAATAATTTTTTAGATACAGTCTACAGCAAACATACAAACCATGTCAGTACCAACATAAATCAATGCTCTATCTCTCCACCAAGTTCAATAAGGTAAAAAAATGAAACATTTTATTTATGGCTTAGAACTTAATTTCAGTTAAAATCCTCATATTTATAAGATATTTTTGATACTCGTAACTTGGTTCAGAATATTAATTGAACAGGATGAGATATTTTATAAAATTTCTCATTTTATTTACCAATGTTTGATAGAAACAGTAACTAAGGGCCTCTTTCACGAACTACAAGTAAAGTGCTGATTACTTACTTTTAGAAATCATTTTCTGTTATATTGAATTATGCACTCGGTTTACTGCATCATTAGATAGCCGATTTTTTTTATTATTTCCTATTTAATGTTTGGGACGTTTACAAACGAAGGTATATCAGCTCCATTATCCCCGGTTACCGGTGACTTTAAATGACAGTTTGGCCTACTTGACGTTTGTGAAACAGTCGCTTAGTATTTTATAGCACTGTACCTACCTATCTAACGAAATTTGAGAGATTTGTAAGCCTCGTACTAACTTAATTATTTCCTTAATTACATAATGTCTCGACAATCAACCGTCTTGGCAAATAAATAAAATAACTTTTACATAATTTAGTACTGGATTCGTATTTCATGCTTATTTTCTACTGACAAAGGTAATGAAATCCCAAAGCATGTCCAAATAGCGGCTGGCGAGTCGGAGAAATTGAAAAGAAGCAAGCACACATCATCTAATCTAACAGATGATCGCGGGGTTACGTAGGTACCTGTTGCGTGGCGCGCTCCTTTCATGGAATATTCGTCTTGTTATAGAGAGCACACGACACAAAAGCGGGTTTATCTGAACGCATTATGAGGAGCATCTCCGCTTCCAGATCGCGCGATAATGCTCGTCGAGTCACAAAGTGTATTGCGAGGCGCGTTGGCTCACGATGCGACGCTATGCGGCTGCGGCCTCCACCGCGTCAGCAATACGCAAGCCTGTCTTTCAAACTGTTTCATCCTGTTCTTCTAAACTAAGCATTTCACATTTCACACTTTCACTTCATTACCGACCTTTAACTATTTAAGGTCTGAGTCTCAACTATTTAATTTTAATGATAAATTGATCTTCGGTGCCGTCATCCAGTGATCTTGTCATTCTGAGGTTTAGTCATTCTGCAATATTGTCATCTTTAGATCATGTCATAATAAGACAGACAGGCGTGTACGTACAAAAAAGACATTTGTTAATTTTCCATGTGAAACTGTCTCAACTCCTATTATGACGATATTATGATATTATACTAGCTGGCGCCCGCGACTTCGTCCGCGTTGAAAAAGAAAAAAGTAGCCTATCCTGTGTCCTGTACGTCTAAATGTTTATCTACCAAGTTTTATGAAAATCAGTTAATTCGTTTAAGAGTTATGGAGGAACATATATACATACAATATCTACACTTACAGTTTTATTATTAGTATTGATTGATGATTGATAACCCAACGATTGCAAGTAATACAGGTAAAGTGATCGAGTCGTATTGACCTTTGTGCGCTACGTACGGGCAACTGCCGTCGATCGCTATGCGACTCGGTTGTCAACCACATATGAAAGAACTTTGTTGTCTTTCTCGAAAAGAAAGTGGGTAGAGATATCGCTGTAAGCATTGTTCGTCACAAGTTCATTGAATTCATAGGTAGCGCTGTCGTGTCACCCATCAACATTATATTTGCTTCGCATTAACAATGGTTTCGCATTAACTATTGTATCTTCTGGTGGTCGTCGTCTGTTATAATCTACAGGAAAATGGAATAGAAAAATATTTATTAACTAGCTATTCTTATCTGTACTTATAAAATCGTTGGTCCTGACCAAAGATTTAAATCGAAGATGCGGCGTAATCTCCACGCGCCATACTAAAAACACACCGAAAATTCTTAACAATGGGTTGGGCGCATGCGCTCAACCCAACTACAGTTGCACGCCAGCTACAGTGAGTGACGGTCGCTTGTTGAGAGCGTCGCTATCGTCACAGTCACGTTTGAAGTAAGGAATGTTGTCTGTGTTTAAAAGTGTGTTTAGACAAAGGTATATGTATTTTATACTTTTGTCTTTAGTATGATGTATGTTGTATTTTGTAACACACTTTCGCTAGTAATGCCGCATCTCTCGATTTAAATCTTTGGTCCTGACTGACTATCAATGCACAGCCAAAACTAATCAAGCCAATCTATAAAGGTGAAATTATTTTATAACGTAAGCATCCTCTAAGAAAGAATTTTTGAATATTTCAACTGTGTGAAGCCGGGGGCGGTCTGAAAATAAGAGTATTTTGCATTATAAAATTAACTTGTCAGCACATCTGAAGGCCCACAACGAGCTCAGTAATATAACAACACGTACGCTGTGTTTATTTATGAAGTAAAGTTCGTCAGACAGGTTGATGGTTAACTTGATGGTAGGGACCATAGTAAGGAACCGTCGCCTATTAACACAACCAAAGCCACAGGTGCTAAAAGTTCCCTGCCAAGTACATTACCTTAGTACCTTATTAATAGATATTAGTAGAATTAAGGCTGAGGGAATATTAGGGATATGGAAATGGGCTCTGGAATCCCTTATTCACTTACCGAAAAACAAAAGCCAAAATGTTTTAGTTACTGCAGCCAGACGCACTTGCAGAACCTGTGGCGTAGCATGTGTTATAGGCGACGGTAGCCATCTACCATCAAGTGGATCGTCAGCCTGTCTGTCGAACTTAACTTAAAAAAAAAACAGGTGTTTTTTTACCATCACAACTCATAGGTAAAAAAAAACCATAGGTTTAGATAAAAAAAAAACCATAGGTTTTTTTATCCATCACACAAAAATCCACACTCCCATATCCACATAAAAGAAGTATAATAAAATTTTAGATGATAATCGAGAAATAATAAAACGGAACTGTCTCTCATATTGTTTGAAATAAAACTACTTAAGTGACGATGGATATGTTATTGAAAAGCGGTGGAGACGTTTGTCATTGGCGGCTACTTGTTTAGACGCAAGTTCTTCGTCGTATTTCGTGGTCACGCATCAGAATAAAGGCTTAAAGTGGCCAGCTATTTATATTCAATAAATAATTCATTCATGTGAAAGTTTTATGTGGATACACTTAAACAAATATATTAGTGTATCGGTGAATAAAAATAAAATAGGTTGATGCCGTAAGATTTATCAATATCTTACAGAAAGTTCGTCATTATAATGAGTCTTTAAACGCCCACTTATAGTTAGACCTTTAATAGATTATTTATATATTTCTTGTGGTTATTGCTTATCGCTGTGACGGCAGTGGCGTTCAAACTTTTATATTCTTAGACGATGGATTAATAAATAGGATATAAAAATTATCCTATATCGCACCTGATAACTACACTTTTTTTAATTTTATAGGAGAGACATTTAAAGTTATTTTTTTTGCATTCAATATCATAGGTATTCTTCTGCTTATACTGCTTTTAAACAATTCTTCATCAAATAAGCCCCATAGTCTTGTAAATATTTTTTTTATTTAATAATGTTTTAAGACATTCATGCATAATTTAACTCATTAAAAAAAAATTGTAAGTTATGCCCTTGTCTTACCGAAGGTGTGATATATTAATCCAGGTATTAAACTATCTGTGTTCAAAATTTTGTCCAAATCCGTTAACCCGTTTTTCCATGAAGGAGTAACAAAAATCCACATATCCATCGTCACAAACTTTCGCAATATAAGATTAAGGATTAGGATTAGCAAAAAAGTTTTTCGTTTATTATCCTTATTATTTATTATATTACAATTTCATTAAAGTAGGCTGCTCACTAAACTAATATTACCTGTTGTAGAAGAATTTGTGAAGAAATGATAATGCTATCTATAACTTTTCAAATTGAAAACAAAACGAACGCGATAATAGGTAAATGACTTTGGCAGATGTCGCCTCTGGCCTCTGGCCACTGGCTAGGTAAAAGCCGTAAGGGTCCATTTCTAACAGATGCGCCAATTTAGTTCTATGTCACTTCGTCCGGCATAACCGTAAACAATTAAAACACCGCCATAAGAACTCGCGCACGAGGTCAGCTGGCATTTTTTTTCTAGATCTGTTGGCCATCTTTCACGTATCTGTTAACCCATATGTTTCGTGATACTCGTACATATTAGACTAATAATTAGATATGATTGCAACAAATTTATATCTATATCTATATCTATATCCACACAACGTGTTTTCACTAAAAAAGCGATAAACGAAAAAGGTTTGTGAATATAATTTGCAATAGAAATTGCATCCCAATGTTTATCGGCCTAACTCTATTTCAGGATGTACTTTTGTTTTCTGATGGATCTTCTGAGATCTTCTAAAATGTCATACGATTTTTAGACATGAAGAAATAATTAAAGGAATTAAAGAAATAAGAAAGGAATTTAGTTAAACGAAATTGGGATCACGAACTTTCCTGTAAAGTCCGGTGATCAGGTTAAGAAAAGAGTTGAGAGGGCGAGCATAAAATTGTCGAGCCAATAAGTAACTGAATACATTTCACCGCAGCCCAACAACAGAAGGTATTCCATGAATGTGTAATCAGAGAGTTTATTGATCGCGGCAAGATTAACACCACTCCGCATTGTCTGAGTTGACACCTCTTAAATTCGCCTTTTTTGTGCCAATAACTTAAGGAAATCAGGAATTAATTTTTTCTTCGGCTTTATGAATGTCACCGTATATCACACAGGGCAAGAATTATTCCCTCTTATGTTGCGTTTTCGTAACCGCTTTTCAATTGTAAATTGTCATGTTTTACGACTATCTTTCATACCCAAAATAGAATACCTTTGTGCATTCATGAATATATCACCGCTGACCTCACCGACACGAGGAGGAAGTGCAGAACCTGCGAGCGACGAGTAATTCATACGCAATCATCTTTTAAATTATTTTATTGTATACGCAAATATATCACCATAAAAATTACAAATACCTATTTATGTGAATTATAATCAATGATGTGGACAGTCATTTTTTATTAAGTTTGAGCTTATGTAAACGGTTTGATGCAATCAGGCACTACTAAGATATTTATTTACTAAAACCAGGTAGAACTTAGAAGCCTAGATTTTTACAAATTATTTGTTTTGTTATACCAGCTGAGGCCTTTCATTTTCATATGAGTTCTAACTAAGTCTTAATGTGGTAAGTTGGTAGTAAAGCCATGTGTACACTTTTTGCAATTATTGATTCTTATTATATAGTTATCTCTTTCTATACTTTTTGTTAAAGAATTACATGTTAAATATTCCAATACAGTTGATACAGTCCAGACAGAATTAAAATCCGTCCAACCGTTTAGGAGGAGTTCAGTGACATACACACGCACAGAAGAAATATATATATAAAGATATATATACCATCTATACATATTATAAAATAATCGCTATCCGATTCTGTCTGTTTCACCGCTTCCAACAGATTTCGATACGGTTTTCAGTAGTAGAGAGAGCGATAAACGAAGAAGATTTGTGACATAAATTGCAGAAAAAATTGCATCCATGCCAAGTCAGGGGCAGGTCGTTAGTGTAAAGCTCGTACATATACAATTTAAGATTTATATGATAATTATAGTTTATATATTAGTAGGTATATTTTAAAAATAATTCAGTCACTGAAAATAACGTTATGGTTTATTTTTAAAATACTATTTCTGAAATTAGTTTTGCGAGAGATGTCTCGCGCACGTCTGATTCAAACGCACATCCTGAGTGGGCACGTGACTGGCACGCGGCCGGAAGTACACCACATCTATCCCGGACTGCACCAATATTTATTTATGTATCTGCTCCGTCTCGATCCGATAGGGTATGTAAATACACTTTCGCCGGTCAAGTGGAGCACCATAATATATTATATACATAATGTAATACGGACAGTGGCGTTCGGTCGAACGCCAATGTCATTGTCAATGCCTGCCATCGAAACTGGCAATTGCTATAAACAAATTGGAAGCACGATTTATCCATTTGACCGTTTTTTTTTATTTTGGAGAACAGGAAATTCTGTTCGTGTTCCGTAACTTGTTGCGTGTGCAGCGTGCACTAAGTGAAGTCTGCTTTACCTATAATACTAATTCTTATTTTTAACCCTAACCTAACCTGTTTACATGTGTGTCTGTCTGTGGCATCATAGCTCCCAAACGGATAGACCGATTTTGATCAGATTTTCTACATTTGAAAGCTGACGTAATCGAAATGTTTCTTAACTACGAGTATAACTTGTGATTATCTGTTTAGAAGTTTGAAGATTATCAGCTCATTATCTAGTTGACGAAGGGATCTCACTACTTCCACAGATTCGATTGATTTGATATTTGGTGTAAGTACGCGTTACTTCGGTGGTATTTCCATGATATGGTAACCTTCATCTAATGCTGCAGCATCAAGTAATCTGCGGGATACCTAACTAATCAGCAACCTAACTTAGCATTAAAGGATAATTTATATTTGCACTGATTAAAGATGACTTACGAGCCTGTGTAGCAATCTTTCTGGTATCGGTAACCACCCTCTCAGTTAATCAATACTAATAATAAATCTGTAAGGGTTGGTCATGGAGTAAGTTACTTTGTTTTCAGAGATATCGTGTTTATAGGCTCTATACATGATACTGAAACTACATTGACGATTTTTAGATTTTTTTTGTATGTATGTATGTATGTTCTTCCATAACTCTTAAACGAATTAACTGATTTTCATGAAACTTGGTAGACAAACATTTAGATGTACAGGACACAGGATAGGCTACTTTTTTTCCTTTTCAACGCGGACGAAGTCGCGGGCACCAGCTAGTCCATCATACAATAACAGTAAGAGATCTCAATGCGGTTAGTAAGGAATTTCGGAATGTTCTGGCACCTCAGAACAGTTCAAATTACATAATCGATTCTCATCAATAGAATATAGATAAAGGAACGGATTTTGTCCCATTCAAACTTTACTTGTGGTAACAATGAAATTATATTTGACAATTAATCGATAAGAGCAGACAGGTTGTGAAGACTTATCTCTTGTGGTATTACTAGACGTCCGCACGTTGTGCGAACGTGCTTTATCCGACTAACATACTTTCGTTTCACATATCGCATCCCCGATCACGATCGAACCTATACGACGCGTGATAAAGGCTAAAGATGTCGTCTAAAGAAAATAACCTTGGAAATGCACGAACATTTATTCTTTCGTGAAGCCCGGGTTATTGTGTTCTTAACCGGAAAACAGGGCAAGTGAATGCCTTATTCAAATGTATCATTTCTTTAATTTTAAGACATGTTTATTGTGTTATTTTATGGGCATATATGATTATAAATTGAAGTACTAATAAGGTAATTAGTAACAATAGTATAAAAAGTAGTGGTATGGAACACTGCATTTCGTAGTCAAATTGGGCAGCTTGCCTGGCGACAGTAAGGGGGTGGCAGGCAGCGCTTGTGCTTTTGTTATAGACAAGGGTAGCCATCTACTATCAAATGGACCGTCATCCTGTCTGTCATAAAAACCATGACATAAAAAAAGAAAAGAAAGTATTGTCCGGCACTGGGATCAGTCGATATCTACGATATCAACTTATTGATTATAATTATTATAATGTTTCATTGTGAAATAAGAAAAAAGTCGGTATATATTATACATACATATAATATTATAGTAAGTAAGATAGGTATAAGCCATTTCACATGTAAACACATAAAGCTTGTCCTCTATGGTTGAACAATAACCTGTACAAAACAGCCGCCGGTTTTTTTTGTTCAAAATCCTCTTTTATACGCATTCAAAAAGTTTAATGGAATTTCGCATTACGTCGGCCGATGTATTGTACAACGGTCTTGGAATGTGTATAAAATCAACAAGCCTCCAAAACTACAGGTTCTTTACTTGCTTCATTTTTTTTTCGATCGAAGAGTTTGGGCCAAGATATTCCCAATATTCTACGTATAAGAATATTGTCTCATAGATCTTTAGGGCCTCTTTCACCAACTACAAGTAAGGTGTTGATTAGTTACTTTTAGAAATCATTTTCTGTTTTATTGAATGTGTTATTATTTTCTTTTTAATGTTTGGGACTTTTACTGTACAAACAAAGGTATGCCAAAAAAAGTGACAGATAGCCTACTTGACAGTTGGTGAAAGAGGCGCTTAGTATTGTATATATAACAAAACATTGTTTTGTATATATATATATATATGAAAAACAAATTCGTAAAAAAAAGATTTTTTCATATTTCTTAAAAAATTTTTGTGTTAGTTATATTTTATATCATTGATTGTCATATGAAGAAAAAGAGAATGGATTTGCGTCTATTGGTTTTAAAAGTTTTAGTCAGATATTCAAGCCTCCATATACTTAAAACACACAATAAAATTTTATGTTATACAAGGCCACAAGGGATAAATGTAACATAAAATGTTATCTTATTACCTTCAATATTTTTGTAGTCAATAATAGTTGTAAGTGTAAACGAATCTATTAAAATAGGTTTTTTAAGAGAAAGTCCGGTAGGCAGGCTGAACTAATAAACAAAAGTAAAGCTCTTCTAAGTAATTAGTAAAGCTATGACACTTATTAACATTGTAATATTAAGCAATAAATAATTTTAAAGGTTATCTCTTTGAAACTTTTAATGAATTTAAAAATAAAATTTATCATTTAAATTATTGAAATTTAATTTAAACAAAATTCAATAATTTAATCTTTAATATTTAAATAGTGTTCGTGTACTTAGTGACTAATTCATGACATTGGTTTCAACTAGTGGTTTCAACGAGGTACATCTCGTGAAAAATATAATTTTGGAAGAAAAATCACTTGATAAGTTTCATCATTAAGGGGACAATTGCGCTTTAGCTGTCTTAGACATAAAAGTGTCGGTATTTTATTTATTTATTTTTATTGGTCACCGGAAAATATTTTAAGTGATGTAGCTCGAACCACTTGCACTTCGGTCGACGACGCATATTCAAAACAAACACCTTTATGCCGTTGACATTAATGTCGGCTTACTGCGATTGTGCGTCGATAAGTGCGTCGAGAACTTTAAGTATCAAGGAGGCGAAGCTCAGAGTTCGCTTCACGCCTACGGATGCGCCTTAGCCGCAGCGAGCTACAACGAGAATATCGTTCTTAGCATATCTGAATCTGTTGGACACGCAGCGGCACTGCATCTCTCTTCCCACCGCCAAATATGGTCAAAAATTTAAACGCACAATATACATTACACATCTGAAGCTTCTGCCTACGCGTTAAAGTTTATAACTTTTTCTTTCCTGCTTCTGTGTAAGGCAGATATATAAAAAATAAGTGACGAGCCCGCTGGACAAGTGGTTATTGTTCTTGCCTTAATGCCCTGTTCCGGATTCCCAGATTCAATTCCCGACAGAATAATCTTCGGAAATGAACTTTTCAAAGTTGGTTCTGGTCTGGAACTGAAAAGTAGTGACAGGATATACCACGTTTCACAGTTATTTGGGCAGACCGTCAGGTGGCAGTAAGACCACAGTGAAATAACAGCGCGGGTGCTGTTGTGTTTTGTGTCAGAGCACACTTCCTAATCCCTTTCCAATACTTAAACCTACTTTAGTCGGTAGCATACTTGAAGCACCTATAAAGTTGCTTGTGTGATAGGCGACGGTAGCCACTACCAACAAGTGTGGACCTTAACATAAAAAGTAACTAAAATATAATTATCAATTTGAAACTTTTTAATGGTTAAAATGGCGCGAACAAAGTGAACGGATTGGCGTGTTTCGTTGGTAATCAAACTGACCAATAAATCCGTTACAGCCACGGTCGTTTGTTAATCTTTAATCCTGACTACAGCGTCGACACTTGCCAAAGAGATAATATGGGTTTCGCGAAAAATTTAGACAGCATATGAAATTCTTTTTCTTTTTAATTACATACATTGAATTTACGAAAAGCAATAATGATTTACTTAAAAATTTTATATCAATATCGAAAGCAGGCTGACATTCAACTTGACAAAAGTAAGGCATAAGCATCTTCCTCTTGAGTTCTTAAATTTAAATTTTTAGTCATTATTAATTTTGTTACATTTAAAATTTTATACCGGCAATTGTTTAGAAATTAATATATTTTTATTTTTCACTCCCTTTTATTTAATGGAATTAGTTGACACCAAAATTGTACATATTTTTACTATTGTTGTGTACGCATTTTTATTAAATTCGACCAATGCCTGCGAAGTGGTTACCTGCGAATAGTCCCACGGCCTCGGCGCCTAAACAGGTGCACCTGAGGCAAGCTTTTCATTATAGCATAACACACAAACAAACAAAACGACCATCATGCTCGTTTGAGTATGATGCTCCGATTCATTCATCGGTCGACGTGGAATGCTTTTATGTTAGTTAGCCGAACCCAAACCTTCTTTATTGTCTCGTTCGATTCAACTACCTATACGGTTTTGTGTGTATGAGTGTGCGCACTGAGACAATACTGAGACATATTTTTTACCGACCATACATGCTTGTAGTTTTTATAACGTAGGTATCCCGCAACTCGCTATAGTCAGCTAACCACTGTTCAACAAACAAAAGCTGTTCAATCAGTTTTATATGGAGATCAGGCCATCAGTTTATTTTCGTTTTAGCTAAGAAAAAACTATAGATTTTTTGGGAAAATATTGTGTGATTTGGTTTTTAATTTGGTGCGTATAACAGTTTTAAAAGTTAATGTTAATATGTGTAAAATTCTGTTTTTAGCGACTGACGACCGACAAACCAGGTTGTCGGTTAAGAAAAAAAAGTTATTAACGGACCAACAAGGTGGACAGCGTGGTTTGTCGGTTGGTAATAGACGCTCGTATTTTCCTAAATTTTACTATTAAGTCACTTTTGGTCAATGCTTACTATGAAATAAAATTAATAAATATTATTATAAAATACTAGTCTATTTTTTTTTAAATACACTAATTAACGCTCGGAGCAAATACTGATAAGGTCAATACATGCACAGCGTTAAACGGTTATAATTTATGGACGAAATACACGATCAAGCGTTTAGCGTGACGACAAAATGAAGTGAGGCAACGGCCAATTACTTCTATATAGGACAAGGCTAACGCTCCTAGTATGTGGCACCGAGGCGCCGGTGTCAAAATTGGAAATTGACACCAATGACGGGTGTTCATTCTGTGCGTAGAAAGATACGATAATGCCTACTTACCAGTGATATGTCCAACCAACCAATGAGAACACTTTACAATAACAGAATACGCCAATAAGAAATAAAAATAAGTATTAAGATGGCAATGAAAACAAATTATTTTTAGTAACTAAATGTGCTTAGAGGACCATTTTTTTGTCACTAGTAGTATGGTAAGGGCGCATCCCCTTGTTTAACATATCACTGGCAACGGCGCGATTTTAAATACAGTTTTTGACATCAAGCCATCAGTTTTTACCACTCACTATCAAATTTTGGCTTCACGCCAGTTAATTTGACGCGATGGACTGATCGTGTATTTCGTCCATTATAATATTCTTTGAAAACTGCATATTTGTTTATTAAGATTGTGCAATCGGTTTGTTTAGAAATATTCAATAAATAAAATTGAATAACGATTGAATAAAGAATAAACATCGGAGGAGTTATGAAAAATAATAGTGGGATAAAATAAGATATTTAAATCTTTGATATCATGGGATGGTGTGTTTCACCGTTGACTCCAATGCGGTGTCGCGTGCTGTGTGTGCGAATAACCTTGGTGAACCGCTATTTGGCACATTTGTCGTATAGAATTAGATATGATTTGTCACTCCGTGCCGGATACAGGATATTTGCTTTTCACTGACATGATATTAAAAGTTATCAGTGTTACTATTTGAACCAGTTAAGAGGGGAATACGTTGTGATTTGCCTTCCTAGATTAACTGAAAAAAGGATTTAGCAAGCTGCTGCTATAAAAATAACTGTTTTTTATTGAAAAACTTAATAGTCTCATGATCTTTAATGTTCGCACAAGTAGGTCAACTGACCTTGAAAAATCCAGATATAATAGATACGTATTTGTGAATGATAGATATTCCACAAACTCACAATGTTTAAACTAGTTATTTATTTAACTCTGTCCGATATTACCTTCGAATATCTATCTTGTACAAACACCAGCAAGTCGTATTATTAGATTTATATAACCTTTTTATCAATAAATTTGTTCTTGATTAGAAATGTCCATAAAAAAGATATGAAAGCAGAAGTAACCTTGATCTAGACAATAATAAACAGAATAATAAAAGCAAATAAAGGTGGGCACAATTTTCAAGGAATGTTTACTCTTGAGTCTATCTTATTTGTATATGCGACGGATAATTTCGATCAGTACAAACACTTGCTTACACTTACACTTTCCCATGCGAACTAAAAAAAAAAGTATATGTGTAATAAAAAAAAATGTTCGGGCCAATTCATTCAATGTGAATCTTTACCTGACATCAGCTGATCTGCAGATTCTAAAGTCCCTCGGCGTTGAGAAATTAAATTTTGAGCAAAAAAATTAAAGGCTTCGCAGGTGTTCAAGGCTGCCAAGTGGTTTGTGAAATTTGATTAAAGTAATTACCTATGTATTTATATATATATATATGTGTATTTGTTCAGTTCTAATATAATTTCAGTTATTTTTGTTTCATTCTTCATAACCTTTGTTTTCTGTTCCCAATCCAGTTACTATAAATAATACAATAGTTTAATTAAAACTAGCGACCCCGCTCCTGGTATGGATGCAAATTATACAGTGTGTCCGATCATGGACTAGCGATGTAAGTTCATAAACCGTCTATTAAAAAGCTACCAAAAAAAAGGGTCATAGAGGTTGTTTTTGCAGTAGCAATATAATTATTTACATTTATTGGAGCAATTTTTAGTATTTTAATTTGTTTTAAAGTTAAGAAAATAGTCTATACTTTGAGAGATATGATTTTTTAAAAATACATAGAGTATTCTCGAAAAAAAAAAAATGGCTGCCACATAAAGGGGAAGTGGATTGGATTGGACCTCAGTATGTACCTAATAGTGTATTTGTGTATTAAAATAGTTGTAATTTATGTATCTACAATTAGAACCTAGTAACTAGTTCATAGTGAAAACCATATAAACCAAAATCGGTTTCCGATTTAAAAAAATCGGTTTTGATCGGTTAACTTGGGAGTAAAAACTCCCAATTTTTTTCTTATTTCAGAATAAAATAATGTTGAAAATAAAATTATTTGCTACTAGCTGGCGCCCTGGCTGAAAAAGAAAAAAGTAGCCTATCCTGTGTCCTGTACGTCTAAATGTTTATCTACCAAGTTTCATGAGAATCAATTAATTCGTTTAAGAGTTATGAAGGAACATACATACATACAATACCTACACTTACCAATTTATTATTATTATTTGCTATAAAGCGATACCTATACTATATTACAAGCAAATAAATAACTAAAGGAGCGTAGTACAACCGCTTAGTTAAAGGATATTTATATTCTAATTAGATAATGTATACGAGTTAGTTGATTTAGGTGCACATTGTGGTTGCACAGCGTGTCGGTCCACTATCGATATACACCTTATCACTTGATCGCGTCATTTTAATTATTTTCATTAAGGGCAATTGTATTGGTCGATCGATCTGGTTACTCGGCCACTTTGCAATTGATTCGTAATTATGATCACCAAGCATTTTAATTAAATACAAACGCCAAATATACTCTAATTGTACGCAGTCTTTTATTTGAATATACAAATACATATCCTTACATAGTATAAACTATATAAATTATATAAATTTACGGTTAATTCACGAGGTATTTGTTAACTTCATATTAATACAAATAAATTATTTAATTAAGTTATTTTCAATTGTTTAATAAGGTTTGTTCTCGTTCTCGTCCAATGAAAACTCATCCTTAATGTATAAAATTCATTACTCATCATACTAAATTTGAAAGGTAATTTAAAACAAGTAATCCCTATAATAACTCGAAATAATCTTAAATATTCATTGGCTTTATTTAATAATAAAACAAAGCTTTATACATCCCATATTTACAATTTGACATATAAAAACTCGTAACAAACATACGGAGCACAGGTAGACTGTGGTAGAATATTGCGATATGCTTAAAACTTTATCCTCACACTACTGTAAGTATTATTATTTATTCACATAAATTATCTTACACATCACCTACTGCATGTGTTAAAACTATACATAATCTTATAATGAAACCAATAGTGATATTGACACCTACCTAATGACTTTATATTATCTTTATCAAAAATATAATAATAACACAACAAAACTTAAAACCATTGCAAACTACGAGTATGTGGTTAGGTTAGTCGATAATGAAACATTTAAGTACTTTAGGAAAAATAGTCGTAAAGTGTACCTTAATTTCGTAAGGCCGCTTGACGCTCCAGTGGCGCAATTGGTTAGCGCACGGTACTTATAAGACAGTAGTCGTGAGCGATGCCGGGGTTGTGAGTTCGAGCCTCACCTGGAGCATAGTTTTTTTTATATATATAATTTTTTAGCGCTTAACTTTTTTCAAATATTTTTTTAATAATAAGAAGTCAATTATTATTAATTTTTAATGATAATTGACGTAAATTTGCTTCCATAGTTGGACGTAATTATTCAGAAAACTGATGATAACAAAAACAGGTAGGTACAGTTTGATGCAGTAGTACATATCTATCTAAGCTAAAGGATTAATGGATTTTTTGGTATATATTTTATATTCGAATTTGGATACTCGTAACGTACACATATTCAAGTAAAAGACACGGCCGTGTCCACGACACAGCCGCACACCATTATTTCAAATATTTTTCAATACTATTAAACAGAAAATTTAAAAATGAAATACCAATTTATTGGACGGTTTTAATTTAAAAAAAAGTTTTTTTTTTATACTGGCATGTTAGAAATACGGTAAGTATACTAACTGTAGTGTGTAGTAGTAATGTAGGCGGCCGCGGTCTGCGAACGCGAGCGACCTTTTGACTCTAGCTTCCGCGCCCGCACTCCGCTACCCTCCATTGCACTCCACTATTACTCCGAGCTATTTGTTCAACTCGTGCCCTCATCTGATTACGAGCAATGGGACGACCCTTCTTGACTCCGAACTCGTGTCCAGCTATGACATTCTCTACTTACAATTACCAATACAATTTTACGTAACTAATCTAAAACGATATCGTTTACGAATTCTTGGAGTATTTTTTTGTTTTTGGTTTTAATAAAGGCAACTGACGCATTGAACTCGGGCTCGACCCGACCTGAAATCGTGAGGAATGTAAATTTGTGGCCCGTGCGCGACAAACCCTCTGACACAATCTTTAACCCTTTTCGTTTTTTATATGTTTTATCGACGTACGAGAAAATATTTGGGTCAATATATTATAGTACGTGATGGAGCTTCGGAAACATGAGTATGCATAGTTCGTAGTGCTTACATAATTATGTTGGTTCCGTACATCCTACGACAACTTCTCGCACTATTATATTTTTCCTAACATACGTATACTCCTGGGTTTTTTTACAAAGAAATGAAACATGAAATTCATTCAATTTATATTAAGAAAGTATATTAAAATAAAATAATGTGTGCCTAATAGACAAAAAATACAAGTTGGTTAAATCACTACATAGTATAAAACAGTCACTTCCCGCTGTCTGCCTGTCCCTATGTATGCTTAGATCTTTAAAACTACGCAACGGATTTTCATGCGGTTTTTTAAATAGATAGAGTAATTCAATAGGAAGGTTTTAGTATATAATTTACAAAGACACGCGGGCGAAGTCGCGGGAAGCAGCTATCTAATAAAAATAAAGATACAACCCCTGAAATTTTTATAACAGCAAAGATGTCAGGCGTTATATTGCCTTACACATTTAGCCCACGTTCGCACGAGAGCTTTTTCGACGCTTTTAACGCGTGTTAAAAGCGTTAAAAGCGTCGAAAAAGCTCTCGTGCGTACGTGGACTTAGTCAGGCGCTACACATCCCTTACTTTTAACGCGAGCGAAGTCGCGGGAACCAGCTTGTATTAAAATATACTTAGACAACAATAACCGATTCGATCTTGTGATCACGTGCACAAATACTCGATCCTAAATGAATGCAGAAATAGAAAGCAAACATAGAAAGGCAATAAAGATAAAGAATTAAACTGCAAACGTATCTTGTGATCAGCAATAATCTTGTCTCAGTCAACGATCTTATAGCTAGGTTTCAGTGTTAATACTGCACCCAACATGCTACTGTCTGCATATTATGTACTTCCTCTGTTGGATCTAAGACAGAAGCCAACCAATTAAATCTATACATATTGCCTCTTCTTTTCCTTTCTATATAGTTTATCGATTCATGTATATTTTCAAAACACCTAGAGTTACATATACCTACACGTATACGAGTATGTAGAACACATCAATTTCCAGCCAAACCCATCAATTAGTAAACATGTCTGTAAAGACGTTTTACGCCAAGAACCTGTCGTTACCTTGGCATACCCTTAAAGTGGAAGTACGCCAGCCATCTCGGGGGACATCAAGACGGGCGATAGTCTTATGTTCAAGAGAATCCTGCAGACAGTGCAGTCAGATAATCAAAAATATAATTTATTTTTATCGCTACTAACATCGAAATACTACAATGGAATTTGCGTCACAAATGCCAAAGCGGCACATAAAAGAACGCCTTTGACAGAATCATGGCGGACTCTTGCCTTCACGCGTCAATGGTAAAAGGTAGTAACGATCAACTTCTACTATTTCATTTTAAACTAATGGGTTGACGTAAAGTCACATTTTTCTTTAAATTACGTATTTAAAGAAATATTTAATTCTTAATTCTTTAAATATTTAATTCTTTAAATTACGTCATTTGTTTTGTTTTAAATGACAGTTCATGCTCTATGCATATGTCACTTTTAAATGTTCCATAAAATTCGTAGTGTTTTGTATGGCACGCGGGTTCCATGTTGTAGTAGTTTGATGGCTACTAACCTTAAGGTTGGACTGATTCCAATAGAAATAGGCAGCCATCAACCAATAAATAAATTAAGTAAATATATTCACACATTCCAAACAGCAAGCACCATCTAGTTCCACAGTAAGATACCAGACAGTTGATATATTACATAGATTCCTTTTTTTCATAAATACATACATATTATAAATACAAAACATCCATGACTCTGGTACAAAAGCGAATATTAACACATAAACATTTGCCCCTAGCGGGATTCGAATCCGCGACCGTTTGGTTAACAGCTGGGGTTACTAGCCACTAGACCAAATGAGTCGTCTCATTTCTAAGGTTGGACCAAAAGAAACAGGCAGCCATCAACCAATGCTCTCGCAGACCCCCTAATTCTAAAAAGTCAACTGAATACCTTGCGATTGCCTAGCGGTTGCAAATCTTTCAAATTAAAATTCCGAAATAAGTATAGCAGCCACAAAGTAGGTGAAAAGATAAGGCACTACTTTCATCGTAGATCACGAAGTGAACCACTAAACGCTACTTTCGTCACCGTCAGCTCAATCGTTTTATCATTTCAATTCATAATTAATATCTAGTTATCATTTTTCTACTTTCTTATCAACTTTGATTAGAGATAGTGGTTAGTTTATGTTAGTTGACATTTAAATATAATAATTTTAAGTGTTCTGCTTTTTGAAGAACTAATTTTAGTAATAATTTTACTGTTGTTAAATCTGCAGATTTGGTGCCGGATACTTAAAAAACAGGTATTTTCAAAAACTTACAGTTTTAGAATTAATCAATGAAAAAAAGAAATTACAGAATCTTGGACAAATACAAGATTTTTTTAAGTCTAAATTTATTATTGTCTTTGTTATATTTATTATTTTATTTATCATCAAAAAATGCATAGCTCTCATTCGACATCCACCAAGACAGCCCTCGTGCAGTTCTTCAAAGGTTTTTCTTTAAGAACGTAGTGATTGCCGTTAGGCAGATTGACATTTTTATGTGATTAGGGTGAAAACTTTTATTCTTGAATTTAATTTTAGTTACTCGACCATGTTCACGAGTTTTATTTTATCCCCACTGTTGGAAAAAGCAACAGAAATAAAAAGTTACATACGACTCTATAATAAAGTTATCCTCATCGCGAATTATTGATTAACAAGTCGTACCTACAACCAATACAAATATCAAATATAGGTATCTTATATTATTATTTTTCATATACCCTCTATAAGAACCTTATCAATCACTTGTTTATTCGTCTACATAGTTTACAACTTTCAATCACAACAAATTAATAATACTCAAAACAAGAAGGGCTCAACAAATAATTGTAGTAATGAAACAAGACATGTGTGTACGGCGTACGGAGGAGATTAGTACAATAATAGTTCCACTTATTAATGTAGTCAAGTCAGTGAAATGTAACCGGTTGATTAGGTACTTTTCTTTTTGGCACAGATCACGACCGTCACAATAGACCGCCGATGACAGTCGGCGGCGCGCCATCGTAATGCGGTACTCGAGCCGAGATCTTATCCGGCGAACGGGAGCGTTTGCTTGTGACGGTCGACGCGCCGGCTACCGTCCACAACTTTAGAGCCCCTCCCCCCACAGCCTTACCGCCTATCACCTGTCCATCACGATATCATAAAGCTTACTCTTTTATCTTAGCTTTCTAATGGTAACATGCGCATGGTATTTGCATAAGTATTTAGTTTAAACAATATTACTTATTTGTTTGTTTTAAGTCCGCTTGTGATTGACAATTGTCACCGTTGCTCGTGCTCGTCGGATTACTCTTTAATAGAAATAAATGTCCCATATAATTATTATTGTAGAAAGTAAGTGAGCATCCACATCGACGGTGCGTTGTGGGTGGGCGCAATCACAAGATTTGAAATTTGATTTAAGTACAATGGACTCGTTTATTATGTTTAATTTTGATGAGAGAACAACAAAAACCTACAAAAATATTTATTTCATTAAAAAAAGTTACATTTAACATAAGGTATTAGGTTGATCTTTTGTCCAACGCTCTAGCCTACTCCGAGAAATTAAATTTTTCACATCTCCTAAGATTGATGTTTATTTTAATTTATTTTCTGAAACTTGCAAGTTTCCTTACGGCATATTACTTCACTACTGTAACAGAAAGACCAGCCAGGCGTAAAGTGCGATAATCAGATGACATATCAAATGTTTCAAAACATTGGCTGAAACTAGCCAAGCAAAGAGAAAACGAAGCGGGTCCTTCTCAACCTTATAAATAAACACACAGTACTCACATAATAATTATGATAAAAGTTAACAACAATGTTAACTTCATTATTAGTAATTTCTTTTTAATATTTTGGTTAAGCCTCACACACAGGTGTAAGCCGGGCAGAAAGTTTTCTTCCAACACATTCTGACACTTCTGTTTCAATCTCTATTTTATCGGATTAATTTTATGATTACCGTAAATGTAAACCTTTTAATTATGCCAATTAACAGAATAGCTAAGAATAATCGGATTATGTGGGTAGTCATGTCAAATCGCGTTAACAGCTATAAATTAGCCTTTTCCTTGTCTCCCTTGTAAGGTATACGCTTTACTAAAACTGCGTTTAACACTTATTATTTATCGTCCGTAACATTCAAATGTGATTCATGTTGATTTTAACGATCCTCGAATACCTACATTAAGTGGAGAGATGCGTCGCGAATTGTACTAATACTTAAGAGTTTGCCTAAAGCGATTTATCGCTTTTACGGTCAGCACGAGCCATGTGTATTTCACGAGCTGGACAAAGAATTGAATCATAAATATTAATCAAGATCGCAATAAAATCGGTGCGGTGTACCTACGAGTATACCTACTCGTAGATATGTACCTGCGGGGCCGCGGCAAGCGCCGGCCCACTTACGGTCACTTACTTTGATATGCATAAATTATTTTTATTGAGTGGAGCCATGTCACGGACCTAATAAGGCGCATAGACCTGCAAACAATTTGATAATGACAAATGATAGTCACAGAATACAACCGCAATACGACATTTACAGAACCAAGTGTGGGCAGCGCGACGCCGCGATGCGTGGTGGCCTGCTGATGAATCTCAATTGAAAGTATCACATATATTATTTGTGAATACATCCACATATGTACACGTCACCGTTTATAATAGTTTTGTCCATTCTAATCGGTTCGTTGGTCTCGATACTTGCGTAGATAAGTTTTATAGTAACGGAATATTGCGGCAAACCTTGCCTGCATACATCGGAACGACGACAATTACTTGAAGCGGAGGTCCCCGGTGACTTATGGATGTTCACCGCCCGAGCTCCATATCTCGTTGTACCTTACATTTAAAGCTCAGACATTTGACTATTAATTACGACATAAATAATGTTGTTATTAATCGGACATTGTATCAATAAACGTTTTGCAAAATTTAATGCTATAATTGTCTCAGAGTGCGTCATTATTGTAACAAGACATTACATGACTGGTACATTACTGTCAACATCGATATACTATTATAATGTTTAGACTTTGTGTTGCCAGGTGTTTCGGTTTTGTAATACGACTACATTTTCAGAGGGTATCAATATTAAGCTCTAATGACTGTTGGAAAGTAATTCAGATCGCATCACATTCGAGAGGTTTCTACAGTCTAATAAGGCTACAGTGGAGTAGCAGGATCTACTTCCTTTACCGACTTCCCATAAAGGTTCAAGATTGTGTTGTCGGAGGTACAGATTTCTTCGTAATATTTTCTTTAGCGTTAAAGCAAATTAACCTTTACAAGTTACATAGTTCACTTTACTTCCTTGATAAAAAAAATTATCTGAAAATTGTTCATATTCAGAAAAAATGTTTATTTATTCCTCAAAATTTATATCAACCTCTTAAAAGTACTCACCGTCGGGTCGATTATTTAATGTCTTCGTTTGAAGAATACAAGCAATGCAAAGAGCATGCAAAATGCAAAATAGTATTAGGCTCTGGCATCTCCTACTCAAGCTTCGTCACATAACATTATTTCAGGTCTTTTACTACAAATATCACCTGATCTATATTGCAACTCTCAAAAAATACCTTAAAATATTATGGTTCTTTAATGTGTTATTAAATAACCTTAAGTATAATAGGAATGTGCTGATTTTCTCCTGCAAAGGCGAGTAAATTCTAAGGTGTGGAGAAAGCGGTTCATAAAGGATCATACTGGCATACTAATGTTTAGCATTTGGGGTCGTCCATTAACGAAGGGATGGTCCTGATTGCCCCAAACCCAATCAGCCCCAAAATATTATGTCATATTAGATTCCAACTATCCCTTAAAGATTATTCACACTAAACACGACTCACGCTTGACCAAGTTTAGTACCTACAGGTGAGTAAACGTACTGGACAATTTTAAAGCTACCATAAAATTGTTTATTTTAATTAGCTAGAATTTCTTATAAATATTAAAGTAGATATTTTGTATCTGTGTCTTAATTTTGACTGTTTACTTGATGCTAAGTATATAACACTTGATCTCCTAAGTCCTGAGTATAACACAAGCAACAGATTCTGCAAGTGCGCTGCCGACCATAGTAGGATCTACTTATCCATAGTAAATATAAATAGGGAAATTGGCTGTGGCATCCCTTACTCACACCAGCATACATGGTGTTATTTCACGGTGGTCTTCCGTAAAGGGGTGATTGTTATATTTAGACAGGCTGAAAAATGACTGCGAAAGGCGGTCACTATGTGAAGAATTTTAGGTAGAGCAATAAACAACACCAGAAAAATATTCGGAAATTTTGTAAATTCGAAAATGTACATGAATAAAAAAGCACCTTTCGAAAATGTGTGTTTGTTATACGCATTTGTTAAACTCCTGGCATGTTTATAAAACAAAACAAAATAAGAAATCTGAATATATTTTTTAATTAATTTCAAATAACCAAGCAATTCTGCATTTATTTAGAAAATATTGAAATTATTTCTAAAGTTTCGGTTAGGCTAATTCCTGTGCGTTCTGCTTTTGTTGCTCAGTAAAATATTATTACTTTAATTATATACAATTATTTTTTAATAAATTAGTTTATTTTGTTATATAAAATTTTTATTAAAATTAAATATTTTATAAAATTCATTTTTTATTAACTAGCTGGCGCCCGCGACTTCGTCCGCGTTGAAAAATAAAAAAGTAGTCTATCCTGTGTCCTGTACGTCTAAATGTTTATCTACGAGTACCAAGTTTCATGAAAATCATACAATACCTACACTTACAGATTTATTATTAGTATTGAATGAATTGATAAAACCGTTTCTAAACAATATCAGTAACTAAAAACAAACTACGACTAAAAAAGTTTTTTTTAAATTTAATAAAAAAAATTAAAAGAACTAAAACTAAAGAACTAAAAATAATTAAAAAGAATCAAAAGTATTAATTAAAAAAAAAAAAATCATTATAAGTTATTGTTACTATGCTTCACATAACAACAGAGTCCGTCGCTTCATTGAGTATTTCTGAAGCACGAGACCTTTCCTCTTGGTCCATCAAACACATTACACCGACTGTGATATGCAATTTGTGTGGAGATCTAAAAAGTGTTTCATCAAGTCCGCCACTGCTCAAATCTTGCAACACCGTTTCCTGAAAATAAAATATCAAATTCAACATTAGGTATTATAATTCTAGAACTTCTAGGCCGATGATAGATTAGTATTGATAATGATATATTAGTTCAAAAGCAGTGACTATCGAAGTGATCGACGTATTGCCCTTACAGAATGGCAAATGTTTGTAAACATATGTTTTTATAATTAATTTTATACTTTCTCATAGCGATTTAGCAATATATTAACTAATATAACCAGTGTTAATTGTCAGTGAGACTGCAGAAATAGGGCTCAAATTTATGCGTTTATTATTCACAACAATTTCAACAACATTAAGTCGGTAAGTAATGCTAAGTCGACATGATTAAAGATTCTAAATCAACGCTGGCATTTATTGTCGAACAGAGTTCAAAGACAATGCGTTGGCTGATCGTTTGGGCATAACGTTACGGTGATAGTACAAGTAAGTGGTGGTATGGTGGTACTATACAGGAATCCACAGCAATGAGTCAGAGCTACGCAGTGCGGTGGCCCGGCGACATCTCGTTCGGTGGCGCAACCAGCCAGCCACTGCGCCCGACTCACTTCCACCGCCACGAGGCATAATAATTCTAAATCAATGCCAGACTACCTATTGTTGTCGCGAAATGCAAAGGGTGCGGCATTAATTACGATTAAAACACATTTGCACCTACAACGTGTTGTGTTTATCAAATAGTAATGAAGACACCAAAACATCATAACATATTAGTAAGTCACAGTACTACTTAGTCGGTCCGTTTTCAAGAAATATAATAATGAGTAACAAACTTTTTAACGTACATTATATAGAAAAAATTAATAACACCACCGAAGTAACAATATACCAATAATTCAATATTTTCATTTTAATTTTTAATAAAATCAAGAGGGACATCAAATCCTCCCAGATTTGAACAAAAATTTTGTCCTGACCCATGTATTTTGCCAAATTTAATTTTAAAAATGTTCATTCAAAGTGTAGATTATTCATATTTTGTCTATTAATAATTTTTTTTTTCTTTTTCTATGCAGATACTGCGTAGAAAAATGTTAAACAAAATTATCTAATTTTGTGAAGTGTTCAAATTGTGGAACCCAAATAGTAATACGACACGTTTAATAGTCAAAATTTCTTATAAGCAGGTTGTCTTAATCCTCAATATTCTTCAAAGTATTGGAGTAAAAAGCTCAGCGCTTTTTGCGTATCCGCTCTTTAATTCCCACGAAACAGGTAGCGGTGTTTCCGTTCCAAATTTTAACTGAATACAATTGGTTAAGTATGTCTGGTATAATTATTACAATGTGTATATAAAATACAATTAGATTTGTAACTGTACTGTACGTCTGTGTTTAGACCTTATTTATTACAGTAAAAAAAAACTTTACGACCAAAAAAATGTGAGATTCGTGAGATATTTTTTTTAAATTTTATATGTTCAAATTTATGCCCATATTTTAGTTAGAACCTTTATACATAATTTTTTGCATATTTGCATTAAAACTTTGATATGCAAAACGTCTTAGAAAAAGCAGTGCCCGCGTACTGTTATAATTCAAATGCAGCTTCGTAATGAATGCAAGGTGCCGAGACGTTCAATATTTTGCATAAGTAATTCAGGAAGTGATTTAACAGGTTACGCTAAAACTGGTTCAATGACAAGTTGTTTCTGTCTACGGAACTGGGAGCGCCCGGGAACGATCCCAAGCTATAGTGCCGCTAAAGAGAATTGGCCCACACTTCCTCTCTTTTTTATTATAGTCTTTTTGAAAATTTGTGTGAGTTGTACACATGAAGATTGTTTAATTTATTAATACTAAAAATTATAAAAATATAAATTCACTCCAAACAATCTAATCATAATACCTTCGATAGAGGAACAAGACCTCATCCTGAAAGCAAGTGGCAGTAGGAACTATGTATACTTTTTTTACAGTTTTCAGAAAACTGATGATAAAGTATACTTGAAGCTGTAGCTACATATATATCATCCACATACAAAATTTAACTACACCACTCAGTAGCTAAAGAATCAAATAATTTTTTGGTAATATATTATGGTATATTTGAATTCGTTTGATAATACATTTTATATAATACGCACAAACACTTACACGCCAATTTTTTAAATTTACCAAATTCATGAGAGCTATATTTTATGTTAATCTGTTGATAGTCTATCTCGAAAATTCCGTCCAGATCAATTACTATTGTCCAGTATCTACATTCGGTTACAAATAATATTTTAGTAACAACATAACACAGCCAATCCACGGAGTCATCACTATAAGTACATTCATCAAAGTTGCGCCTGCGACGTACTTTGAACCCTCCATCTGCGCTGCGCTCGGTGATCTATTGTTTGCTGAGAGAAATGAAACGAAAAAAAAACCTCGTTCCCAAACGTATCGTGAGAAATCATGAAATGTGCTCCGCATTCATTAAGCGACGAGACGCAACGTCAAAAATCAATAATATCGTGTTTCGGTCGCCGAACCATAAACTCTCAGTCTATACAATGGTATTTAATCGTTCGATTTTTTAGACTAAACTCATAGATCTGGTCCTACATATTAAACAAAAAAATACATTGATTTTTGAAAAATATTTAAAAATCATCATACTACAGGTATAATCCAGGTAAACATCAATTTATCAGCGGAAACCGCATTCAAATCGGTTTAGTCGTTTTTGAGATAAGCGTGCACAAACGCACAGACAAACGGACAAAAATTTAAAAAAATATTTTTTGACATCAGTAATATAAGGTGTTTTTTTTTAAATATCGTTACGATTTTTATCATATGTATAGATATAATGTCAGTAGCTAAATAATAAAAAAATGGATCACAATGATCACAATGATCACAATGTCGTGTCGTGCCCCATAGGTCACACATTGTTACTGCCAATACTTCCTCCTAAGTATAAGGTTCAGCGACCTTGATGTCGTTATCTGCATATCGTAATAAGGCAATAGAAGCTATCTATCATTTGAAATTAATAGGATCAAGTTACGGGCTGTGGAGCGGGCGATATCTGCATAGCTCACGGATGGAATGGCGGTTAATCAGGTGGCCCGTTATATTACATTGTGCTCGGCGTGAGTTCGCCCCGACCGAACAGGTTGCTCCAATGACAAAGGAGTAGATTCGATCGTCTGAAATCTGTTTTTGCCGGCTCCACGTTATAAATAGTCCGTCTAAACAATCCGTTGATGCATGTCACTCCGACCATTGCCCACCAACGTAGGCTTCGTTGCCACTACGTTACTTGTTGCATCGTATGATCGACTACTATGCTATGCATCAACTATGCAACTTTCTTCAACCCAATGGCTCTTAGAAGTCAAATTGCTAATTATACACAAAGATCTATACAGTTTTCAGAATGCACAGAAACTACAACCTAAATAAATAAAAATGAATCCTAAAATGTGTTGCTAAGGGCAAAACTCGAGAACGGCTGGACCGATTTTAATTCTGTCTTCACTCATGGATAGAGGAATAATCAGGGAAGGTTTTTATGTAATAAAAAAATGCACCTCGGATGAAGACGGGAGCATGCATGCATCTTGAGATTTATTTCTCTCTAATAAGTCAGTATTTAAAAATGGTCTAATAAAATTTATTAACTATAATAGGTAGTGTATTCTTCACCTACATATTTTTAATTATTTTCTTCACTCAGCCCAAATACCATCATTGTAAACTATCTTATAAGTTATCAGTAGTCATTACATTAAAAAAAATATTAAATAAAATATATTTTAATTAAACAAAAAAATATTAAAAATACCTCCTATGTGTATATACGGCAAAACATAAACGCTTTACCTAAGACGTTCAGACGAACAGTTTTCTTTGTATTTTTTTTTAAATTGACTACAATAATATAAAACAATGACAAATGACCGTAAAAATGTTCGCCTTTCATTTGTAACAAGGATTTTGTCGGCACCTGCAAGTCAGCCGCACATTGCTGTTGGCCACGCGGTGCTTGCCTGTTACCACATACCGCCCAGGCCGGAACAATAGAGCAAAGGCCAGCTTTTACAATTGTTACTTAAAACACGTGTTTCATTTTCATTGTACATTGGGCACTACAATGTTTGCTGGCACCACCTGATTTAAATTACTTTATAATTATTGTACTCAATAACTTGACAGCCATGGGAATGTTTACTTCAAACAAAAACAACGACCAGCATGAGAAAGAATTTATTTTAGAAAAAAAAATGAGAAAAATACAAGTTTCCGTTCATGTCCAATTTTGGGTGACAAACAATACGTAGGCAATAGGCAATAGTTTTTTTTTTCTCGAGGCAAGAATTAGATAAATTAGCAGAAAGTTTTTTGAAATAGGAATAAATGTACAAAAAAAAATTAAGTTTTGAAATTTTTTGATATTATTAAAATTATTAAAGTTTATTGAACTATTGTAAATAATATCCATGAATTTTATTGAGAAATTTGTTGGAACTTAGCCTCAATGCTTTTATTCCGAGAACCTTAAAAGCGCTTATCAGGTACAAACAAAAAGCCTTACAATAGTAATTCAGGAAAGAATTTTCGCAGGCAACTAACGACATACTTACTATCGAAGCTATATTATTTTATAGTTTAAAAATCAGAGCAAGCAAAAATGTGCGACAGAGAAGCTTCAGGCTTCAGGCGAACTCAGTGTAATAGAGAAGAACACAGCATTGGTAACCACGAAAGAACACTAATTTTAAAAAATCTATGTAAAATACAGGTTTCGCTGGGTTCGGTATGATCTACCGTAGTTATACCACTATTAACTAATAATGCTATTATTATAATTGACCTATATTTATATCTGTATTTTAGTTCTACTTCGATACAGACTGACTGACAGTAGACTAGTTCTTGGTGTCCAAGGTTCAATTTTAATGTAGACAATTAATTGCATGATACTATTTGTATATCTATTACTACATAGCGACCCGCTCCCAGCCTCGCCCAGAAGAAAACTTAATTAGGTTTTATTATAAATATAAAAGATCCATGAAAATTATCTAACTGATAGTAAAAACCGCATCAAATGCGAATTAGAATAATCAAATGCGATGTGAATTAGAAGGAGTCAGAGGCCATGCAGACAGAAAGAAGATTATACATATCTACGAGTATTATAATACATTAATTCATTTTCATTTTCAATTTTAAGTTTTTTACAATATGTAATAAAAAAAAAATTATCTTACAAAAAACTTAAAATTAGTTATACCCTGCTAAGGTTAGGACTGCAGAGTGAGACACCTCTGTAGACAATACGTCGTGCTGTGTCAGGATCAGAAGTACCGCCATCTGTATCTGTTCTTTGACCCAACCTTAGTGACCTTAGTGACCATGACCAACCTTTTTTACCAGGTGACGGATAACCACCCAAGTATAAAATGATTTCCATTCGCGAACTTCCCACACAAGACTATAGCTAGGTCCAGGATTGTAAGTAAAATACATCATTCCTAATATCTAATTGTCAAGTGCATCAAGGACTTCGCCCTGAAGTACTATGACAAACTTCCTCATCCGCTAGTGTCCAACTCACTAACTTACACTCCCGATCCTAATCTCACTCTTTCTCGTTTCAGAAGAAGACCCCGACACATCCTGGACCAGGATGACCCCATCACGGCAGCAAACGCGGCGCTTGCTGGTGATGACCCCGATGCAGAGCTTCCCCGCCACCACATCAGAAGAGGACGACCACCGCGCGACCACTCATCAACGAAGCGCGACCAGGATCCAGCGCCTGCGAGGGACCTCCCGGCCCGGGGACCACTTGTAGCTTCCGCGACTGTATTAGCCGCGGCAGACGCAAGTGGCCCTACAGGGCTAGCCGGTCGCTAGTTTATAAGGAATATTGTTTGTAAGGGCCGGGCGCTTCTCGCCCCCCCGACGCCCCGTGACGGTTCTAAAGTCCCCTCAGGACTGAACCATACCCATCCCGAGTTGGAGCTTTAGTGCGGTAAAAATCCCACATAACCTTATGACATTTGTCTATGCATGCGTCATTTGTCAAAATAATAATAATAATATCTAATTCCTTCTACGAAATAACGAACATATTAAAAGAAACGGTTCCCTAAATGACATGGTTCGTAACGTGGTTAATATTTATAATAAAATAAGAATCATATGAAAATCACAGGTGTGTTGTGAGAGAGCAACAGATCGTCTAGCCGATTACACACTATTATAAAATATAATGGTTGTAACGCCTCGACTAAAGGGGTTAAACCGTGCGGAGGAAATTGATTTAAATTACGCCATTAATATTATTAATAATACGATACAGGGGCAGAACACTCTTTTTTGTTTACAAATTCTTAATGTGAACTTCTAATTTTATCCATTTTACTGTATAATTATGGATAGGTTACGATTTAAAAAAAAAATTATACACAATCCCAATAAGCAAATTGCTATTGATCTTTTTGGATTGAAAAATTGGAAATATATCACTGTTTGTTTGTTTGTGATGATTTATTTAAATAATACACTACTAAAACTCTGTTGTTAATAACGGTTGCTCATTTTATGCTGTTATATATTTATTTAAATTTTATTTAGATAATATTCTCTCTGTTTTATTCCTAAATTTGGAAGATTGAATAGAGAATGAAAATTGTCAGCTGAAAGAATTTAATTGTAATTATGACAGTTGGCATCCCTTATTCACTCACCGAAACTCAACAGCACATGTGCTGTTGTGTCCCATGTGCGGTAACTGCCGTGCCGTCAGGCGGGCTGAAAATTAGGAAAATAATATAACATTATGTGATACTTTTTGGGATGTGGGATTTTTAAAAAACTGCAGCCCATACGAAATCGCGGGCACCAGTTAATTTCCAATATAGATTTACTGTGGTTTTTCTTATTACAAATTACTGCTAATCCCTTCAACAAAGGATAGTTTTAAAGGAGCATCGAAATCTTTAAAATGAAACGTCCTTCCGATCATTGTTAATATTAATATTGATATTGATCTGATTTAGTAATACTATACCAGTTTGTTTTGTTAAAAAAAAGTTAATTTAGAAAACACTGTGGCGGCGGTCAATTACTGACCCAGCAGGCGTTATACCGATTATGGGTTCAACAGATGGTTGTTTTTTATTAGTTAGTATGTGGATGATGGGGCGATGAGAGTGAGGGCGCACCCTCTAACCGTATAATTACACGTTGTGGAAACGCGCGTGCGCGCTATGCCTTGCAAGTGTTTGCTTTGATCTTCCGCCGGAGCCACTTTGCGTCGCGACTGTCCACTTGTGGTAGTCGACCAGTTCTCTTATTAAAATATTTTTATAGCGACACAGTATTTCTTTTAACTCTCTAGAGTTAGCGAATAATGAAAATATTTGACATACGAGTAACCAAAAAGGACGTTTAGTGAGTAATGTAGGTATGTATATATATTTTTAACGCCCGACGCAAAAACGGGGGCTTATAAGCTTAACGTGGTATGTGTGTAACTGTGTAACGGTATATCTGTGTATGTGTATATCTATCTGTGTGTCTGCTGTGGAATCTTCAAAACGGATGGACCGATTTTAATCAGTTTTTTTTTTTTCAATGCTGACGTGATGGGGATATTTTTTAGCTATTTTATGAAGATCTGTTCAAACGTTTAAAGACCAGCAGTCATTTCCTAGTTGACGAAGGGATTTCATTAACTTCCACGTTCGATGGATGTGAAATTTGGTATACTGCTAACTTTCGATTGTATTTAAATAATATGGTTACCTTGACCTATGCTGCAGCATCAAGTAGTCTGCGAAATACCCAACTCCTAAACAACTTACAGCTGATATAGCATGTTCGGGTTCTATAGAAAGTTGAGGGTTAGTTTATATAATAGAGCTTCTTTATCTTAAGGTCGATAGACACAGGCTGACTGTCCTCTTGATGGTAGTTGGCTAGCGACGCCTATAACACAAGCAAGACCACAGGTGCTGCAAGTGTGCTGCCAACCATATTAGGATTAAGGATAAGAGATTGGAAAGGGATAGGGAAATGGAAATTTTCTTACTTACTCGCCGAACACATATTTTATGCTGTTTTTCACGGTGAATTTTTTTTTTTGGAAAATGATTTATTTATGCCATTGCCTAAAATATGACTGCGAAACGCGGTGTGCCTTGACAGTACTGGAAATATATTTAAATGAAATAACTACAATAAAACTTTTATAATTTATCACATTATTTAATGTGATAAATTATAAAAGATTTCGGTGCCAGATTCGCTATCTTAAAAAAAAAGATTTGACATGAACTTGTACCTATGTAAGTACCTAACTAAAACTATTTGTGTACAAATATCCTTCATCAACTCAACATGGCTCAATACAATTTACTATTACGATTACAACAGTTAAAAGCGTGCTATTATCTGACTACTGTCCGGCTTGATATGACCGTGAACCTTGAGTTATAAACTTGTAAGGAGCTTGTAACAATTTCATTATATCGATTAAACCTTTGTAATGTTTCTTATTTTATTTATTTACATAAGACTCACCAACATTTGCTCACACATAAACACTTACGAAACTAACTACTTAACAAGAAAACTATAACAAACATGTGTGGCAACCAATAACAGGTGAATACCACATTTAAAGACAATAATTTTACACAATATTTAAAAAACAAAAAAAAGAAAAACAAAATTTTAAAAAAATGAGAGAAATATACATATAAAAAGCAAAAAAAACAGTAAACAAATAATAAACAAATAATTATATTAGTTTCATGAACAGTTTTGCGGAGTTTAGTGAATGAATCAGCACACATATCGATAATATCGCTCATGTTGTTAATCGACTTGCACAGCCTTGGGACAGGAGACAGGATATACGAATAGGTGGACACAGTGGAGTAATGGGTGCTCTAGGGATTCTGCGGGGAACACGAAGATTGAATCGCTGCAGCAACGGAGGGCAATCAACATAATTTCTAAAAATTTTAAATACAAAATAAATATCAGACATGTTCGGCCTCCTCTCCAGATATGTTATAGAGAAGAGACGAAGTCTGCCCTCATATGATCGTATTCTTTTGGCGACTCCGTTGCTAAAAGCTAAACTAGTGACAAATCTTTTTTGTAGGCGTTCTATTCTGAGGGAATGAGTAGCATAGTGAGGTCTCAAAGAATTCAAAAAATCTTAACTCTAAGAATTCAAAAATCTTTTTAAAATATGACTCACAAATATAGTTATAATCTATTACTCTTCTAAGCTATCTTTAATACTAAAGCTGACAGAAAAATACTGATATAAAAACCTTCCTCCTAAAGGAGGAAAGGTCTTAAAACGCCCTTTTCACTTTTCACTCTTTTAACTAGTGAAAAGCGCATTAAAATCCTTTGCGCAGTTTAATTAAGCGTACATACAGAGGGCAGACGGAGGGAAACTACTTTGTTTTATACTATGAGATTTTCTAGTCCATAAAATGCTAACAAACCAAACTATTCGAAAATTTATTCTGGAATTAAATTTGTTATAACACCTGTATCAATACAAATAAATATGCACATATAAATAAATTGAGGGTGATTGACGAACGTGTTGGCGATTGAATCAATCCAAACATGTGTCAATTCAACAAGTCGCTAACTATCTGTGTCATCTATTTCTTATAAAAGTTACAGTTATATTATATCGCACAAATGCCAAGGGCTACATCGATCAATCCGGTGTTGTCGCAAGTGATTTTTAATCGACGGCTTCGGTCGAAAGTTGAGTAGCGACATCGTGATGCCGAACTTAGCCTCCTTCTTTAACACCGGTAATACGTTGCGTTGTGAAAATGCAACGTCCACTACGCCTCGATAATCACGGAGACATCGCACAAACAAATTATTAATCTCCTGATCGTGACTAACGTTTTCGATTCATCGTTTACTCGAATGGCGGTTGAAAGTCCAGATTAATACTGGACCAATAACTCGCGCGCTGTAATGCTTTCAAATGTCGCAGCGCCGCGTCTCGGTGCCACGCGTTTGCGGTCGCCTGCTGCACCGCCACTCAGTCACGGCGCCACTCGCAGTCTCTTAAAGGCTAAAGCACATGTCTGACGGGGCGAGAACGCTACGTGACCTCGCTACTTGTTTCAACGTACTAAACTCACAAAGGAAATGACACATAGAACGGCATGATAAAATTGCATATGACTCGGTCAAGTAACTAGAAACCTAGCGCTAATATAAAACGGTCTTTTCGACGTGCTTGAGTGCGCGATCCTTCAGAGCGAACGTGGAGAGGCGAGCGAGGTTAGGGGAGAAGGATCGTGCCGACGTACCTTCACTTTCGGGTAAGCCGAGGTTCCGACAGGGTAGAGACGAGTAGAGAGTGACAGGGAAGCCCTGGACAGCCATGGCGTCATCGTGTCACAATCACAAGTAGCAAGGCACCGGTCACAACGTTCCCATGACCCCGCCCACCTATGGCCGCACTAAAAAGTAGTTAGGTTTTAGCCTGTAAGTAGCCGTGTTATTTTTCTAGTAGTAATTTCTTCTGCATATACACAATGGGTCGGAATGTGCGATTTCAACCAGGCGCTACACGTTCACGTCAGTACTAAGTCACTCATAAGAACTTGCAACTCACGGGCACTGCAGGAATGAGTTGCAGGTTGCAGTATGAAACGCTGTTGGCGTGCATGGGTCACTAAACGACAGCTGTCAGCTGGCTGGCAATTGACGACCCGCCCCGTCAGATATGTGCCGAAGACTTTTTAACCTTATCTGCATCTCTGTACTCATATGTATGTGCTCAATATGACAATAGCATTATTAAAAAAATGTTAAGAATTTATACAATTAAATTTCACATCGCACCTATACGAGTTTTAAACTGTAAATAAACCACTGTCACAGTTTTAAAACTGTGACATCGAATTTTTAATCACTTGAACGACATACGAGTAGTTGGAACATGATCATTGTTGTATTCGGAAAATTTTATGTTTGATATTACCAACGATTTTCTGGATATAACATACATCTGGATAATAACCGCGATGTCGAAGTATTTGCGATAATATTTCTATTTGTGATTATGGATTAGATATCCCTTGTTTAATAATAAAGTGTAAAAAAGGCATTCACTTCATGCTAAGCTTCTACAGTCACTTATTTAGAAACATAAGCCACTTCAGGCATTTAGAATGATAGGGTAAAGAGTACGGCACAACAACACATGGAGTAACTTTTATAAGAAAATTCGTCATCACATTTCTTGATGTAGAAAACATCGTTATCGACTGTTAAATTTATAATTTTGTAGATGGAAGGTTAATTTAATGTTATTTATTAAATTAACTAATGGATCAAAGTTAACACGTGATACCTTGATGTTTGAATGCGATCAATATAGGCTACACTTAAGTTATGATTGGATATCGACTGCAGGTGTTATCAGCTAACGATTCTATCCACACATCGACGTTTAATAAATAGATTTTCTACATCGTGGCCGAAATTCATATAGATGATTCTACTTAACACCTTGATGGATCGTTTTGACGGCACAGATAGTTTACAACACTAATGAAACATAATAACTATCGATAAATATCGTAAGGTGAACTTAATGGAATTAATCACGGGCTCCGTAAACGTTTTGCTCCGGCAACTATAACTATACCACCCATATCTATAATCTACTGGTGATTTATTCTCACCTGCTACAAACTTGTCGGGCCACTTACTATATCTGAGTCATTATATATATAGAGATCCCTACCAAATAATGTATAGCTTTATGTCAAATTGTCTTTAAACCTGAACAACCCCAGAGATCTCTCAGTAGCGACTGATGTTTTTTAAGTAAAAGTAAAAGTACACTTGGTGCTGGTGTAAAGTTAAGGGATTATAGGTTTTAAAAAGTCCAGCCTGGAGTGCTTATGCGGACATGGGGTAGCAGGAAACCGTTCCACATCTACTAATAGGCTGCCCCAGGTTCGCACGAGCAAGGTTCGTGCTGGAACACTATATAAATAAATGTTAATTTAACTGTAGAAATCATGCAAGAAATTCTTAGGAATAAATATATTAGAAAATAATTCCTAGATTTTCGCCAGAAAGTGGCAACGGTGTCGATCAAGCTAAACAAAACGAGGGCAAAAATCTTAACCACTCGACCAATGGGGCTCGTCAAAAAGGCTGTTTGAAAGAGATATTTTCTCAAAAGGATATAGAAAGGTCACGATCAAGACAATGAAATCCGGTATATCCTAATTATTCCCTTTTTTAATAAGTGGGACAGGCTGACGGTAAACTTTATAGTAGAAGGCTACAAGCAAATTTGAAGGGCATTTGTAAATTTGTGTTTCAACCCAGACAGAATAGGGATGGGACAGCAAAATGGACTATAACCCTTTCTCACCGATATGTAACAACATAAAACTGTTATTTCACTGATATTGACAAACAGCCTAGGTTAAGAGACTTTAGTCTGTCGTGTCATTCCATTTACGCTTTTGTTATAGAGACAACAATGACATAGACATTGAGCAATTACACAGGCAATTAATCTAGTTCAATACAAGAAGTCGCGGTGAGCGTTCGCTTATTGTTTTACGTTCCGTATTGCTACACGCGATATAGTATAATATAATTGTATGTAGGCTAGCGAGATAATGATAGATAATACGACACAATGAAGCACGCGCCGCGGCACCGGTTCGTTAGTGTAACTGTTGAGTCACGGATCCCAACCAAAGATCACCTGACGGGGTGCCTTTGACAGCTAGCATTGCAACCAGCCAGCACGCATCGCACGCCTGCGCTCCTACTCATGCTCGCGGCCAGGATTTAATAACTGGTGTTCCTTTCAATCTATTGCACTCTTACATAATTAAAATAATTTTTGGAACGACTCTGAAATCATCATTAATACTAATAATAAATTTGTAAGGGTTGGTCATGGAGTAAGTTACTTTGTTTTCAGAGATATCGTGTTTATAGGCTCTATACATAATACTGAAACTAAATTAATGATTTTTAGAATTTTTTTCTGTATGTACTTAGGTATGTATGTATGTTCTTCTATAACTCTTAAACGAATTAACTGATTTTCATGAAACTTGCTAGATAAACACATTTAAACGTACTCGTACAAGACACAGGATAGGCTACTTTTTTTTTTCAACGCGGACGAAGTCGCGGGCGCCAGCTAGTAAAATTAATAAAATAGCTACATAGGCTATATTTCATTTTGATGTAAATGTTTTTTCATTTTACCTGATATGTAATTGTTTTTTACCAGATTTTAGTGTTTCTCATTCAACATTTCTTTAATTTATTTTTATTTTTTTAACCAATTGGTTTAAATATTTTTTCTTTCAGCTTCTTTACTTGTAATTCATGTTCGTTTATTGAGGGTTCACTCTACGTTTGCCACCCTAAATTAGTGATATATTTACATACATTGAGCTCAATGAATAGACATACTCATACATTCAGTGAAAATTCAAGTTCTTCAGTCTTCAGTCGAATTTATATTTCAAAAAAATGAACCAATAAGACCAGGAGCGATTGGATGAAAATATAAATTATGTTTATGATGTGATAAGACAATGAACGGGTTAAAACTTTGCATAATAATTTATGAGATTAGCTCTCAACAACTTACTCTGTAACTGTAAGGCTAAAGTGTCATATTAAATATGAATTTCGTGTTATTAGACTGTTATTTAATTAATTTTAAAACTATGTATTACATTGCAAAATTAATTACACACACCAAAAAAAATCAACATGGACATATTACTCAACATAGAACATTTAACACACGTATTTAATACATTACATTCTCACTAACAACATTGAAGCTAAATCACAATACGAGAATATTCCGCAACTTATCAAACCTACATTTCTAATAAAGCGGATAGTTTTGACAGGCGCAGAATGGTCCTCATTTTAAAGTCATCTCTGTGGCGACCTTCGGTGGCGTTCGGCAACACACGACTTTCAAAGACCGTCTAGAATAATTAAAGTAATTACTGTTTATAGTAATTAATGACCCACATAAGTTGATATGGTTTGATCGGTCTCGGAATTGTGACGTGATGAGATAATTGTGCATCGGTCGAGCGTCGGTTGCCACACGCCGCGCGGCGTCTTGCAGAACCTTTTCAATTATCTAATTCTAATGAATACGTATCAGAACGTACCTCATCACAATGCCTTATCTATCACAATGAATCTTTTGTTCGCCCATTATAATTGTTTCAACACAGCGAATTAATAATTAATGGAAATTTTGCATTTGATACTTACTGCCTCTCATGTTCGTGGACAATGTATACGTAATCCAATTAGTTAATAGGTACCTATTGTATTGTGAAAATGTGTATTTGTTTGTTTGTTCCTCAATAACGCAAAACCAGCTAAACAGATTTGAATATTTTTTTATCCTGTAGAAATGTTAGATCGACTAAAAATATAAAAAAAAATCGTGAAGTTCGACAACAGCGGCAGCGCTACTGTCGTCACACATCACTGCGATAAAGATGTCAGGCGTTATATTACTGCGTTTTTAATTTTCACTGTTCAACGCGGAGGAAGTCTCGGGCACCAGTTAGTATAAATATGTTAGTAAAATTAACATTTTTCCAGGAAAAAGTAACTATGGTAATAAACCGTAATTATGTGTGACAAATTTCATCCAAATCCGTTCAACCTTTTTTTCGTAAAAGAGTAACAAACATCCATCCATACATCCTTCCATTCATCCTGATAAACTTTCGCATTTATATTATAAAACTAGCTGTTGCACGCGATTTCGTGCATATACTAAATTGTAAATTATATACTAAAACCTTCCTCAAAAACCACTCTATCCATTGGTGAAAACAACATGAAAATCGGTGCAATAGTTTTTGAGTTTATCGTGAACAGAGAGACAGACAGACGTGGCGGAAGACTGATTTATAATATGTAGTGATTAGTAGAATCTTTCTATAAAAAAATATATAAGCAGATATATTTACTGGCTACAAAAATTGTTATTTTAGTTTGTCTAAATGCTTTTGAAAAGAAAATTGAGTAAAAATCAATTGAAATTCTGCACGAGTAGTAGAGGTTGTGGCGTGCTGGCGACTCGGCATCGGGAGATAGCTTGAAGCGATTCACATACATAGACACTGCATTAAAGCTCCTACGCCCGCCCGCCGGCGGCGCCTTTGCTCTGCCCATAAGCGCATTTAACATGTAATCTCGCTTGCATTTCTCTTTGTGTGCACAAAAAAGGAATAAAAGAATAATCTTGTTAATTATATTTATTTGAACTTACTCACCGCAACTACTTATCTGCTCAAGCTCTAGCTAGACCATACTAGAACTAATGTGCCGTTCAAAGATCAAAGTTCCAAAGTGATCAAAGTTAACTACTCAACCAATAATCGTTACATTTTGCATATACAGTTGGCAACCAGAAAAAAAATTAACTGTTCCGGAAGAACGCAGACGAAGTCGCGGGATAATATACATTATACACTCACCGGCACAAATTATTTATTACAATAAAACAGTTGAAGTAACTTTTAACTTTGGGCAACATTTTGTGCCGGTGAGTAGGTACGTATATTTGCACAATGTTTATCGAAAAGGAGCTTCGTTTCCTCTGTTTCATTTGTATTTTAAATGAAATACAACAAAAATATCGTTGAATCATTAGCGCTTTTTAATATTTTAAACATTAATTTTCATAAGAACTTTATTCTGATTTGTTTATTTTTTTTAAATTCCGATTGTAAAAAATCACTAACTTCACGGGTGGCCATTAATTTCCCGGTGTCTTGACTTGATTGAGTAATATGTGTTCAAACAAAAAAAAAGTGACAATCTACGCATATTTCTTAAGATTTGGTCCACTTTTTTCACATAGCATGGGTACGGTGAAGTGGCTTATGGCTTATGGCTTATGGTATTTGAATATGGATAAATCGATTTAAAAAATATTGATTAACTAATCTTAACGATATAATTTATATCAAATTTATATTAATTTATATTTTTTTGTAAAAAAAAATGCGTGAATTTGATGAAATAAAATGTCATCTTACCCATGCTATTGAACAATATATAATTAAAATTATAAACTATCCCCCGACTTTTTATTGAGCCAAACACACGCTATATCTGTTGTAATATTGCTGAGGAGTTGGATGTCCCGCAGACTACTTCATGCTGCAACATACGTCAAGATTACTATATTATCATAAAAAATACTACCGAAGTAACGGTATACTAAATTTATTTATATATTTATATAATTTATTTTTATAAAGACACTCGAACATGTGGAAGTTATTGAAACCTTGGAAAAACCCTTCGTTAACTATGAAATGGGCCGATATGGTATTTAAACACCTGAACATACAATACCTATCTTAGGTACAAATTTTATGAAGCCTGAAAGCCTGAACACATTTTCATAAATTATATCTAAAACAATCCCGATAACGTCAGCTTTCAAGCAAAAAAAAACTGGACCCGTTTGGGAGCTACGATTCTACAGACAGATACTACACAAATACACAGACACATACGTCAAACTCATAACATTACGTTTTTGCGTCGGACGTCGGTGGTGAAAATAGTATAAAGTGCGCTATTACTTAGAAAGAAAGGAGCAAGTGAAAAGGCGTTTTGCGTGCATCGTGCTGCGTTACGCGTGGGCGCGATTGACTCGTCAACGGCTATCGGCCCTCACTTAGTGCTAACGTAGCTTACGCTTTATCGTATTGCGCCGCCTGCTCTTGCACTTTGTGAAGATTCACTTAAATCGGAACGCAGACGTATCGCATAAATACAAGGATCGCTCCTCGCAGAGGCTTTTAACTTGAAACTGGTTTACTTCGTGCTCTGATCGTTTCATTCTTTTATACAATTTTTTATGTCGTAAGGTGTTAGACAGCATAAAATACGCCAAATGAATGCAAAAAATGTCATATGTGCGTGAACGAGTAATAATAACGAATCAATTCAGACATGAAAATAACAAAATGATAAAACACAATAATAAAACTTTACGTGGACCGTCAGTATTATAATCTTATAAATAAATAAAAAATCTTATAGAAAAATGTATTTCAGGTACGAGATTGTAGCTAACTTTAGATTTATGTTTTACAAGTTGCTTACCTTGCTATGTAAAGAGACTATACTGGTGCCCGCGACTTCGTGCGTGTTGAAAAATGAAAGATTATCATTATACTTTTGCCAACGTTGGATCTTTATGTTTAGCCTATGTCCACCCTGAAATTCTATTCTAACTAATGGTGAAAGAATTTTTAAATCGGAAGAGTAGTTTCGAAGATTACCTCCTAAATCCAAGCTTAGGTATAGGTATACAGGTATAGAAAATATCCAAATTATTTTCTCAAAAATAGCGAAATCGGATACAAAATAACTAGGCAGAGTAATTTATTGCAAAGACTAAAATAAAACTACTGGTCCAGTATCCCTCAAAGGATTTTTTTTTCTGATTACTAACAGGCTGAATCTTTGTGAGTAGCTTCAGTTTGTCGAAACAAACAACTTTTTCCTCTGTGAAAATTCTCGATAGTGGTAGCTAAAGGAGTTAGCAGCCGTAAAAAACTTCCAAGCGTAGGACTGGGAAAACGTACCACTCAATTTGCAGGACTATGCGTCCATTTTATTATACAAATGTTTACTAAACGGCAGACCAAAAATAAGCTGGTTAGTAATAATTTTTATGACCTTATTATTATGATTTATTGGAAGTGGTTTTTTGGGGTGGATGGGTAACCAGCTGATTTTTTGTCTGCAGCTTAGTAAACATTTGTATAATAAAATGGCCTTATAGTCCTACAAATTGAGTGGTACGTTTTCCCAGTTTTCCCTTTAGCTACAACTATCGAGAATTTTCGCAGAGGAAAAAGTTGTTCGTCTCGGCAAACTGAAGCTACTCACGAAGATTCAGCCTGTTAGTAATCAGAAAAAAAATCCTTTGAGGGATCTTGGACTATTTAATCTTATACTTTAATCACTGTGATCCTTTGTTATTACGCTGTATTTGTGTGTAGTTCCTTACATTGTGAATGTTTTATAATAATATAAATAAAATAGCAATTACTCCATAGAAACTTTACACTTACCAAAACGTTTAAGATCAATAAAATCGCTCTCCCCTGTGAACTTGAAATAGACCAATTAATATGAATTTCCCAACAAATCGTGAGCCCATGAGAACGATCTTTATTCATTTATTATTCAAATATACGATTGTTCAATCATAGGGGGAACGAAAGTGTAATAACGGGTTATATTTACATTAAACATTAGGCACTATTACATAATGTCAACCTTAAACGACTTGACTATTAAAACCATAATTATCAAAAATTCAACAAAGGCCGTTCTTGACTCCCATACAATAAAAAAACGGTTGCAACGATAACCAAACAATAACGGTAACAAAATCCTTATTTGATTCTCTTTTGAATAATGATCGCCTTAAAACTACAAATCGTTTTAATTTTTTTTTTTATTCACTTGAATATTCGATTAAAGAAATGTTCTAGATAATATGGCTACGAGCAAATATCTCATAATCATCCTAAACTCATTTGTGGAAATTAATAGATGGTGGTTAATTAAAATTAATAGAAACCGGCACGCATAACGAACCAAAGGGGTGGTCTGAACAGTGATGTGATGAGCGTAGATAATGTGATTCACACATGGTTACTGTACTGACGCACACAAATAAAATATCGCCTAATATGCACAAGCACATATAAACAAGGGCGAATATTATTATTTGTAATGTAATAACTGAAGCACCCGAAGCGTATGCAAATACACTATAGAGATTTTCCCCGGTGCTCTCGGTTGCGCAAAAGCTGCGCTGAAATGGCGCTGAAGATTACTTAGTTTTAATTTTTACGTTAATCCTCAAGATTTTACATATTGCTAATGCTCTGTTTTCTATCTAGTCAATTCAAGACATTTTTTGTAGATGAAGTGTGAACAAGTTCTGTGAAAGAATTTAGTTTGTTCTTTTTTAACCATTTCTCCTTTCCAACAACAAACCTGTAGCATGCCTGTAGCTAATAAATTTTATTAAATTTTGTGTTTCTTGATTATTTTTTAACATGTTAGAAATATATATTTTTTTTTATTATTTCTTAGGTACCTAGTTATTAAGTTTTTATATTAATATTGATTAAATCCTTCGGTGATATTGTGATTTAGTGAAATCCTTCTGATCCGCAGTATGTAGTGTAGAGTACCAGTATCACGTATGCTTATATATAATCTGTATATACAGATACAGATTAGGTACTATCTAATACAGATACTGGTCTTTGTACGGAAACTCAAAAATCCTATTAATATTATAATAGGAGTTTGTGAGGATCGCAAAACTACTGTACGGATTTTGATGACACTTTCCAGAAATTTAGTTTATGCACTAGATTAACATTAAGGGTCAGCGTCGACCGACGGAGTGGCGGCGAAGAGACTAATGAGCTATCAATTGAAAATCGACTATTTTTTTTATCATACCACTTTCAATTACATACTGAGTAACTAAAGTCGATTCCGTCGGTCCGTCGGTCGGCGCTGACCCTTAGAGGATTTTTTTTAGATCCTCTAAATACATTAGAGGTACTTTTTTTATTTTTATTGGCAAACTTAATTACCTACTATATTAGTTCAATAAATAACTAAATAATTATAAAAGTTTACACTGATAGATATATAGATAAAAGTTTACACTTAAGGTTTTGCTCATCCCAAAATATATTTTTATAGATAGGTTTCCTTTCTTATAGATAGGATTGGTATAGAGCTATCACCATAGTGTGCCATTGCGTAGTGAGGTGTTTGGCATCGGTGACGTCACAAATCGTCTGGCCAGATGTGCACGTGCGCGCGCAGGTGAGGATCGGCATGAATGTATGTATAGTCGCGCGGCGCATCTGTAATGTATCACGGTTTTTCATAACATTGTATAAATTGTAACGGTTTTGTAGAGACAGCCGCCTGTGGGGATTAAAAAGGTACATTGTACACTAACACAATAGCTAAAGGTTATCTTCCTATTCTTTCTTACCTATTTAACTTTACAGCAGTTGATTTCGACACCATATTGTTTTAAAGGTATATTGTTTTCTGCATTTTAGTAGTGGCATGGCAAGCCCGTTCCACCTTTCCCTAATAAGGTATCCCCACTGATAAGGATATAAAGTTGAATAAGTGGAAATTAAAAAGAGTTAATTTATATGAAACCTAAGTTTTGTTTTTTTGTTAACAAAATGGTAGGTGCACAGCTTTCTACAACTATTTCGTTCTACAACCAATTATCCTTACCTAGTTGCAAATAGTTGAGGTACATTTTCTTATGAGCAGTTGTTTACTTGGGTTTAGTTTGCGTGACAGTCCAGCGATAGTTAGCCGGTGTTGTTACAACAAGTTTGTATCGAGTCGCCGTTGGCAGAGGTGCGTCTATTTGCAACTGTATAACTGCGGAATAAGGATTTCTTTGAATTGTTGAGAGCTAAGTGACGTTTGTAAGTTGTGATTGCGAGCTTACTCACCGGCTGGCGGCGCACGTGCGCTCGCGCCGGTGCGGCCACGGGTGCGCTAATCGTTCTCAAATTAGTGCTTCTACCACCATCGATTCTTATCGATAAATCTTATCGATAAATGCCTATACACGTATAAGTTTTTACTTACTTATCACACGACAAACACGCACTAACTTACCAACGTATCCATTCCAGTGTAGAAGACATCAACGAACTCTCAAGTGCAGTTCTTGTAAAAACAAAAAATATAATAATATATCGCGTTAGACTCTATAAATATTATTTTTAATTTTTAACTATACAACCTTAAATGTTATTTCCTATAACTATTCTAGCGTATTTACTATGGTTATAAATTTATTATTTTACTTTATAAATGTGAATTCTCTTAATATATTGTGAAAAAATTGAAAATGGGAAAAGGAACAAATTAAATTAACAATAGTCTCAGGGCCTCTTTCACTATCTGTCAAGTAGGTTAACTGTCATTTAAAGTCACCGGTAGCCGGGAATAATGGAGCTGATATACCTTTGTTTGTACGGTAAAGGTCCCAAACATTAAAAAGAAAATAATAATAAAAAAACACCCATCAAATGATGCAGTAAACCGAGTGCATAATTCAATAAAACATAAAATTATTTCTAAAAGTAACTAATCAACACTACTTGTAGTTATTGAAAGAGGCCCTCAAAAATAACGAAATTACTTACATGATTTTTGAAAATTAAAATTGAATAGTCATAATTAGTTATCGATAATGTGAATAAAAATAAATAAATTATTGAATTTATTTATTTTTATTTAAACATTATTATCGATAGATTTGTCGGTCCAATCACTAGAGATCGCCAACTCTATTCCGCTCGTAAATATCGGACATTTAACACACAGTGGTCTCGCCGCCCTGTGATTATAAATAGATTGTTGCGATACGGACGACGTGTTTACAGGCCATATCTGTCGATAGCTGATCCAACAGCCAGCGTCCGACTGCAATTAACTTCGCGGACTCTATTACAATTATCATTACAGAGCAAACATGGAGACGATTGGTAGATAGCGACAATTTAGATGTCAGTAAGACTTGGGGCATAAATATATTATGTTGATTTCAATTAACTTTTTTGCTTACATCTACCCCATTAGGAGACTGTTTTTATTATAAAATTAGCTGGCGCCCGCGACTTCGTCCGCTTTGAAAAAGAAAAAGTAGCCTATCCTGTGTCTCGTACGTCTAACTGTTTATCTACCAAGTTTCATGAAAATCAGTTAATTCGTTTAAGAGTTATGGAGGAACATACATACTTACATACATACATACAGAAAAAAATTCTAAAAATAGTCAATTTAGTTTCAGTATCATGTATAGAGCCTATAAACACGATATCTCTGAAAACAAAGAAACTTACTCCATAACCAACCCTTACAGATTTATTATTAGTATTGATTGATTGATGGTTGACAGCTGCTGCACGCGACTTCGCCCGCGTAACTTTGTAAATTGTATACTAAAACCTTCCTCGAGCACCCTCTATACATTGGTGAAAACAGCATGAAAATTGGTGCAGTAGTTTTTGAGTTTATCGCGTTTGTTTTATAATATGTAAGGATATATACATGTTATAAAATTAATAATGTCACCTCCCTTACTCACCGAAACACAACAGCACACTTGCTGTTATTTCACAGTGCTATTCTGTAAGGCCATACGCTTACTACCGCCAACTGCGAAACAAAGTGTACAACTACCAATTAAGAATTTCCAATATGCAAAACTTCCAAGTTATTTTATTTTTCATAATACTATGAAAATTTTTATTTTTATTATGAAAAATAAAATATTGTAAAAAATACACAGAAAAGTAAAATACACTGGACCGCAAAGAAAAATTGTCGGTTAGAAAATCTTCAATATCTTCAAAAGTACCTGATCTAGCTTTTATGAAATAAAGACTAAATTAAAGCTAAACTAAAAAAAAATATTTTTATTTAAGCACATTAAAATATTCTTTAATTTAGTCTTTATTTCATAAAGCTAGGTCAGGTACTTTTGAAGATATTGAAGATATTCTAATCTAGTTTGTACTTTGTACTCGTAGTCAATAAGACACTCGATTGCAGTGTTTACGATTCAAACAAAACCCGAATGCACGATGACGTCAACCGAGGGAATTGTAATCGGTTGCAAATAGGTCTCACTTCGATTTGATAAGCCGTCGAATACAAAATGTGCAGTGCCACAGTAAACCGGAGAACAAAAACTAACGTCTTCAGTTAGTTATCTCACGTGGCCGTAACAAGAAAATATAACGATCCGTGTTCATGAAAGGAGCATTCTCATTGCGTGTGAGAAACGGGGTGCTCTAAGCAATACTTGGGTGCTAAAGGCTTGGTGCATTTCAAAGGCGATATCATACATTTTCTCAAAAAAAAAAAAGACAAAAAGATCATAGATTTGATGACAAAATATATAGACTAAAATCAATTGGATGTGAATCCAGAAGTTTTAAAAGAAAAAACTATATTAAAAAGGCATTTGCAAATGCTTTTAACAGAATTTAAGACAGCGGTAACTTGACGTTTACAATATTACCATCAAAATAGCAAAAGTGTATGAATACGGAGGTGCTAACTATCAGCGTAGCTAGGACGGCTACTGCTCCACTGCTGCTCCCCATAATTCACCGGTCAGGTCGAATAGGACCGGTCAGAAGCAGCCTCGATCCACCGTCGTCTCGCAGCACTTATCAGGTCGTCTGTCTACCTCATGGGTGGACTTCCTACGCTGCCTTTGCCAGTCCGTGGCCTCTCACGAACCTTCCACCTCCAGCGGTCGTCGGCGCACCGTACTAAATGTTCTGCCCACTGTAACTTCAACTTACTGATCCCCTCTGGGTTTTGTCGGTAACTTTCGTTCGTCTACGGATCTCCTCATTCCTGTACAGGGCTATGCTCCCGGGTTACATTGAAAGGAATGTATGGTTTCGAAACGAGGCCTGTCATGACGGGACAGATCCACAAGTTTAAGGTCGCTCAGCGGACTATGGAGCGAGCTATGCTCGGAGTTTGTTTGAAGGATAGGATCAAAAATTCCGAAATTCGCTGAAAAACCGAACATAGGAAAAGAATTACCAAGTTGAAGTGGCAATATCTTTAGCAGAGCGGACAACCGATGGGGTAGAAAGTTCTGGAAATGATATGCACGAATTGTATAGCACCTGAAAGCTTTCGCGGGAAGCGGCTGAATCGTGCGTAGTGGCGAGCCTTGGAGAGGCCTACATACAGCAGTGGAGAGACGCAGGTTGTTGATGATAATAATGCTGGGATGATCGGTGCGAAGACAACGCGGAGTGCGGTGTAATCTAGAATAATATTCGCTTATAACTTGAAGCACAATTATTGGTAGAGTAGATCGAATCGTGCAGGCGCCAGTGGCCGATTGTTCCAACATCCACGTTCGGTCGCCGCGTCGCCGCCGACATCGGTCGCAAACCAGAACCACTCTGACTCTCCAACACACACAATACTAATAAGTTTCAATTATACCGGCGACACCGTCATATTGGAAATGTATCAATTTAAACGACATATATTTATATATTTATCCTAGCTCTTAAACTACCGTAAGGATGTCAATATAATAATCAACGTTTTTATTGACTGAAGGCAATTTGATAGATCAATTGATGGTCGGATCAATAGATTCCGTCGTCTGGAAACAGAAAGAACATTAGAACTTGTAACATATGAAATTTGCACAGACCATTAAACTGGTCTGTGCACTAAAATATAGTCTATGTCAATGTAGTATTGTCAATGCCAAAGTCACGTCACCGCACCTCTCAACTGTCGGGGAAGTAGGGGACGTGAAGGGAGGGAGGAATGGTCAATAGAGCTTGATAAATTCCCACGTCTGAGCCAACACTGCTCACGTCCTCAACGTGCTACTCTGAATATTATAATCTAATTTAAACTTGTTAATTAGTAACCTGTATCTTACTGATTTTGATATTGCTGATATTGTTATAATTCTTTTATTAAACTTGTGTTGTGGTAAGTCTTTGTTTTATTTCTTAGGCTGCCCTCTTCTTCTCTCTGGCAAAGGCGCCCTATAGTCTCGTGCCTTACTGGCTGAACACTAGTCGGTGGTAACATCTGGTCTGGTGCAAAGCGATAAACAAGCACAGCACGCCAGAGGGTTACAAACTTAGTAGGAACTTAACTTAGTGAGCGCGCTACCGAATTTGATAGGACAAAGAAGAAAAGATTCAGATAGCAGAATGGGTCCTTGCATCCGCAAACGACGCGAGCTTACGATCTGTTAGATGTGGTTTCTGCTAGAGACGTTAATGATTATCCCACCCCACCCACAAGAGAAAAAGGACTGCTATTATAGGTACTAAAAATATGTCTCGCGTCCTTTTCCATTCCTTACGATGATTGCTCTAGTGTCTAAAGTACGTATGAGTATATGATTAAGCATACGACTAAGAATAAGGACGTACCGTAAGACCGTAGACTAATGAATATAGGTAGAGTCGTACCTATATTCCTTGAAGACTGGTTACAAAATTACAAAATAAACGCATAATATGCAACATTATGATTACAATTATTTTGGTCCAGATTGATTTAATTAGATAATTGTTTTGTTTTTTTTATCTGCCTACTTAACAATATTCACTCAATTTCGAAGGACTATCAAAAAATAACTAAAACTAGTTAGTTAAAAAACTGTCCTGTCATTCATGAGTTCCTGGTTGTTAACTGTCGATATGCGATAGTTGATAGTACATTAAAGCTTTAATAAGGTGTAAAATTATTGCGAGACATGTCAAGCAAGCCTCTTTGAAAGTATAGCACCAAAGTGAAGCATAACTTCTTATCCGACACGACAGTGATTGCTGCGACATTAATGTGGCTCATGAAAAATTGACACACACCAGAGCGGAGAGCGGTGCGGGGGGGAGGCTTTTGCACGCGCGCGCGCCTTGCTAATAACTAGTTGTAAATTATTAAATGACCGGCCACACTGACACCGACCGGCCACTTGTTCCATTGTTTGCAATCCGAACAAAATTGCGGAAACGAACCTCAAAGTGGACTTGTGCCAGAACACAATACTACTTTGCCATACACTAACTAACTTGATATAAATTATTAGCTTTCGTTTGTTAGTGTCTAAAAAACTCAAAAACTAGCAAAACAGCAAAGCAAATATATCAACCATATATTTACTTGAAATTTTTACACAACGTTGCATTTTAACAGAATAGTGTTTGTTATTTATTTTTTTGGGACAAAAAAAATTAAAAACAAGATATAAATGAAATTATAAACTAGCCTCCGTCTCTCTGTTGAACCCAAACACGCTATATCTGCTGTAAAGTTAGGCAGACTAATCAAATAGTGTAGTATCACTGATGTAACACTATTTGATTAGTCTGCCTAACTTTACAGCAGATGTACCTGTAGATGTTAGTGACCTCACCTTCGTCAACTAAGAAGTGGGCTACGAAGCCAAGAAATTGGTTAACTAAGAAAGATCTTCAAACGCCTGAAGATCTTCATAAATTATAGCCAGGAATTATCTCGATCACGTCAGTTTTCAAACCAAAAACCGGATCATAATTGGTCCATCCATTAGGGTACCACGACGCCACAAACAGACACACATTAGGTCAAACTTTGGCGTTGGGCTTTAAAAATATAAAAGATCTTTGGCTTTCAATTGACAATTTTCAGCACTTTCGTTTCCTATTGTCTATTATTATGATGAAATTCTCTTATAAATTGCATATCATCAATACTAATAATAAATCTGTTAGGGTCGGTCATGGAGTAATTTACTTTGTTTTCAGAGATATCGTGTTTATAGGCTCTATACATGATACTAAAACTAAATTGACCTTTTTTAGAATTTTTTTCTGTATGTATGTATGTATGTTCATTGTTCCTCCATAACTCTTAAACGAATCAACTGATTTTCATGAAACTTGGTAGATAAACATTTAGACGGACGGGACACAAGATAGGCTACTTTTTCTTTTTCAACGCGGACGAAGTCGCGGGCGCCAGCTAGTTTTAAATAAAAGGGTACAACATTATATATGTACTTAGAAATCCACTCATTAAAATACAATATGGATACCCAATAAAAGCAGTCTGAAGCTGGAAAGGAGGGATGCAGTTCCTACGCAAATGTGGTTTCGTAAGTGATTGCGAGTGGTCAAGTTGATCGATGATGTGAAGCGTACGGTCACCGCTTGTCAATTAGGTTAACTGAGTTCAGGGCATGAGCTTACGGTTATTCTTATCTCGGTTTCGCTATCTATTCGCGTTTACGCAACATATTGTTAACAAGAGAACAGTTATTCATCTCACTGAAACGATTACTTTGTATTGTCCAATTGATATGTTGTATTTGAATTATTATTTTCAATAAAGACTATCTTTGAATTTAATCTGCGGCTATCCACCTGCGAGATTGCAACTTCATCTTAGTGAAATATGTGTCTTGGTTGAATAGCTGTGCCATAAAATGTTATTTTCGTTACAAATAATAATAAAATCGTAAACGAGCCGTGTCTGTACATTAAATATTAAAAAAAAACAATTCCTACACGTTGTACTTATGGAACTCGGGGTCAAAAAAATTGTTTTTAGATTTTTGTCTGGTTGTGTGTGCACACTAATTTGAGAAATGACAACCTATTTATAAGTTACACCAAAATATCTAGAAACAATGTTATGAGAAATAATAACTAATTTTATTGTCGATTGCTGGATTGAGCGATCGATGCATTAATTTGGTTTAAAATTAATTTTGCATAATTATGAGAGAAGTTCATTCATCTAACAGGATTTGTTTAGTTAGAATCAAATAAAACGTAAGGTGTAATAAGTATTGTATACTTTGAATACTTTAAAAACCTTTATTTCAATTTTAGAGTGTGATTGCACATTTATTGCTTGGTTTTACGTACATTATGCGTTTTTAATTTAATCTAAAGTTACGATATAAGATAAAAAAATGTTCATTGCAATCAACCGAACACTGAATAAGTACTTGACACATAATAGATTTAAAAAATGCATAAATCGATGTCCTGCAGGTAAGCATTTTTTTTGTGCAAAGTAAAAGCATTCCTCACAGACGCAGAGACGAATTCAATCATGCAATAAAACTTTGCAAAATAAAACGATATGCGACATTCATTCATCGTCACAACCTTTTATATATCTTATACAATGCAATAGAAAGGAAAATTATTGGACCTTATGTATTATTATTTTTTCAAGAGGAGAAATGGACAAAGAGATTGTTTTGTCAAGTCTTATTAATTTCGCAATTATAGCTCTCAATCAAAATTCATTCTTGTAACGCAAGACGTCAATTTCCAATTACCTTTCGTAGTTCTTCTTTTAGGGTACTTGTCCGATAAATTTCATGTAACTAGGTTTTATAAATAAAACTTTATAGGCGTAAAAATTGAAAAGTAGCCTTTGTACTTCTTTTAGGGGGAGGTTTAAGCTACAGTTCATAGCTAGCTCCAAAGATTGGCAAAATTGAACTCATGCCTTGGAAGATTAACAATTTTCTTGGGTAGACAGGATTTCTTCACAGTTAGATGGTTGAAAAGAACTTATTCTGATTACTTTCATTAAATAGGTAGATACTACATATAACAAGATATATCTTTATAAATAAAAATCGTTTGAATGTATGTTCCATGTAGACTCTAAAACCGTTCAACTGAACGCCTTGTAATTTTGCATACAGGTTGAGAGGTTTTTAGAAAAGGACATAGGGTACACCTTACATTTCGCGTGGACGAAGTCATGGGTAAAATCAAGTAGTATTAAAAATGTGGTTAACTAATAAAAATGCTTTATAATTATTATGAATGTACTCAATATGGGTATATAATAAGTAATAATAAGATGAATGCATTGACATGAATCGGAGGTCGCGGACTGCGCTTTGACGCTGACGCAAGACAGCTGCATCGAAACTGCATTCTTCTCTGACAATAGAATCTTTGCAGGTTGTTGCTAAGCCCGAGACGATCTCACTTTCATAGAAATTTACCTTGCACCGGCCGACTCGATCAATATTATTACTTGTGCCTTTACAATGTTTGCATTCTTTCCTATCAATTCGCTCATGCTGCTCATGACTAAAAAAATGTAGGTCTAAATCCGAAACCTATCCGCTTGTGCACAGATGCAGTTCTACCTATAATCTAGAGAACTTCATCTATACCTAACCACTACCTACTTAGAGAATGAGTCAAACTAATGTCTCCTTGCATAAATCTTAACACCACCAATTAGTTAGATCATTTTTCACGGAATTATATTCTTACATATTATAAAACAAAGTGCCCCGCCGCGTCTGTCTGTCTGACTGTCTGTTAGCGATAAACGCAAAAACTACTGCACCGATGTTCATGCTGTTTTCACCAATGGATAGAGTGGTTCTCGAGGAAGGTTTTAGTACTACCAAATATACTTATGTAGTCTTTGGGTTTTAGTATATAATTTACAAAGTTTCGCGGGCGAAGTCGCGGGCAGCAGCTAGTATAATATCGAAGCCGGGTACGGGTCGCTAAGCGCTAGTTGTAAATATATCACAAACAACCTAATTGAATTACAATAAGGGCCTCTTTCACAAAGTACATGTAAAGTGTTGATTAGTTACTTTTAGAAATCATTCGATAGCCGATTTTTTTAAATTATTTTCTATTTAATGTTTGGGACGTTTACCGTACAAACAAAGGTATATCAGCTCCATTATCCCCGGTTACCGGTGACTTTAAATGACAGTTTGGCCTACTTGACGTTTGTGAAAGAGGCACTAATTGAATTGCACGTGACAGTTACGAGTAAAATTATAATTATTTTCTCTATCGTTACTTTGTCTTTTGTGATTCGTAGTGGTGACGATAGTCTCCAACTATCAAAAGCAGCACCTTCAGCCTATCTGCAGCAGTCTATTATTGTGTAAGAAAGATTAAAATTCACATTACATACGTACATAAGTAGGTATACAAAAGTGAATGGTAAATTTTGAATATACTCGTAGTTAGGTCGGCAGGCGTGGTTTAATGTTACTCTTGTGGAAACAGCTGTACGCTCCCCTTTACCTGAATACCATGTACAGAGCACGTGTTATATGTGTATGGCCCTCGCATCTTGAGTAAATATGATTTGTATTTCAAGTCCTCACATCCGGAGTACCGGCGTGGGCAACGCGGCGCTCTCTTAAGACTGAGCCCCCTCAAATTATAAATTATATTTCATACTAGCTGGCGCCCGCGACTTCGTCCGCGTTGAAAAAGAAAAAAGTAGCCTATCCTGTGTCCCGTACGTCTAAATATTTATCTACCAAGTTTCATGAAAATCAGTTAATTCGTTTAGGAGTTATGGAGGAACATACATACATACATACACACAGAAAAATTCTAAAAATCGTCAATTTAGATTCAGTATCATATATAGAGCCTATAAATACGATATTTCTGAAAACAAAGTAACTTATTCCATTACCAACCCTTACAGATTTATTATTAGTATATATTGATTTATTCTGTACTAACTGGTGCCCGCGACTTCGTCCGCGTTGAAAAAGAAAATATATGAGTATAACATCGTTATCGCTGTGACGACGGTGGCGCCGCCACGCGACAGTGGAAGGTAAAAAAGGTAGATCTGGATGAAAGGTATGTCCTTTCTTGTATCTCTGACAACGTGTATGCAAAATTTCCTGATGATCAGTTAAGGCGTGAAAAGGTAGCAGACAGACAGACAGTTAATTACTTTCGCATTTATAATATTAGTAAGTATGAATTGTTGTCGGTATCTATACATCTTAGTATCAAACAAATAGTGTTTGGAACCAAATCATTTATCCATTTTTTTAGCTTTTATGTAGTAGGTGCAGTTTTTAAAACTTAAAAATTTAGTAACTATTGATCCAACAGATCCTTTTCGGTTTTAGGAACCAAGAAAGATACTATGCAAAGTAATGTTATTTTCTTGTTTTTTTTTTTTTCAACTTAAATTGAACTTGAGTGATAGAAAAGAAGATGAATGACACTCGTTATGTACTTACACACCAAGTTATTTATATATGTAGGAATTATAACTTAAAATGCGATTGACATCGGATGCAATCATAAAGAAACCGGCTTATAGAAAACCAGTGCATATTTTAGTTGAATTAATTAACTAAAATCCAGTTTTCAATTGTGTTTGATCGAATAATCGTTGGCTGCACTGTGAGACGAATGGGTCTCCCTTTCAAAGTCAATAAGCGATCGGAAGCTGATGGGCAGGTGTGCTCAATCCGTTTCCCATGAAGTGGAGCGTTTTAAAAAAAATCGTTACATATTGAATAATACATAAAGTTAATAGGTACTCGATTTAAATTTTAATTGTCACCCAGTAATTTATTTTATACTAGCTGGCGCCCGCGACTTCGTCCGCGTTGAAAAAGAAAAAAAAGTAGCCTGTACGTCTAAATGTTTATATACCAATTTTCATGAAAATCAGTTAATTCGTTTATTTGTTATGGAGGAATATACATACAACATACAATACATACATACAATACCTACACTTACTACTACCAAATATACTTAGATAGTATTTGAGACTTACAGATTTATTATTAGTATTGATTGATTGATACCTATATAGCCCGCAACTTCGTACACGTGGACTTCGTACGCTTTGGTACGAAGTATTCGTTAGAATTCTTTTGTTTGTAAAAACATTTACAATTAATTACATTGTCCCAAACCTTATCAATAGCCTACCTTCAGATCTATGTAACAATATATCGATTAAAAATATTAAATTTAAGTTAAAGCAATATTTTTTGAATTGTAATTAATAGTGTATATAGTTAGATTTATTAATAATTACAAATGATAACACGAGATTAAACATCAGTGGTTTTTAGTGTTATCATTTTACATGTTATTTTAAATATTAGCATTTAAAATTGAAAAATTATAAATAAATAAAAAAATGTTTGTTACATAACAAACAATTGTAAATCTAACGAAACAAACACTTACGGAAAGCTTGCTACAATACATCAGTCAAAACTGCATTCAAATCGAGTAATATGAGCTGTTTTTGAGATTAGCGTGAACAAACGCACAGTTTAACCTCGAATTGAATTTTGAAAAAATATTTAATGTACAGACACGGCTAGTTTATTATAATAGTTGCAAAGATCATAATAAGCAATGATCAATTTTTTATCTATTTACATAAGTACTTAATACTAAATACTTTTTTCTGTATGTATGTGTGTATGTATGTATGTATGTATGTATGTATGTATGTATATATGTATGTAAGTATGTATGTTCCTCTATAACTTTTAAACGAATCAACTGATTTTCATGAAACTTGGTAGATAAACATTTAGACGTACGGGACACAGGATAGGCTACTTTTTTTTTTCAACGCGGACGAAGTCGCGGGCGCCAACTAGTATGTATATAAACCAATTATTTGGTTTTATAAAGTCTTATTATATTATTATTATTAGGTTTTATTTTATATATAGAAAACTTCCGTGAAAAATTATCTAACTGATGGTGAAAAGAAAACCACATCAAAAATTCGCTGCGTGGTCTACGAGGAGTTAGCGGTTATACAAACACAGTCGCGGAAAGCGACTTCAAGTTATACTATGTAAAAAATACTTTGACATTATCTTATCACACTTGTACTTTGCTGAAAGGAGTCAATGTGAAAAGTAGCACACACATGCGCTTGCGTCACAGCACGTGTTCGTTTACTCATTAGAATTGCTCGGAGGGATCGCACAATCCCACAGAGGCCCCGAGCGGTCGGGACACCACATCCTTAGATAGCTGATATTTACAAAGGGAAACCTTATTCCGATATTTACATTTGCACTACAGATATGATAATTCCACAAGTGTCGACTAAAAAAATATTACTTACCCTATTTTATTGGACTTATGTTAGTTGTGTATCTACTTACCTACATCAATTATCGGCTTGTTAAGAATTCACTATACTAGATGTCCACTAGGCCTATTTAATTGAACATCACAACAGATACACAATTGAACAACACACGGTTTTTATTTCTCAAATGCGGAAGTTCCGCATCTATTCAGATATCCGCAATTTTATAGGCAACAAGAACAAGAACGACCCTGATGCGGACTAAGTAAGTGGTATGAATAGGATTGTTGTCTGTGGCTGCAGAATTTTAAACATCCACGGTTGCGGATACGGATGCGAATTTTAAGTGGATTACATCAGTGGCTGCGGATGCGAATTTCAGTTTTCTGATAGATTTAATTTTTAAATAAGAAATAAATGATTGAAATCGATACAATCAATACTAATAATAAATCTGTAGGGGTCGGTCATGGAGTAATTTACTTTGTTTTCAGAAATATCGTGTATATAGGCTGTATACATGATACTGAAACTAAATTGACGATTTTTAGAATTTTTTTCTGTATGTATGTATGTATGTATGTATGTAAGTATGTATGTTCCTCTATAACTCTTAAACGAATCAACTGATTTTCATGAAACTTGGTAGATAAACATTTAGACGTACGGGACACAGGATAGGCTACTTTTTTTTTTCAACGCGGACGAAGTCGCGGGCGCCAACTAGTAGTTTTAATAAATTATTTATTTTAAGGTAACCAAGCTTTTAGTGGAAAATTGAAACCATTTATAATTTTAATTAACAAAACTGAAACATTCATCCTGTGGGGAAATCTGCCAAATTTAGGACTAGCATCCCTAAAAGATTCGCAATGATTATTGCTAATGCTATTGTAGAAGTTCGTCATTTTCGGATGCGGATGCGAATATACACAACAAGCAGTATGGATTACAATTGTGGTAAAGTATACTTTGATATTTTTCGGCTACTCAATTCTGAAATAAATTACACAAACAAACTGTTGTATTAATGTGAACTAATAATAACGTTGTTGTTTCCATAATATGATAATACGATTCCAGTTTTGGAGGGTCGTGCAATGGTTTACCGGCAGGTATTTAAACATAAATATTGTATTATTCGTTAGCTAGGGCGAAGGTAATGTATCGAACAACATGGGAAATTTGTAATTGTAACATTATGTTGGTCATCCCCATCAATATGGCACGTCGCAACAGTCGTTAATTTCATTAAGAGCTTATTAAGCTGGCACGCGACCGCTGACAGTTGCGCGCGGCACGCGGGCCGATATTATCGAAAAACTTATGGTCCGTAACCCCACGCACGACTCACTTTATTTAGATGGCTGTAAATACGACACTGTTGCATCCCGACTCGACGGAGAAAACCCGAACGGACTTTTATTGCTGCTTCGATTTCTTATAGCTCATCACGTTCATATATCTAACAAGGTAGGGTACTTGACTAGTGACTACTTTGTTCATTTTAATAGTCTCTTAGAAGGAAACATGAAATAATAATTATTTTGTATCCATAATTACTTCCCTATTCACACTTTATACAATCCTATTGTTTTACCTGCTAATACTAATCCTAATTCTACTAAGCGCCTCTTTCTCAAACGTCAAGTAGGCCAAACTGTCATTTAAAGTCACCGGTAACCGGGGTAAATGGAGCTGTTATACTTTTGTTTGTACGGTAAACGTCCCAAATATTAAATAGAAAATAATTAAAAAAATTCGGCTATCGAATGATGCAGTAAACCGAGTGCATAATTCAATAAAACAGAAAATTATTTTTAAAAGTAACTAATCAACACATTACTTGTAGTTTGAGAAAGGGGCCCTAATACTACTAATACCTATTATAAATGTGAAAGTTTGTGAGGATGTATGTATGGATAATTGCTACTCATTCAGTCAAAAATGGCTGAATATCTTCGTTAATTGGGTTTTTCCCAGTAGATCTTGTCTATTGCGAAGACTTTAAAGCCTCTGTTCTGCTCGATCGCATTTTTAATACTGTTAGTATTAAAAGCACCATCGAATATCCTGTCGCAAGGACTTACATATTTGTCTACTGAGCTGTCTATACATATCTGCTTAATTAGAAGATTGCAGTCAAAACGAGCGTCGTGCAGCCATCACCCATCATTGGTCAGAGAGCTTTTGTGGTGTCTTCTGACAGATGCACCGACTGGTCAGTGTCCACTAATCTGTTGTTAATCTCGTACAAACGTCGGTTTCCAGGCAATTGAAGTGGTTGGAAAGCTTGAGTTGAAAGCTGTGGAAATGAGACAATGTGAGTCGGAGCGTAGACTAATACTATGTATGGATCTTATAACAGAAAAAAGTAAACAAAATTTAAATCAATGTAATATAACTACTCTTATCAAAACTAATAATAAATCTGTAAGGGTCATGGAGTAAGTTACTTTGTTTTTAAAGATATCGTGTTTATAGGCTCTATAAGTACATGATACTGAACAAATTGATGGTTTTTAGATTTTTTTCTGTATGTATGCATGTATGTTCCTCCATAACTTAAACAAATTAAGTTATTTTCATGAAACTTGGTAGATAAACATTTAGACGTACAGGACACAGGATAGGCTACTTTTTTTCTTTTTCAACGCGGACGAAGTCGCGGGCACCAGCTAGTTTCTATGGAACCAATGCAATGGAATCTTCATGGAATTTTCATTTCTTCCAGCACTGGTACCTTTACTCAGAGATTACACAAGTATAAATAAACAGTGTTCATGTTACATTACGTTAATTGTATAGGTAATATTTTGTAGAGAGGCACGCGCGGTCACGCAGGGATGACCAAAGGCGTCAGGTGGTGGCATAATTAACCCCTATGCATTCAGAAATAAATTCACCGCACACTCTAATTGTTTCAGTTAAGTAATAAGCATAGAACAATATCTGATAATTATACAGTGTAGATGATAAGCTCATCCTTTTTAAGTGAAATGGCATTTTTTTTGAATGCTTAACTTGACTAAAACACTGTTTCACTGTTTCGGTTATGTTCTTATGTCAGTTTAAACAATTACATTTTATAGATGTTATTTATACTGTAAGTACTAGTGTTATAACATTTGTTTTACAGAATTCTAGATAGACTTTACTAGAGTGCAGATATCCCGGAGATTACCCACCATTTTACGAAATACATACCACTCTTTTTATAATATCTAGGACTAGTCTGATAAAAGTTATATGAAATTTAGCCTAGGTCAATCTGATATCGTCTGCCAAGAATGTGCAGTGGTAGGTATATATAAACTTAAGTTTTATAAACGTACCAGTCATACTTAGTTGTTTATATAAACACACAAAATTTGCTCTTTCTTCTTAATATTAGTAGGTATATCTATCTATACATATGTGTATCCATTATTAACTCTCGTTTGATTTTTTTTTTTATTTCTGACCTTTACATAAGACCGTAAACAATTCACACATTTCCGGTCTGTAAATTATTTATATTATGTTTACCATTGAAACCAGTCTCACACCATACTCCCTACATCGCATTATTAACACGAGTGCACAGTTTGTTTAGATTTGGAAAGGGATTTGCAAGTGATATTGTTAATTGTAAAGTTCCCACAGCTTCCATAGGGGTGAGTCCGGATGACCTGCTACGGTCGGCTCAGTTGATTTGTGTGTTATTGTTAGCGATGATGGTGCGATCCGTTTCCGCATGCACTCCCACGACGGGGACCAGATGCCGAAAACGGGCAGGGCGCCTGCCGCAGCCACTGTCACTCGGAACGTTTCATTATTATCTCACGAGTGACCCCTGCGAGGGATGTGGGTTACTCCCCACCGCCTGTGGGAATACAAGCACTCAACTAATATTGCACAAAGCATTTGCTTAATGTACCGTTCATTGTTAGTAGTAGGCAAACAAATTCATAATTGCATTATCATTTTTAAACAAATAAATTATATTAAATTATATTTTATTTAATAATTTTTATTGGTCTCTTTCATTCAAAGAATTATACTGTGTATTTTTATTAGAATTTTTTTTGTTCTATTATGTAATTATTTTCTGGGAGTGACTCATCAAATATACTTATATAGTCTTTGGGAGTGACTGTGTTTTTTCCTGCAAAAGAAAATGTGTAAGTACCTATATAGGTATTACAGTCTGTTAACAAGAAAAATTGTAATACACCAAAGCAGGCACTTGCCCCGTCAAAATACATTGCATTATTCAGTGTGAGTTAGATTAGCATCAATTTGCTTGGCGATAGTCGACATGAGACGGCATTGCATATGCGTGGCCGACGCTAGCGCACTGACGACGTCGGGATGACACCGCATTAATATTTTATTAGGAATAACAAACAACATCGATCGTTTAGTTGCTATACAGACCGACTTTTCATTTTCACATCTGTTTGCAGAAACATGAAAATTTGTCACTTCTCAAACCGAACGCTTATTTTCACAAATTGAATAAATCAACTTCTGCTCATATAGATAAGGCAAGCAAACCGCTCAACCAACGGGCTCGTCGTTCGCGATCATGACATCTATGCAGGTAAATATTTTAAATCAACGCACAGCAAGAAACAGTTTATCACTTGAGTAAACACTGAAGATAAATTTTGTAAGCATCATGAATTAGGCAGAAGTCTCTGTTGAACTCTCATGCACTTCGTTCCGTATAATATAACAATTGGTGTCGTCAATCACACTCAAAGTTTCTGGTATCAAATGTTAATATCGGCTGTTACGAATGTTTTGTTTTTGCACCACCGAACATAGATTAATGTGCAGCAATTACGGGATGCTCCTGGCATAAAACATTCAAAACGGTTGCATCACCAAATAGGTTTTTCTGAAGTCTGCTATGCTAATATAAAAATGGTAATAAATGGATCCTGAATAAAACCATTCATCGTTCGTCTAAATTTAAATCTATAATACAATGTTAATATAGAGTATTCAATGCTGTGATAACGCACGAGTTTGCGGGACTGATACCATAAATTGAGCGGGATCCCGTGACTTTTTGCGGAATTGAGATTTTGTATGTAAACTTCGTCAGGCAGGCAGAGGAAACGCCAATGCTGCCCATAGGATTAAAGATAACGTTTATAACACAGATAATAATTCTTAGAACTTGAGTTCGGCACACATTTCAGGAGTCGAAAATGCATCCAAGCGACCTCGGCGAATCCCTAGTAGTTAAAAGAACTTGAAGTATGGCTGGCGAAAAAAAAAAATTACAGATTGTGCAATGCAGCTTCATCATCCCATTAGACGTGTACCTACTGTCATTAATATTAACTGAAAACTCTACGTAACCTATATAATACTAGCTATCCCCGCGACTTCGTACGCGCTGTATTTCGTTTATTCAAAATACCACAGGACCTAACATTTCTCCAAGATAAAAAGTATCCTTGTTAATCCAGCTAATAAACTATCTGTGTGATAAATTATATACCTATAAATCCAAACATACAAAATTTCGCATTTTTAATATTTTATTCTGCGGGATCGAGAATGTCCGATCCCGTAATAATGTTACAGGACTATGTTCTCTAATGTGAACGTGTCCAATATGAACTTCATGAATCTTTATCACTGTGAACAGATAGCTATAGAGAATTAAAAACATTTTCGATTTCGAAGCTCACAATACTTACATCGTTCAAGATAAGCATAAATTATTAATTTAAATATAATAGGAAGTATACGGCAAGCAATATGACATCGTGCAGCCACGATACTCGCGCCGTATCTTAACGCTTTCATCTTCGCGGCGTTGCAGGTTCAACGCGTTCAAGTTAAAATCAATTACGCCTCCGCTTCAAACCTATGAATATTTTAACTGATCTACATGATTGAATCATTGTTGTAAAACGGTATGTAACCACCTTTAAAAGTAACGACCCGAAAAGAAACTTAGGCACCTACTTTGTCAGGTTTATTGTAATATGAAAACTGTGAGCGATCACCTAAGCTTCATTTGCGAACAGATTTTAAGATTTTACACGTAAGTATTTTTCTTCGCGAGATTTTCGCGAGATTAAAAGTATCTTTAGTAGCTGTCTTTTAAATGGAAGTCCTGCCGAAACTCGGTTAATTTTTTGGAAACTATAGCCCGACCAAATTAACAAGACCAATTCGTATTTCGTTCATTCATAGATCGAGAACATTTTTTTTATTCCTTGAAACTAAAAAGATGTAATAATAATGTTTTGTACTAATCTGTTTTAAGTTTTAAGCTAATCAAAACCTGTATAAAATATAGGAAGTAAAAATGAAAATATTTATTAAGTAGTCGTGAAAATTTTGTCTTAAAATTTTTGTTTTGACAAATAAGTAACATTTTGCTTATTTTGAAAGCCGCCCTGAAATTGAACCAATATTTTAGTCTTCAGAAGACAAGCGTTAAAAATAATGAACTTTTTATATACTCTTTAAATTTATATGAATAAAAAAATTAACTACTAAACCAAATTTTTGACGAGCCCTTCGACACCTTATCCTTAACCGACCATTCGGTTAAGGATAAGGTGTCGAAGGGCTTGCTTGTGTTAAAAGTGACGGTAGACACCTACTACAATCAAGTAAACCTGTCCGAAGACCTTCACAAAAAAATATACCTATTTTAAATCTTAGTTATAAGAAAGTTCTAAATGTGTTTAAATTGTTTTATGTAAAAAATGAATGTGGATTGAGTCCGATAAATTGAAGCGATCCTCGCCACGTTTCAGATGAAAAAAGCCGTACGCGGAAATATGTGGAGGTCGAGTTATACCTGTGTCAAGTGTCACGGGTCGGCAGGAGGCACGACCGGCCATTGTCCGCGGTCGCACGACAAGACGAATTACAACGCAGCCTTTATCATCCACGTTAACGCGGTCACGAAACCATTTTATCACTCTTTCACTGCCAACCAGCAGTTGAGGTGACTGCCAAAAACGTCTCCGATCATTCCCACGACTCACAAGAATCGTTGCCGTGAAATTTGTTTTTGTCACCTAAACTCTACCAACGGTCATCTCGATAAGTTTTTTTTTAATAATAAAACATTTCGACGAGATGACCTGTCTCGCTTCGTGATCCGAAAGATAATTGTTTTTATTGTAAGGTGAATTTTAAAAAATCGTTTTTCGTGAAGGAAACCGTGAGTATTTATAGTAAGTTTTATTCTGATAGGTATTTGAATGTAAAGCCTTAAAGGGCTGATAGTAACAGTTACAGGTTGCTATCATCACAGTTAAATTAGACCTAGGATAGGAAGTTAATTAATGTTTTGGACATGTAGTTAGTCCAACTAGTTCTACTATTTGTAACTAGTAGAAAAATTCATTCAGCCGTTTCCTATTAGGAAGAGCCCAAGCTAAGAATGTTTTGAAATTTTATTTTTTACTAGCCCGCGACTTCGTCTGCCTGACCTCTTGTTGCTACAACACTTTGACCAGGCGTTAGATTTTTATTCTATTTTTTAAATTTTAGATACCTCGGGAACGGTGTTTTTTTCGGATGAAAGGTCCCTATATCCTTTCCTGTATCCCTGACGTGTATGCAGAATTTTATGATGATCGGTTAAGTACAGGGGTGAAAAGTTAACAGACAGAAAGTAACCTTCACATTTATAATATTAGTATGGATTTTTTAGAATATTTTCGGAATCAATAGAGCCCTTTCATTTGAAAGCGATCGGTTATAAAGCTCGATGCACACAGGAGATAATATCGCTGTGAATGACATATTCATACACTTTTAAATATATCAAGACTATTTTCCTCATTAAACAGATATATTTGTAATTAAAAAAGAAACAAGTGTTAAGGATTTATTTTTTACTATTTCACATAAGTAATATACATTTTAACACAATTAGACACAAAAATGGGATACAATACAATACCAAATGCAATTAATAACTTTAAACTTTAAATAAACCTTAACTAAGCAATGGAATACGTGCCAACAACAATCATTAGTATTTATCCTCTACAAAAATATTAGCTACATAATGGTATAGTATGACTTATGGAATTATTATATTTGCATACACCCTATCAATTACTTTATATTAAGGTCGACAGACAGGCTGACGGTTTACTTGATGGTAGGTGGCTACCGTCGCCTATAACACAAGCAACGCCACAGGTGCTGCCGACCATAGTAGGAAAGCCCTCGTGTGCCGAACGCCAGCGAGCCAAATTAGCCCACGTTCGCACGAGAGCTTTTTCGACGCTTTTAACGCGTGTTAAAAGCGTTGATGTCTGACGTTTCGAATAGGCCATATGACTTCTAGACCATAGGACGTTCAAACGCGGGCGCTTTTTTACGTCGGGAGTTTTATTATCCGTCTATGCTCCATTTTAAACTCCGAGCTCCGAACGCTTTATAAAACTCTCGTGCGAACGTAGGCTTACTGTTGTATGCCTAAGCGTAGTCATAATCTCAAGTGCCTTTCATTCAACTGCTATAATTTTCAACCGAAATTACATCTTATAATTAAGAACTTATATAGAAAAAACGTAAAATATCGCGTGTAGTAGGTGCAACGCGGATCTACGTTCCGGCACACGAGTGGTGGTGCAAAATTATTAACGCGGATCCACGTTTCCGGCATATGAAGTGTTAAGGATAGGGACAAGGAATAAGAATCACACGCACAACAGCACACATGCTATTATTGCAAATTGGTCTTCTGTAAAGGAGTGGTTACAGTCCTTCTAATGCATTGATTAACATGCTACCTTTTGAGTTTATGATGGATCAATAGTCATATATAAATATTTATTTATTATTAAAATTGAAGTCACTATATCTTATTGTTTGTATATATAATCTTCACTGTCAATAAAATATATCTATCTAGCAAAATCAGTTGTACCGTGGGCATAGAGCATTTATCTAAATGGACACGCCACGCAACATTATTTTCAAATTTTCAAAAAGTGCTTCATTTTTTTCTTAGGTGTTTAACATGTTTCGGTCGTGTTAATTATACATGCACACTGCTAATTAATTAAACACAAGCTTGAACTACCACAGAAACATTTTATCACTATAGTCGTTTTCAATAAAAAGTCACTTGGGATTTCAGTTTTAGTTTAGGGATTCAGTTTTAGTGTTTTTTGACAGTTTTAGTGATGTACTATCCCACTATTCGAATAGATCTTAATGTTTCTCTATGATCCTTAACCTTATACATATTAATACCGAATAAAAATAAAATTTCTCGATATGAAAAATATACAAATAATGTGAACTTCTATTTTTCTATTCTATCTAAAAGTGATCTTCCTATAATGGGGCTTTATTTAGACATTTTAAGAAATTAACTTAAATATAAATACATTCAATTTATATTAAACTTTCTTTAATTATTCTTCCTTTATTATATTCCCAACAACTTTCATCTGTACATGGAAATAATTATATTGTGTGTTACAGTTAAATTGACATCAAGTGTTATTATGTATAAACACACATATTTCTATTAGTATATGAAATCAAATTTTAACGATTATTTAGACAAAAATATATATATTTATATAACAAATTAATAATACTTTTTATACATTCAGTCATGACAGAATTCATTCAGACTTGCTCTTGACGGTGTACAAAATTTGATTTGTCTGATGGATTAGATAGAGGGCGCTCACGAACACTGCATTCGCTCTGAAATAAAATTAAATCAATCAGAATATCATTTCGAACCTTAAATTATTTTATCTGATTTTATAGAAGTACTGGCTGGTGCGTGCGACTTCGTCCGCGTTGTGAAAGAAAAATGTAAAACATCGAAAATATTTTGTTTAAAAAATTATTTATGTATTTATAAAATACTAAACCAGTGCCTCCCAAGGCACATACCTATACTAAATCATAGAATATACATAAAAGAGTCAACTATTTTGAAAGGCGGCATTCTGACTGAGATTTTTTTGTAAATGAAAATGAAAATCCTTTTTTTTAATTTGAATAAATGTTTTAACACCTAAGAAACAGAGCAGCAAAGGAAGTCGATGGCAAAAGCTAGTGCATACATAAATAAAACGTTTTTATTATATTAATTGTCTTGCAAAAACAACAACAAATTATGTACAAAAATCAACTCGTATAAAATCAACTCAAATGTGACACTTATAAAAATCCAACACAAATAAAAATCCAACACAAATAAAACCCAGAGATTAAATAATGAAACATTTGATTACTAATATGAAGTCTTTGATTACACCTAAATATTACAGCAGTTATGTCCCCACTGTCATTTTTAATGTGAATTTACAATTGATTTTTACATAATATTTAAATTTTTCATACAATAATGAACTTACTGGCCCTCCTTGAAATACTCCTTCAATGTGTTGGAGAACCTTTTGGAATACTTGACAAACTCTCTCTTCCTCTGCTCCAAAACTTGTTTGCCTGGCCCCGGGGTGTATGTTGATACCTCGTTTACAGCATCCAATAGTTTTTTGATAGCCGATGCTATTTCCCTGTAAATATAATTATTATATTATAAATTATTCTAGAATTTTTTTAACTAAATTGTCAGACACCATTCAGTCATCTCAGATAGACCACACTTGCATCTTTCCTTGGTGTAGGTAGGCGAAGGTTGTGTGACTACCATCAAGCATCAAATCAACCATTCTCATAAAAAATATATATTTCACATTTATAATATATTTTTTTGCTTTTGTTCTGTTCTGTTTTACTGGTTTGGTATCACTCGACAGCATTAAAAATAAACATTAGACAGATTGGTCAGTAGAAAGTGTTTATGATGTCGAGGATTTATGAAGCAGTGGACATCATCTAGCTGAGATAATGATAATTGAACTTACTTAATGGTTTCCAAGAATGTCTTCCTATCAGTTATTTCATCTGGAATGCGACTCAAAATCTTTTTCAGAGCAGTGGACTTTTTATTTAGTTCCTGGAATGCTTCTTCGGATCTGTTAAGCCTTACATCTGAACCTGAAAAGTATTATAATCAAGAGTGTGTAATTATAATTAATCATCAAGAGTGAGCAAGAGTAAGATTTATTTACAGATAGACAATACCTAATATCTGTGAGGTACTATTCTTTAGACAGCTTGATCATAACAACCCTGTTAAGAAACAAAATGGCAGAGTGGGTTTGAATATACACTCTCTCTCTCAAGATTCAAGTAATTAAATAATTGATAAGTATTTTTTTTAAATGTTAGTATTTACAAAATAAAACTTCGTCCACATTGAATAACAAAGTCTTTTTTTGGTAACAGTCTTTTTTTTTTCTAGATGAAAGGTACCCTGTGTCCTTTCTTGTATGCCTGAAAATGTGTATGCAAAATTTCATGATCGGTTGAGTAGTTAAGGCGTGAAAAGTTAACAGACAGACAGAGTTACTTTCACATTTATAATATTAGTATGGATTATTATTTAAAATATTGTCACAAACTGGTACATAATATGATACTTACAACATACATGGTAAAGAAAAAAAAAGATAAATTTGCTTACATTCTGCTTCTGCAAGAGTTCCCTGTAGACGAAGTAAGCTCTCATTCATATTAACCGGAATGTCGGCTCTGCGCATTATACCCGCCACAAGATCATAGTTCAATCCTGGCACAGCTGCCTCAGCTTTAGTGAGGGCCGCACGGAGTGTCTGTGATGCTCCTAAATTACTCTTCTCTAGCTGTATTTAAAAACATTAAGGTAAAGAAAATAATTGACTTTAATCTTCTATACTTCTAGAAGAAAGCTGAAACTTGGAACATAGGTTTATTTTATAACTATGTGGTGCCTGCGACTTCGTCTGCATTGAAAAAGAAAAAAAAGCCTAACCTGTGTCCTGTACGTCTAAATGTTTATCTACCAAGTTTCAAATCAGTTAATTCGTTTAAGAGTTATGGAGGAGCATACGAAACATACATGTGTGTATACACATACATACATACATACATACATACATACATACATACATACAGAAAAAAAATCTATAAATCGTCAATTTAGTTTCAGTATCATGTATAGAGGCTATAAACACGATATCTCTGAAAACAAAGTAACTTACTCCATGACCAACCCTTACAGATTTATTATTAGTATTGATGTATGTAAACATCATCTAACAATGGTTTTAGAAAATTTCAACCAAGTACAAAATAATTAATAATCACTTGACTGGTGACAGTATGAAAACAAGGAAGTGGACAAGTGTAAAGATGGAGCGTAGTAATACCTAAATATGGAAACAGCTTTAGCTTATACTTTTACATAAACTGCTAGTAGGCGATACAACAAATGGGTACATAAATTCATTATGGATTATGAAATCACTTGATGTACCAACATTTGTTCGATGTAGCGAAGAAAAAACTCACCTGAGACAAAACAGGACGTATAAGAACTGGCAAAACTAAAGAAGTAACTGGCAGTTCATCGCCCATTGTCATTGTGGCAAAAGTGCAATTGTAGTAAATAAATAAATACGTATAAACTACTAATCTTTACAAAATATATCTCCCAAAAAGAATTAATTATTACAATAATTTATTTTTATTTTATTCGTCGAATCCAATGGAAAATAAATGGAATGGATGGAACATATTTCAAAGTCAGAGTAACAATGACGGATGACGAATTGACGTTCCAATCCGAGCCGCAGAGTAAATAGACAAATTAAAACCTCAATAATGAAAAGGTAACTATTTTTCTAATTATGTATTATTTTATTTTTGAAAATATTTTCCTGTGTTGTTGTTTTTCTCAAAGTAATAATAAATAATAAAGCAAATGTGTCCGTAGGTATCTTATCACCACTTATGTTTTAATTGGTGTCTTGTATTTTAATGCTTGTTTGTTTTTTATTTTAGACTGATTAATCATAATGAACTTCTCTCTGTCTTGCTGTCAATCTTCATAAATGAAATGTAATAAATTTTGACATTTACTTTTAATATGACTGTTGACAACTTGATTGACATTTTTATGACTAATATGTGACGTTTCCTCTGATGTTACATTGCTGTTTGTTTCTTCTTGCTTTTAGAATTTAGAAGGAGAATTGTAAATTGAAGATACGGAATTATATTTTTTACTTAAGGACTGCTTTAAAATTATTATTTGCAATGGCCAAAAATACTTCTAGCTCTGCTTTTCGTAAGATTGATATTGACCAATACAATGAAGACAATTTTGCAGATGAGGAGGCCGAACAATCCATTCCAACTGGACCAGACGAAGGAGAAGTGTCTGCCTTGTTGAATCAATATCCTTTTCAATAAAATTAATTAATTATTTCATGTTTTATCGACTACCTAACATACCTATTTAAATATATTTGAACTAATAGTTATTAAATTTGTTATTGCTTTCAAGTAGTCATTTGTGTACTTGATGGTTTACTCAAGTATATTTTACATATTATAATAGTTAAAAATTTGTTGCCGAATATTATGTGTTATTTTTTCCATTAACCATACAGCACAGGTAGATACATTGATGCTTTAAAAATCGTATTAACCAATGCACCATTGGGATCATCAAACCAACAAGTGAAAGTAAGTAAATATTGTTAATAACAATTACATTTTTTTAAAGAATGTATTTTGCCGTTTGTGGTTTAAATTACAATATGACTGTGGTGAACCTGGTTATTATGTGTTTGATTTAACATGGTGAATGTACTTGTTTATATTATAAGAGTGATGTCATAATTGATAGCTCTACTGACACACATTACAGTCATAGTATTACATGTGCATAAACAAGTGCAAGTACATATTCCATACTAGAGACCTGCTCCCGGCTTCGCCTGGGGTACAATTTATATATACTATCTTTTAAGTTGGACCAAATTACACATAATAATAATAATTTAATAACAATAATAATTTATTCACAAATCATCGTTATAAACATACAGTTCAATTATGTTGAGTACCAGCGTCTAAACTAGGCCGAGCCTGTATCTTAGACGCTGGATTCTTTCATAAGTGAGTACACACTAATTAGTGTAAGTAAGAAAAATAATAATAATATTAAAAATTTATTAGAATAACAATTTGAGGGTAACGCAAAAACTAAAAATAATTTAAAAATAACAAACATTATCTATACATTTAAAAGAAAGAATTACCCTCAGAAGTTACAATATAAAGTTACACCACTGAAAGTATGGACTTGAGAACACAATAAATTTTAATAAGTTAAAAGTATTAATGAAAATATAACTAAGTATTTTTTTTAAATCCTAATATCATGCTAAAGCCAAAGAATCATGTTTTAATTACAAATAAGCACTCTATATCCTGATAATTTTGACTTTTTAACCAGGTTGTTAATTTCACTTTACACTGATAATTATTTAAGGAGTAAATATCTAGAAATTGATTTAATTTATTATATAGCATTGGGCCAAGATAACATAGAAATTTATTGATGAAGTATGTCTTGAAGGGAATTGTAGGACATACCTTTCCTTTTAGTCTCTTCACATTTTTAATTTGTTTATTATACACAATACACACATAGATATGAAATTTTAAGAGTTAGGTAGTTTAGGAGTTTATCGTGCACAAACACGTGACGAAAGTTTTATATTTAGATATCCATTTAAACCACTTTGCGATAGGATAAGGAAATAGGTTCTCGCATCCCTAGGACGCACACACATCCGTAGAACGCTTACCTATTGATTTGTTTTGTCTTTTAATAACGTGTTAAGTGTCAAAATACCATTAACAAAATAAATATTTTTTACAGGACAGTGCACTCGCACTAACTCTGAAAGTTCTACTTGCAATAAAATCGGCTCAAATAGAGGATGCAGTCAACAGTCTTTCGTTAGATGACATTGACATACTGATGAAATACATCTACAGAGGATTTGAATACCCATCAGAAGGTTCTAGTGGTCATCTACTGCTTTGGCATGAAAAAGCATATAATATTGGCGGTTCTGGCTCAATTGTTCGAGTACTATCAGACAGAATGAAGGTTTAAATTAATAAATCCGCCTGAACAAGCATTTAATAAAGTATATTGTTTAATATATTATGTAATAAATCTTTTAAACTTATTTAGTCTTGTGAGGTTTTATTTATTTATTTTTGTTTCACCACAACGAAAAAACGGCTAAATGGATTTGAATGAAATTTGGCACACAGATATTAGTTTAAAAAATGTTACGTTCCCGAGGGATCATCCAAAAATATAAAAAAATGTCGTCGTGGTGGCGCCTCCGTCGTTAGCTATAAAGATGTCAGGCGTTTTTTGCAGAAACGCTCATTCATGAAAAGCATCTGAAATTCTAGTTAAATACGTTATAGTTTTAAGCAGTCTTTGGAACATCAAACATGGCGTTTAAAAGACCTATACTCCGCACGCGAACTCCGAGGAATCTTTAGGAATGTTGAAATAAAAATCTGTTGTAGTTATGTTATCGATATTAACTAATCATGAAAATATTCTCAAAGGTATTTTTTTATTGCATAAAATAAAAATGTTAAAACAGGAATACCCAAGCGCGCGTTTCCTGGGAAATCACGTGCGAACTATATTTACTTACATAGAATATACCAACTTCAGAGGTCGATGGTTGTTTGATACAGACTACCTAGTTTCATTCCCTATTTCAACGTAATTGAGGGAGACTGCAGACATAATAAAAAAATCATGACCTGAGGAATTCGTATGGGGTAGGTAGGTTATATGAGAACAATTACAGCGGGATAAGCTTCAAAATAATAGAGCTTTCTACCGAATTAACAAATGATCCAATGTAACAGAAGTTGCAATAATAATAATTATGATATTATTAATATGATGCAATAAAGTGCACATTTCAATGTTGCGGTGCGTAAGGGATGCCAAATCCTTACATTTTTCCTTACCCTGTATCCTAACAAGATGTTTTTGTGCTCAAAAAGACCGTTGGAGGAGCGGTTATTGTGCTTGCCACTCTTTGTCCCGGGTTCGATTCCCAGCAGGGTCAAGTTTGGGAAAAGGGTTTAGGGCGCAATGTGTTTTGCAGTCTCTTTGGCAGTAACCACCCCTAGACAGAAGACCACCGTGACATGAAGCATATGTGATGTTGTGTTTTGGTGAGTGAGTAGGTAGGGATGCCAGATCCCAGTTCCCTATCCCTTCTCAATTCACTTAGGTATCCTTAAACCTACTTTTAGTATCGCAACTGTGGCGTTGTTTCTTTTATAGGGTAGCCACTTACGATAAAGTGGAGCGTCAGCCTGTCTGCCGAACTAAACATAAAAAAAATACACCATCAACCTGTCTACAATACTGCATCATATAAAAATTGTCTACTAAATAAATACCTAAACAATTTTTAATTTATATTTAATTGTAACACAAATTACTTGATCGATATTGTTCGAATGATTGCATCAAATAATGGTGGGGCACAAAGTTTGTCAACAGCCTATATCTACCTATTAAGAGAGCGTTTTCAAGAAAGTAATATGGTAGTCTGGTCATCGCAGCCAATCTCTTAGTGCCGAGGGAATGCGCCATATATAAGCAACAGATACACTTGTCACTTGATAGTTTTATAACAGCGCTGCAGACGTACGCTCACCCACGACACAATGGAGATACCGGTTCGTACTCTTGTTTTTTTTTTTTTTTTTACCGTCGACACAAATTCACTCTCGGAAATTTCCTCATTATAAGTTACACAATACTTCCTCGTTTTTTGCAAGTGTTACATAAATTTAAAATACATAACACTAATAACTGGTACTAATACCTAGTTTTGAGGTATCATCCTTATCTACGTATAAAACAAAGTTCCCCAGCGCGTCTGTCTCTCTGTTTGTATGTTCGTGGTGATCTCAAAAACTATTGAACAGATTTTGATGCGGTTTTCACTAATGGAAAGAGCGTTTAACGAGGAAGGTTTTTTTTATAATTTTCAGAAAAAATACTTTGTAAGCCGGGGGTGGGCCGCTAGTATAAAAAAAAATATTTAAAAAAAAAAAATTGTACCTATAGGTATTAATAAAATTGTAAACATGCCGTGTCTGTATATACTTACATTAAATATTTAAAAAAGAAAAAAATAATAATTTAAGTATACATGTTCTAAGTTATCGAGATCAAAAAAATAGTTTTAAAATGTTTGTCTGTGCATGCTAATCTCAGAAACGACTTAACCGATTTTAATGCGGTTATCACTAATGTATTTTATTACTGTAGGTATGTATTATCACTAAAAGTTATGGGAAGCTAGCTGTAATCACTAATCACAGCTTCCCATGACTTTTAGTGTTTGTTTCATTGTAATAGATTCACAAACATAAAAGTTATACGAATACCGTAGTTCGTTTTAATTGGACTTTCTTCAACTAACCAAAGCTTTCTCTTAAATAATCAACACATTAATTAAAATGTTTTATGTACTTTCAGAAATTAATATTATTTCTATGCTGCACATATCTTTGCACCGCATCCGACCACCACCAGTCGCACACGATTCCTATTGAACATTACGAAACGGAACTGCAGAATCTCGGTCAGCACGTAGAAATACCGGAGACTCCAGTTAAAATTATTAAGATAACAAAAACCGTCGCTGTAAAAGTGCCAGTGCCTTATCCAGTGAAGGTGATCGAGAAGGTACCTTACCCTGTACACGTATCTAAGCCGTATCCAGTTCCTGTGCCGCAAATAGTAAAGGTACCCCAGGCTATTCCTCATCACGGCCACGAAGCTCTTGATGTAGCACGCGCCGGTGCTTCGCAGCAACAATTCGGCGAAGGCGGTTATGGAGGCGGTTCTTACCAAGGCCAAGATTCTTTTTCTCCCGAACAATCTGGTGATAGCGGACATTCGTTCGTCCCTTCAGCGGAAAGTCAGTCATACTATGGCGGAAACGGACAAAACGAGCACCTAAGTGGAAACGGTGACGAACAATCATACGGTGGTTCTGATGGTGCTGGCAGCTTTTATGGAGACGGGGGACAGGGATCGTTCGAATCTAAGAGCTACGATCAAGCCATAAATCAATATTTGAGTAAATTTCAGCAACCACACGGTAGCGATGGAGGCTCCAATGGCGAATATCACTAAACTAAAAGTAGATTGGGTGGATAATATGTAAATATACTTTGTTTTCAGCTGCAAAAGTACCTGACTACACCACGTAATTGATCGCACAATGTAATTATGCAATTTCATACTTAAGTAGTACATCGATTACTGTGTAGCGATCCCTTACGCATGTCAACTATTTCTATATTGTTGTTCATTTTTGTTGCTAGATGTGTATGTAGGTAAGTAATATTGTTAACTTTGATAAATTATTAATAAAACATTTTTTTTATAAAATTATTTTATTTTACTGAATATACTCCTAATAGACTACGATCTACATGAAAACATAACAATCAAAATTGAAACGAAACATAGCGGCATTTTAACAGTGAATACATTTTTTTTTTTCATTAATCTAACATCACCTTATATAACTTATTATCATAGGTATAATTTTAATATTTTTAATTTTATAATCTTATTTATTTTATAATAATATAGAATATTATAGAACATATTTTATAATATACTTACCTACGTAAAAAGATATAAAAGAGTTTAAAGCAGGCATTTCAAAACCTGTTGTCTAATTCCTCGCTAAGTTTTACTTAACAGTTATATTATAGTATCAGTATTACTATAATTGAATACGCAATTTATTGTTTAAAAATTAAGTTGGCTAAAGACAGATTATTATCGAATTTATGGATTTGTGTGTCTGTGGAACCGTAACTCCCAAACGGATGAACCGATTTTGATCCGGTTTGTTTTTGTTTGAAAGCTGACGTGATCAGAATCGTTCCTAGCTAATATAATTTATCAAGATCTGTTCAGGCGTTTGAAGACCATAAACCCATTTCCTAATTGATGGAGGGATTTCACTACTTCCACGTGTTCGATTCATGTTCGGTGGTATTTCCATGACATTGTAACTTTGACCTGGTGCTGCAGCATCATGTAGTCTGCGGGATATCCAACTCCTTAGCAGTTTACAGCAGATATAACATGTTTGGTCTCAGTAGAAAGTCGAGGGTTAGATAATAATTTTTAATTATAGCTTGTTCTTCTAGTCTTTCACCGAAGCTTTACAGCCTTTCGGGCGTCTGTATCATATAGTATCACCTACATGCCATAGTGTCATAGATTCGCCACATATGTAAGAGAGACACTATCAGATCTTACAGGTGATACACAGCTCGACGTGACATTGTCCTGCCACGTCAAATATGTACTGAAAAGACTTTACATTTTTAATAGTTGGACTTGGACCATGGAGCTTGATACGCCTGGTTTAAAGTACAAAGATTGAAAAGATGGTCATTTCAAACGCTGACGCTTGCCGGTGTTGCCGCCGTCGGAGTCGCTGTACGCAGAGCCGACTGCGATTGTTTCGACAACTTCCTCATCTTCGTCCGACACGTACATGCGGGTCAGATCTGATGCCACGAACGCCGCCTCGCACACGCTACCAAAAATAAGATTACTTCAGAATAAAAAATGTATGCCCATTTTCACCAACAGACATCTAGAGTTATCCTAGAGTAGCGGAATACAAAGGAATGCTAAAATCATTGCAATAAGATTAAGAATAATAATATTCACAGCACAGCAAGGGATTTTCTTGGCATATTATGTCAAGAAAATCCCTCGCTCTGCCGTGAATTTCGTCAGTCAGCGCAGGCCCTTAAAGCGGTTATTACACTATCCAATTTGTAGAAAATCTAATTAGGAACAGTTAGGAACTTAAATTGTTAGCTAAAGATCACATTACACTAAATCGTACAGTACCTATAGACGACGCAGTCGTGAAGAAGTATCACATTGTGTTGCACGTTTCGGTCACGGCACTGTATTTATCAAAACAACAGAAGACAGGGCTCTAGCCCTATTCGTAACGGTGAGATCAATAGACATAAAAAAAATCTATTTTTTTTTTCAATGTCTGTATAGTCGCGTTTTAGTCATAATTTTTATAAATTAGTACCTTATAAACCTTAAACCCCTCATCACACAAGGATTTATTGTGAAGATGAGGATCTAGTCACCTACCTGTCTTCAGACTCTGAGAGCGGCGCAGCAGGTGCGTCTACATGAGCACCGGTGATGGGCGCGAAAAGAGAGCGGGGAGCAGCAGACTGAAGGGGGGCATCCGAGGCGCACCGCACCTTCGCCCCCACCACTACCTCTCCCATTTTATCAGCGCTGTACAGGACAACATTCAAACACGATAAACCTGACATATTAATAAATATACCTAGGTCCCTTTATAGTTGCATCTACGTTTATATGGTTTCAGACAAGGTTTTAGTATGGTTGCAAAAAAAATCAGAAGTAAGCAGACCCTCACTCGCGCACCGACACTACACACCTATATATTGCAGATAAGTATAGCGACAGTTAAGGGGAACCATTGGGTGAGTGTCATAATGGCTAGCCTAGATCTGCAAAATGACCTAAATCAGAATAAAGACTGAATCTCAACGTGACCAGCTCTGCAGAAAGTCTATACTATTTTAATAAAGATGTAGAAAAAAAGGAGTAATTATGACTAGGTAGCAAAATGACTTCATCGCAAAACGTAAGTACAATTAACTGCCACAATCAAGCGCACCTATTTCCTAGTTAGATAAAATAATATTATAGTAACTTATATAAACTCATTTGCGACATAATTTACAATTGCAAATTCAATTTAATTTTTTAATGTGTCATCTGAATAATAACTATCTGTACTTATACAAACTTCTCCGGGATATATATCGAACGTATGTATTATGTACCTAGGTACTACTATATAATAAGTATAGTAAGTATAACACTCTTTTAAATTTGTACTTACGTAGGTATATAGTTATTTTCAGTGGTCAAATACTTTGGCGTCGACATCAAACTCACGTCGACGTTTGTACTTGTTGTGATTTTATCGGACAAATTATCCACAGAGAACTTCAAAGTAGCTGAAAAGAAAACATAAGGTTGGAAAAACTTTACAAAATTGTTAACACGTGAATTGTCCCGACCCTTGGGTCATCTCTAAACTTTAAACCATCAAAGTACTATGGAACTATGGAATTGCTTCACAAACGCCAAAGCGGCACATAAAAAGTACGCCTAAAACAGAATCATGACGGAGTCTTGCCTTCGCGTGTCAATAGTAAAAGGTAGTAGCGACTAAGTTCTACTGTTGATTTTAAACTAAAATGTGTTATCGTAAAGTCACATTTTCTTTAAATGACATAACATTTAAATAATGTTTGGTTGGTTTTAAAAGAGTTCATACTCTACACATATTATGTCGCTTTTAAATGTTCCATAAAGTTCGTTATGGCGTACGAAATCCATAGATGCTTAAAACCAACAATACTGGTGGAATAATAAGAGTGAAAGTACTCACTGAGATCAACGGGTGCAATTTTACTGGCCACGTTGAACAGAAGACTGGTGCTCCAAAAATTGGGGATTCTAACAAATATCTTTCCCGTATCAACTGACATATGGAAGCCGAGCTTATTCAGTAGCTGCACGAAACTTGTCTCCTGACACATAGCTTCTTGTTCACAGTTCAAAGGGACCAATGGGACTGATCGATTTTGTACTGAAAATAATAAATTAAAATTATTTACATGTAAGTATTGAGATAAATATGAGTCGTAAGTACTTTGTCATTTTTGCAAATTATTTTATTTATTTTATTTTTATTTCAACACTTCTGTATTATCTACTTCGGTATTTAATGTTTGCAAGTAGGTACGTATTTTATAACTACATATGTAGAAATTAACAGGAAAATCATATTTCTAATAATTTATGGAAATATTTTACGCGATCTTTATTAAAAGATTTCATTAGAAAGCGCCGTCATAATTTGTATTATTATAAAGTTAAAAGTTCAAATCAGTTCAAAAAGAAAATAATTTTATTACCTATTAAAAACTACACACATAAGTAGGCCTAGAAAAGAACCTGGAGAATGGAGACCATAAAAACTTCATAAAATCGCTACTTACGCACGGCGTGATAAGAAATAGGAGACGTTATTGGCGGAATAAATGTTTTCTTCAGAAATTCGTAATTCAAAATATTTGAGCCGTTCTGGCCCATAAGCGAACCGCATTGACTCCTCTCTTGATATATTTTCGCATAACAAGTGTCGAGCAAAACTTTTTGAACCCAATGGAGAAATTTCGTTTTACCATCATTGTTCAACTCTTCACAAAGTTTTGCTATTTCAGCGTTAACCATTTCTTTGCTTGTTGGTTTCGATTTCAAGTTTCTAACGCTCTCACCCGCTACAAAAGCTTCGTGCTCGTCTTTACTGATAATGTTCTGTTTAAAAAGTTCGGCGATAACTGAATCCCTACATTTGGTGATTCCGTCCTCCTTCAACAACTTCACGACTTCACCGACTATATCCTGCTTTGTACTGCACTGCAAATAATTCCAACTCAGCGATGACAACTCATCTTCAGTCCATCTGTAAAATATCATCAATATTTTAGCTTAAAAATACCTACCTACATTATAAGTATATAGTGGCGTAGTTTGCTCTAGATAGGCCCTGTGTCAAATTTTGTTGAGTGACTCTTTTACCTGACTATGGCGAAGCCAAAAATATTGAAATATAGGCATTGAACTCTAAATTTAGAGTATAGCGTATGGCCTAAAAATTTACGAATTTTTACTTAAACAGGTCGCGGCCCCTGTAGCCCGGGACCCCATATAATTGACAGTGATAAATGTTTGATACTCAATATTGGATACTCGGTTGAAGGGATTTGGATGAAACGTGAGACAAAAATAGATCATGACTTGGATTCACACAGAACCTATAAGTACTATAAACAAGTCGGTGTTTAAAATTATGGATAAATACAAAATATGTAAATAATAACAGTAAAGAGTCATAACGTTGGCATGACATTCAGCAGTTACGAATTAGTATAAAATTTTATAGATATTTCCCTAAAAAACTACCTAGTTTTTTTAACTATCGTTCGGTAAGTTGTATCTTTTATAAACATTGAAGCATCAAGCAACCTTACCGATCAATAATATCTAGTGGTATTTTAACGTACCTTTCTTTAGAGTAGAGCGTGTCGCAAACAGAGGCTTCCTTGGTGAAGGTGGTTTGGGTCGGCGATTGAAGTAAGTGAGACAAATGTGGTGAGGATGGCGATGGAAGCGAAACGGCCACTGGCGGCCGCGAAGTCTTACTTAAAAGTATATCATCGAATCTTTCCGGCAGCAGGTAACCAGTTCCATACAGTGTGTAAGGCTTCTTTATAAACGTATTTATCACATACTCAATTAAATCAGACCAATCCTGAAAACCAATACAGCAAACAATAGAACTTTTGACTCTTTTTTTTTTTTTAGAAAAGTGTCACCAATTATATTGTGTCTATCGATCAGTTGGCATTGATTTATTTAAAAATTAATATGGCAATAAACTTTGACTGCATAATGTTTCATTTATCTGCAACGAAATTTATTTTTACGCACAAATAACTTAATTCAACACTATTTATAATCTACCTAATAATGTTGGATCATTGAAGCGGATCAAAAAAACTTACATCGCAAATTTCATATTCGGACTTCCATATGGAAGTAAAAACCCTTAAGATTCTCGGTTGGAACAATGTTATCACGCTGCCGAGATCACCGGCCACGTGATGCATCATTGTGAATATGCAGTCATTCACAAATTCGCCATTATCAGCATAATCTTCTAGGAGGAGTCCATATTGCTTCATTACTAGCGACGTTGCAAATCTGGTGTCACAAACATTAAAAAAAAAACTTTTAAATTTCAAACTTTAATCGTTTAGTTACAGCTTGTTTCTTAAGCAATAGAAGTAATATTCGTACGTACTGTTTAACATGGTCCGTCATAAGATTGGGAACCTCATAGCCTGGAGACTTCATAATACAGTCCAAAAACGACAGTAATATGTGGTTGGTTACTATGAGATCCTACAATCATAAAATATGTTAATACTGTTATCTATTACTGTTACTGACAAAGTTGTAGTCAAGTCATGAAGGCGAGGCGCGGTATCTTTTTAAAAAACAATTTATTTAAATTATTTCTATTATTTAATTGTATAATGCTAATTATAAATAATTGTATTACTATAATAAGTCTGTGTTGACCATGATTAGGATTCTTTTAGATTATATTCCTTATAAATGACAAGGATGAACATTAAGGTATAATATTTTTATTGAACAATTTTGTATTTGTGGCATAGGTCCTCACTATGGAAGGTATCTTACTTAATGGAAAGTCGACCAATATTAGACGTGTACTAGAGCTTACCTCTCGAACTAAGGTTAACTAAGTAGTTAACTAATTAGTTTTAATTAAGTAAAACTCTTGCTAATCTTACCTGAAGATATTGCTTGGAATGATATTTCGGGTTGTAATGACGCAATAATAAAACGAAAAGGGAACGAAGTTCTTCGGTCTCGCACATTTTCCTTTCAACTTGAGAGAGTATTTTCTTGTTCTCATCGCACATGTGGGGCAACTTTTTATACGTTTCTACAGTCTGTACATACTCGCGTATTGCTGTAACGAGCTGAAAGAGATAAATGCAATTTCTGGTTGCAGTCAAATAAAAATTATTAAAATTAAAATAAAAACTATTGTAGGCATATTAGTACGAATAAATAAAAACATAATACTCACCAGATGTTGTCTCCTGATGCTAGAATTCAAATCATTTCCATGGTTCTTGACGGCCAGTTGGAACTGTTCACACAAATTGACACCTTCAGCAATTAAATAGGAGACAATGTCAAAGGATAAAATTGACGACACCTGTTCAAAGTCCAGTTCAATTTGTGTCGCAAACTTTAGGAAATATGTAACGAGCCAAAAGAAATGCGATGTGTCAATTTCTAACTCGCGATTAGTGAGTATCTGATTGTGTAGAGCTTGAACCAACGAATTGTACCCCTTCAACAGGAAATTAATAGTAAATTCCTTCAATACGTTAGAGATGTCATCATCGGTCGGTGTTTTGTGTGACAGCAATTGCACGTTAATACTGAAATTAGAAATTATCATTAATAAATGCAGACTAAAATTCAAATATTCCTAAGGTGGAGAGGTCAGACATCGAACACAGGTGTCTGCCATCGGCAATAAAACATAAGCCGACAGTCTAGTAAGTTGAAATCTATTACCCATATAAGACCCCAATAAGACATCTATACCCATAAGATGGATAGATGACCTAATAAGCATCGCAGGTTGACGGTGGATCTAGACTTCTGACAGGTCCCCAAATAGGTATTTTTCATCAAACATTGGCATATCTACATTTGCCATAGGCACCCAATAAAAAATAAACTTAAAATTGGTAGGTATAGTTAAAAATGCAAACTCACACATTAGCTTTTGTTCGTTTCACAATCTTTTTTCTTTTTCTTTCTTGTAAATTTCCGGAGCGTGATTTAGGATTGATTCTTTGCTTAGGATTATGCGGCTTCTGGTGCAATGGCTTGTTTTCGGGCATCTCGTCTTCATTACTTGTATTCGATATTGACTCCTGATTTTCAATTTGTGTGCCATAGCCACAATCAGAAGTTTCAGATTTACGTTTAATCAATTTATTTTTTGTTTGAGAGGGTGGGTAGTTATTACTTCCAGATTGAGAACCGCTACTACAGGACGTGGATTCCTCCTTAAATAGAACATTAGTGAATTACATGTATAGATTATAGACAAAAGCATTATTTTCAAATTATTTTAAGAGTTCATCGTATTGAAGATATGTATGTCATAATATGAGGACGTTAATAAATATTTATTTACCTTTTTATTATTGTTCACTTTAATTTTGGCCTGTGGTGATTGGAATACTTCATTGTCGTTATTATTTTCCGATGAAACTCCCCACCTATTGTTTTTAGCATTGGGTTCGTCATTATTTTTACCGCTTGCATTGGTGTCAGACGAATCCGATGTCGGATCGGATGTTAACAACGGAGAAGAATCTTCGCTACCTAATTTAAAAAGATAAGAATTATTACTTGTTCTTAGAATATTTGATCCAGAAATGCACTAATAACGATTGTGTTTCACCTCTGTTCGGTGGTGAAGTATTACTCTCGTTATCTTCCGAACTTTCCGAGAGCGAAGCGTCACACCATATGTTCAGAAGCTTATGCAACGTTACAACATGTTGATCCTTATATAAAAGTGCTATTAATTGAACCATTATCACGCTCCAATTGTACTGAAAAGGAAGATACTATAAAAGAACGATACAAGCCTTTAAGAAAGTATTTAGTATACCTACAATTTTTTTGAAAAATGTTCTTAAATAAAAGGTTCCATTAATTTTCATTGCGTTTGAAAATCACAAATTTTACAATGCCAAAGATTCTTTCCAGTATTGGGATAAATTTGTATAAATTTATTCGATCCAAGCTTCTAAATTACATGTTCATAAGTAATAGATTCATCTACATAGGTAGGTTAAGACCTTAATAATATTATTAGAACTTAACAGACGATTTGTTTTTAGTGTGCTAGTTAAGCTATCTGTGATTTTATACAAAGGAATAATTAACTCCTATATATTCTTGTCGAAGATTTACTTTTTTTTACATTTATCATTAATACTAAAGAAACGAATAATTTCTATTTACATCTGAAGTACAGACAAGAATTTCTTATAAATAACAACCTTTTTTTAAAGAAATGTGCATTACATGAGGCTAGAACAAATACCTACCTATAAATATATTTTTAGTGGGAATTTTTCAAAGAGAGTTTACCCAGTTTCAAAATTATACCAAAAATAATAAATACTAGACAATCCCGAATAAAATTTATTCTCACTAACGTTTTGGTTTTTGGATTGGTAGTATAGAAGTTATGAAAAACGATGGTATCATTAGAGTGATTGTCCTGATTGTGGGTAATCTGAAATCTTAGGTTATTGAAACGACGGGAACTATGAATCTTCACTGTAGAATCACAGGCAAGAATATACCTAGTTAGTTAGTTAAGAAGTAACTTACCGCCTGTGAAATCGTCATTAGCTTGATGAGAATTTTATCTATGCCCTGGGTGAATAGATTCCATAATATTTGATTTTGTACCGGGTGTGCAGTTCCTCTGTGACCGGGGTTGACAACGCAACTTTCGGCCGGTATGTGCAAAATGTTGCGGAGCAACAACAGACTCTCACTTATGTTTGTGCATTGTTCATTGGACAACTTCGTTTGTGGTTCTAGTTCAAGATTCTTTTTCAGATATTCAATTATAACCTTCGTTGCACGCTGATCAGTATACGCCAGTTTGGTTGACGCTAGCAAACTATTTATATCAAATATAATCAGCTTTCCGAAATCCGTTTTAGAAATTATATCTACGGACAACAAACTCTCAATTGGAATTGTCAAATTAAATAATATACTAATTAACAATTTTAATGTTTTTTCTTCTTTGGCGTGTATCGATAATGGAATAAGGTCCTTCTCGATATTTTGGCCAAACTTTATACTCCTACGGTAAGTACGGAGGTATTTATCTTCTATTAATATGTTGTGCAATATCGACTCTAAAACAGCTGCAAAATAAATAATAAACTAAGCTACAACTTACTGTTACATCGTAATACTAATTTAAATCGATAACGAGTCATAAAATAGGTCAAAAGATTCTTAACATTATGTTTCAACTTTTCAACAGCACTTCGGTGTTGGTAATATTTACGTATTAATATGAAACAATGTGTACAGATTTCATTCAAGATCTAAAATATCTTCAGTTTTTTCTTTTGATTCTGTTTTCTTTTTTTTTTTTTTTAATAAAATGCAATACAATTTACTTATAACACAGTTAATGTAACAGTTAGTTTTGTTATAAGTTTATATAAAAAATTAATGCATTGCTAATAAAATAAGCGTCTAAACTAACTAAACTAACTAAATAGAGGAATAAAATGAATCTAATAAATAATTGTTCAAACAGAAATTAATACAAAAAAAAACTTTTTACTGCTATACAATATATAAGCAATATGTATATGAATATACTGCATTTCAAAATAATAGGGATGATGTTATACCTAATTGTAAATTACTCTACATATTGTAAATTACATATTGTAATCTACATACATGTAATTGTAAATTACAGAGTTTTTTGGACACCAGAGAAAGGTATCGATTTAAATGGTAAAGCTTAAAACTTCCCACTGAAGTATTTCCTAAAACAAGGGACTCTTCAACCTTCAAGCGACCATGGAATAAATCCTTGGAAAGTCAACACCCATCTAGTGTTGCCTGTATTCCCTAACGAAACGATAGCCAACAGCTAACGAGTAAAATATAAAATATAAAAAAGGTAAAAAAAATTACCGTCGCAGTTTTCATTTATGTGATATCCATCGCTATGCGCAAAGCCTAGATTACCGAAGGTACTATGAAGTTGGGGACTACGTAGAATCCACTCCATGATGTATCTGTAACAAAACAAAACCTTCAGCAAACGAAACTGCGTCTATTAAATGATGAACACGACGACACGTGTGCAAAAGCCTGGTCAGGGACGTAAATTTTATATAATTAAAAATACTTATCACTCCTGTCAAAACATTGTAACATCGTAAGCAGACCTGCGTTTCCAAGAAGACTAGCCATCTATAAAGACATTTCCTACTGACCTACTTTGAAAAGGAAGTAAAGAATCGATTATAGATTCCACGCAAGTTAAATAACATCCTTTGAATCGTGGATCTCTTCAATGTGGCTTCGACTAACTGCGACTTAGATATTAGTAACAGTATACCGGAAAATAAGACTCGTTTATTTATTACTAGCTGCTGCCCGCGACCTCGCCCGCGTATCTTTGTAAATTATATACTAAAACCTTCCTCGAGAACCACTCAATCCATTGGTGAAAACAACATGAAATCGGTGCAGTAGTTTTTGAGTTTATCGCGAACAGACAGACAGTAAGACGTGGCGGAGGACTTTGTTTACAAGCTTTTTATTAAGCTGAATTGAGCCGATTGAGCTGAAATTTGGTATACACGCTTATTTTTAGATGACAACGCATATTTAGCTATGTGACGTCATTCTTATTCCAATATGGCGGATCATCCAAGATGGCGGACTAGTTTTTTTCCTGCACTACCACAATATAGGTATCAAATGAAAGGGCTTGCTGAGGAGTACACGAAAAACTAATATAACTTAACTTTTTTAAGTCCTCAATCATAGCTAAAAAATAAAAAATAAATTTGGTAAAAAAAAAACTTTTTAAAAACAAGCTTTTTAATTAAGTGCCCTAAAAAGAAGAAAATAATCTTTAAATTTATAAAAGCTTGTCGCGAGATTTGCATATTTTATAGGAAACATTTCTTTCATAGAATTAGGCAAGGCCAGTTAGTACACAGGTAAATCTCGCGACAAGCTTTTATATTTAATTTAAAGATTATTTTCTTGTTTTTAGGTCACTTAATTAAAAAGCTTGCTTTTAAAAAGTTTTTTTACCATTAATTTATTTTATAATATGTATTTTATAATAAGTGATGTGGAATCTGTTTTTGCTTTTATTGAAACAGTTTCTAGTTTCCACCTTGCACGACAATTCAATCAATGCAAGCAATGGTGGCAATGGCAATAACCACTGACGCGAACGCAACGCGAACGCAACGCGAACGCAACGCGAACGCAACGCGAACGCAACGCGAACGCAACGCGAACGCAACGCGAACGCAACGCGAACGCAACGCGAACGCAACGCGAACGCAACGCGAACGCAACGCAAATGCGAAGGTTGGGACGTGTATATTGAGCCGAACGCAGCAGAGTTAAAATTTGCAAAATTGATTTACTTCCTTCGCATCAAGGATACAAAAGGCAAGGCACGTGTCCAAGCGTCTTACTCAATAAGCTTTCATCAACTAGGCTAGGTATAACTTAGATATGGTTTTATGTCTAGGTATATTGGTCGCTTAGTAAGCTTTCATCAAGTGAGTAATCCACCCTGATCTTACTGAAGGTTTATGGTTTTGCTCCAATAGTCGTACATTTACAAGATTACAATGAAATGTTTTTTTTGTGATGGCGGTCACAAAATGATGGTGAGAACCGTCAAATTTTAACACTAGCAACTCCAGTTACCAGTGCACTCTCTAGCTCAGGATATGGGATATAGAGAATAGAACCTCCGTGCCATTACCATTCCATTCCTTCTGTAAGGTGATGGTTACAACCACACATTTCCACCCAGTATAATATTAATGGTACGGAAATTGATCGACGCGACGTCATTCACTTTATTCAGAGAATTCTCGTGCTCGTGCCTACACTTCATTAGAAACATTATTGCATAATTAAGTTAATTAGGTAGGTATAGTCATTAAATTGTTTAACGTATGGTTTAACGCAAAAATTAAATAAATAAAAATAATAATAAAAGAATATCCACGCTTAATTCAAAAAGTGGATTTCCAGAGACTATTCAATATCACTCTATACTTAAGTATGTGCGTTTTCCTCGTTTCTGTCCTATAAGTTACAATACCTACAGTAGAATGCAATTTTTTCAAACAGTTAGTTACTCACCTACTTCGTTCGTGTGTTCAAACGCAGATAAATAATTCCAATGTCACAGCGTCGTTAATCGATCACCTTAACAATTCACTTATATTAATCATTATGTTTTAATATAATATTCACAATCGAAAAGGACATGCAAAAGATAAGATGCTTTAAAATGCACGACCGTTCATAACTGGTACCGTATCGCGAATAAAGCTAGGTCGCCCTGTGTGCGCTCTTCCACACTAAGCTGGTAGGTATAGTTACAATACGGGTACAATTAAATCCGTTCAAGGTATTACTTCAGTATGAAAAGTACATAGCTTGTTTTAATTTTAGTCGTGCATTGATAATAAGTGACAGATAAAAAGCATCGGTGACCCACCACGTGAGGAAACGACGGTTTCTTTACGAGTCAATAAAATTAAACTGTAGACGAACGATCACGTCACGAACGCGATTCACGTGTACCCGGCACGTGTCGTTCGGCAGCATTACGCACGGATTACATTTCGACGTAGGGTGACATTAAACTCTATTGAACATTCAATACGGTTCATTATTGTCTACAATCAACATTAACAAAGGGATTACATATTTCTATTTTAACAAGTAGGTAAATGATCATCTCATCAGCATCATACAGCAACGTACGTTGGTGCTTACGGTTTCACGGCAACCCTTAACTGCAGTCAATTATCTATAAATTTAGAAATAATCTAACTAAAATATATCTAAAATTACTTCTTGAATACGATAGGTAAACTCATAGTTTCATTGCATTTTATTATTTAACTGTTACGTAATTGTGTTTTTTTATGTTAAAGCCTGCAGACATGCTGACGGCCTAGTTGATGGAAGGCGGCTACCGTGGCCTACAACACAAGCAACGCCACAGCATGGTGCTACAAGTGCGCTGACGACAAGTGCGTGCGGTGAGGTAATTTGTAGAGAAAAATAAAGCTACTTATTAACGAGCCCCTTGAACGAGTGATTAAGGTGCTTGCCTTACCGCTCCATCTCAGGGGTCCCGGGTTTAATTCCCGGCAGGGCCAACATTGGAATCAAAGTTGACTATGATATAGATCTGTAAAGTGGTAGGGTCGGCATTCTGAAAGGGGGTAGCAGAAGCCACCCCCTTACAGAAAACCCCGAGAAATAACAGCATGTGTGTTGTTGTGTTTCCGTGAGTAAATAAGGAATGCCGGAGCCCATTGCCTTAATCGCTTATCTTTACTAATACTGTATTTTTGTTTATAATGAATAAACTCAAAAACGACTGAACCGATTTTAAAATTGGTTTCATCTATAGAAAACTATTTAGCGAGTAACGTAAGCTATCAATACTAATAATAAATCTGTAAAGGTCGGTCATGGAGTAATTTATTTTGTTTTCAGAGATATCGTGTTTATAGGCTCTATATATGATACTGAAACTAAATTGACGATTTTTAGAATTTTTTTCTGTATGTATGTATGTATGTTCCTCCATAACTCTTAAACGAATTAACTTATTTTCATGAAACTTAGTAGATAAACATTTAGACGTACGGGACACAAGATAGGCTACTTTTTCTTTTTCAACGCGGACGAAGTCGCGGGCGCCAGCTAGTACCTACTTTATAAAGTCGAGCGAACGAAGTCACATGCAACAGCTAGTCCTTTATACTCGTACTATATGGTCGGTACCGCACTTGCTGCACCTGTAGCATGGCTTTGCTTGTGTTACGGTATAGACAATCAAATGGACTGTCAGTGAAAACGCTTTTCCATTGTAGTTGGCGAGAAGTGACTTCGTTTTATACTATATAATAAGTAGTATGTACAGATACGATTCTAATTTATGTAAGTATGTAGTTTAAAATATTATTGACTATACCTACATACATTCGCTTAGTTCACGAAAAATGTTTACGTGACTCCGACCAAACTTAAATCCGATGTTACCTGCTTTAGAATAAGAAAAAGCGCTTCCTTCATCGAAATTATATTCGATAATGTATCGATCAATGTAATTAGATGTCTTCGATCATCGAACTACGAGTATATGTTACGATGTTTTCGATCGGGCTTCGGTCTGTCAACAAGATTCAGATTGGGCGACATTCACGTGGTCACGTAACGACGCGTTGCCACGCGACGACTGCGTTGCTTTATTACGGTTTGGGCTTTGGAGTTGTTTGGAGCGATTGTGATGACATGGAACATACGTTACTTTGGAACATAGTTCCTACTCGGCAGATCACAGTAATTATATCAGACGGCTGAGCACGATGACTCTTTTCATCGTGAAGTTATTTATCTAATAGCAATTTATTTCGAGTAGACCTCCAGGTTGGGTGGACCCATAGACTATACTAGCGTAATAGACGAACACGAATTTCCCGCGCTCTCGCTAGAGAGAGAGAGAGAGAGAGAGAGAGAGAGAGAGAGAGAGTTTGAGTATTATATTCCTTGTTCCCGCGTCACCAAAGCAGAAATGTGTGTGAGTTTAGTAATTAAAGTGTGTGAGTAAATTTAGTGATGTCCCTACGTTATTATAAACAGGCGCCCTAGACAAAGTGCATTCGATTCGATTCGATTCGATTCGATTCGCTAAATAAAAATGTATGGGATTGACATATGCTTTCGCTAAATCACGTGATACTTCCCATACATTTATTCTATCGAACTTCGTTATCGTTTTTAAAATGGCATTTTGTCTAGAGCCCCTGGTCAGAAAATGACGATGAATAAGATGTATCTAGATATAATAGTCAAATAGTGTACTCGAATAAGCTAGAGTTTAATCGCGTGGACCTTAGGACCACCAATGGTAATAATAATAAAAAAATATTCCAATAAAAAATTTCGTTGTCTTTTAAATAACACACTTTTATTTGGATGATTTCACAGTCACTAGACAATATTTTTAAAGTAGTTCAATATCGCAGACGAGCCTTATGTATATTTAATTTCAAGATATACATAAAGTTTGTTTTTTAATCTCAAGACAAAAATGACATTACATGTGACATGCATTACATACATTACATGGTATCATTATATGCAAACTTGACATTTGCATGTGTCATTTTTGTCTCTGAGATTAAAAAACAGACTTTAGATGGCTCTCATCTCCTTACTAGTAGAATGTAGGTACTATAGCATAGGTACTATGTGTAGGTACGACAGTAACTCTTATTTAATCTGAGGCTATAGGTACTATTTCTTCCTCTATAATATAAGACTGGAAGTGACACCTTTCGTAAAGGAGTAAGAACTGAAATCATGTTCACACTATCATTTGATGGATATACCTACTAAAAATATTTTCATTAGAAGAATGAAATAATTATAAAATATCGATATATCGATCTTATCGATCGATTGTAAGATTCAAATATTAAATCACTAAGTACCTACTTCAATTATGGAAATTTTCAGTACACGGACATTATTCAATAATAGCTATTGCACGCGACTTCGTCCGCATGACTTTATAAAATTTTTTTTTTTTTTTTTACGTGGGGAAATCAGCGATCCTGATTCACTGCCAGCAATGGGGCGCTGGCAGGATATGCGAGATTTCTACCCGCTAAAACCCCACGGTGTTCCTTGGCCACGCACGCACATGGGGCGGGAGAGAGGTGTCAGCGCGAGCATTTCGTCCTGCTCTCCCGCCTGCGTTAGCCCAGATCGGGCACCTCAATGAGGTCATCGGTAGGAGGAGGGATGGTAGGCTCCCTCCTCCCCGGGTCTCAAATATGTGGGAAGACGTGCCGGAACACGAGCACGTCTTTCACCAAGGCCGGGTTGGTAGGTGAGCGAATCCCCATATCCGCTCACCCTCCGGCCGATCACGGGGGCACTTGGAGTTGGCCGTACAGCCTCCTCCGCCTCCCGGGTCGTTTGCGACGGATGTCGCTAGCGAGGGCGGCATCCTCCCTCGCCCGTTCCGCCGCCTCCTTCAGCGAGATGACGTGCTCGCTGAAGGAGATCACCGCCTGCCAAGCCTCCTCGCTGCCGACCATGGACAGAACCACGGCCGGCAGCGAGAGGTCCCCTCCGACAGTGGAGACTAAGAGCCTCCGCTGCTGGTCCCATGCCGGGCATTCTGCCAGCGTGTGCTGGGCGGTATCCTCCGGACCACCGCAGTGGTGGCAAGAGGGTGTCACCTCTCGTCTTGCAATGTTGCACAGATATCTGCCGAAGCAACCATGCCCCGACAGAATCTGTGCAAACCTGAATGTGATATAAAATATAGCCTATGTTACTCTTTGATAATGTAGATTCTAAGTAGCTTCCCAACAGTGAAGGAATTTTTTTAAATCGGTTTAGTAATTTCGGAATCTATTCAATGCAAACAAACAAACAATCAAAATCCTCTTTATAATATTAGTATACCTACTCATATCTATAGATCTTTATCTATATATAAAAGATTTTATCTATAGATAAAAGATTCCTTGAATAATAAAACTAAAACTCCGATCACTCAAATTGGAAATCAGTTCTAAATTTGAGATTAGGTTCTCGTTTCGATGTCTCTTTCGCACTCGTATTTGTGCCATGAGCATGAGTGATGAGACTGCGTTGTGTTCTCGTAGCGTACACTCATTGCGTATGTCATACGTATATTTTGTGCGTACATGTGGACAGATATAATTCCAACAAGTAGGTATAGAGTGCTAACCTTCAAGTGGGAACAGGAGACACGGGTGAGAACATACGACGATCTTGTCTAGCCCTCGCCAGTCATAACCGAACGCTTATGACGAGCGTGTTCCGACTGAATAATCGCTTAGTTTTCAAACAACGATGGTTGTGTGCCATAAAATCTTGTACAAATGATACTAGGAAAGATAATAAACAGAAATCCGGCATCACATTTCATCGGTAAGCCGCTAATTATATTTTTAAGCCGAATTAAAACTATACTTTGCGGGGTTGAGGTAGGTGTGGGACGGGCGCGGATGGAAGTGACATCGCACTGCCCCGGCACCTACGCTACGATACTAGTGATTGATACGTTCAACGCAGGATCGATATGTGGCGAGAGAAGTGTGATAAAGGATGAACACCACATTTTACTATTTACATTTATATAATGTTATATAATAATTTACAATATACATTATTTACAAAAGCGAGCACACGTATTTACAATTTATAACATGACGCGAGAAAGCCCGTGCTTGCAGTAGCTGCGTCAGATGTGCACTCTTCCATATTCGTTGTAATTCTTTTAAATAAAGAAACAGGAAAACAAAACCAAAAAGTCTGTTTAAAGGAGGTCGCCACATCAGCCCCTCTGGAGACCGTAGGTCGTAATGAAGTAACGAAGAAGATTGAGCAGAACGGAAGACGTAGACTTGGAAGCGACACACTCGCCAACATTAGTCGCCGCAAATGCCTGCCTCAAATGCGTTGCCTGAAAACGTGCATGGTTGACAGTACATGATGGCGCGTTGTTGGTGATGGTACCAGCAGTGTCCGTTAGCTGCATCGTTGGACCGGCTGCTGGACGTGTTTGTGTGCGTTAGCCTGGATAACGCTCCTTTGTAGGAGCGCGCGGTCGCGTCGACATCCTCAGGCCAGCTAGTTCATGTCTGAGAATCTTCGATGTATTGTCGCAGCTCATTCAAATCGTTTGACGACGTAGTCTTCGATAAAAACGCAATTTTGAAAAAAAACTTCGTTTGTTTCAAGTGTCACTTTGTCAACAACGGTAACTATGGAAAAATTTTATCCAAATGTTTTCTAAAATGTTCGTTGTCGCGGGTCACCAATTATGTGGTGACCAGAAGTGAGATAAAAGAATGAACACCACATTTTACTATTTACATTTATGTAATGTTATATAATAATTTACAATATACATTATTTACAAAAGCGAGCACACGTATTTACAATTTATAACATGACGCGAGAAAGCCCGTGCTTTCAGTAGCTGCGTCAGATGTGCACTCTTCCATATTCGTTGTAATTCTTTTAAATAAAGAAACAGGAAAACAAAACCAAAAAGTCTGTTTAAAGGAGGTCGCCACAGGGTCATTAGATATTCGATTTATATTTTCATGTGAGAATCATTTTTTAAATCAGTCGTTTTAGATTAATATTTTATGAAACCTGAATTAGCGCAATGAATTGTCTTATTATTAGATTTTATTTGGTAGTAGTTTATTGTAGTATTTTATTGTAGAAGCCGCGGGCAGTAGCTTGTTAACTATAATTTACAAAGTTATAGGAAACTCGATTCGCCTTAAAATTAAATCTAGTTTCACAAATTTAGCTGCTTGAATAAACATAATTTTATTATAATAATCATACCTCATACATTCACTAATGGTCTGACTCGGATTTTACAAGGAAATGCTAAATTTATCGCTATTCAGGGTATCGCAATAACATCAGCATATCGATAACACACGGGTTGTGTCGAACGATTGATTCACATCCCTATTCGTCACACATTCTTCGATCTATAGCTCACTTGTCTACGATGCGCACTAAGCGACCGGAGCGATACTGCTGCTCTGTACCTAATAATCACTCTACGTAACGTATGTGGACCATTCCATACACTGATCTATATATACCTCTGGATCGGCTGCTGTCAAATTATTTTTATGTCTATTTGAAAATCGCCATTTTGGCGCTGTAGGCTATGGAGTGTAAGTACATGGAACTAAAACTAGTGATGTCCGCATTATAGGTAAATTTACATAATACACATTTCTTCATGTTCATGCGGACACAAATAAACTTAAACAGTCCCTAAATATCAACAAATAGAATACAACAGACACTATTATACCCATCTATGGATTAAAAATAAGCAAACGTCAAAACTAGTTCCAGTACTTACGTATAGCGGCGCTTCAAAATGGTACACGAAAAATATCTGTAATTTGTATGGGATAACCAATCCAGAGGTATATAGAGATCAGTGATTCCATACCATTCATGATTCAACAACACAGAACAGTTTGATGAGCTTGAGCTCTTCTCTCTTTTCATTTCTGCCGCTTCTCGCTACTGTCGTGTCCGTGTGTCTGCCATAGTGCCAGTACCAGCCATCTGCCAATCCAATCTGCCATTTACATTGCATTGCATCTGCCGCCTATCCATCCGCACTTTTTGACTCCTTCGTCGTTTAACTCGTTTGATTTGACACTTTAAGGTTAGGTTGGTTGCTGTTACTTTGAATTTTATTAGTGTAATTATTCCCTCCCGTATTTACTTTTAGCGTTTTATTTTACAGATATAATCAGTGAAGTATAACTATGAAGCCCTCATTTAAAATAGGTAAGAAGAATTTTAAAAATCTATAAATAAAATCGCCGTTTTTTGATGAAACGCGTGTTATTATTTATACAATTTTTCATATGTAATTATCTGAAATTATTTCTAGGTATCATATTATATTTTACAAAAGCTTTTTTCACCATCCTAGCAATTTCATTGTATATTTATAATTTTAAAGAAGTTATTGAGGTTTAGTAGGGTAAAATTAAACCTAATTTTGATATAGAACTTAGTAAATAAATTTTGTTTTAATCATTTTACTAGTAAATAATTGTAGGGAGGCACTCATAATCAAATACTTATTAGATTACATAGGTGCAATTCCTATGTCATAATTTTATTAACATTCTTTCTTGCTTTGAAAAATGAAATATTATTTTTGATTTCTTAAAGAATTTTTTTTTCATTATTTAAGTACGAAATTATTAATTCTTGTTGACTGTTTTAGCTGATGAATCGTTGGCTGAATGGGGCAGAAAGGAGATAATGTTGGCGGAGAAAGAAATGCCAGGTTTAATGGCTTGTCGTCGCAAGTATGCCCCTCTTAAAATTCTCAAAGGGGCTAGAATAGCTGGAAGTCTACACATGACTGTACAGACAGCTGTTCTCATTGAAACATTAATTGAATTAGGTGCTGAGGTGAGCTCTTTTTTTTTATTTTCTGTAACTCCCTGTATAAGTTGAGTGGACATCCTGTAAACTAATAATATTATCACCATCTAATCAATGTAAATATTTGATATACTTTCGATTGATCCGCTAATCAAATATGATTATCTGTATTACAGCTACTTAAGCATTTTAAAGAAATATTTTCATTAACACCAATAAAGAGCAATCACATTCTTATCATATTTATTTTTATCACCTATAACTTATAGTATAAGAGGTGGCAACGTTTTCGAAAGAGAATTTCAGGTCAGCTGGTTTTTTGATATGTCGTCTCTCTTGCCCTTTCGGTTAGGATCTGGGCAGTCTGGCTAGCGGTAGCAGTTGCGTTTACCTGTGCGCATCCTATTTGTGCAGGTAATATACTGACTTTTAAAATCATTTTATGAAGGTTCAAATTGCATATTTTAGCTTAAGATAAGTTTAACAAACATCAATCTCTTATTGCCAGACATTTTTATCGTTGCTAATAATGAGCCAGACGCGAATTTTGATTTCATTTTTATTAAAAAATTAAGTTATTTCAGAATGTCTGTCATTTTAATATTATGTTGTTTAAGTATGAACAGACCTAAAAATAATTTGCCAGACATTAATTCAGTTGCTAAACCATGAATCAGAACGATTAAAGTCCTGAAAATTCATACAGTAAAATCATTTTATGAAGGTTCAATTTGCATATTTTAGCTTAAGATAAGTTTAACAAACATAAATCTCTTATTGCCAGACATTTTTATCGTTGCTAATAATGAGCCAGACGCGATTTTGATTTCATTTTTATTAAAAAATTAAATTATTTCAGAATGTCTGTCATTTTAATATTATGTTGTTTAAGTATGAACAGACCTAAAAATAATTTGCCAGACATTAATTCAGTTGCTAAACCATGAATCAGAACGATTAAAGTCCTGAAAACTCTTACAGTATGATTCTACTGGTCAGAGAGAGACAGTTGAGTGCTCTCAGCTATAGATGGGTAAGCACTGTAGTATTACTCAAGCCAGAGTAAATACTCAGTAAAAACTATTTCAGTACTTTTTTTTTTACTTTATACTCAGTATTACTACGAAAACTTTATGAGCTATTGTTTTTTATCTAATATTTATTCATAAGATACTTTTGCTTTGTATTTTTACCAATTTAAATAAAAATTGAAACAAGATAAGGTACCTACATATTTATTTGTACTTAAATTAAACATCTACAAAGGACATTTATAGGAGAACACTTTGGGTCCAAGTAACCCGAATAAAGAATTTTATTATTATTATTATTATATTCTTATTTATTTTATTTTCTTAATTTTAAATTTTTTACAATATAAATTATAAACAAAAAAAAACAATATATATCATAAAAAACTTAAATTTTCAATAATGTTGTTTGATTTCCTGCTATCTAATTCTATCTCATTTCAATTTTTTTTTTATGTTAAAATTTGCTAAATGCTAATAAAAAATAATATCCCTAATTTAAAAAATATTGAACTTACGCAATTGTATATCTATTGTATGTATATATAGATATACAGTTTACATAAGTCCAATTCATACTGTAAGAGTAGAATCATACTGTAAGAGTTTTCAGGACTTTAATCGTTCTGATTCATGGTTTAGCAACTGAATTAATGTCTGGCAAATTATTTTTAGGTCTGTTCATACTTAAACAACATAATATTAAAATGACAGACATTCTGAAATAACTTAATTTTTTAATAAAAATGAAATCAAAATTCGCGTCTGGCTCATTATTAGCAACGATAAAAATGTCTGGCAATAAGAGATTGATGTTTGTTAAACTTATCTTAAGCTAAAATATGCAATTTGAACCTTCATAAAATGATTTTAAAAGTCAGTATATTACCTGCACAAATAGGATGCGCACAGGTAAACGCAACTGCTACCGCTAGCCAGACTGCCCAGATCCTAACCGAAAGGGCAAGAGAGACGACATATCAAAAAATCAGCTGACCTAAAATGCTTTTTTTCCCGACGTTGCCACCTCCCGGACTATTACTTATCAAGTCATTCAGTCTTGAGTTATTTACGAAAAGATAAATGTGATTATATCTAAAACAAGGTAAAGATAAGACATACCTACGTGACATAAAATAATATCTCAAAATATAATATTTCAGAAATCTATCTTATATCTTCTGTAGAAAACGATTAAAAGGAACCACAAAAATTAGTAGCAATAAACGGATAGTTGTTATAAGCAACATTAATTCGTTAACTATAGAGATTAAGCAGGTTCCTTGCCATTTAGTCCTTGTAACTGATGAGGTTCAGACAGAGAGTGCTGGACAGCCGTGGTGGGTTTAGGATGTATCGTCATAATGTTGCTGTGACCTGCCCATCTACAACCATGCTAGACTCTTAAGTGGCTAAAACCATGCTGGGTTTTAGTTCCTAGAAGATTTCCTAACATTAAAAAAAGACCTAGTAACTGATCTGTCATTATAACAGAAGACGTTACATCCAGTTTCTACTGTAACATTTTTTAATATGTATAATATTCATTCTATAATTGCAACTTTTGTTTATTATTTCACATAAAAATATTTATCTAAGTACCTAGCAACATAATGATAAACATATTTATTAAACCTACTTTAAAAATATTTACGTAGGTATTACATGGAAATATAATCTGTTCACCCCTTAACCTTCTTATCTATTGACTTCAACCTTTAGTGATTCTTGTGCATTTAAAAAAGATAATTTTTGCTACAATAAACTAAAGTATTCTATGATTATTATCAACTTACTTTGTTATAACATTAGAATTGAAATGAATTATTCAAAAGTCTTAAAACATATTTTCGCCTATCACTTGAAATGTCTATACTAAATTCATTAAAATTAATTCAATAGTTTAGGTGTCCAAAATGACAGACAAAAAGACAAAGTTAGTTTTTCATATATAATATTATTAGTACCAGTGCATTCTATAAAACCTTAGGGTTGCTATTTATGATATAATTGTAGTCTGTTCGGGATAAACAAGCGGTAGAATTGAACATCTCTGGCATCCCTTACTCACTCACCAAAACACAACACTTAAGTTGGTGAACACTTGGGGTGACATCATTTTATTCCACTAGCTTAATTATTGTGAATAAGCACTCTGGGATTAGCCAATCAATTATTAACTCATTATCAACTGTAGTTTATTTTATTTTATTTAGTCTTTTTATATTTATTTTAAAAAAATTATCTCTTTTTGCAGGTTCAATGGTCAAGTAGCAACATTTTTAGCACCCAAGATGAGGCAGCAGCCGCGCTGGTCGCTCGTGGAATACCCATTTATGCTTGGAAAGGCGAAACTGAAGAGGAATATGTTTGGTGTATTGAGCAAACATTAATCTTTTCTGATAACAGGGTAGGTACTCTTCATCATTAACAAAGTTGAGTTAATTTTTGAGTGAACACAATATAGTGAAACAATTCATTTCATTGTCCAGCTTAGAATTTTTTAAATCCATTCACTCCACACTCCATTCAGGCAAAATGTTTTACAAAAGTAAACAATAGGTAACGGAATTTCATAACTTATTTAGTTTAAGCCACCCAGCAGTGGCCGAAATTTTTTAATTCCCATTCCGAGTCCCCGACCCATGCCGAGATTTTTAAGTCCCCATTATTCATTATGTTGCCAAAAGGCAAGCTGACACTGAAAAGGAAAACCAAATATAGTTACTAAGTAGAAAAATGAATAACAATAAAATAAAATAAAAAATTAAAGAAAAATAGAACAAAAAAACCAGAAATATTGTAAAAAAAATGTCATATATAAAGGCTTTATTTATTTATTCATTATGTTTATCAGTTTTGTATATCTGTAAGTTATTTAAAAATGTCTTGTTTTTCTTTCAGCCTTTGAACATGATTTTAGATGACGGTGGTGACTTAACTAATCTTGTACACAACAAATATCCCCATCTATTGGAAGGTGTAAGAGGTATTTCTGAAGAAACGACTACTGGTGTACATAATTTATACAAAATGTTCAAAGAGGGTCTCCTGAAGGTTCCGGCGATCAATGTGAATGACTCCGTAACTAAGAGCAAATTTGATAATTTGTATGGATGCAGAGAATCTCTACTCGATGGCATTAAGAGAGCAACGGACATCATGATTGCTGGTAAAGTTTGCGTCGTAGCCGGATATGGAGATGTGGGCAAAGGTTGTGCTCAAGCCTTTAAGGGTTTCGGAGGACGAGTTATTGTCACTGAAATTGATCCTATTAATGCTCTTCAAGCCGCGATGGAAGGTTTCCAAGTCACCACAATGGAGGAGGCAGCAGAAATTGGACAAATATTTGTAACGACCACTGGAAATATTGACATCATATGCAAGGATCACTTCCTGAGAATGAAAGATGACGCTATTGTCTGTAATATAGGTCACTTTGATTGTGAAGTTGACGTCGCCTGGTTAGAGAATAATGCTAAAAAGGTGAACATTAAACAACAAGTAGACCGTTACGAACTTCCAAACGGAAATCACTTGATTGTGTTGGCTGCCGGGAGACTTGTGAATTTAGGATGCGCTACTGGTCACTCTTCGTTCGTCATGTCTAATTCATTCACTAACCAAGTTCTAGGGCAAATTGAACTTTGGACAAAGCACAATGAGTATGAGATTGGTGTTCACACTTTACCCAAGAAGTTGGATGAGGAAGTTGCCGCATTGCATTTGGAACATCTGGGTGTGAAGTTATCGAAACTAACACCAAAACAAGCAAAATACATTGGTGTACCTGTCGAAGGTCCATTCAAACCAGATCATTACAGATACTAAAGGTTGCCAGATAATCAATAAAAACTATGTACCATCAGATCTGGCAGCTTCGCCAAAAATCTATTTTATGAATACGGTCCAGTCATTATTCAATATGGTTGCCAACCTATTTTTCCAATTTTCATACTAAATGCAAAAAACGAGATAGGGTTGTGCCAAAAATAAAAGTCTTAAGGTATTTTATATTAAATTATTATAATATAAAATTAATAACGAATGAGTATGTACATGAAATGAAAAGCAGTTGTATTGCAATCAAATAAAATGTGACACAGGTGAACACAAAAATCGTATAAATTTTTTATTTGTTACGTACTAAACGAATTGTACAAGTTTATATTTATTTAAATCTATGTCTTTAAACTTCAGTAAACCTCTGAGATCTTCTTCGGGGTTATTTAGAATCTTGACAATGTCTGATTCTAATATAAAGCTTGAGTCTTCTACAGAAGAATCATCTAAGACCAACAGAATACTCCAGTACGAACAGTTCTTGTGAAAAAAAGGAAAGTATATTTTTCTTGCTTTCCGTTAATGAAAACACTTGACGTTAGCATTTAGTGCTTGAATTGCACACTAAACAGCAAACTTTGTTCATTTCTTCCAGTCTTTCACTGGTTACTGATTTTAAAATAATTTCCCATTGTTTAACAGGCCCCATTTCAATAAAGTCATTGCTTTGCTGCCTTAAAAAAGAATTGAATGCAGTAATTTTATCAAAAATTTAACATTATTTAAACGCAATCTGTATCCATTCAAAAACTGCAAAGAAGACACAACTTTCTCACCTTTCAATTGGGATGCAATTATGCGAAATATGTGCTGGGCAACCAATTCCAACAATCTCCTTATTTAGGAGAATCTCCTGTGCGGCACAGATTCTTCTAGAAAGTTTTTGTTTGAAAGGTTCTTCTCCAGTTTATGAGCTTATATATTTCACCATACTCCTCTCCCTTCATTTTAGTGAAATGGAGAATCATTTGTAGATTGCATTAACAAAGAATTCAATATTTTGAGGTAGTGTTTTCAGACGCATGTGATACCGCCAAAAGTTCCGAACTCACTTCACTATCTAGGTTGCCAGGTGTATATCTGTATTTAATACAAAATATACCATTTGCAAAAATAATAACGAACGGATTTGTTATTATACGAAAAAGAAAAGTAGTTTGTGGTCGGCAAAATCACCTTCCATTGGAAAACTGGCCAGTTCTGATGGTACTGACATTTTTTGCACATGTAATTTATAAGAAAATGTTATAAAATTATTTCTTATTATGGATACCTACTGAACAACTAATAAATAAAAGTGTGATCAATATATTTTTGCGTTTATTTCTAAAGGCAAAAATTAGCCTGTCATCTTTTTGAAAATATTTATATTAATAAATTCACATACAGATGTTACCTACATTATTAATTTATCATGTTTAAAGTTTTTCTCTAATTAAATTACATTTTTATTAAAAAATCTGATTAAATTATATAATATAAACATTAATTGTGACATTTTTTTGCATACAATTTTACTTAAGAAGTTTACCAACTTCGCCTGGATTCCTTTTCATTACACTGTCAGGATCAACATATGCATTAGATGCGTCATGAATGGCATCATAAAGCTGTGTGTATATTGCAAGTATAACTTCAAAAGACCTACGCTTTACCATCGTCCTATGAGCATGACTAAGTAACAAGTTGAGTTGGGGCAGAACATAAACATCTGGATTTACTAAGAACATATCAAACTTGTTCAAAAATGTTTTCAATGTCGACGTGTCCATGCCAGGTATTGCAGAGAGAGGTCCATTTATCTTCTCTTGTAAAATTGTGTATATAGGACCCAAATTTAAATTTGCAACGAGGTAACTCGCCTGCTCCGATGTTAAAGTGTCTATTTGAGCTTCAGATTGTGCCTGCAATCTCTCATTGTATTCGTCCATGATAGTATATAACGATAGTGTGCACTGCACATGATAAATGCAATTTAAAAGATACACTGACATGTCACTGGTACTCAAATGACAGGCGGTATTATTAATGGCATGTAATAATGGGTCTAATATGTGTGTAATAATGATTTTTTTGTGATCATTGTTTACACTGATTGTATTATTCATAGCAGCTAGTAAATCCCGCAAGAAGCTTACCAAATCTGTCACCACTATTGATGGGTTTAAGTCTGACGGAGGAGCTTTAACGCCATAACTCAACTCTTTTTGTATTTTATTATCTAATGTGAGGAGAAATACTTCTTCACTCTTCTTGACTAATTCTTCAAAAGTATCAATCAAATGACCTTTTGGTACAATATTTCCTATAACATCTTTGTAATATACTATTAGATTTGTAATGTTCCATAAAATCAGTGGGTCTTTATCGGGCTTTAAGATGAGTTCTGCCCTAACTTTCAGAAGTGGACATATAGCCTCCATGATGCTGGTCAATGCGTCAACAATGATTTGATTTTTATTTGACATATCACAGTTTTTGAATAGGGTACACAAGTTTTCTTTTTCAATAGGCATGATTTGAAATACCCACGTTAAAATGTCTCCAATGTAACGTTTAGCATCATTTGCATAAAACTCAATGGGTTTGGAGCCAGTTTCGGAGCCTTTCGTTAAAGCATCAATGAATAGTTGAACAACTGTTGCTTTGCGAGCTGTGCAATATTCATCCACAATATTAGAAAAGAGAACTTGTCTATTTTGAAACTTTGATAGTGCTTTCGGTACGAGTGCATTGTAAGGTGAATCGATGCTGCGACAAGCTCCCGTCGTCCAGTGATACAACTTTTCAATAGCTACTTCTTGTTGAAGTCCAACCAATTCCATGATATCAAAGCCCGATGTTTGGTACCAACATTTAATAAGTACCTTGCAATCCTCGTTCAATTTTTCCATTTGTGACAATGTACCAAAGAAGTCCAACGTTAGTGGTGTTTTTATGGACACATTCCGAATATATTCCTGTTGTTCTGCTGGTATTTGAAAATTCTTTACAAATGCATTCACCCAAAGCAACTTTTTCTCTGTCTTCTTTCTTTCATCTTTTAACTTAGTTGTTTGAACAATTAAGTGGTGTGTTTTTGTTTTAGATTGATGAAGTTTCTTAGCCATGTCTTTGACAGATGTGTCTAAACATGATAAAGCATTCAATAGCAAATCCATCTTCTCTTTAATCTTATTATAATCCGTCAAGATAGTTTTATTTACCAGCATATCCCTCTTTTCAATTTCATTCACTAAGATTCTCCTAGTATTAGTAGAATTTGATGGACACAAAACTGATATTGTATTTAGAGCTTCACTGTTGTCCGTCAATACATAGTTATCGAAAATTTTGTTTATCTTCTGTCTTAATACATTATTGTACTCCATCGCTATTGAAACAATTGTTGAGGAATTACAACTATTTCCTAAGATTATGAATGAATGAAAACGAGAATACGGCACCAACTTCTCTGATCTGATTGTTAGGTTAATTTTAATTTGATTTTAATTGTTGTTAAAATATTTATTATTATTTATCTGTCATTATCAAACACGTCATTACAAACAGTCACTGTCATATTTGATTTGTCCTTGTTGTTTATGGTTTTATCTTGAGGTTTGGCTCCTTTACATCATATACGAGTTTCAAATCGATATGCTAATAAACACCCGAAGCCGTTTGCAAAAACGAAAAGTAGAATTTTTCATTTTTATTTGCCATTACCTGCTTAATTAACAATGATAGCACTTTTTTTTACCCAGGACCTTTTTTACAGAGGACAAATTTTATTTGAAACTTTTTTCGATAGGACGCTTTCTAAAAAAATTATCTCAAAAATATCAGCTTTTTAATTTTCAATAATTTTTAATTGCTAAAATATACCACGGAAATGTCCGAAAACTCAGGACTATATTCTTGTAGGTGCAAACAACCTATAAAAAATTGGCCAGAGGGTGGGCCTCTTGAATAGAACTTCGTACAATCGCCTTTAGAGCGAGTACACATTGAGCGCTTGGCGTTGCGAGGTTTCAAGGATCAATAACGTAGTAGTTAAAAGCAATCACTCTATGCTTACGAACGAGGAATTCTAGCATATTGTATAGTCTGTGGGCAATTTGTGAATTAAGATTTAAGCGAGAGGTTAGGTTATTTTGTTTTACGAATAAATAAATATTGTTTTATTGTAGCATTATTTTTAGTTATGAATTAAACAACGATATTTTAATCTGTTGGATTGTTCAAATAATAGTGCATCAAGCGTTAACCCACTTTGGGTTAAAACACAATTGGGGATTCTTTTCGGGTTGCAACTTTTCATTTCACTTGAAATCACAAGGATGGGGTCTCGTCAAATTATTGAGAAATCCTTGACTATGATGAGATCTCTACCACGAATATCATTAGCTAACATTCGCGATAATCCTGGCTCAAAAATGACTGTAAGTGTATTGGTCAAAGCATTTCAAGAAAGTTATGTTAACCCTGTAGGGTTAAATTTTATATGACAAAAACCAAAGATTTAAATCGAAGATGCGGCGTAATCTCCTCGCGCCATACTAAAAACACACCAAAAATTCTCAACAATGGGTTTAGCGCAGGCGCTACACCCAAGTCACCCAACTACAGTTGCACGCCAGCTACAGTGAGTGACGGTCGCTTGTTGAGAGCGTCGCTATCGTCACAGTCACGTTTGAAGTAAGGAATGTGTTGTCTGTGTTTAAAAGTGTGTTTAGACAAAAGTATATGTATTTTATACTTTTGTCTTTAGTATAATGTATGTTGTATTTTGTAACACACTTTCGCTAATAATGCCGCATCTCTCGATTTAAATCTTTGCCCAAAACTAAAATACATTTTTGTCAAAAACTAAATTTTTACAGCAAAAACGTGGACGAGGCCAACACGGTGGTGATAAACATGGTGGTGGCATGAAAGGAAGACAAAATTTTATGATGCTTGGTTATGAAACTGGAAATAATCCATTTTTTTTGCGGTTTTCTCGAGAATATTACTACAAAGGTCACCAGTAAGTTAAAATTTACTACCTACCCAATTTAACCAGTTTTTGGTTGATTTCTATTCTCTTATATTTTCACATATATAGGTAAATAAAATTAGGTAAATATATTAATATATACTATGTCCCAAAACAAAGAGGGTATAAGCCTCTTTTAAATGTAAAGATGTATGAATGGGCTATAAATCCACTGTACATTAGCATGACACCTTGTCTTCTAAAAGTCCTGGTTGCTAAACTTATTTGACACAGATTTCTTCATGATTTTTTTTTCTCAATATTTCTAGTAAGTGTTATATTATTTAGTGACCCATTCCCGGCATGACCCGGGATGCGAATTTTATATACACAAACCTTCCTCGTTTATCAATCTTTCCATAATTGAAAACTGAATTACAATCAGTTGCATGTTTTTGAAGTCCATAGAGAATAGACATAGATTTCTAATAATGAAAAATAAAGCAGTTTGCTGAGCATTATCACAGTAGACTCTGATTGCTTTCTGTTGATATCAATTAATGTACTATAATTGGAATATTTGGTTTTAGCTTAAAAAGAGAATATCCACCTTTAGCCCTTCATGAACTTCAAAAATTGATAGATAAGGATTGTCTGGATATTACAAAACCAATTGATCTGGCTAGTATTGTTAAATCTGGATTTTACCAATTTTTCCCTGACAAGAATCATTTTGGAGTCAACTTAACTGATGAAGGAGTAGATCTTTTTGCTTCTAAAATAAATATTGAAGTACAACATGCAAGTGAACAAGTTATTGCTGCTATTGAGAAGAACGGCGGTGTTATTACTACTGCATATTATGATCCCCACAGCTTATTTATTCTAAGAAACCCTAAAAAGTTCTTTGAAAGTGGACAAGCTATTCCAAGAAGAATGATCCCACCTCCAGATGCCATTGAGTATTACACAAATCCAGAAACAAGGGGCTATTTAGCTGATCCCGAGAAGATATCTCAAGAAAGGTTGAAATTGGCACAAAAATATGGCTATGAATTGCCTAAACTGGAAGATGATTTAAATTACGACATGCTTTCTGAAAGGAAAGATCCTCGTCAAATATTTTATGGTTTAGAACCTGGGTGGGTTGTTAACTTAAAGGATAAATGTATCCTTAAAACAAAAGATGAAGAATTGCAAAAGTACTATTCTCTGTAAAATATTATTGTATAAAAGTTATAGTAAAAATGTGTTGTTTGTATTTTTTTAAGTTGTCAAATTACTTTACATCTGTGATTTGTTAAATTAAATTTAAATGATATTAACATAATCATAATACATATTTGCACAAATTAAAGAAATTAGTCAATGTTGCCACATGATAAAAATGTTCCACAGAACATATAATTAGTTTCAATAACCAAAAGAAATCATTTATCGGAGAATTTTTCCGAAGTAATCTAGGGACTCCCCTAGTAAGTAATAAACACTGCGCGATTGCAAGTACACAGAGATTATTTTATTCATTTCTCGCATATCTCACACTGCGCGATTGTTAGTACTCAGGGGCCATAGACAAGTTGCATTCGCTCCGTAGCGATTCGATTCGCTAAAAATAAAATGTATGGGATTGACATATGCCTTCGCTAAATCACGTGATACTTCCCATACATTTATAACTATCGAACTTCGTTATCGTTATCGTTATGGCACTTTGTCTAGGGCCCCTGATTATTTTATTTATTTCTCGCATATCTCAGTAGTCTGTGTCCAATTATTTTCGATGTTCGCTTTGTTTCAAATAAATTTATATTAATTTAACAACGTATTATGAACGCACTTCATTGAAGGTGAACGTATCTATTGGTTGGATTGATTTGACGTTTGACGTGACGTGGTTTATACTTTGTAAATTCACACGACTAGCCACAAAACAAAATACACAAATCCGAGTTTTAGTTTGTGAACTTTATTGTTTAAAAAGTTTTATACAATAATTATCACCCTTCTTGGAATATAGTTAAAGAAATTAAACATTTTTAATAGAAGCTTATTGTTAAATATATTATATTTGTGGAAACTATATCTACTAAATGTAGCACTTCTTATTACTTTGTTGTTACCATCAATTATAATTAAATAACCATATTTTTCACATGACAAACGCTCAACGTTCTTCAGTCTTGTAAATGATAAGAACAAAGAGTGTCCATAAAATTTTACTGAGGCCATCTATTTTTAAAGTTTTTTCAAAAATGGCAAAAAGTTCTTTTGAATATGTAAAGCAATATGAACTAGATGATACACTCTTGCCAAACACTTGGACAGTTATAAGGCTTGATGGAAAATGTTTCCATAAGTTTTCTAATGATCATAATTTCACCAAACCTAATGATCTAAGGGCTTTAAGATTGATGAATTATGCTGCATTCTCTGTAGTCAGAGAATTTAATGATGTGCTTATGGCTTTTGGACAGAGCGATGAATATTCCTTTGTTTTAAAGAAAAATTCCACTCTTTATAAACGACGTGCAGCTAAACTTCTCACAACTATAAATAGTAAATTTTCTTCGTCATATGTGTATTACTGGTCAAAATTTTTTTCGGATCAAACATTAAACTATCCCCCCACATTCGATGGGAGATTAGTATTATATCCTTCGGAGGAAAACTTGATTGATTATATGAAATGGAGACAAGCAGACGTTCATATCAACAATTTATATAATACCACATTTTGGACCCTCGTACAAAAAGGCAATTTGACTCCAATGCAGGTATAAATAAAACATTAATAATAATAATATAATACTAATTGAATGTAATGTTTTTATTTCGTTAGATTTTGATTATTAAATATTATAATAATATATTACAAAATGAAAGTATGTAATTTGAAAGTTTTTTAAATATTGTGTATTAATTTCAGGCTGAGAAAAGGTTGTCGGGGACCGTGTCTGCTGATAAAAATGAAATTATGTTTACTGAATTCAACTTAAACTATAATAACGAACCAGAAATATTTAAAAGAGGAACATTATTAATGAGAAAAAAGATATTAAAAACAAATATACCAACATATATTAATGTAATTGTGGATAGTCATGATGACATGCTCAAAGATAGATATTGGACTGAACATATGCCCTATTTATTAGTTAAAACATCAAAACAGAATTTTGTTTATAACGGTCCCATTACAGAAATCATAGCAGAACAGATAAATAATGATAATACTCAAGAAATTACGAATACTCCTTGTGACAACTAAATATGTATATATTATAAGATTTTATGTAATATAAATTCTATTGAAACACTAATTGTTTTATTCATCTTTTCCCATTTTTGTATTATGCTTAAATATTACTTGAAATAGTATCACAATATTATCAATACAACATTGTGTCCATATTTAATTTCATGTAAAATTTTGTAAATGAATAAGTGTTCTATAGTAAGCAGACAAAATTGTCTGAATTAATACCATTTTGACAGATTTTCTCAGTCAAATTAACTACAAGCAGAGAAAGAAGCTACTTTAGTCATCAAATAAAATATCCATCATGGGAGAATTCAATAGAGAATAAGTAATAATTTAATGTAAAACGAACACGAGTTCGTTTGACGAGTAAAGCATGATGTGTCAAACTATTTATGAGAAATCCAAAGAATGTTTTCTTTAGAATGCATTGGGAAAAAATTACTTTGGAGCACAAAATAAAAAATACTATTAAGGTTAAATAACGTTTTATTTATAATTCAATAAATACAATCTGCATATAATATAATATTATTAATTAACTCTTATTTCAAATTAATTGAAATTTCTACTTTATACACAGTGAACAGTTATACGATTGAAAATCTTATTTTTTTTCTCTTATAAACAATAATTAATTTGGACTATTTATTATTTGCCCACGAACCCATAAACATAATCATAACATGGACATATCAATTATGTGAACTATATAAATTTAAATTTACAAATTTGTGAAATGTTACCACATTATAAATCTAATTACATTATTTGTTGATATAGATTTTTCCACTACACATATAGAACAATATTCTTTATTATTATATGACACATACTAACAAAACAACTGTATTAAATACTTTCCAGTTAATACTGTAATTTTTGGAATTGATGCACCAAACAAATTATGCAAACATATTATTTTGTAAGGAGGTAACATTTAGTTTTGTAACATAGTTATGTTCAATTCAATCATTTATTAATATGGAAAATATTTACAAATGGATAATAAGTGGTCATGTGTAAACTGCAAAAGATATTCTGTGTGCATTAGAAAATAGGAATGTAGTTGTCGATTTTGGCGCGATGCTTCTGAGCAACGCACTCGCTGATCCAGACTATGTTCCGACATTCTTGCTCTTTCAGTTTTAGGTACGAATAGAATACGCCGAAATGGAATTGTTGGAGGAAAGCATGGACATTGAGGCTTACCTGAAATAAAAAAGAGAAATATATGTAAATAAAATAACATTAAATCATTAAAATGTTTGTGTATTTCAAACTTCAACTTCAAACTTGATTTTATATGAAGTTTCATATTTATTATCAATACTAATAATATATCTGTAAGGGTTGGTCATGGAGTAAGATACTTTGTTTTCAGAGATATCGTATTTATAGTCTCTATACATGATACTGAAACTAAATTGACGATTTATACAATTTTTTTTCTGTATGTATGTGTGTTTATACACACATGTATGTATGTATGTATGTTCCTCCATAACTCTTAAATGAATTAACTAATTTTCATGAAACTTGGTAGATAACTTGATGGAGATATGAGTATCGTTTTCACAAAACAGAGATAGAAAACCCTTTGCAATGGCTGTTTTTTTTTAGAATAAAGGCCATACTTTATATGGGAATGGACTAGCTAAAAAAAATTTGTTAAAAAACGCACTTGTACAAAATTTATTACAGGATAACAGGAGAGTAATGTGTACACTGTACACATAGTACAAATTATATTTTTCTAATTTATTACAGCACTAAGTTTTTATCACAAAATTAATCCTTAATGTTCAGTTTGTCCTGAAATTTAATGGCATGGGCCAGAGAAGTTGGACTTCATAATTAACATTAAAAACAATACTCACTTCATGCTCAAAGAATTTGTCTTCCAGAGTTTTATCTCCGACATTGTTTCCAGCACTTTCAAAGAGAGCAGAATATTCAGCATAATATTCTGCTATAGCCTTCACTTGTTCATAGTCGTCGGCTCGAGCGAGAGCTGCAAGGCCATCAGGGTTGAGCTTGCCGCAGCGAGGATACAACTTAGCACGATCATCCTTAGATAATTCGGTACCAAAAGAGTTGATGGTAATAATGATGGCTCTGCGATCAGCTTCAAACTGAAAATATTGTTAGTAAAATGTAAGATATTATTGTTGTAAGGGATGCCAAACCCTTATCCTTAATCCTACAATGGTTGTCAGCAAACTTGTTACACATGTGGTGTAGCTTGTGTTATAGGTGACAGTAGTCACTTACCGATAAGTCAGCCTGTCTGTTGACCTTGTAGATAAAACATAAATATATATCCACTAACAACAGACCTCTAAATTAAATGACAAAGCTGGTTTTAAAATTATTCTCATTTTTTAATATATTTTAACAGGTGTTATCAGAGGTTACAGCATTAATAATAACCACAATTAACTGTTAATAATAACGGAGTAAATGAAATAAAAAAAACTTGAAGATGCATAACATGAACTATTCTACTACTGGCCATAAAACAAAGTTGTCATAATTGTGAACTTTCATAGTAAAAATAACTTACAGCCAATATCTCGCACATAACATCAGCGGTCGACCCTCCAATCTGTTTACAGAAATCATAGAATGCTTCCAAATAAGCCTTGTACAAGGTGTTACGAATGATTTCAATGTTCATTTCATCCAAGTCCTGTTCGCTGATACAATCCACGAAGAATGGAGCCAGCGGCGTGTCCACTAGGACTGCATTGTATAGCTCGGCTGGTGTAGCGGCCACATGAATAGCCTCCATCTGCTCGAAAGATCCCAGCGGGTGACACTTTGGGATTAATTCCGAGATAGGCCTCTGGTGCAAAGTACCAGTAATCAACAAAATAATGTTGTCAATCATGTAGCTGTAAGTGATGAAGTCCAGGAATGTAGAAAGTGGTTCAACCGAGTGATTTCTCAGGTGTTGGAATTCAATGACAAGCTTTTCACGAAGCTTATCATCAATCGTTGAAACAGAAAGAGGGCTAGGTTCATTAGCCAAGAAGGTGCCATAGTCAGTACCCTGCAGATGAAGCTTCAAATCTGAAACAAGATAAAATATTAATAGAGAAATAATAAAGGAAGTGAAGCAAGAAACTGAAGGTTTGTTATTCAGAACTACTATCTACATAAACTAATTATGGGCCTCAACGAAAGAAAGAAGAAGAATAATGTACCTCAATGAGTTATGGGCAGGGCTATGCTTGGGGTTACACTGTGACATCAGGAACAAGGAGATTCGTACACAAACGTTATCGAAATAATCCAGGTTTAAGTTGTAGTAGAGTACATATAGTACAGAGAGCCTACAGCCACTGGGGTTGAAATGTTCTCGAGAGGCCACAGAGTCCACAGACCGGCAAGAGCAGCGTAGGACATCCACCCACAAGGTGGACAGACAACCTAATAAGGACCGCTGGTTGACGGTGGATCTAGGCTGCTTCCGATTAGTTCATTTGAAAAATTATGGGTGAAGCCTATGTTCAGCAGTGGATGTCTTATAGCTGAGATGATGATCTACGTAAAGGAAAATTCACAATAAAAGGCTTTATAAGTAGTCAATACATCAAAATTTCCTTTTAAAATTGTAATCTATACTTATAAAATCGTTTGTCGTGAGCTCGTGACCAACTATTAACCAAAAGAACCAAGTCTCGAAAGGTGAAATTTCGTACATAGGTTTATTTTATAACTGAGCATACGTTAAGAAAGGATTTTTGAGTTTCCGTTCCGTGCGAAGGCGGGTGCGGGTCGCTAGTTTATTATCAACAAGGACAATTTACCTTCCAATGTTTCGCATTGTACCAGGTTCAAATAATCAGATTGTTTCAGTATTCCACATTTGAATCCTCTACACAAACCTTCCAAATACCCAGCATCGATGTTAAAAAGGCACCCCTTCATTTTAATTTGAGTCACTCACTCGGTTAAATAAATTTCACACTAAGATATTCTGGAATAAATAAATCGATTGGAAATTGTAGGCTTAAACTCCATAGACAATAGAAGAGAGTCAGTCACTCGCCATTGATTGATCATATGATCGTTTTGTAGATTTTTTTCTTTATGGTATATGTAACACAGAATACTTAAATATTAGGAAAGATGCAACGGATCACCGGAATTGTTCTGTGGAGTTTAGAATAATTTCACCGCATTCCAATAATTTTGTTGTTATAACGGAACGGTAGTAAATTAGTAAGTAATACTCAAAGAGTATTATAATAAATAGGGGGTAATACTAAATCTATGGTTGTTATGGATGGTCCCATCGTTTCACCACATTCAAAAAAGAAAGATAATTTTAACACGACCGACTCGTTGACTAATATATTCTGTAGTCTGTGCTGTGGTGTCATGTTAGACAAAAATAAACAAGAAGTAAATTCATTATTCAATCAAAACAACTTCAATTTTATTTAATAAGAAAGAAACCGAACAAAGTTAAAGTAGTATAATACTTATTACGTTCGATAGAGGAAAAGGGACTAATTAAAAAAAAATGTTGCGTATTGGACTAAATTTGCAAAAATCTATTTGTAACAATAGTGAGTACGTTCCCTTAGAATATTCTTTATTTTTCCAACAGGAAGATAATAGTCAAATTCTGTACAGATTTCGTTCCTGTCGCTAATTTCGCAAATAAATCCTCCAATTTAAACGAGGGAAGTAAAGATGATAATCCAAAAGGCGAATCTAAACGCTTAGCAGAATTCAGAAAGAAATTGCGAGAGACGACTCCAATTGACGATCTTGGAGAACAGCCAGCAATGCATCCGAATCAAAAAGACGATCCTCTACCTGCATGGCCTAATAATACAAATCCCCACACGGGAGAAGTGGGTGGTCCTCGAGGACCGGAGCCAACTAGATATGGAGATTGGGAAAGAAAAGGAAGAGTGTCAGATTTTTAACTTAAGTGGACCAAAGTAAATGTGGCATTCAAGATATTTGCAGATTTATTAGATTAGCTAATGCCCGCGACTTCGTATGCGTGGTATTGAGATTAATTAGAATAAAACACCCCTTGTGGTTCTATTCCTTAGGGACTTTGGAACCCTTATTTTGTAAACTGATTGGAATGCAAAAAGCACTATAATGCTACGGAAAACTTGCTACTGCTTATAGAATTTAAATTAGTTAAGCCATTTCTGAGATTATAGCCTTCACACACACAAACTGACTAAAATTCTAAAAACCACTTTTTAATGTACACAGGCTTGTTTACGATTTTATTATATGTAGGTATTTTTATTATAAATAAAAGATTTTATTTTATATAGTGTATTTATTTACTGATTGCTGATTTTCCAATAGTTTTAGGCATCTTCATATTAGTAGAATCTTCCAGCTCTCTCGCCTTGTAGTAGTGGGGCGCAACTTCCAACAACCACTTGCTTTCAATTTCTGTAACTTGTCTCATGAATTCTTTTGAAGTAAATACTAGTTCATGGTAAATAGCCCATCTTGGTAGTTCTTCAAATAAAGCACTATTTGGATGAATCATAACAGTCTAAAATTTAAAAAAAAATGTGTTAATATAAACAATAAGAAATTAAAACATTTTTAATACTATTTCAAATCTCTTCTAAAGTTTGTCTTCTCCTTTTTATCCAATTTGTACAGTGACCATTTGAAAATCTGATAAAGTACTAATTTCCATTCCTTAATGGATAGGAATCCTAATTTGAACTTTTCTTTGTTTTGCTTATAAGTAGGTACATAATGCATGATTCATAATAAAATGGTAATATTTTAAAATAAAATTTTTAACTAACATAACAACAATGTCAAACCAAAATCTGCTTTGTGCAAAATCTAGAATCTGTTATTGTGCAAAATTCGCTCAATTATAAAAATAATAAATAAGACTATTAAAGAAAAGACAAATCAATTAACTTATTACATCCCTAAGGACCTCTTTCACCATCTGTCAAGTAAGCTAACTGTCATTTAAAGTCACCAGGGATGATGGTGCTGATATACCTTTGTTTGTACGATGAAAGTCCCAAACATTGAAAAGAAAATAATAAAAAAAAAATCGCCTATCAGAGGATGCACTAAACTGAGTGCATAATTTAATAAAACAGAAAATTATTTTTAAAAGTAACTAATCAACACTACTTGTAGTTGGTGAAAGAGGTCCTAAGTCTCAAATAAAATACTTTTTTTTTAAATAAACCTAAAAATGTACCAATAAAAATGTATAATTTTTTGGAAAATCTTTTTTGTCAATATATTATTATTTGCACATTTTGATCTGAAAACGACGATATAAACATTATTTTAAATACTCACTTGATTATGTTTGACAGTTTTGTAATGTCCACCCTTTGAAAATTTAGCGATATGGTAAAAATAGCCAGCCGTGATAGCTTTCCGGATATTGGTGTCATCGCTGACACTGGACACCATCTCGATCTCCACGCGGTCCATGAGACTTGCCAGTTGCTCTCTCACGTCGCGCGCTCTCTTCATCGATCTGTATTGTATGAAGTTTTCGTAACACCACTGCACTGAGTAATCCGAACCGACCCATTCGTTGTACACATTCATCAGAGTTAAGTGATCGCCCGATCTGTGGAAGAAGTTTTTTCTCGCCGTGTCTGCGTGTATTATTTTGTCTTTTGGTCTGTAGAAAACCGAGCTGTTCACCGATAACATGGCAGCGATTGTCACTATTTCCTCCGAGCATTTGTATCTGCAAAATAACAATAAAACCAATTATATAGTCATTCATTATTTATTATTCTGATATGCAATTGTTGGTGGAATTAATATTTGTGTTTATTCCATTATTGTAATAGAAAAAATGTTTTTTTTTCGTATTTTTATATATTACTAGCTGTCAGTTTCGTCAGCGTTTAAAATCTTATATAGCTTAAAGCTTTTCTCGATAAATGGACTATCCAAAACAAAAAGAATTTTTCAATTCGAACCAGTAGTTCCTGAGATTAATGCGTACAACCAAACAAACTCTTCAACTTTATAATATTAGTAAGTATAGATTAATTTAGTTTTTGTAATTATTTTTACGATAGAAAACTATCGTAAAAAATCAACCTTTTATCGCATTAATATTTATTTATATCTAATCAACAGCATAAAAAATAAGTTTCTATCTTTAAAAATGACGATACTTCCATACAACCTTTTATCTCCCCTTTCAACCCTTTTATCGCATTAAAAAGTAGCCTATGTCCTTTCTCAGGCTCTAGACTACCTGTGTACCAATTTCATTTAAATCGGTTTAGTAGTTTTGGCGTGAAAGCGCGACAGACAGACAGTTACTTTCGCATTTATAATATTAGTAAGGAAGTAAGGATGTTAGATCTTATTTCAGAACCATGAAAATTATATTTTATACTTATTATGACTTCCTAATCTCTTATCCTACTGTGGTCAGCAGTACATTTGTAGCATCTGTTTATACATTGGTAACTAAGGTAGTAAGTAACTAAGGTAACTATTTACCACCAAGTGGGGAATCTTAACATAAAAAAGTATTTTTAAAGTCTAATTGCATATAACATCTACTAAGATTTAACAAAATAATGTATAATATCTTACTTTTCACTTGCTAACAACATTTTTGCGAGCATAGGGTCAGTAGGAAACTCCGCCATTCTTCTCCCAGCTTTTGTTAGTTCACCGTGATGATTTAAAGCACCGAGAGCATAAAGTTGTTCCAAGGCTAACACTAACGTTTCATGCGGTGGTGGATCTAGAAAGTCAAAATGGATCAAATCATTTATTCCCAAAGCTTTCAACGTCAGCACTGCATTGCCTAAGTTTATTCTTTGAATTTCTGGCACTGTGTTGTCTTCGAGTTCATATTTATACGCCCAAGCCGTGTAAAGTCTGAAACACTTGCCCGGTGCAACTCTCCCCGCACGACCCGCCCGTTGATTGGCTGATGCCTTTGAAATAGGGACAATCATTAAACTTTCCATACCCGTTTTTGAGTTAAAGTTATTTTGTTTGGCAAAGCCTGGATCTATGACATAAATTATATTGTCTATTGTCAATGATGTTTCAGCTATATTAGTCGCCAATACAACTTTGCGGGCACCCTCGGGTGTAGGCTCGAAAATTTTCGCCTGCATATCGCTCGGTAAGTTTGCATACACCGGTAGAATTAGTAACTCCTTAATTTTCTTGCCCAACCTTTTAGTTCTATCTTGCAACATTTCTACGCACGTTTCAATTTCTTCTTGTCCGGTGAGAAACACTAGTATGTCACCAAGAGGTTGTGTGACATGTATTTGTAATATTGACACCACACTCGCATCCACATAATCCGCCTCCGGAGCTTTGGTATAGTAAATATCCACTGGAAATCTTCTGCCAGGTATTCTAAAAATGGGTGCCTCATCAAAGAAGTTTGAAAACTTTTCAGCGTCTAAGGTTGCACTGGATATGAGCAGTTTCAAATCGGGTCTGAATCTTGTAATGTCTTTCACGAGACCAAATAAAATATCTGTGTGAAGTGTACGCTCGTGAGCTTCATCAATAATCATTACACTGTAAGATGCCAAATCTGGCTCTGATAAAAATTCCCTGTGAAGAGTGCCATCTGTCATATATTTTATGACTGTTCTATCGGATGTGCAGTCTTCGAAACGTATGCTATAACCAACTTCATTTCCAAGTTTAACATTCATTTCCTGAGCCACTCGGGCCGCTACTGACATTGCAGCCACTCTTCTAGGCTGTGTGCACCCAATTTTTTTATTATCATCTGTGAATCCAGCTTCATGCAAATATTGTGGAATTTGTGTAGTTTTACCAGAACCTGTTTCACCTTCCACTATTAAAATCTGATATTTCTTTATTGCTTCTATTAGAGCTTCTCTAAAAGGGTAAACCGGTAATGACTTTTTGGTTTCTTCAATTGTCATTCTCAGTTTTTGATACTCAGACTTTTCTTTATCTTCTTTCTTCTCTTTGTTACCTTCCAATTGGAGAGCTTGTATGAAGTCAATTTGTTCGTCGAGTAACAATTCATATTCATCTTGCGCTTTCGCATCTTTTGCACCAAACTTGAAGAATGCAGATTTGATTTGTTCCTGTTCCCATTTGCGTTGTTCTGAGTGAGGCAGTTTTTCATTCTCATCCACTTCAACATATTCACCTGAAAATACAAGTAGACAGTTTCAAATAAGGTGCATGAAAACCATATACTTACACAAATCCGAAGCCAAATTAAAAGTTTTTCTTAGAGAATGGCAGAAGCAGTAAGAAAATTTAAGAAATGAATATAAAGTATTTAATTTTTATTTATCATACATTTTAATATATTTAAAAAAAACATGTATCACGTATGATAGTAGTGTAATTATTGTACAATTATAAATCAATATATTTAAAAATTATATTTGTTATATGTATGTATTGTATTTATTGATTTCATGTGAATGTGTCCACATTCACATTTTATTGTAATTTTAACCTATTAGTAATAATTTAACCTATAATAATAATTATAAATGAAAGTTTGTATGTTTGAATGTTTGTTTCTCAATAATGCAAAAACGGCTGAAAATTTGGCACCCTTGGTACATTTGGCAGATTGTTCTTCAATACAGACCGTGACCGTGACCTTCAATAAGTCACGGGCACTAGCTAGCTTATAATATTATGGCATTGGGTGGACATCTGTGAAGCCAAAATGAGGTCCCCTACAGAAAATCAGTGCTAAATGGCTTGTACACAGCTCATGCTGAGTTGTGTGCCCATTTGAGACGAGGCACTGGTAAGTGTGATATAATTAGCATTTAAAAAAAATCTGATTGAGACGTACTGTGCATTTTATGGTCAATTTAAACTTTTACAAACCTTTTTCTCCTTTTCCCAAATCCTGTGGCATATGATATCTTTGAACATTTTCTAACTCCCTGGCCTTTTCATGTTCTTTAGCTAGTTGTAATAGCGTTTTTTTATGTTCCCTTTCCTTTTTTTCTCTTTTCGTTAAGCTAAAATAATAAATAGCAGGTAATAATTTAGTTAATAGTGCCTTTTGATTAGATAAACAGAAGTAGATTGGTTAGATAGTAAACTTGTTAAAAGATAATATATTCTTATAATGGTGTAACACCATTTCTTATAAATGTTCAATACATATATAAAACTAGCGGCCTGTTCCCAGATTCGCAAGGATGCAAATTATATACCAAAATCTTCCTCGAGAACCACTCTATTCATTGGTGAAAACAGCATGAAAATCGGAGCAGTAGTTTTTGAGTTTATCGCGAACAGACAGACAGACGCAGCGGAGGACTTGATTGAATTTCACATACAATATAAAAATGTTCCAAACAGCCCCATCCCAGTAAATTATATAATTAATTAAATAAGAACTCATCCCAAGTTTCGCATGGATGCATTTTTTCTGGAAATTATATACACTAACCTTCCTCATTAACCGTATTAAAATACATTCAGTGGTTTAGAAATTAGTGCAGATAGACGCATACGGTGACTTCAATTTACATATAAGTATTACATTTAATAAGTACTTACATGCTTTCATCAAAAAGATATTCGTCGTCAGCTATGTCAGCTTCCAATTCGACAACCTTATCATCTTTTCTTTTTTCCAAGTACTTTCTACGCGACTGAACACGCAATTTCGGTAATATTTTATCTCTATCTTCGGCTTCTAATTTTAAGCGTTTGGCAGCATCTTCGTATGACCTTTTATTTGAGTTTTCTGTGACTTTTTTAGTTTTATCCTCATCTCGTTTTCTCAATCTTGTAGCGAATTCATCACGCTCCTTTAAATCTTTCAAACGGCTTTCTTCAGCACTATTTGAGTCTGATGATGATCGTCTCCTTTTCTTATCCATCGTGAAAACTAATTAACTATACTTAAATTAGTGAAAACACAATCCTTGAAATGAGATTTTGTATTTGATTTGTTGAAAAAACAAAGCTTAACTCTTCATTTCTTAGTTCTAGGTGCGTTTTATTTATTTACCAATGAAACCACAATCCCATAAAATAAGCTTTATGTACTTGTTTGCTTGTTGTAATGTATAATATTTTTTTAAAATATCAATCATATTTGTCAATAATTTTATTAATATTTTTAATTTTGTTTGCTTTTTTACCACAGAAGGATGATAAAGTGATAATAAATGTCATTGTCAAATCTTTGATAATAGTCTATGTATATTAAAGTAATTTTACTTGGATTTAAGTAAATTAAGTTTGAAATCAGTCATTTAAAAAAATACTTTTATCGTTCAAAAAACATTTAACAGAAAACAGTTTGAAAATATTCCTCCTTTTGTGGAAGCGGCATGCAACTAAAAATGGTGGCGAATTTTTAACAAAAAATAACAAAACAAATAGAAATCATGCAATTTCGAAATCATACGACTTTAACTAAAAAATACTTTTATCGTTCAAAAAACATTTAACAGAAAACAGTTTGAAAATATTCCTCCTTTTGTGGAAGCGGCATGCAACTAAAAATGGTGGCGAATTTTTAACAAAAAATAACAAAACAAATAGAAATCATGCAATTTCGAAATCATACGACTTTAACTAAAATGATAATATGATTATAGAAAATAGATCTTACCCGAGAGCCTGTAATGTAATAGGTTAGGTACCTACGTACTCCTAATTTTCGTAGTGGTGTCGAACTCTTTGGAGGTTTCTCTTTAGAAATATATTCTAAAATAAATGAAAATCAATTTCTTTGCGTCATTTTGATTAAGTTTCTAATATTTTTTCTGAAAACAAATAATTATTAATAGCTACTTCCCACCACTTCGCAACTATGATGAATAATAATTTAAAGATATTCGTATCTTTTAAACGGTAAGTTTTTCTAGAATATCAGATTCTAGATTCAGATGGATATTACATCTTTCGCGAGCTTTTACTTACGGTCATATCCAATCCATCCATTGCCTTTCTAGGTAAACAGATTGTGCCTACTTATAGAATTATTAAACTATTTAATTATTTCAGTTTTCCATCGTTGCTTTATGCCCGTCGGCAAAACATTAGTTTGCTTGCACCTTCCGGAAAAGTTTTGGAAAAAGGAGTGAAATATTTAAATAACTATATCAAAACGAGCATTCATGGACCTACAGCTGATGAGGTTAATAAAGCTTACTTATTACTATATGATAATTGGAGAAAGGTTCAGCATAAGTATTCCTGAAGTAAAACGCTCGTTCCTGGCTCATGCTAGTTGGCTGATACTTTATTTTAGGTATTGCAACGCAAGCGCAACTTGCGACAACTTCAGAGGTCAATAGTTGTTTGGCGCGGACTATTTAACTTTACAATGTTTCAGATAACAAAAGAGATAGATTTAACAAATAAAACTTGTTTAATCACTGGAGCGAACAGCGGCATTGGATTGGAAATGACCCGATGTTTGAATGCCCGTAACTGCAAAGTTCTGATGGCGTGTCGCAACACTTACGCAGCAAATGTCGTAGCTAAAAATGTCTGCGTTAATAACGAATTGGTACAGGTTTACGAAACAAATCTCGCCTCGTTGAATTCCGTCAAGAAATTCACGGATACCATTTTAAACCAACATAAGTAGGTACCTAAGATTTGCCTTTTTATTATAAGTATCAAGGTACCTCAACGATGTATTCTGAATCTACAAGTATAATTATTATGTACATTCCAGGCAACTAGACATTGTCATTTTAAATGCTGGTGTGTTTGGATTGCCATGGACACTCACAGTGGATGGTTTGGAAACGACCTTCCAAGTCAATTATCTGAGTCAGTTTTACTTGCTAATGAATATTGAGAAAATTCTTGCGCCAGATGCACGCGTTGTGATCATATCGTCAGAGTCTCACAGGTTTATCAATTAGTTTATTTTGGGAGAATTAAAATTTGATTGAATTAACTGTTAAATTTGATTGATTAATTGTTTAAAGCCTCCTAACAGTAGCATTCTTCCCTTTTTTTGGATTTTCGCAGACTGCTCTAAGACAGATGCTTCAGTTCTCAATGAAACCATTGGAATACTAAACTATTTGGAGATTACAATGCTGTGCTGTAATATAGAGATTAAATTACTTACGCAGTTTGAGCCTCACGCAGACTTGACAATAATAACAATAATAGACAATAGTATAATAATGACAGATTTACAGATAGTTTAACTAGGCAATAAAATGAATTAAAATTTTGATGTTATTTCCAGGAATTTAAAATGGTCTTTACAAAAGGTGTTGTCACCGACAATAGACCAGCTGTCGCTGCCTCCACACGAGTACACTTCCATAAAAGCGTATAATGTGTCGAAGCTTTGTGGGGTGCTGGCGATGCGCTACTTGGGCTACCGTTGGCTGAACACTGAGAAGTCTGTGTTCTGCGCGCACCCCGGCTCCTTCGTCAGGACAAGACTCAGTCGTAACTGGTGGATATATGAGGCCCTTTACACGGTCATGTTACCGTTTTCAAAATCAATCGTAAGTACTTATGAGGGGGGGTACCTATTAATTTATTATGGATGGTTATAAAATGAAATTACATATTGCACAAACTTTAGATGAGTGGTTAAGATGTTTGCCTTAACGCTCCTCCTCAGGTCTCTACTTTTCCTTGTGCATTTTTATTGAAACCCAATAAATTTTTTTTTTTTTTTTTGGATAGCTTGTTTGCAGTGAAAAGAACAACAGCTCGCTTTTGTGTCAGCATAAGTAAATTATTTTAATAGCGTTCCACATTGATTTAATTCATTATGTTTGAGTACCTTAGGGACCTTTTCTAGCAAAAGAGTAATCGCGTACGTAACCTAAATGTGGATTTCTGTCTACACAAAAAAAAAAAAATACTGCATATTTCTTTCCTAAAGAAAAGGGAACGTGTTCTAAATCTTCGCGCCATTTTTCAAAAATGGTAATTTTCTGTGCAGCAAGTAAATGAACTGTTTTCAGAGTCAGGCAGCGTGTACACCAATATATTGCGCGACGTCGCCCGAGCTGAAGGGGCTCTCTGCATTGTACTATAAGGACCGACGCTCCATACAAGAGAGCGAGCTCGGGTTCGACTCGCAATTGGCCTTCAGAATATACGACCTCACGTGCGAGATGATCCGCGAGCGAGTCGCCGTCGCGGACGAACAGGCGCAGCCCATTGAGGAAACTCCGCATTATGAGTCGACAACTCTCAAATCCAAAGACGACGTGCACTCTGATACCCTTATTTCCAACTACTAGTTGAGACACATACGCTATAAAGCTTTAATCATATTTTAAAATAGATTTTTGGACGACAAGTGTTTTAGAAAAGTTAGAAAGAATGCAAAGCTTCAAAATAGCAATTAAGGTCTATATAGATTTGGTTGTTACTGATAGCGTACATAGAAAATAATTATTGTGTAGTTGTCCTTTAAAAATAAATAAATAATTCAAACTTCAAATTAAATGCGTATTTTTATTTAACAATTACATTGTAAATAGAGGAAATAATAGTTCACTAAAGGAAATATGTATACGTTAAAAAGAGACGAAATAAAGTTTTTCCGTGCGACAGAATTGTGGTGTTTTGGATACTAAATTGCCAATTGCGATTAAACTATTGTGACATTCAGCTGATAGTTGAACCACTTTGTATTAGTAAATAATAATGAATTTTGGAGCAATTAAATGTGAAACGTGTACTACATATTGGTGCAACCTATGCCAGATCACATCTGAGGCTATATACATAACTTGTCAGAACAGAAAAAAAGTTGTGCCATGAAAAAATCTGGACTATTCCCATTTGTTCTACTTGGCTTGCAAAAATATCATAAATTATCTTTCCCTGTGAATATATATTTGTGATATGTATGTCGTAAACCTTATAAATTGATTATATTATGTAATTTTTTTGTCAAACTTTTTGCCTTCTTTCTTTCTTTCTCGTTTTCTGAATTTCCATCAATTAATTAATTTGAATTCGTATCACATATTACAGGAAAGTGGTCATTAACAAGTAGAATCGCACTGTAACCCCTTCTATCTCAATAGTCATCCTTCGTATAAGAATGACAAGCCACAATCCTGACACACAAGATTTTAGGCACTTTTAATAAGTAAATACGATATAATATATTGAAACATTAACCAATATCATTTTGAAATACGATTTGTAAACAACAAAAAGTTAACTGAATATTAAATATAAATGCATCACAATTCTTGTATTTAAACGTGAAACACAATAAATTACCTTCACTTCATAAATTACTTTTATAAAGTTAACAGACTTAATTTTATGTCTACACTTAGATTATTTAATACGAAAAATTATATCAAAATGCAAAAAGTTCTACATCTGTTGATTTGAAAAAACAGAATTAGATAAAAGTTCCTCATTTTTAATAATATTAGCCTGAAGTAGGTATTGTATGTTTATCATTCTCGTTTTGTATTTAAAAAATAATAATAACATTTTACGTATTGAATATTCCAAGTGTGGCTGTAAATTTTGTACAAAAAGTTATTTTTATCTTAATATCGTACGATATTTTAAATTGTAAAGAACTGAATAACTGAACTGAATAATAAGAAGTATGAAACTGGCAGTAGATTTTATGTTTGATATAATTTTGAAATAATTTATTTGACATTTGCCCTCTTGATATTGACTAAAATTTCTATCATTCATGTCGTGATTATATTCTCTTTGATTCATGTTAAATATAACTTTGACTTTCGGAATCTAATTTTGCATACTTCTTCGCGTACTTTTTTTTATTCTTACGCTTTTATTAAGCATTCATCAACACATTATTGTTTGGCACAAAAATAAAACTTTTGGTTGTTTATCATTCTTTCTTTGCACAAAAGTTGTGTAATTAAGATATAAATATTTATATAGGAAAGATAGAGCTTCATTCTCTTCGCGTCTCAACACTGACTGGTTTGAAAGTTATATAAAACTATAATATTCTGCAGTCAACAAGTGCATGAATTAATTCTCAAGAATGCATCTCTATACCATATTTTACGCAAATATATAAATTCCTAAAAGGGGACTAAAACATTTTTTTTTAAATAGAAATTCTGGACAAACAGAAAGGGGGCAAACGGCGAATAGATCCTTGGAGCTGCGAGTAATTATTTCATCTGTTTCATTTCGATACCTTAATTCGCAAACCAAATAACTCCTCTGAGATAAACTTTACAGGGGAGACTAAAAACGTTACAATTTTTTTTCGTATGATACGAGAAAAGAAAAAAGACAATTTTACATTGGAAATTATGGCTCGTATTAACCGATTGACCTTTTAAAAATTAAATTCTAATGGTCATTAAGTTGCTCCCGTATCAAAAAGTCATTTTCAACCAAAAGTGGAGTTATTCGTTTTGCGAATTAAGGTATCGATTTGTGATTTCATAATCACAAGATTGTTTTGAAATTGAGCTAGGATTGTTTTTAATAGCATTTTAAAGCGATTCAATCTTCCAATAAAACTGTTTATAGATTGAGCACTAACAGTTTCAATAGATTACAACAGATAATCTAGCTTTTTAGTAATGAAAATATAAGTATATTATGAAATCTCATTGCGAAGTAATTATCCTAAAATCGAAGATTACCTTTACGGTATTCTTTAGTTACACCATACGTTCTTAAAATTTATTATTTATTATTATTCAGACTGATTTATTTGCTGATTATCGATTGAACATCGACTTATATGTATTCTACTACTAGACTTTGTGATCGGAACAAAATTGTTTGTCAAAGAGTTTACGCTAAAGTTCGCGAATAAAAGTTCTAAGGCCCTTATCGGCATCGGCACGGCTGAGGAATTTAGGTTGCAAATAGTAATATACATTAACTTCATGGCAATAAAGTAGAAATTTCCAATATATTTGGTCGTAGTAACAAAAATACCGCTTCGGTACGCTATGGCTGCCGCGTCGGTAGCTTTGACTTGAGGATGCTTCGGCATTCTTCGGCACGCCGAGGCAACACTCGGGGATAGCTTGCCCCGAAGAGAACGCGAAGAGACGCGAGCTACAAATACAGACGCTTCGGCATGCTTAAGGACGCCTCGGTATACCTTAAGGTGAACGCAGACTTGGCCGCACCGCACACGCCGCAGTCGCAGTCATCGCTTTTGTTAATGGCCTCCAATGGCCTCGCATACCTGTCCGCGCCGCAGTCTCTCTCATCGCAGCACGCATCGCACTGGATTTATCGCCGGCCGCAGCATCCGATGCAGGCGGGCCGGCGTTGGTGACGTCATCATCTGTGGCTTGGGTAATTCGGCCGTTTTAGGTACTGCGGCGACTGCGGCGCGGGTAGGTGTGCGAGGTTGCATAGAACTTCATATAAAATAATTCGAATGCGGCGACTGTGGCGCGTGCGGTGCGGCCAAGTCTGCGTTCACCATAAGGAACGTTGCAGCATGCGAAGGCATAGTTTCCGACAGTGTGCGCTTGCATGTAGGGATGCCGAAGGATCCTTTTCCTTGCCGATGCCGATAATGAGCGCCGAGCCTAAAGCGCCATTACGCGTTCTTCGCTCGTTCGTAAATGAGTTACGGAAAATTAATCATAAATAAATGCGCAAATTCCACGTTCCGCTCAGCGAGTCTAGCATTATATTTAAAAGTGATTGCAATTTAATTATAAAATATTATTTCATTTAACTAACACGAAAATGCAACATTTTAGGTATTAAGATTGTTTTAGGTAAAAACAAATAGTCTATATATTTATTCGTATAATAGATTATTTGTAAAACGAAACTGTTATTATTAATAATAAAACAATATAATAATTAAATTTCGGCAAAACGCAGGTTGTTACACTGATTGTATTTCAACGATACTATATACTAACGAACTTCAGTGGATATAAGAACATATTTTTTGAGAAATTGATTATATTTGTAGTTTTAAATATTAAGTAAGTAGTCTATCTTCATTAATAAAATTAATCCTCATTTTTGGTCTTAAGAAATTAATCCTTAATGTAAATATTTTATCCAGATTTACATGCATTTGTCATAAATTTATATATATAAAAAAAAAAACTAATCGAAACAGACCTAACTATGATTACAACTTACAATTAAATACTAAATAAATCGTAAACTATTGTTTTACTTAATAAAACTAAAATTCATCAATTGGTAACATAGATAAAAGATTGGTTTCAGTTAGCGCTCCAAGTACCGAAAATGTTATATTTTGAAAATGTTCTATATTTTATATTATAGAACCTTCGTGCTAAACAAAATTAAAATGTAGTTTTTTTTTTGCAAATTTACGACAGCTTACTACAATTTATTATTTGTAGATGTCACAATTTTGTTCTATTTAATTTATGTTTCAAATATGAAGAAGATATTATGATATTGGAGTGTTAGCAGAAAAAAATCTTTTTGTCTATGACACATAATATATAATAGTTTGTCTAAACATTTTAATTTCGCATCGATTTCATAATTTTATAATTATTAATGTACATACAAAATACATCACAATAACATTTATTATTAAATAATATTTTACATAAATTTCACGATTATGTTATTATTCTACATACAAGTGATATTATTGCTATTTCTCTATAGGCAAAGGTAAAAAGTAACAGCAAAAGTCTGTTTCTTACCTTACAACAATTTAACTATGAACAATATTTTTTCTAACAATTGCAACGAACAAAAGAACATTATGATTAAAAAAAAATGTGGTCAGAGCATCACATTTCCCAAAAAAATATACACTTTACCCATGTAAACTCTAAGATATATACGCACATACAAACAAATATATAATAGTATCAATAACCACCAATAGATGAACAGAAAAATTATGGATATCTTCGACAATTATTAGTAAATACTTAAAAAGAGATTATTTTTGCTGTGTTTGAACAATGCATAATATACGTAAATAGATCTCACAAAGATAATAAGGCCAAAATCAGGGCGTACCGTATCAAATATATGCAGAGATACCGATGTGAGTGAAATTCGTAATCTCGCTGAAATTCTTAGGCCTTACGCTGAACTATAAACGTGAGTTTAGCGTTAGGCGGAAGAGTTTAAGAGTATTTCTTTAGGTATCTTCCATTTGAGCTTCGCCACGGTTAGGTAAAAGTGCCCCTCAACATTTGATACTGAAACCCTTCTAAAGGCAAACTATAAGTCACTGGGCAAAATGTAACCGGTTTGAGTATTCATTTTTGGGATATGAGATAAGCATCATAACATACAATACAATAGAAATAAAGCTTAAATTAGTCCCATATGTCGGGTATTGGAGCTCAATAGAGCAGAATGCGCTTTTCTACTTGCTTGCGACAAATGGGGCAGACTGTGATGCGATCGCCGCACATCTGACACATGCCGTGGCCGCAAAGGAAGATCATGTTCTTTAGCCGATCCAAGCAGATCGGGCACATGGTCTGAAAACAACCAAAAAAATTGTTTATGTTTTAAATTACATGTTTGCCTACCATAAACTTATATTATCTATTTATTTATTTTACAGAAAAATTCGCATAATAGTCAAATGAGTTTCTTATATTTGTCTACATACTTTTTCAGTCTTAAATTCAATATGTTTAGCCCCTTTTTTGCGTGGGAAAATCTGCGAACAAGATCCCCACCGACCATTGGGAGATCGGGGGTGTGTGTGTGGGATTTCTAATCACTAAAAACCCACGGTGTTTCTTCGCGCCGTCTATGGGCGGGGGTTTGGGGATATTAAGACACACTACCTTCTTCTTTCGCCAGACGAAGCCCGCACACTTGCGGGCTCCACCTCGATTAGGCGCGGAATGTGATCTCCGCGCCGTAAGCACACATAAGAGTCAAATAAACAAATTTTATCCTTCCGCTATACTGCACATGTAAGGTTATCGTACCTGCTCTTTGATATCCTGCAGCTGTTGCTGTAGCTTTTGCACGTCGGGCGCGGGCAGTGCGGGCGTTGCGGGCGTCGCGGGCGGTGCGGGCATCGCTGGGGGCGCGGGCGGCGGTTGTACGTTGGGGGGCGCTGAGCGTGTGCCGTTGTTCATGAGGTGAGGAGCCGCCTGTGCGGGAGCGGGCTGCCCCTTGTTCACTTGCACCTGTGCCAGGTTACTGCCGGACTCTTTCTCCACTGCAATATTATTAATTATAATAGGGCATCATTAAAGGACCTAGTTGTTCCTATATATACAAACCTTCCACGTTTATCCCTCTTTCAATTAGTGAAAACAAGTCCGATAATAGAGATCAAAAATAAGAAGATGGAGCCTCACCGTCGATGTTGTGCGAGTTGACGTTGGCGAGCGGCGTGCGGCACTGGACGCACTTGCGCATGAGCGGAGCGCAGGCGGCGCACGCGCACACGTCGCCGCACGGGCGGAACACCACCGTCGCCAGCGCCTCCGAGCACACCACGCACTCGCGCACGCGCTGTCGTGACGTCACGCCCACCCGGCACAACAGGCACTTCTTCACCTGAAACGCATCAAACACCACTTGGTCAATTGACGTGATAACTCTACGACTCTCCAGTCTACCGCATTGAGACTATGTTGTGATTTTAGATTTCTTGCCTTTGATTTTATAGATGAACATTTCAATGTGGATTTTGATTGCTAAATTAAAATTTTCTATACAAAATAGTTTCGATGTTTCACATCTGCCAAGCGTCCCGCGACGGCTCATTTTTTTATTAGTTAAGATCGACAGATAGGTTGACGACCCAATTGCTGGTGGTAAGAGTGTCTGTCAATTCAGACCAGAGTCAATTACCTTAACCACTCATCGAAAGGGCTCGTCAATTCTTTACTTTCATTATTATTATTTTTTTTAAATTTGCCATCAGGTTTTTAAATAGTCAAATAATAATAATAAATTTATATAAGAACTTTGAAGAGTAAATCTAAGAAGTAAACTGTAACACATTCAATCATTTCGTTAAATAATTTTATGTGTCAAAATTTAGTGGAAAGATTACATAATATTTATGCAAGTATTCTTTACCCTTGCGGCGCAAACATTGCAGCAGCAGATATGGCCGCAGGGGCGGAAGAGAGTGTCTCGTTTCGCGTCGGAGCACACGAGGCATTCGTCTGCAGTGGGATCGGGCGGGGCCTGTTCGGGGACAGATTCGGCTGCGGCCGCCGAAGAAGCCGAAGAAGCCGGAGCGGCCGTCGCAGCGGGCGGGTTCGCTGTCACCAAACTGGGCTCGCCCTCCAGAATTCCTTCTCCTCCAACACTAGCTCCTTCCTTACGACACGTCGTTAGCGTCTTGCACAGATTCGGGTCAGGGCACAAATCGAGTGGCGTTTGCCCTGAAATTGACACAAATAACTTTGAATACACTATTCTACTTATTGTGCATTGTGCAGCTATCTGAATTTCGAATAAAAAATAAATAAATAAAAAGTTACTCCAGTAAGCTTACAAGAATTTCAAAAGCACAATCTACTGTCCACCTCTGTTTGTTTCTACGTTATCTTTTTTTAAACTACCTAATGGATTTTGTTACGGTTTTCACCATTGGAAACAGCGATAAAGAGGCAATTTTGTCAAATTCTTGTTAATTTAATTTCACATATAAGTACGTATGTATTTGTACCTTTTTTATTTTTAACGGAAAGGTCAGCTCCGTGTGCAGCTAGAAAACAGGCGATGGAGGCTGAGGACTTCTTGTCGTGTGCGTGTGCAAGGCCCGACAGTAACGAAGCGTCTCGTGCATCTTGCAACCGGCGCAATTGTTGCAATGTGTGGTGTCGTAACGCTTCATGAAGTGGTGTGTCACCATCCTGAAACACAAAGGTTATAAGGTAAGTGGGATATTAATAATTGTTTAATTATATTTTAAAAGTCTTCATGGTTATTTTAGGTGTAGGACGTGCACTGCTGGACATAGATAGGCCTCCACTTAATTTTCCAATACGCGACCTCAGCGGATCAATAAGTTGAAGTGGCAGTGAGCAAGACGCGAAGTACCTGCGGTAGGTTGTGCTGCAGAGAAGAGGTTATTGGGTGCTTCAGGTATGAAACTCCTCGCTCACTGTCCCTGCGAGAGGTGTGTATGGGCGGTTTATGTCGCTTCGCCCGGAGTCATCACAATAACGGGAATGAGGGGAGGCGAGGCAAACTCAGCGCCTAATGGAGATGGAGCCCGCAATGTACGGGTCTCGTCTGGCAGGGGGAGAGGGTTGCGTTTCTTAACGATCCCTGACCCCCGCCCATAGACGGAATCACGTGGGTTTTTAGTGGGTAGAAGTAAGTCCCACATACCCCACCGCTCACCCCATCGTCGGACGGAACGACAAACGCGGCGTGGGACGTCCAAGGTGAACCGACTACGAGATAAGGCCGCGGGTCGACGGTGTAGGTGTCTTACCTTGTCGCAAATATTGAGATCAGCGCCGTGCGCAACGAGTAGCCTGACGATTTGTGTATGCTGTCGTTCGACTGCAAGATGCAATGCGGTTTGTAGGTTCGCGTTTTGTAAATCAGGCCGCGCACCCCCGCGGACCAACAGTTCAGCTACTTCCGCGTGATTGTTGAGTGCTGCCAGGTGAAGGGCAGTGTACCCATCGTCTTTTGCATCGTCCACGATCCACGGTCGTGGCAACTTCCCCAACATTATTTTCATAGCGCTGAAACAAACGATAAAATAAATATTAATAACATTCATTAGACAAACAAAATATGCTGACTGCTTAAATGGATTGTAGGCATCGAAATAATATATCTTTGATTGTAGGTGGCTAACGTTGCCTAGAACCACAAGGAGCAAAAGCTCTAAAAATTTAACTAGGACTAATATATATTATCAGAACTATGCCATCGAAGGAGCTGGCATAATTATTATAAATTGTTGTAGTAAACACAGTCATTATGTTTATATAAAAAAATAAATAAAAATGTGATCACAATGTCACGTTGTTTTTACGCCCCCGCGTAGTTCGAGATGCTTTCATTTAAACTACAATGTCACCCACAGGCTTCGAGAATAAAAAAAACCGAGATCATAAACTCCCCCGGTAAGATTTATTATTAACTTGTCCTGTTTTTATCACAATAACTGTAAGTCAATTTAAATATATTTTTTAAGTTATTTTATTTCATAGATTTACCTCAACGCCAAACGAACGGTTAAAACGTTGTCTCTTGGCGTCTTATATTGAAAAATTAATTTCTGATTGAATGATCCTTTCGTTATTTTAAACAATATTAGGATTTAATTTCGTTAGGCATGAACTTTTAGGCAAACATATCCAGAAATCAATTATTTCTATTAGCTTATTAGACACAAACTTTCTTACCATTGATTTCACTGTTATGATCATTTATTGTGAAATGATGACTGATTGAAATATTTATTGATCAAAAATATCTGGTGTATTATTAAATACTATTTGGACTCAGGCTGTCTATCGACCTTAAAAAAATGAATACAATTCTGCCAAAATATTTTCAATCTTCGAAAAATATTTGAAAGGCACGCCATAGACATCAATTTCTATACAATTCGTCTTTGTCTCATCTCTGTCTATGGTTGCGAAATTTGTTCCATCTTCATGAAATTATATCTTGAGATCTTATCAATCATCAATACTAATAACAAATCTGTAAGTGAAGGTATTGTATGTAATATGTTCCTCCGTAATTCTTAAACTAACTGATTTTCATGAAACTTGGTAGATAAACATAGGTAGTTACATAGGTAACATAGGCTACTTTTTTCTTTTTCAACGCGGACGAAGTCGCGGGCGCCAGCTAGTAATTTATAGAGATACTAGAACGAAGTAGCTTGCGAACAGCTAGTAATAGATATTGTAGATCTACTTTCAGTAAAGGATATAGGACATAAGTTTCAAATACGTTTTCGAATGATTTATAGGCGTGAATGTGCCATTGGCATAAATTTATAACTCAAAATCAGACTCGAATCGTTTGGGCGCGAGCACTGTGACGGGTGGGCTCGAGGTAGGTGAACTTTGAACAGAAATAGCTTTGAGATTGCTTGAGGTGTTTTGCTTTCCCATAAATAACTACTAGTAGGATTTCTGTTAATTTAGATACAATACAAGCTTTTGCATGCGATTTCAATAAGTGCTTTGCTGATTCGATTCGAGATATTTTCCATCAAATTTCATCAAACACAATTCAGTCGTACATATATATATAACAGAAAGTTTCCAGTAATCTAAAATTATTCGTGACTAGCTGGTGCCCGCGACTTATGAAAGGTACCCTATGTTCTTCTGGTGTCCCAGACAACGTGTATTGCAAAATTTCATGGTGATCGGTTCAGTAGTTTTTGCATGAAAGCGTAATAAACAAACAAACTCACATTCACATTTATAATATTAGTAAGGACTTTTATGGGATAAAAAGTTGCCTGTTACGCAGGCATTCTTCTTATAAAGAAAAATACAACAATCCACTTGAAGGGTGGCTATCTCCGTGCATAACTACATTAATACATCATAATACAAGCAACATAACTTCGTAAAAGTAAAACAACTTTAATACAGTCGCGACGTAGCTCTATTGTTTGAATCTTATGATTTACGATCTAATAATACGATCGAGTAAACAAAATAATTATATTTAGTTTATGTTATTAAACTTGGTTGTTAGTTAAAAACCTAATATCTTAGAGATATGACAATATGAAGATTATTTAAATAAATGCAGACAAAAACCTAATTTATATCCAGCCTTTTTTTTTCTCTTTTTAACGTTGGAAAATCCTCTTGGATACCCGGCAGTGAAGGGGACACTGCGGGGTTATGCCGGATTCGTACCGGCTAAAACCCAACGACTTTCTATCTATCGCGGCCGTTGATGGGCGGCGTCGTGGGGACGTTATTACACGACTTCGGTGCCCCGCCACGGCTATCCAACGCGGAGAGCCTGTGCTTCCTGTCAGAACCTCGGCTTACCCGAAAGTGGAGGTACGCCGGCCTACTCCGGGGACCCTACGATGGGCGGCAGTCTCCCCCAAGACTACCGCCCAGGTCCCAGTCAGGTGGAAGGCGGCGGATATAGGCCACCCGCCTGCGCCCGAGCCTTCTCCGGCGGATTGGCTGGGAGAGGGGATCCTCTCCCGCTGCCTTTCCGCCGCTTCCTTGCGCGACATAACGTGCTCACAGTACGTGAGCATCACGCAAGGCCAATCATTGATTTCACGACGGCCGGCAGCGAGAGATCGGCGCCCACAACGAGAGACAGCACCAGGTGGAACGTGAGGGCCCCGCGCCGTTTCGCCAGCCAATCCTCTAGGGAGGGGCGAACGGAATTTATATCCAGCCTGCATCGTGCATGGCTACGTTGCTTCAATAGTTTAAAAAAAAAACATTGTCCTGATCTAAATATTTTACGAAAAACGTGTCACTTACATATTATTATAATATGTTAATGAAATGCTGGGAACTTTAAAATATGCTAACCATTTTTTTTTGGGCCACGTAATGTCTTCGAATCTTATTTTGACCACGGCTGAATGACATTTAGCCACCCGCTCCCGTCTTTGCACGGGTGCAGTTTTTTTTGCAAATTATATATAACTAAAAAACCTTCCTCGTATAACGGCTCTTTCTACTGGTGAAAACAGCATGAAAATTCATTTAGTAGTTTTTGAAATTATCGCGAACATACAAACAGATATAAAGACAAACAGACAGATGCGGCGGGTGACATTTTCTATAATACATATGTTTGTAAATATACAAATGTATTTTTACATAGATAATAGATACATAACCATAAATTGGTATAGAGGGGACAAATTTTATGTAACGTTTAAGATATAAAACGGATACTGTAGCAACAATAAACGAAAGTGACACATTTTAATATGCTGCGTTACGTACAAAGAGTAAAAACGAACGAACTAATTAAATAAGGTCAAACGACGTCGGGCATCAACGGCACGCTATGTCCTATCGTATCGTACATGACGATGCCATATCGGCAGCAGTTCGTATCGGCGCGCGCGCCGCACGCCGCGCTTTCCTCCCGTGCATCCTTTCCTTGTACGCGCCGACTGCAGTGCAACAAAATATTCATCACTAGCATCGATCCCTATCAGTTCGATGCACACTTACATTTTAATTTTGTGTAAAATTTTAAACAAAAGTGTACGGAAATCGTCAAAAGTTATGGATAGGCATGATTGGATATGCAATTATATGATATGGACCTCGACGCAGTGAGTTCACGAGTTTTATGTTAATTTTGGTTGTTGAACAAAATAAATATAAAGCACTTAGTTTTCATTTGCGTTGATATTTATCATGCAAAGGTGATTTAAAGGTAAATGCCAATGAACATTAAAAGTCTGTCCTTTACTATTTTATTAACTTACTATACATTATTATTACATCGAAGATGACATCACGACGACAGCGGTATTAATTAGAATATACTGAACAAATTGTAGCAAAACATTTTGACTAAGTAAAATGTTTTTGAAACTTAAATAAAAAGTAAAAATAAAAAAAAAACAAATATCGATTTGAGTTTGTTTTTTGTTCAAGATATTTCCTACGTGGGTTATATATACATAAATACAAGGAAAACACGTCTACTGATAATATGGTTTTAATTTAAATGTACGTAAATATATTTAAATATATATTTGTATAAATTACCCTGAATTAAACTCGCTTTGGTACATTATAATTTTGTGAACGCATTCAGTTCCGATAAAAACATTTTCTTCAAAATTTAACTCAAAAATTGGTTGATAAATTTTAAACTCCTTAGAAATGTCTTTTTTTATTTTCGATGGATATATTCTTAACAGCTTCAGTATTCAGTACACAACCCCAGAGGAAGGTAGTTGTAATATAGGTACATATTGAATACACAGAAAATGTGCACATAGCTTGGAAACCATTATCTGGGTCGCGTAACAATCTACCCCCATCAGACGTGCCGAATCCTGTAGCTGGTATTGGACCACTAGCACCGTCATAAAGCTTTACTAAAACGTTTATAGAATACGGCAATGTGCAGAGAGACCGATGGCCAAGCGAAGATCGAGGCGAATGTACTTGTATCCACCCATATCGCACATTATGCGGTATTGACAAGCTCTATGTATGAGCGTCGCTCGCCGTCGCGCCCGCACTAGCACTAGACATTATAATTGTAAAGTGGACCTCTCGTTTACAGAACAGTTATATGTATACGAATTCTACATACCATAATACACTTACCTACCAGTATTATAGGTATTTCTATATTATACTAGCTGTTGCACGCGACTTCGTCTGCTTATCGTTATCAACTTAAGATAAGAATTAAATGTGTAGGTAACTAATATACTTTTATATCCATCACAACATAACTTCTAAGCGAAAGTTCCCATTTGGATGAATATGAAACCTTGAATATGAAACTATTTAATTTGATAAGGATTAATAACATGATAAGAATGTCATCTTTCGATTTTACCCGTGTTTTGATTGACTTAATTTGAACAAAAAACGGTTATTGTGACTTAGCTGGTAATAGTTACGACATAATAAAATTGCCTCACTAACTTTTTGTGGGTTGCCTACTACTTATGAACACGTAGTATCAAAAATTTTTAGTGAAAGAACTTTTAAAATCGGTTGAATAGTTTTTGAGTTTATCCATTAGAACAAATACACAAAAGAACAAATCTTTCCTCTATATAACATTACTAAATAAATTATTATTAGTGTAGATGTAGGCCCCTTCTGGAGACGATCGTGTTAGGTATTAATTTTAAATGTAGCCAAGAGAAGCTTTGTAAAGAACGTCCGAATGTCAAAGACAAACTATTCCTCTTTTTCAATAAAAGGTTTACAGATAGTTCTTGCACTACATAGATAAGCATAGCTCGATACAGTTTCCTGAATCTATACAGACGACATTTAAAAAATATAGGGTAAAAAATTCCACTTCAGCGAGAAACTTTTTAATTTCAAATACATTTTTAACAATAATTCATTATCATACCTATAGCTAAACTTTCTTTCATTGTTAACTTTATTTAAGTCTTAAAAAAAATTCTATGACTGAACTAAAAGAAACCAAACACGTACACTATTTCTATGTGTTTTTTATAGTCATCTGAAATAATATCTAACTGATTCGTCATTGCCCAGTGTAAGCGAGATGACGTGGAGCAGTTTGGAGTTTGGGCAATTGGGTCGCTGCTGTGATGTTGGGGTTATAAATATGAAAAGAAAGCATTTTTAAAATAGATTCGCATTGAAAGGGGCTATATAAACTTTTTTCCACTTTACCAGAGGTAGGTATATTAATATTTATTAATTCCAGCGCAGCGTGAATCTAATTAGTCAATTTCCGGCGAAAATTGGCACGTGTGGCTTTTAAGAACCACGTTATTTACCTAAAGCAAAGTAAATAAATAAAGATATTTAGAAAAAAAAAATCGATATTTACTTTATAAAAAAGTAAATATCCATATACTTTATGTAGTGAATGAACCCCAGTGAATTAGTTTTGTAAAGTAAATGATTTTTTATTTACATTGTCTACTATGAATTATGAACTCCTAATTTTAACAAAAGAAACTGCTAAAAGTTTTATACTTTTGCGAAAAAAAATCAGAAACTTGTGGAAAATTTATAGATTTTTAAATTTCTGGCGGAGTCTTTTTACGGTGAAAAGAGATACTTTAGACAAACATATAATTATCTTATACTAGCTGCTGCCCGCGACTTCGGCCGCGTAACTTTGTAAATTATACCTGTACTAAAACCTTCCTCGAGAACTACTCTATGCATTGGTGAAAACAACACGAAAATAGGTGCAGTAGTTTTTGAGTTTACCGCGAACTGACAGACAGACAGACAGACAGACAGACGCGGCGGAGGACTTTGTTTTATAATATGTAAGGATTTCAGTTACTATAAGTTAACAAAAAAAAAAAATCAGCAAAAACAACTAATTTAACATCAAAAATCAAAAAGCTGATTGAATAAAAAAATAATTGTAAAAAAAATAATCAAAAAGTACATAATAAGATAAGTTATAAAAATACTAGCGTCCGCCCCCGGCTTCGCAAGGATTTTCTGCAAATTATACACAGAAACCATAGAGTTACAAACTGTTACTACTGAAACATATTAGTCTCAGCAGAGTAAACAGAGCAATGAAATATCTGAATATGAGTTAGTGTAAGGATCATATTAGTTAGTACAACGGTGAGCTGACTCCCCGAGGATCCCGAATAGTAAGTTATGGAAATGTGCGATTGGGGCAGCAGCGGGCACTAGTGGCCAATAACAATGTCGCATTAATATTCAACAGACGCTCTTTGGCCGTTCGATTCCTTTATGAACAGCATCGCCGCAATACTTTATCTATGCCGCATCTCAGACGTTGCTATACTTGGACATGATAGACATGATTCATTTTAAACTTTTTTTACTAAAACAGATACATCTAAAATTACAAAAAATTTATATATGTTCTACAACATAATTATACAAATTTTCATAACATATTACAAATAAGTTGTGCCCGCAACTTCGTACGAGCGGTTTTCGTACACCTGGTACTTCGGTATAAGTAACATTTATGTTTGGAAATCGATTGGAATAAAACACACACTAAATGTTACGGGAAGCTTGCTATAATATATCAGTGAAAACCGCATTCAAATCGGTTAAGCCATTTCTGAGATTAGCGTGACAAACGCATAGACAAACAGTCAAAAATTCAAAAATTAAAATCAACCTATTTACTATCAACCTATTACTAAATATTTACTGTCGCTTTTTTTTCATAAAAAATATTTACTGGACAGAAATGGCTCGTTTCCGATTTTGTTATTTGTATAGAGTCTACACTCACTCCTAAACATGTATTTTTTTTGTCTTTTCCTATTTTTTGTCGCATAAATAACGCCCGTATGCATTTGATTGCGCATCTGAATTAGGGATGAAAAAACTTTTACATAAATTACTAATAGAAATGCTAATTTTGCGTAACACATGCCAACTGTGAACATTTTTTCACATTTTATTCCATCCTTACTTTTTTATGTAGCTATCACAGCGTTTTAAGTAAATTGTACATTGAATTTCACGGCACGAATCAAATGCATTTTTCTCTCTTACTATATTGAAACATTGTAGTATGAAAACGCTAACAAAACCACGCTTCTTAAAGCAGACAAAAGATGAGTTGGCTACTGTCCCACTTGTTTGTCTACAAAGTTTGCCAAAATTCTTTTATTGACTGAGCGAATGTAGGAGCTTTACGGGCGGCCACTGTGGGAATCCTCTGCCACAATACACTACCAACATAGATAGGTTGTGTATGTACATAACAACTTGCGACATATCTGGACACAATATCCACGTCTGTCCGGGACAAAGATAATAAAATGGTTACAGTACTTACTTATATTTTATACAGATACAATTTATGTAATAATACTTTGGATAACCAAAATCTTAAGTATGTAGAAAATATTCTTAAAATATTCATTTGGTTTACGCAGTATGCTTAATAATATAGTATAATAGTTATATGTAATTTGTTTATTTTAATTTTAACATACTACTTCGATTTGACAATGTTTGAAAAATATCTGCGCAAATGCAAGTGCATATCGTACAGATCGGACATGCTTCGTAAAGTTTAAAAGCAAGCCTTCCTCGACGAACAGCTTTGTATTTTATGTAGTTTTAATTCCAAGTGTATATTGTGATATTATATTCTATACATACATTGTATCATTTGATAATATGTAATCGTTAACTCCTCTTAAACCACGCAACGGATTTTGATGCAGTTTTTCCACTTCATCCATACTGAAGGTTTATATTATAATAAAACCGAATGAAGTTTTTATGTCTGTAGAAAAAAAAAAACAATATTTTGCAATCAAGTCGCGAAAAATAAATTTACTTGGCTTACGTAGGCTAAACTTTAAGACATAGATAAAAATGATGTACAGAATTGTAGTTCAACGGTTGACTCACAATAACCATTTCTTTCGTTAAAACTTTAATCTCTAGATAAACATATTATAAATTCGTCATGTTTGTTTCTCCGCTAACTACTTCTAAACCACCCAACAGATTTTAATTCGGTTTTCACTTATGAAAAGAGGAATAAACGAGGAATGTTTGTGAATATAAAAAAAATCGCACTCCAGGAGAAACCGAGAGCGGACTGCTTGTTAAAGAATAAGTAGCAAATAATTTTAAAATGTAATTGAGAAAGTTATAAAGGATAGTAAAGTAAGGCGTACGCGCAAACCATTCAAATGCTTAATTGGCAAGTGTAATGTAGAGATTGATGTTGTTTCAGAGGCGAGGGTCAACGAACGGCGAGGATTGCCAGATCTTATGATCGGAACTATGTATAGGCTGACTACCCTGCGGGAGGTGACAGTGGTGGATGGTGTTCAACTAATAATAGTCTCCCCTCCAGCGGTCGGGCATCGGAGCGCACATGTGGCGCCCGTCCGCGTAGCGCTCTCTGCTTGCTTGTGCGTTTATTTTCGAAGCGGTCGTCACGCGGCGCGGTTCGCGCTATTCCTTACATAAGAGCCTTCGGCGAGACTCTACACTCCTCAACTTTACGTGCATCTCGTCGTTTTGTGGCATGCTGCAGGTCGGTGCACGTTCGGGAAACCGATCCGGCGAACGCCCGTCGTCGGATCTATTTCGGGAAAATACAAATTTGGAATGGATGGTACTCGCGAGCCGTGAGCGAACTCCGCTGCTTGATTCCATTTTTAGTGCTGGTCTGCGCGTGCGCACCGATCGCCCGCCAGTGCTCACCGAGCTGCGACCACGCCGTGTCGCCATCCCCGCGACGACGGTGTGGGGGGCTGTCGCGTTCCATCATTGAGGAGGTCGCGTCATCTCCGAGCCAGCTCCTCTACGTAACCTTCGCGACGCGCTCTGAACGTATGGCAGCTTGGATACAGAAGAAAGAAGATACACGAAAGTCTTGCGCGAGTTCCGTGCTTCCTTACTTCCCATAGTGCTTATATCGTATGGAATGTAAAGAAGTATGGAGCTGCGCGGGCGTGCCCGCCGGTCCGGAAATCGCATCAACGCCGCTCACATGTGTGACAAATGCTATTTTTTAACGTTTGTGTAAATGTTCTCAAAGTGTACACATTTATTTTATAATCGTGTGATTATAGTTGGTGGCATATACGGGATGATCGATGGCTTTTAGATTCAATTTGCACTAAAGTAATAGTGAAAAGTGTTACATATACATTTAATAAGCTAAAAGCGAATTAGTAAATTATTTTCAATTAAAAACGATTAGTTTTAAAACTTCTTAATTTTCAAAATGATATTTTTATTTTATTTCTTGCAAATTTTTAAATTTATGTTTAAATTTTTCACTATTTTATATACCTGCTTTTTTGTATAAATATTTAATTACTTACTTGAACTACTTTTCAATTACATAATTTAATTTTAAATTTCATTTTTGTAATGAGCTGTCAAATCGAAATAGGTATTATTAAACAGTATAGGATATAGGATGTATATTTTGTGCGTTGGGATGATGCTGAACATAACATCTGGTGTAGGTAACAGTTCTGTCTGACTAACGCAACATAAATAAACGCAAGACTAACGTTCGCGGTCGCACCGAACCCGAAACTTGCTCCGCACCACACATTTTATATTTAGATCTGTACCCGGCTAAGAGACAAACAACTATACACACTGACTACTTTCCTATTTATAAGAATTCATTAGTTTATTACCAACTAATACAATGTGAAAGCGATTGCAACAATCAATAGAAATTTATCTAAGATTTTTTTTCTCTACTTTAGCTCCTCAAACAATTAAATCTTAGAGAAAGTCTCAAGTGTCTCAGAAGCCCTTATATTTTTAAGACGATTTAGAGTATTCTGTCTCTTGAGGGTATCTTTTTTTAAATGAAAACATCTAATAAATTTTCTATTTAACACAGATCTTTTGTGTAGATATAAGAAATTAAAAAAATATTAGAAAAAAATGTGTCATGGGCGAAGGGTTCATGTTGGCAGACAAAAAAGGGGAAAGAAGCAAAAAACTTTAGCGGTGCGCCTGGGCCACATCTGGAGTAACACTGCATCCATTATGCGAGCGATGCGAGCAGAGGAGCGGGCGGTAAGTTAGCGGTCGCGGTTGAATGGGCCGCCGGCGTCTCGCGCGGGCACCCGACTATCGTCTCCCGGTCTCCTATGCTATATCTCGGGCTACCATTTTCTACTTCGTCACCGTGCTCGTGCCGTGACCGACACAATGTCCCCTTTAAAACATTGCAGGGAGTGCTCGCTTATGTCGTCAACGCAATTACATTGTTTCATATTAACAATAGCCATCAATAAAGCACTAACGCTTTTATAATATTACTAGCGACCCGCCCTCGGCTACACATAGAATTGGAACTTTCAAAAACCTTTTTATTAGCGTTATAAAATAAACTATTGTTCCGAGTTTAAGCTTTCTAGACTTAGTGGTTTTGAGTATTGCTTAGATACTCAGTCAGGACAAATAAGTAATTTTATTATAGGAATAAATGGCAAACACTGTTTCGCCCGGGTTTATTTTTCTAAAATATTTTCTTAGCTGATGCGTACGTTATAATTGAGGACATCGATTTTATAAGTATTTTAAAACAATAAATACCTCTCATGTTACTATATAAGATTACCAAAGTTTATCAGAGGTTCTCACAGATATTTCACATGCACTCTGATTTTTTTTATATGTATAAGGTTAAATGGCTACTTACATAAAGAATCACAAAAGAATTAAAACACAAATGAATGGCCTAATTGTGGACTGTTTTTATATTCAACATTTTATTAATTACTTAACTGTCGAAACAGTCTAATTACCAATAGCACAAAGCAAGTCTTTACTTAACAAAATGTTATAAAAAATCTCAATACCATTCGAAATAGGTACAAATAATATGGGCCAAAGTATACAAATAATAAGAAGAAAGAACATTAACTCGGTCCCTATTCATTGTTTCAAAAAGCGAGGGGCACTGTCCATACAGTCGGGATGTGTAAGTGGAGCAAATGGTGCGCGCACGCATTTTGATCAGCAACGCATACATACAAAAACATTGCGCGCATATGTGTGTACTTATTACTTATACAGTTGTGTACTTATGTTGTCACTACATATTATATTATATCGTTTGATCGATCAATGTTATATTTAAATGTTTTTTACGTAGATATTTTGATGTCTAAATGAAAAGTAGGTACATATTAATAATTAAGTTATAAACGCTCAGAGAATAAATGTACACGTGTAGAATGTTTACAGTTGGACTTAATTGGATTGTCACTGGAGCTAGAGCTGGAATTCACATGGAGATGACATGATGAAGTAAAGAAAAGTAGGCTAAATGAACATTTTGTTAAAACTTTATTGTAAAAAATAACGAGTATCTAGTTAAATTTTAAGTGCTTGAATAAATGAACTGTATAGTAACAGTTGAATCATGTATTGATAGAAAATTTTCTAAGGCACTCTCAGGCGAGACGGAATATAGTTATACAATGTTTTTACCTATTTAATATCTATTAGACCACGCTCTATCAGTGCCCTTCATAAACAATGTGATTATGTTTACGTCACTTATGCACTGAATCCAAGACTACTTGTATTTTAAAAGCCGTAACGCCGAAGTACAATCGTAGCAAATTATAAATCAATAAAATTAAACCTACAGAAATTTCCAGATAGGGAAGTAAACGAGGGAGCGAGATCTTAATCTTAACGGAATTCGTCCGTAATTTTTCGGAAAGTCCGCTCGGATATATTTATATACCTTTAGATGAACAATACACAGATGAATATCATTCATCTAAGGATATAGGTACATATAAGAATATTCCTCATGCTCAATCTATGATAATATATAATTATATCCATATTATCTATGCTCTCGTCATGGCACAGGGCATAAAATTAAATTGCATAAGTATTGACTCCAGTTCATTCTTGGGTTAATCTCTATTTTTGTGAACGACTTTCACATCCTAAAAATATACTTTGAGAAGTGTAGTCCGAATAGATTTCATAGTGAGCAAGTAAGAAATGAGCACGAACGAAAATATATAAACTTGGTTACATAGTGACAAAAATGCACACACTATTCTCAACTGGACCTGCGCTTTGTAATGATCGTGTACGCTTTTTAGAGCCGAACAATGGAGTTTTCTATGAGAAAGGGATCTCGAACTACCAGTTTGTTAAGATAGCTTCTCTTAAAAACAATTTATTCATGCATCCATGCAACGAGTACATATTGCAAACAAAAGAATTTAAACTAGGCAGGGGGATAATGAATACTAGACCGGCTATTTGATTTCTTTAATAGTATTCTACCGTACTCGGTGTAACTTGATTCGGTGAGTTTTGAATGTATACGGTTGAATGACCAATTTTTGTCCGAAAATAGTGGGGAACAGCGAAAACACGAGCTATAAAAACGCATCGGAGATTCTATTATACGAATTTGTTACCTCGGTTTCTGATTTGATATGTAATAGATGTTTGCATGTTTTTTTTATTTATATAATGTTAAATAAAAGTATTTGAATAAAATATACATTAACATATTGGTGATTTCGTTTCAACTTTTTTTATGTGAAAATGTGACGAGCTGGCAGACAGATACCTTCACCCATGTAAGCCCAGGACTTGGTAGCAGCAAAAAAGATGTAGTGGGGGAAGTTATGTTTGTTTGATCATCGATGAAATACTCCTTAATATAGGTTAACAATCATTATATTCAGATATTTTGCAAATAAAGGGCGACGATACTCAACTAGTATAAGAATATTTGGCTATGACCCAAGAACTAAGCATGTATTCTAAATTTCTGACGTAGGTAATATCTTTCTAATTTATTAACAGTGACAGAGTTCAAATTTCCATTTTATTTAAAAACTAATTAACTACGTATTCATTCTAAATGTCATTCAAAAGTGCAGAAAAACATTGAATATAAGAAAATGTAGCCTATCCCGTGTCCTGTACTTCTAAATGTTTATCTAACCAAGTTTCACGGAAATCAGTTAATTCGTTTAAGTTATGGAGGAACATATATACTTATAATACCTACACTTACAGATTTATTATTAGTATTGATGATTGATTGATGATAAAGTGTATTATGATAACACCATTAGACAAAAGTAAGTTTGCGGCACATTTCGTAACTATTTGCATCGAATTTAATATACTAATTCAGCGATGGACAACTAGATGGCGCTGTAAGGACTATGCAATATTTACAAAGATGTATCACCATCAAAATCACGCGACGAAATTATATTTTAATTTTTTGTAACATATCTATTGTATTGTCATCTATTATATGTAGAGCAATGTAACTTAAATACTTTTGTACAAGACACAATTGTTATACAAACAAATGTGTCTTGTACAAAAGTATTTAAATAAAAGGAGGTAAGCATTTTATTGTTGTTATTACAAGTAATGTTAACAAAGATTAGTAGAATGAACTGAATTTTATTGAGCGAGTCTTAAATGAGTAATTAGCGGCATGTGTGACTCAGGCTGCGGCCCTCGGAGCGCCATCAGTAATGCGCGCCGCCTGCCCGAGACTGCTCAACCGCCCGACGGATAATAAACCGACACCCGAAATTATCTTTTCAAACAATTAGCCCAGACTTATGGTCCAATGTAATGTTTAGCGCAGAAATTGAAAAACAATTGCTTGCTCATACTTACTGTATTAATTGTGAATATTAAAAATTGCCTTAGTTAAAAAGTTGCGAGTTGGTCATTTTATTTCTTAATTTTCAATTATTTTACTATTATTACGATGGACTCGAAAAATCACTATATGTAACAGATTATATCCCCAAATACATAATAAAACGAAGTCGCTATCCGTGAAATTTAAATAGGTATGTTAATTTTTTTATACATAATATACTCGTACCTACTCGTAGATTGCTTTGTGTATTCTTATTTACCTACCTGTCATTTATTTTCGTGATTGTTTACATTATAACTTAAGTAAAGAAAGATATCATAAAAACCCACATTAGTTTGATTGAAATGTTGTCATACTTGAATAAAATCAGATTGAACCTAGTAAGATTCCGCCGATATCCCTTCGGCTATAAGAAATTAGTTAAATTGCAACGGAGACAATGTTCTGAAGGAATTCGGCGTTAGAAATAACGTGGAAAGCGGCCGACGCGATTCCTCATTTCATTCACGTTCTCGCGCGATGAAACTTTTTCTCTGCAATTTTTGCGTGGAGGCCCCCGCCCTCCGGTGATCAGGTGGGGCGCTTAGCGAGTCGTAGCACGTAGCGCCTCCGAGCCAGCGCGCGCCGCCCTGCGCCCGCCCGGTGAATACAAACTTCATTAGCCGTTTAATAATTAGCCCGTTAAACGCCCCTCACCTCAGACCACCACTCACACTAAGCTAATACTAATAACACGCTCTTATCATTATTTCACTACTATTATTGTTAACTTTAGTCATTGGCTTCAGGCTGATATGGAGATATAGGTTGAATCCAAAATCCAGTTCGAATAATCTAAAATCTGCAAAACAATTCAAAATATCAAAATTTTTATATTTTGATTCGTTCGTGCGGGACCCGTTCTGAGGTTTTGCGGTGAACCCAGGGCTTAGCAAATTAGTATGTAGTAAATTCTTTTATAGCGAGTAGCTAGCATGCTAGGAGCCTTTCCAAAGAGACCTAAGCGAGATTTAGAACTCCTTTATGATAAATTTAACAGCACCTATGGCGATGCTTGTGTATAATAGGCGACGGTAGCCACTCACAATCAAGTCAACCGTCAGCCTGCTTGCCGATCTTTACATAAAAAAGGGTCTAAGATGGACCTAAAATGTCGCCCCCGTGCAACATATTTTATAAAAACTTTAAGATTTGTAAAACAAGATATAGTAATAAAATATTTTGACTCGATTGTGATTTTTTAATGAACTATATTTTGTTTTTATTTTACAATATTTATAAAAATTCTTTGAACAAAAATATTGTATAAATGAAGCTCGAAAGTAAGCGGGCTTACACACATTTAATAAATCTATCAAGAACTTTCCACATAAATATATGTCTGTTATTAGTCATATCATCCTCTTATTTTGAAAAATAAATTTCATAAAATGAAACTTTAGCACTATGGTACAGCATAACGTGGGTGTTGTAGGTTGACGACCTAAAACTTCGGTAAACTAGAGTGGGCTGTATGGGAGGAATTCGTAAAACGGCTACACAATAAAATAGTATAAATTTTAACGACTAAGCAAGCTTACCTATCTATCTACCCACACTAGGTGCTCCAAATCGTTAGAATATCAATTTGTTTTTTCTATCAATAAACAGGGTTTGCAATTTGCAATGAAAATGGATTGAAAGGGTAGAAGCGGGCGACGGGCATGGCAGGCGTCGCGATGAGTATTTCGACGTAATTAAAACAAACAGGAGGACGCTCGCCACTCCTCTCTAATTGTGTTCATGTGGAAAATAATCACGGTAACTGTCACAGAGGACAATCGCGTTCGTAACTACGTATAGTGTGACAATATTACATAGAGCCTTGTTATCTAGGCGCGGTAAATGTGTATGGGGATCACCATTAAACGCATTCATATGTCACCATAGAGTCACTACATTAGTTAACGGAGTTATTGCAATACCTGCATTAATGCAACGGGAGGTTACAGGGGTTCTCTCTTTATAACCTCAAACGAATGTAAGAGTGGATTATAAACAACATAACGGAGTTGTCGGTGCATACTACTAAAGGTAGCCCTGGACTGGAGGAAATATATAAAGAGTATTTTCAAGCTTAAACTTATTTTACAGTACATACGAGTATATGAAAATTGTATATACCTACTCGTACATTCACAGAAATATTGACAAACATACTCGTAGAAAAATAGAGACTTTCACAATTTATAAATAACTAAATTCAAATAAATTATCAAAATAAAATTGTGTATTAAAAAGGCAAAGGCCTTTAAAAAATTATGTCTTATGTCTTGAACATGTTTTTGACATTATTTTTTTGACTATGTATTTTTGATATTATGTATTTTGACAAGGAAACTTATTAGAACGAATTATATTATGTCGCTGCTTAAAAACTAAAGGGACATAAAACAAAACAATCCAAAAATGTTTTTATTGCAAAAATACAATCACAATCCTTCATATTGTATGTTGCAAAAAGACTTATGGTTGTTTTATTCCATATTTAGTATATTTTGATCATTTTTTATATATTCAAAAGTAACTTATATGCTTATATCTCCTCTAGTATTCAGTTTATTATAAATGTACTTAAAACATTTAATGCTACTTAAAAATACGCTTCTAACGACGTATAATATGCATATATTTTATATATACATATATCTAATAAGAAAAAAATAGACAAAAAAATATTTAATGTTTTCGATTAGCTCTCATGTAAAAAGTGTAATTTTGATTTGTGGCTCTTTAGTTTTTAAGCAGCGATGTCTTCACATAGAATGTATATTTATTAATGGAAGATTGAATTTATTTGAAAAGAGCATCTACGGAGCTTTTTGAACCGAAAGTAAATTAATTTCCTCAATTTTGCATGGCGATAAATAAACACTCGTAAAAAAGTTTATACATCCAAAATCTGCTTATTTCCGTGCCTAAAATTTGCAATATATTATATACCTTGTAACAATGATCTAATCCAACTAACTAATTAACTAACTGTGGTTTTTAAGAAGTTTAAATGTCACGGAAAACCGAAAGAAAATTAACTCAAGTTCTATCGGAACGGTGTCGGCATTTTCAGCTATCTAGACAGTCTGCAGGTGATAAGTTTTCACTTTAAATCAGACGAAATGTTTCGTTTTGAAACTATTTAACTAACGGTGGCACAGAAAGCTCTTTCTTCATGTTAAATTTAGTTTCAATAATGAAACATTAATCTAATTATGTTGCCATATATATAAGTGGAATAATTAATCCGTACTAATTTTATAAATGCGAAAGTTTGTATGGATGTTTGTTACTATTTCCCGCAAAAACTACTGAACCGATCACCATGAAATTTTGCATACACGTTATCTAGGACATCAGGAAGGACATAGGGTACCTTTCATCGTTCAACGCGGACGAAGTCGCGGGCACCAGCTAGTTAAGAATAATTAACGTTTTATAAGAGGTAAGGTAAACAGAATTTTTTAGTATGGCTGCCAAATTTTTTTCATAAAAAAAATCGGTTAGTAAAAATTGCACCCCGGGCGAAGCCGGGAGCGGATCACTAGTATCTAATAAATCACTTAAATAAGGCTGAAGTTTACATAATCAATTACTAGCAATTATTAAGTTAAGTTTAAATGTAATAAATAAATTATAAATACGAAAGTTTATATTTTTAAATTTTTAGACGATCCTTCTCCGTCTTTGTCCAGGATAAAAGTGTCCTATATGTTAATCCTTATGCCAAATTTCATCTAAATCCGTTCAGTTGTTTTTACGTGAAATACCCATTCTACCTCACAAGCTTTAGCATTTAAAATATTAGTAGGATAGTTGTTTATAAATTTACAAAATTAGAAAAATATTAGCCGTAAGAATAAACTAAATAATGAAGTATAACTAAGTAATAAAACGCACATTTGAATAAAAAAGTTACTTAAATAAAATATTTTGTATATGCGTATCCACTTAATAGGATATAGAGGACGAGCGCTTCAGTCTAGTGGTTGGTGTTTACTTTGCACTCCGACTGAGAGGTCTGTAAGTAAAATGTATATTAAAAACTAACTTATTCGACCTTACTAACATCCTTTTTGACATTATTTAGATGTAGGTAGTATATTAAATTGTGAGCAATTTATATAGGCAGGTTACAAAAAAATTCAATCAAACAAACAATCAAACTCTTCAGCTGTATATAATAGTATATAGATTTGTAAAAATTTGAATACAACTCTTTGACTAATGTAACAAACAATTGATTTTAAACAATTAATCCCACAAATGTTAATGTCGTACAATACGTACCCTTCTTCAGATTAAAGTTGACTTAGCCCGAAATCGAACCCCGTTCCCGGATGTTGCCTTTCCAGTCTCGAGTAAGTCAGAGTACTGAAAACTTACTACGGGATTCATTGAAACTATGCCATGGAATTAGCCTTAATAGTTTCTCATGAACATTGCATTCGGTGCTGATGCAAGCTTTATAATCTCTAAGAGGTAAGTTGTGAAAATAGAAAAGTTTATGAAATCAAGTTAACTTTGGGCCGTGATAAGTGGTGTCAATTTGCGAGGGTGTTGAAGGTAGCATGCGCAGCGAGCCTGCGGACACCGCAGACAGTGCGGCGTGCGGCGGCGGCGCCTGCGGGCGAGGCGGGTGTGAGCGGTGCGTGCGGGGCGGGGCGGGCGGCGCGCCGCCGCGATGCTGTGCGCCTCTCAGTCGAGACGCGAGACCCGCCCGCCCTAGCCGCCCGTAGCGCCCGTAGCGCCGCCCGCCCTCCCCGCGCGCTCGACTCGATCGTTCATCACGCATTCACACTCTAATTAAACACCTCCTAAGTTCTCTCGCTAACATTTCTTTCACTATTCCGTAACATAGGTAGGCTCTACGTGCGTGCGTAGACGTTAAGTATTTTCGAAGCTTTTAGATGGACCGGAAGGGGAGCGGGAGGGCTGACGGATTCGGGGGGTTGCGGGGCGCAGGGCCCCTCGCGACGCGGGGTTAGTAGGTTCGCGATGTCGCGTCGTCGTGGGCCGGAATGCATTCGCGGACGTAAAGCAGTGACCTGAGGTGCCGTCGCGTTTTCACCACTCGGCTCGGCCGACCCCTTTTCATCTTTCAATGTCATTTCTACTCGAATTTATCACCTTCGCTATGCACTCGACAAAATACCGCCTACGGTTTTGAGTAATTATTATTATTGGGTCAATCGTAAAAAGATGCAAGGTCAAACCTACCTGATGTCAACGAACCCTACGTCTGGTGCATACGTCAGGTCGATGACGTTGGGGTCATCGGGTTAACATCGTAATAATTGTCGGTCAACAATTATTGTATTCGATATCTTATCCGTGCATGTGACTTGAACGAGAGAACACAGTCGAGTTTAATAATGGTGCGTAAATAATACCAAACATTCGAAAGACGGAAGTGTGGCCCGGAGTAGTAAGAAAGGCAGAGGCCGCCGCGTTAACCCTGCCCGAATTAGTGCAGCGGATGAGATGAAAATAGCGAGCCGGCGTGTACGGTTACACGAGGCGCTTCAATGTCGGCGCGTGCTCCGCGGCCGGCTCTCGTCGGGTAAGCTTACACTGCGTCTGATTGCAGACCGAGCCGATGCCAGCCCTATATGTGGAGGCGGGCGGGTTACGAAGCAGCGCACCGCCCGTCTCCGCGTCGCTCAGCGCCGAGCACGCCCTCGCACCTCGCACTATCATCTATTTCTAGACTCATCGCTTCCAATGTATATACGTACGATTTTATAACATTTCTAAATATATTTGGGGAACTGATCACGCATTGTAATAAATTGTTTTTGTAGTTTTTTTATTATGATTATTATTTCTATATGAATCTCTTCATGTACATTAGATACTACACTAGCAAAAAAAAGAAGAAACCACTAGATTTGCTGAATATGTGTGAAGATTTCCGGAGGAGCAGTGTTTTAGTGATAGCGTTGTTCGCTTTAGCTGGTTGACATCGGGTCAAATTGTAATTATATCATTTGGTCCCCTTCAACCAGCTGTAGTTGACATCTGCTTCGCTAACCTGGATACGTCATTTGTAACGGAAAAAGGTTTATGAGAGCTTCTATCTATACGTTTATATTACAAAGCAGTGGGAGATGATTTGACTTCGAAGCAGAAGATGCTGCGAATGGTTTTAAACGCCTTGACCTTAAGGGAACAGTGGATAAAAAAACTGCATGTACAAGAGAGACCGCCGTGTAAAACGGCACAGATTGTTGCACTTATTTCTTTTAGTCAAGTAAGAGTATCAATCAAACTAAGGATCCCTACTTTTCACTTAAAGTATTGCTGCAAATATGTAAGGAAAATATGTAATTGCCATTCCAACATTTACCCATAAAACTACAAGAGTAATTATGATAATTCCGAATAATTAATACTCGTACCTTGTGATTAAAAGCGCATTTTAAAAATTTATATTTTCAAAAAGGTGTCATTTGCGTTTCTTTTTCACAGAATTAATAGTTTCACAGAAACTATCAAATATGACTGAAATTTGGACGGATACAATGAGTCGTTTTTGACATTAACTTTATATTATTGCTTATGAAGAAAGTAGAAATTTCACATTACACTACCTACTACACATTGTTCTACAATATATACCTACTACATTTTTTTACATAAATATACAACAATTATAGTATTATAATAAAATATAGAAAAATTGTTGATTTGGAGTATGTATAAATTTAAAATTGATATTTTTTGACATCTAAGTTTTTAGTCCTCATAGGTTAAAAATTCACTAATGGTATCTTTGAAAGCGCCAAAGTTGTGCAACTTAAGTACACACAATAAGAGATTTCAATACTCTTGCAATATACAAAGAAACCTAGTCACCGTTTGCTTTCAATGTATTGTAGTTTAGATGAATAACTAAATAATAAGTGTTCCTTGGAACATTTTCAGAAATAGGCATGCTTGTGCCCGACCTATAGTTTGTTTTTTAATCTCAGACAAAAATGACATTACATTTGACATGCATTACATACATTTCATGTCATTTCATGCTATCATTATATGCAAAGTTGACATTTGCATGTGTCATTTTTGTCTGAGATTAAAAAACCGACCGTAATCTTATTATTACGTTATTATAATTTGTGCAATTATAATTGTTATTATAATTGTTATTATAATTTGTGCAACATTCTATTAAATAGTCACCTATTTTAATTTTAAAGACTTTTAGAGTAGATAGCATACAACAACTTTAAAACTTTACTTATTTACTTTGAAAAATAATAAAGTAATAATAATAATTAATTATAGTCCACTATTATAGCAATATACTATTTTCACACGTGATCGATTCAACGGGAAAATTATTTAATTTAATAAACAATTTATTTGTTTATTATGTTATTGGGGTCAAAAATAGTTTTTAGAAATTTTGTCTGTTTGTTTGTTCACGCTAATCTCAGAAACGGGTTAACCGATTCGAATGCGTTTTTCACTGATGTATTGCAGCAAGCTTCCCGTAACACTTAGTGTTTGTTTCATTAAAATCGGTTTACAAACAAAAAAGGTAATACCGAAATACCAAGCATGCGAAAACCGAGCGTACGAAGTTGCGGACACAGCTAGATGAACAATAAAAAGGAAAACGGGACGGAATTTTGCACTGATTTTATTTAATTAGATTTTTAACAAGAAAAGGTATAGTTTAATTTTATCAAAATTCAAGAATTTAATGAATTGAATGATGACCGCGTTATTTTTGATATAACAATACTAGTGTATTCGCACGTACATACTATTCCAGAATGAATTCCGTTTTTATTTCTTTTATAAATTCAATGTAAAAATTAATAGAATGGAAATTGGTAATTTTGTTTTGTGTCTATTTTAAAAAAATAATTGGGATTTTGAAAAAAAAAATATATTGATTTAATATTGATATTTAATGCGAAAAACTTAAAACTTTTTTTTCAATTAATTATAAACAATTAAAAATTGATAAAATTTAAAGAGAAATCATGTGATCACCATAGTTGTGACCCAATTAGTAGGTAAGTATTTAAATTAGCGCCTCTTTCACAAATGACAAGTAGGCCAAACTGTCATTTAAAGTTACCGGTAACCAGGGATAATGGAGCTGATATATCTCTGTTTGTACGGTAAACGTCCCAAACATTAAATAGAAAATAATTTAAAAAAAATCGACTATCGAATGATGCAGAAAATGATTTCTAAAAGTAACTAATCAACACTTTACATGTAGTTTGTGAAAGAGGCCCTTAGTCTATTTATTTCATTTCAAATAATATATGTATAAATCTATAGAAATGAGTAAGAATTAGTCTGTCGGAAAAGTCAACCGACGACGTAGCTGTGCCTTTTCACGTAGAGCAAACTGTATCACATTAAATACAAGTTTACTGGTTGCACTTTCTTTTTCATTGATTTCATGCTTTCTGAATTTAATGAAATAATTTGACTACTCGAAAAAGGTCACGTTTCACGTCGTAAAAGGTTGTTCTTTGTTGCACGTTTAGGCCGCGTCGGTTGGCTTTTGCGACAGACTCTACAGTGTTGTAGCAATGTCACAAGGAATTTGCCGTCTTCAATTATGATGAAAGGAAAAAGAAAGGAAAACAATTAGCAATAATTACCTAACGAGTAACGTGAAAAATAAGAACATGAAAATTATTTCAGCTTTGTAAACTAACTACGTAGCTCCCTTACCAACGTCGCAAATTATTGGAGCTTTCGTCATATTGATTTACGATTTGTCATATTTTTAGTCTTCGAATGTCGCACGCAGAAAAATTCTCTGTAATATATGGGCCTTTTTAAAGAGTAATTTTCGCTAGTGCTTTTTGTCTAAGACAAGAGGAGTTGTTAGTTTTGTCCAAAACTTTTTATTTGTACACTAGCTCTTGCCCGCGACTTCTCCGGCACCCCTATTTCTTTTGTGTTAAAAACATTTATGCAAACCTCTCAAAATAAAAATAATGAATTTTCTTTTTCATTTTGAAAAATTCTCAAAATCAGATGAGGTGGTAAAATATCCAGCCAAAATTTTAATTTTGATTCTTATAATGGCTATACACCGTATAATGAGTGGTATGCGTAGCCTGTACTCGTATAGTATTGATTGACTAATATAAACTTGAGCGTTTACAAAGTACCTATTTATTCAAAAAGTAGTCTATGTTTCTTTCCTGTTTTTGAGCAGATTATGTGCTTTTTGCGCCGAACACAAAAACTCCTTGAGCACAGTCGGTTTGCTGCACCGAGACCGGGAGAGGCACCGCATGAATATTGCGCTATAACTCGACTTTACACTATAAATCAACACACCCGCGGGAACCCTCGAATCGCACAACTTAGTACGTATACAAAACTTTATAGTACCACTAGAGATATGAATGAATTTTCAAAGACGAAATTTTCAAAGAAACTTGTTATTTCAGGGATTTTTTTGTTGTTTCAGGGAAATTGGTTTTATAATATTGTTTTAGAATCGGTGAAAGTCGTAAAAGAAATTTATGTTATAACCGATTAACCCAATTCGTGGACACAAAAACAGGGCGAAGAACTCCGAGTGGTGCTTAGGCGACGAAGGCGGTGGCGACGGGCGCGGCGTAGCACACAATATCGTGGCGAAACTGTAAAAATGTTTATAATAAGACAATGTCAAAGAAACTAGGTCGATTTCTATCGTAATCTAATATCATTACTGAGAATGAGAACTAAGTAATTTAAAAAAAAAAAACCGAAAGGTTCAATGTTATGCAAATATAACTTGTTTCGTATAAGAACAAAATAGTTTTCGATCGTAACTAGTTTCGTACAATGCCGAAAAAGTAGTCGATCGTAGCTAGTTACGAAGTTCCGGTTAAGATTAATATAAAAAGAAACTATCAACGTCTGTCTGTATTTCCGCACAGTAAACTTAGTGGATTAGGAGCGTTATGTTAGGACTTCCATATATGTAATATAAATAGATAATGATAATTGGTTATTTGTGAAGTATTTTCATAGACGAATTTTTCTTCGTGTCTCACTAACTTTCAAAGAAGTTTAACTTTCAAACTTTCAATTCTAGTTGTTTTATTGACTAAAACTCACTAATGTATTGTATGTTTAGGTATCACCTACATTAAACATTATTTTAATCAATTAAAACTGGACCAGCCGTGGTTTTTGTAAACATGGCGTAAATTTAAGAGATCTAAGTGGTCAGTAAGTATCAGTTTTATAATAACTTATGTAACATGCGCTCCCGTATTCGCCCGGGATGCAATTTTTTATATGTATCCATAAGTAAAAAAAAAACTAAATTAAAATCGATCCAGCGGGTTTGGAGTAAACACACTTAAATTGATTTTTATTTATATATAAGTACATTATTATTTATCTATATAGAATAAGATAATATAGAAGAAGATTGAACTACATATTTTATCAATTGTATTTTATTGTATTTAAGTTTATTTTTATTAACTTAGTGTATGAAAAAAGCACTTATTTTATTTTTAGTTATATATGTTAATGATAATAATATGTTAATGTTAATGATGATGATAATAATATGTTAATGATAATAATATGTTTAATTGACCGATATTATTGATATTATTATATTCTGCACTAGTACACAAGTAGAATATTGTATAGATATTGATCTATTGTAGTTTATATTCATAAGTGTTCTGGAAAATAAACGAGTTCAATATTATTACTTACAGAGTTTCAATTTAGAAAATAACAAATATAAAATCACTATACAATATGTTGCAATAAAATATTAAAAACGATTAAAATCATTACAATTTAACGAGCATATTGGATACAGGGTTCCAGGGATCAATTTCCGACAGGGTCAACTTTGAACTTGAACTTTTCAAATTTGGCTCTGGTCTCGATATGGAAAGTAGTGGCAGGGCACACTGCATTTCGCAGTCATTTGGGCAACTATTAGGTGGCAGTGATGAGCGCATAGACCAATCGCCCGAATTTATCTCGCCCGGACCGGGCGACTTGTCAAGTTTTATTTTATTTATTATTTTTATAGACTACTCACCCGCGACGATGATTCTGTACAGTTGAACATAAAAACTTAAACAAGTTGTTAGTATCACCCCCTTATAGATGACCACCCCGTGAAATAACAGCATGTTGATACCTTAATTCGCAAAACGAATAACTCCACTTTTGGTTGAAAATGACTATTTGATACGGGAGAAACTTAATGACAGTTAGAATTTAATTTTTAAAAGGTCTATCGGTTAATACGAGCCATAATTTCCAATGTAAAATTGTCTTTTTTCTTTTCTCGTGTCATACAAAAAAAATTATAACGTTTTTAGTCTCCCCTGTAAAGTTCGCCTCAGAGGAGTTATTTGGTTTGCGAATTAAGGTATCGATGTGTGCTTTTGCGTTTTGGTGAGTGAGTAAGGAATGCCAAAGCCAGTCTACATATCCCTACCCAATTCTATCCTTAATCCTACTACTCCTTAATCCTTAGGTTGCTTGTGTTATAGGCGACGGTAGCCACCTACCATCAAGTGGACCGTCAGCCTTTACATAAAATTAAAAAAAACAAAACCTTCAATTATTCCAGGCTAGCTACAATTTTCAATTAATATCCGCGACACTCGCTATGTAAAATTTACGATTAATATCCGCTTCTGTGTCATCGTAATTCATTAATAGCACAAACAAAATAATTAAATACAGCGGCTAACACAAGCGCCAATGGTCCATAATTATTAACGAAGTGGAGTGTCATGAGATTTCATTTCCGGTGAATTACAGTACAATGGCTGGTCTGAATTAAATATTTCAGGTGGCGTTCTCGCGAGTTAGCGCGGAGGTTGATGAAACGACATACTCCGCACTCAGAGTCGAGAGAAAATTTAATTATTGTTCCACTGGTATAGAGCTCTGTGCAGCGCCACAGTTGAACACACTTTTAAATGGTGAAGAGCATTTCTGTCACACTAAATGAGTTTTCGGTTCGAGTTATTATAATTATGTTGGAATTGTGAGTTCAGTTTTTACATATTTTAAGGTGAAACTATAATACGTGTACAGTATAGCCGTACGGTGCGTGGTGTAAGCTAGTAGTGAATTTTGTTGGTAAATTTTTTAAAGAGGTGTCGCGCTGGCGGAAGCCGTGGTGGAGGCAATAATAAATTTTAAAACATTTGTTTAGACAAAGCCTGCATTACTATTTCATATATAGAATTGCATTGTTGTTGAGGAATATCTACTGTGAGGAATGCATCACAAAAATAAAATTCATAAAAACAAAATTTTTCTGTTTGTGGCACTCCATATAATTGGACTCGTTGTATATAGAATTACATCCAACTCAAACTACGAGTATTTTAAAAACGAGCCCAATTTTATTTATGTTGAAGGAAATTCATGACACGAGGTGTATTATTTATTAACAGATTTCGTAAAACGTATTTATACAGTACACCAATTTTTGCTTGATTTTGTATACTGTACAGATTTACGGTTCTGAAAATGAATAATTCTGTAAATCCCGTTTTACACAAGTTTTACACGATAAAAAATATAAATACATTAATTTACACATATATGTTATGGAATTGAATATAATTAGTAAATGGTTAAATTGATCGTAGACTCAGATAGACAGATATAATGTGGTTGACAAATAAATAAATGGAACTTAAACCTTGGTGAAGAATATTATTATAAGCACGTTCTATGGTGCTGGTAACACATGTACCACATGTGTTACCGCTATCGTCTTCATACTGTATTACAATATTTTTAATTCGGTTAAGTTACTTAGAGCGCGGAGAGAAGACTAACGAGTGAGAATTATAAGGAAACAGTGACGCGAACAAACGCGAGAACCGTCAATCTAATATTATTAACTTACTCGTATATTAAGCGGAAGAAGTCAAATGAAAGCTATAACATAAAAACCAATAAAAAAGTGAAGTAAGAACCATTTGAAAAATTAAATACTAAAAATTAAGTATTTTTTAATGAAAATGTTTCTAGTTGAAACGTTATGCGATTATGATTTGCGGTAAAATACCTTTAGCGTATAAATAAATGAGTAGGTATGCTTTTGCATCGATCAACTAATGGGATATGCGAATAAGCAAGCGTAGCGTGGAGTCTGCGTCTGTGGCGGCGTTGTACAGGCACCATCTAATGGAATTCGCTTGTATGTAAACAAGCCGCAAAACGCCCTTACCGTACCTGCATGTACTCACGCGACCGCGCACTGAGTTTGAGTTGCATTACTCTTTACCTGTCAAATTTCATCTCCCAACTACTCTGCGCACTTTTAATAAGGCACCACGCTCCATTATTACACGAAACAGTAAGTAATAGAGGTTCATTTAAAGGAAGTATACAACAGTGATTTAATTTTGATCAAATTTTAAATAATAACCAACATTTTAAGACAAGGACTAATCTCAGACCGAACACAATTTTGACCAAAATGAGTGCAACCTATTAATATCTTATGAATAAAGGTGCAATATTATACAAGAAGATTTTTTTAAATATTAAGTAAAATATGAAAAAAGAAATAAAAGTAGCCGATTAAAACTTTAGTATACAACTTAATTAATAAACTTAAAAACGAATGTCGCTTAAAATTCTTATTACTGTGCCACGAAAATATTTCTTGGGCAGTATATTACTATATTTTTCTCAGAAATGATTCTTCTATTCTTAATTATTCTTGTATGATTCCATTTTAGATGTTTTTTTTAAGTTTTCGTTTCGTTACTTCTCAAAAATTTATTATAAAATAATAAAATGACTGGATTTCAAAGAGACAGTTTAACAATATTACTTATTTGTGTGGATAATAACATAGCCGTTATTTCCGATGTACCTGCTTGTTACTGGAGGTGAATTGAGCCGATTTCAGCAAAGAGGAAATAGAATTTTTATTCTATTACGGCAAGAAATACTCGACCACTGAAAGACTCTCTAGAAAACGTAGCCAGTACATAATTATATTCTGAAATAGACGTTCAGAAATACCTCAGCGATAAAACTATTACGGAAATTATTTTATGGAAGTATTTTTATTTTAAATAATATAAATTAACATTAAAGTACAAGCTGTGGTAAGTATTTTAGTTTTTATATGCAACACCTAATGCTTCGCTTGTAACATTACGATTAGCATATTTGTCAGGTATAAATTATTCTTACAATACACTAATCTAATGTAATCATTCCGACTAACCGAATGTGAGAATGTACCTACCTAATTGATAAAGACAAAAATATTAATAAGATTATAGAGACAGTACATAATACCCGTGATTCTACTTATATTAAGATAAATCGAAAGATAGGAGATTTCCAGTTGATATCCCGAAACCCTTAGTTGGCCTTAAACCAGATTGAAGCGCATAGAATTCCTTACATAAGCGCTTCGCTATAATATCGGAAAAGAGATCAGAAGTTAATCTATCGGCAACATTCCTCGCGTTTCGCCGGAAGGCAGCGCCGCGCCCGCTATAGCCCTCGCACACGCGAAACCTACTCCCCGAACAAACTAATCGATGCTTTTGCAGCTCGACTATGCATCTAATACTTCGCCAAATGTATTCACTCCCATCGAGCTTTATCTTTACTTTTATACTCGTACTTGTGTTGCGACCATTAATGGAGTAACCACTCAAACGACCGGTTAAGTCTCGAAAAATTTGGTAACAATTGCAAATAAACAGAAAACAACGAGCGCTTAAAACCATCTTTGTTTTATTGTAGCAAAAAGCTTTTCCACTTTTCGTTTTAAACTTTAGATAAACTTTAGTTGAAAATGCATTTTTTAAAATATAATAAGACTTCGGAAAGAATTCATTTGGACATTAACCATTTGCGGTGTTTGCTTTTCTTATGTCGCAATGTAATAATAATTAAATAGTTGTGCAGTTTCATTTCTCCCTAATAAAAAAAGGGCTAGAGATGACATAAACATTTCTATTGGTAGTCATGAAATTCATGCAAAAATCGCGAATCACTATTCGAGGGAACCGAACACTCCGAGATAATAAACAACGTGGAGGCAGAGCGGCGGGTCTCTCTTCGGAAAGTTGACATTTGTTGGTGTCGTAAAAATATAATGGTATAAGTTGTATTTTTACGAGCGCCCGAAGCCGTGGCGAGGGCGGTGCGGTACGGCGGCAAACGATCCCGTAACTACACTGTCAAGTGAATACACTACTCAACTATGTAGCCAAAATTTGTGCTCGCCAAATTAAATGGCGTATTTCAATTTTATATCAATTGATTGTTAATAAATTGTTCTAACTCTGTCAGAGTTCACTGGGCAGTAATTACCACTACATAATTATAATTGGTTATAATTGAAACTTGAGATTGGCTATTGTAACCAGTAGGTTCTACGGGAGGCACGAAGGGAGACCGACCGACGCGACGCAGTCGGCTGTGCGTTCTCGTGGTTCGCAACAGGGAATAGATTCCTTTAGTCACATTTATGGCTAATATATTCATGAAAGTTTCACAAAAATATTTCCAGCGCATTCGTTTCTGTTTTGTTTTGTGTAAAGGAAATAAATACACGCCCACACAACACTAGCTCGCTATATACATACACTTTAGTACTGTGTACTAACATTATGTAGAATTTTTAGGAAGATAGTTTTTAGACAAAGAGTAAAGGGGATGAAAGTTTAAACCAATTTTAAGTTAAGTATGTACATATATCTTTGACCATTTTATTATTTACAAATTTAAATTTAAATTACCACAATATTAAACGAATTGTTGCAAATTCTAATCCTAATATCCCTATATTTAAAATTATAAATGCGGAAGTTTGTATATTTGTTACTGAATCACACAAAAAACTTGGCACACAGCAGATAGTTTATTACCTGGATTAATATATAGGATACTTTTTATCATGGAAGGTTTCTTCGGGATTTTCAAAAACCGAATTACAGAGCGTACGAAAATTATTCAGTAACATAATGTGAAGACTATAGTTTGTTTTTTAATCTCAGACAAAAATTACATTACATTTGACATGCATTACATACATTTTATGTCATTTCATGGTATCATTATATGCAAAGTTGACATTTGCATGTGTAATTTTTTTCTCTGAGATTAAAAAACAGACCGCAGCACTATAACAAACACTATAAAAAATAATGGAATTATACTGTTTTGTTTATGGTGGATATTTAATAAATATGGAACTATTTAGACACGCCTACGTCATAGTAGCACTCGCGATACCATTTAGGTAATGTAATAATAATAATCATACGTAATGACATATGTAGCTTGAGTATCATTTACATTTTAGTGAAGTTTTAAAATACAATAGGGGTCACATAACGCATACAATGTATAAGTTCGAACGTAAATTAAACAATTAGTATCTAGTATAGATTTTAATTCAATGGATATCCATCAGCGGAAGTATTTGACCTGACCTTATTGTGTTAATATAAATTTAGAGTAGGTACAGTCAAACATCAAGCTTATTTGGTTAGAACTGAATAACGAAGAGCCCATAGGAACCATTGGTGAGTTATGAATGTTCAAATAATTTAAATAGATAATTCTAAACATTATTCTTGCCGGACCAAATCCATTAGACACTAAAATAAACTTGTATCTGGACATAGGATTTGCGATTCACTAGACTTGTTTAATGAACTTAAAAATAAACGTAAAACTAAAATAGGAAAACGGTCGAACGAATTAAAGTGTGGAATAGAAGGTTTTCTGAATGCAACGAAAGGTGAAACGAAATAAAATTGTGAGCTGAATACACGTCACGAGCGCACGCGACTCGCCGCGCAATTTCCGCCTCGCTTTGCTATCAGATGCGACGCTAGAGCGCTATACATTGTGAATAGCGCCACTGTCGCATATTATTAGTAAATAGGAATAGTTTGGAGTAGTCAAAACTTTTGCGTAGGCACGCCATAGACACAGAAGAGCTCCGCGAAGATTGCGTTCGAGCTTAGTTATACTAATGTGCTATATTTGTTCGGGTGTGCTCGTTTCTTGGCGAGCTTGGAATGGATTTAATAATTATGGGGCAAAGTAGCGAAGCGTGTGGGGTCTTGGCGGAAAAAGGGAGTGGGGGGGCAGGGCGCGATTAAATCGCAGGCGTTTCGGCATGTAACAGGAAGTGGGTCAAGCGGCGCCGCCCGAGCTATTTATTGCGTTTCCGACAAAACTGCAATGGTATCTAAGAAATTTTAGAAAATATCCAACTTACACCGGTGCACCGCTTCATTACGGCACTGTTTGACGAATAGAATATGTAAAAAAAGTACCTACGACATAGGTAATACAATGATGAAAGTTAGGTTCGCGAGAGAGCCAGTAGATGTTCGACAAAGGCATACCATTAAAAGTTCTTTTTGTTCGGTAACGGCCTCTGTTCAACGGGCTAAAGTCTTACGAGTAGAGGAACAGGACTGGAGCTGCAATTACAGACAAGTGCCTTTAAATGAACCGAGCTCTCGAGCACGGCGGCGCCTCGCTTTCGCACCAAACCAGCCCCTCCGCCTCCCAGTAGCCTCATCCTACTTCCACACTAACGATAATTTCATTTAAAACCATTATTAACACTTCAATATTGATGTTTTTACTCCGTTTTATTCTCATCAGGTGACAATAAGAGTACTGAATCTATATAAAGTAACTGACTGAAAGAAACTTTCGGTGGTGCGCGACAATTATACTCTTCATAACTTACATTAAAAAAAACAAATTTACTTCGTATGTTTTTATACCATAAATGAAACTATTCCCTTAACAAATCCTTTACCAAATAGAATTTTTATAATTAATGTAAAACTTAGCTTTTAAATTTTCCTTTCTTCGTTCCTTTTTTCAATAATTATAAATTTGTTGTTATTTACGAAATGAAAGAAAACATATTGGCTTCAACTTGATGGAGACACATATAGGTACATACCTATTTTCAATTTTACCAATCTGTATTAAAACAATATGACCAGTGGAGTAAATATTTTTTTAAATATTTGATACATGATACGAGATATGCTCCATAATAATTCTACTCTGAATCTCGTTAAGTACACAAAAGGTCCTTGTGCGATTGCTATTACTAGTGTTGATCTTATGGCAGATAATATTTACCTACTGTAAATTCCACTCAGAAAAAGAAACGTCTGGGAAAAGATTTATTTTTCATGTATTATTCATTCACATGTCCTCGGGCGTTCTCATTTCGTTACGATATTTTGGCAGTGTGATAATGACATTTATGTATGAAAGAAGCCATACTTATCGACAAATCCAAGCGAAAATTATTTACACTAGTTCATTAGTTTTCTTAATGTGACCAAAATAATAAAGTGCTCAAAAAGTAAAATTAAAATTTAGTAAATATAACAACAAACAAATATTACAATATTTAGAAAATAAAAAGCAAGAAACAGATTCACTGAAAATATCTCCACGGGCTTACATTTGCAGATAGAAATCTCAGCTACCCACTTTCGGCTCTTATATTCAGTGAGATTAGTGCACAATGTGCGACGGCCAGTGTATTCGAAGATATTGATTTTGGAAAGTAGCCAAAAAAAAAAACTCCTAGAACAGGCACGCGTCAACTGCTGCGTTGGCCCGATCCCGACGTCAACCCTTTTACGAATATTAAATTCTGTTTTGCCACTTCGCGATTCCACATTTTGCCTGAAAAAAATATGATCTGTTCCGTAGGCCTTTGCATTATTCACAGCTTCCGACAATGCGCTTCTACCGCCTCGCCGTCACCGGTAACGGTAAAGTTATATCGTAGATTTCTACAAGTTTATCCTTCCAGCGCTGGATAAATCGCTGCTTAAAAATGTTTTTAAATGTTTTTATTGTAAAAATACAATCACAATCCTTCATATTGTATGTTGCAAAAAGACTTATGTTTATTTTATTCAATATTTAGTATATTTTGATATATATTATTTTATATTCAGAAGTAACTTATATGCTTATATCTCCTCTAGTATTCACTTTATTATAAAAGTACTTAAAATATTTAATGCTACTTAAAAATACGCTTCTAACGATGTATAATATGCATATATTTGATATATACATCTAATAAGAAAAAAATAGACAAAAAATAATTTAATTTTTTTCGATTAGCTCTCCTGTAAAAAGTGTAATTTTGATTTGGCCACAAATCAAAATTATACTTTTTACAGGAAAAATTTACTTCAGTTTTTAAGCAGCGAAATGTCGAGTATTAATAAAATAATATTTTGTTTAAAGACGTAGGTATATGGTAATCCTCTTCGCTAACTTCCCTCGGTTTTGTTATTGATTTTCTTTCATCTTCTCTAATATAAAATCATCTATGCACACATGACACATAAATACATATGACAATAAAAGAAGTAAAAGATACATTTGACCCTAAAATTAGCAAGTTTATAAAATAAACACTTCTTGTGCCTCAACAAACACAAATTTGTTTAATACGTTGATAACACCTTATACTAACTCCTTCACGTAAGGAGGAAAAAGCTAAATTTTATTTGTGTGTTTTGTTCTGTCAGATATTCCACCATCCCCAGAAGGTAAAAGAAATACTACACAACGTTGACATTTATCTACGACTCGCAAAAGGATAAAATCGATAAATAGTTTTTATTTTTAAGAATGCATTCGTTCCATCAGACAACAAATAGTTTAGTTAGACAATTTCGAGTACAACAACTGAGCGCATACGGTCTTCAATTTTATCTTGTTGTATTCCATTTGGGCTCGTAAGTATCTCAAAGTGAAGTAAAAGACTGGCTGTCCGCAAAGTTTTCAGTTCCTGCAACGTTTCTCTAAGAGCGAGTCTGTTTCCGTTTATCTTTGGATGTTTTTGTTAGTTTCAGCTTCGTTTGCTTCTTTTCTCATATACTCCGTACATAGCCGTTGTGTTTGTCGCGACAGATGAGAACTGCAGTCAACGGGAGCCAATGCGTCACTTGTGTTCTTATCTATATCTATAACAATATATAAAGCTGAAGAGTTTGTTTGTTTGTTTGATTGTACGTGCTAATCTCAGAAACTACTGGTTCGAATTGAAAAAATATTTTTGTGTTGGATAGTCCATTTATCGAGGGAGGCTATAGGCTATAAGAGAATGCGGACGAAGTCGCGGGCACCAGCTAGTCACAAATAAAATTTAATAAGAAATATTATCGAGGCTAGATCGATATCTATTTTCATTCGCACAATCTGCTCAAAGACAATCAAGTTCTGATTTAGTAGTAGTTGACAATAGCGATGCTACGAGCGATCGAATATGAGCTTTGTGCTCACATTTAATTGACGCAGCATTGAGTTCGGTCTTAAATTGGTGTAAATCCTCAAGGCACAGATCATGCCAACCGAGCGACGGCACTCGACGTGCCTTCTCCAATTACTTTAATTAAAACAATGCCACGGCACCAGTGCTTCGTTGACTCACCGCGTCTGTTTCCCATTTCCCTATTTAAATACGAAAACGAGCTCGTAGCTTGCGCTTAGCGTGCAAGATGTTGCTATTCAATCCTATATGAATATCTGTGTAGACTTTGAACGTACGAATTTAATCCTTTTAACGGCTGTGTTTAGAGTGATGATGGAGTCGAATTTAATTAAATTTAACATCGGATACAAGTAAAAAGATACTGCGGTAAATTTTCCTTTGTGAATGCTTCGTAAAAAAAAAGAACAATAGAAAAAAGCTGGGACGAAGCCGATTTTAACGTGTTAACAATGTTTCAGTCGGTGGCCATTCATTCTCTCATCTGTATCTCGAGTGGTTCGAAAATCGATTAGGAGGATGGGCTGATTCAGCGACTTCGAAGCTAGTAATTTACTCTCGAGTTGGCTGAAGGCGACACCTGTCGACCAAAGTGACGGCTGATAATGCGACGCGAACGCTATTGATGCGCACTGGAGCGCGACGACGCGGATTCTCTTGCCACCCGCCGTCATTGCGCGAATTCATCACTTTTCATATACATGTATTCGCAACAAATACAATAACAATTGAAACCTTTCTAAGAGCTTAACAAATTCGCATTGAACGCCAAACCTTTATAAAAGCTCGCAACGTTCGCACGGGGATATGAATAAAATTTATTAACACGAGTATCGGTATTTTGTGTAGGTATCAGTATTTTTATCACAGCCAACGTTCAACTGAGTTCAGCGGAGGTTGATATAAAGCTGTTAAATCCTGGCATCATCTATGGGATTACAGTTTACACGACGAGGTCGGAAACGTGGCGCGGCTCCGCCGACAACACATCTTCGACGAGAGGTAACTTAAGCAACTTTCTTGAGGGCGGTTAGCGAAGTTTGACTTGAACACGCTCATACTATAAGCCCAAGGATTCTATATACTTAGTAAGTAAGAAAATCTAATATAGCAAGCGAGACACAAGAGTAACAGTTGAGAAACCTATTGCTTGTTTTCACTAATGAAATAGTTGAACTTAATTTACACCTTAATAATTAAGTTGAATCAATTTTCTAATAATTGATACACTATCTACAAACTGGTTTCATATCTGCAAATAGTTTAAAAGTGGAAAATTTGTAATTATATACAGGTACCGTAATCGCGGTTGTGGAAGCATTCGACTGTGTTATTGAAAAGTGGAGTTGGCGGTACGCGGGGGTGGATGAAGGGGTAGGGGTCGGTATAACTTGTATAGGAAGCTGCCTCGAGTTTTATGAGTTTAATCAAAACGTTTTAGGGGTGTCATGGCGTGCCCTAACGGCTGATTGTATGTGCGGATCACGCGTGCTGACCCTTACAATATTTATCCGTTAGATACAAAATACTCAATATTGTAATGTTACAAATATAGCGTCCAATTTGGAGTAGGCAGGCGAACACGCGAAACAAGTATTACAGTTTATCCTTTGTGTGAGTGCCATATTAAACGCGTAGTTTTGCCTTGGGACCATTTCGTTAAGATCCAATCTGATAGTGGTTGTACTGGCGGAACATTATATCCATTGTTCTCGATTAGTATTAACCAAGTTCATAATTATTTTTACAAATGGAATTACAAGGAATGGCAATACAAAGGAAATTACATTTATTTGTAAATGTACATTGTAATTTGTACACGCGGAAAATGAAAAAGAATAAACAAATCACAAATAACTTTATAACAACGTGTGTGATAATCCTTACTAATATTATAAATGTGAATGTGAGTTTGTTTGTTTGTTACGCTTTCACGCAAAAATTACTGAACCGATCACCATGAAATTTTGCATACACGTTGTCTGGGATACCAGAAAGGACATAGGGTACCTTTCATCGTTCAACGCGGACGAAGTCACGGGCACCAGCTAGTATAAAATAAAAATATGTCCATATCATTTAAGGGGTGCGGAACGCGGCTTCTAACTCTCAAAAAACCTGAAAATTAATTAACTGAGTTAAAACTATTGACAGATACTTTTGCTTTTTGATGACAGCAGACCAATATTAAATATTTGGCGAGGATGTAACAATATATAACCGTTCCACTTTTAGTGGTAATATCCCGTCTCTAGATGCAAAATATTTTACCGGGTTATCGTCGAATATACAAGCCGTCGGAAACGGGACGGAATATTGTTATTTCCTTCGTCGATATTAAAACATTTGAATGTATCCTAAAATTTGCACTTAAGATTTTATTGGATATTGCGTGCAATGTTACATAGTTACAACCAACGTATTAAAGCTTGCTAATTCATAATGGTTTGAGTGCAATCATAAATTATACTATAAAAATCGACACAACCAGCAGAAGCTCAAATCTAGGCAAGCTTCATCCGAAATGTTGTGACGAGATATCTTCATTAAGGAAGGTTTTTAGAGAGAGACTTATGAGTTAGCAGTTTAATTTCTTCATTAGACCACGTGGTTAGAAAGGGGAATGCCCATAAAATGCTTGTAAAGGACAAAAATGACAAACAGTCCTAAATTCTATTTTAAGAAAAATAAGAATTATCAAATAATGCTTATGTCTGTATAACTTGGGTAAATTACTATATTTGACTGTAACGTAATTAGGTGATAAATTGATTGATTTGCTTACATTTCATTCGTTGGTTGTATAAACGTGACCTTATGGCCTATAAATTACCTTTGCCTCTACTTCGGGAAGAATAACACATACGACTACAGCTTTTTCGCGGATTTTATTTTGGCCTCTGAACACTGCTTATATATGTGCATATCGAACTGGATTTGACCTATGATGAGTATAGATACATACAACTAGGTGTTGCACGCGAATTCGACCATGTAACTTTACAAAATATACCCTTTGTTATATTCCGTTGTTTAAATTTAACTTAGCTATTAATTGGAGATGTAGCTACGGAGCAGCGGGCAATCGAGAGTGTATTTTAAGAGAGTGATAGCTCACCTTTAAGAGAAGGCTTATAAGATAAGATATACAGTGAAACCTGGTTAAGTGGGACCTGGATAAGTGAGAAACCTCTATTATTGAGGGTTGCAATGAGGTCCCGGTTCTTTTTCATTAAATTACCTCTGTTAATGAGACTTTTTGAACCTGGTTAAATGAGATTTGAATTCTAAGACTTTTTCGATGTTTACCTAATTGAGATCTGTAGCTCAATTACCCATATAAGTGAGACAAATTAATCAGGTTTCCACCTCTAAAAATGGAATAACGGCATATTTCGACCTTTGCAAGCGGGGGCCTCTGTAAATGAGACAACTATAATTTAAACCTGCTTAATTGGAAAACTGGATTATTGGAACCCCTCAATAATTGGTACATATGTCTTGGTCCCTTGAGATCCCAATTAACCAGGTTTCACTGTAATTGCAGTAGTTGTAGTATGATGGTAATGAGATACGGGATATGAATGCCGAGCGGTGTGCAGGGCGACCGTAGCAACGCTGGATGTAGATCGCATGCATGTTAGATGAACCGTCGCGTTCGTCGGGGCGGTGCCGCTGCTGTACAGGTGTCCTCATCTTTTATTTTTAATGCACATGATCCACTGAAATTGCTTATTATAGTGAGCAATTTCAAAAAACAATGCAAAAGGAATGTCAAGTAACTCTTTAACAATATTTCTACAAGATCAGATCAGGTTACTGCTTTCAGACAGATACGAGTCAAAATGTAAGTGATAGAGAACTTTGTACGAAAGAATCAAACCAGGTCATTTTTCTAAACGAAACACAATGTTATTATATTTAAAAATGTCTCATATTAATTTCTATTACCGTGTGTATATTTTCCAAAACTAAAAAGAATTTTTTTTAACTCACAAACCGACGAATTATGGTTTAGGGACTTCCCCCACACGGATCCGTTTTGAATGATCACCGGGTACAGTGAAATACGTTTTAAAAATTGGACCACAAAAATCTTCAACAAACAGGGCAAATGATTCATGTGGTGGACTCGTTTAGAACAAGATTTAACGCAAATTAAAAGAGCACTGGAGCGCTAATTCCATTACATTTCGATGGACGACGAAAGTCGCCTTCGTTGGAGTCAAAGCCGGTAAAACGTAATTGCAACTCCACTAAGCTGGGCTCCGCGTGGACCGATATGTACGAAAGGGACCTCTGTAATGGTTGATATAAAAGCGGCAATAAATTTAACAGGATGAACGCACTACTTACATAAAACGAGTGCGCAGGATATTGGTGATCATCACAGCGCAGGGGAGGTAACAAAACCCTGATATTTTTTAAATGACCGCTACATTTGTTTGTTTACTGCAAATACTATTTTCAGAAAATAAAAAACGAAGTTAAAAGTGGCCAGTTAATGATAATTAGTTTAACAAAGACAATCTCTAAGTACAATCACTTAATTGGGATCTGCAGCGTCGCATTATCTATACTAATATTATAATGTGAATATTTTTAATTGTATTCTTGTTTGTAATGAATAAACTCAAAAACTACTGGACCGATTTTGAAAATTCTTCCACCTATAGAAAAAAAAAAGCTACATTATAAGCGAGTAACATAGGCTGAATTTATAACATTTTATGAAGTTACGCGGACGAAGTTGTGTGCAACGGCTAGTAGAATATATAACGGTTCGATATGTTCAACTCTACTTATAATCTTTACTAGTTAAGAGTGCTTTTATTAATATATATATTAACTTTTATAAGTTAGAAATAATTTCAATTAAAAACGCCTTTTCAGAAACGTGCTGTCATTATATTGCCACAACCGTATCATTATATTTACATACATACATAATATGAAAAGAGGAGATTGAAGGTACGTAAGTACACAAAGTATATAGTTAGTTGTTGTGTAAACTCTTAAAACGGAATAAACCAAAGTCTCTGACAGCGTCTGTCTGTCTGCATGTCTGTATTTGCGATGATCTCAAAAACTTCTGAATGGATTTTCATGCGGTTTTTACTAAAGAAAAGACCGTTAAACGAGGGCGGTTTTTATATATTATACTTTGCAGTAAAAAGCCGAGACCGGGCTGAGCCGAGAGTAGTAAGTTAATAAATAAAAAATATTAATTAGACGTATTTTTTGTGTTGGATCTAGAGCGTAAGCTAAAGACAACAAGAACAAGCAAAAGAAAAAAAAAATAGGCACCCACACAAAGCAAAAAAAAGATCAAAGGAAAATAGTTAATGTCATTAGTTTGGATACACATGTTTATTGCTATGAAACATGGCAGTCTCATAACAATCCCTTTCACTCTCCACAAATTGGAAGGAGCGCGTAAAGGAAAACATGGCCATAAATAAAACTGGCAGATCAAGTAGATAGACGGCCATTACCCAAGATAACCACGACTTATATACGCGATACGTTCTGCTCTTCGGCAGATTAACGGAATAGGACTGCGTTTGTTTGCAGATATCGACGTGGAAGCTTTTTTGGTAAGTCACAGAGCGGAAATTTATTGTGGGGTTCAGAGAGATATCCTCTTACGGACTCATTAAAAAGGAGACACGTCGTACATAAATCAGCGGTGGCGCGAATGCGGCCGAGCTACGAGGAGAGTGGAGCTCCTTATCGGCACCCAGTGCCGGCAATAGGCGCTATCCGGTTCCGTCGTTCGTCGCGCGATCTCTTCCATTCTACACCTTCACAACAACTAACTTTACTGCAAAACACTCGATCACGTACGTCTCACCCGTGTCCGCTCAGGATATCTTCCAATCTCCTCCATTCTAAACGACACAATTGAACCTGTTACGAGACAGAGTTTGAATATAATTTTCACAAAGCAAACCCGTAGGTATCATTTCGTATTACATCTGCCTAAGAATAGCGAGACCATAAATTTAACGGTTAAAGTTTGCCAGTACATTTAAGACACTTTACACACAGTTTAACTTGATAAAGAGACGAAACTGCTAAATGTGAATAGACAAAATCAAAAGAAAATTGAAATACTATTTTATAATGTTCTTAGTTGCCTTTTGCAGTTTGAACAGTTGACAAATGCAAAAAGGAGTTGTTTTCCAATTTATTTGTTAAAAACAGACTGTGCAGTATTTAAATTCTTGTTAATTCGACAACGTAACATGCAAAATGAACACGACAATTGGCAAAATAAAAAAAAAAACGAGATTCTTTTCCGGGTAGCTTTCAATAGGATATCCAACATAGGTAGAGTAGCACGGAATATTATATTATGGTCCGCATTAGAATCAAAGAGTTTTTTTTGAAATTTTTTAATATTTTTGAAATAAATATACCTAACCAATTTGTCGAATGGTATCCGTTTCTAATATGTTGATGCAAGTTCTTAGCTTCTCTTGAATCAATTAAATTTAACCCAAATAGCTATAATACAAAATGAGTTAAGATTATAGCGTGTTTTGGTTCGGTGCAATAAAAGTGTTCTTTTAGAAATCTAAACCAGTGTAGAAATTATAAGTTATGGAGTTCATTTATTGTTTATTCATCGGTGTCCCGCCAGTGACGGCGAGTTCAATGTGAAACGAGGCGCATAGGACGTGTTAGTGAATGAATATGACGATAATTGAGCGAACAGAGAGCCGTGACATCGCGAGCCAACCTGCCATCGCCGACTTTAATTGACTGACGATTTCAATTAAAACGCATCAGCGAATCAACGGAACAAAACCATCCGCTATGCTAGTTCGGGAATAATGGCACCAGAAATTCACTCAAAATGTCGTTGGCAACTCGGTCGCTATAAATTTACGGCTCTCAGGACGACCAATAAATGCAAATTTTATTGTTTATGGCAGATTTACTGGCAGTGAACGCTTTTACCGATGCTGTTAGGTAGTTTTGACATTTGTTGAATTATTTCTTTGACTGTTTAAAAGGTTGACATCTATTTCAACGTCACAAGGATACCTAACAGAAGTTGCAACTTTTAATCATTGTTATAACTCTGTAGAAAAGAATTTAGCATAATAAAAAAATAAAATAAAAATGTTTAAATGGAAGCCTGAATATAATAGGAGGCCCTAAAAAGTGATGATGAAAGTTGCGAGAAACATTCTGGAAGAGCGTTGAAGCCAGTCGTATAGATTGGTTGTGTTTAGAGGATGCCTACGTTCGCGCGTTCAACAATAAACATCTTGCTGGAATGATGAATTTAATTTTAATAATGTTTAAGAGCTTTGAAGATGAAAGGAATTTAAGCTTTAGAGCTTTAGTAGACATTTTTTATAATTATTTATATATTTTTACAGTATATATCTACATTTTCAAAACAGGCTAATTTCCATACATTTTTTTAGATTAAATTCTCAAATAATTCGAGACTAATTTATATTTGAATTTTCAAAAGGGCTTCATTATATATCACCAAGTTATCATGCACGCGAAATAAAATATAATCACGTACGTGTTACGTATCTCAATCATGTTTAACAAAGTTAACGTGGGATTTTATATTTTCATTACGTCTTTATGATCTTTTTCAAGTTATACTCGTATTTTATAAATAAACTACTTAATAACCCTTACTTTCATCTCTAAATCGTAATGATTACTTTGCAGGATATCCACGAAAAGGAACTAGCTTACAGAAGTCACTTTCTCAACAGTATTCATTAAAAATATATTATAATGACATCGTTATTTCTGGTTAAGAAAACAGTTACAGGGGAGAAGTTAAGGTTGGTCCTTCGATCTTTGTAAACGTTAATAAAGGTCGAGGGTGGTACGACAGCATCTGGATCACGAGAAAGAGGGAGATACAGTGCGGTCTGTCCGAGTACTGATAAGGCTATTAAAAGTTACGCTCAGAGACCACCGACGTCTGGATTATATAGATACCTTCCGATACTAGAGAAAATTTGCTTTTGAAAATACAGATAGAGGCAATACGACGATGATGGCTATACCGTAAGGCGCAATTGCGTCTGTATTGTATCAATAATGAACTTTCAATATTTGATAACACATTTTTTTCATGTTAAGATCGACAGAATAAATTTTACTTTACAAAAACTTAAAACAAAATTCAGTATGTATCTACTACTGGTTGTATAAGTTAGCCTTTCTATTTTAAAATTCGTATTACACTTTCCAGTCGCAAAGCTGCGAAAGTTTTATCTTACTATTCGAAAGTCTATTCAGAAGTTATTAATTAATAGAACTTCTTTTAAATAAGATTCTCTTGTTTTTTGTGACAAATTCAAATTCAAATTCAAATCATTTATTAGATGTAAGTTTTTACAAAACATTTATCTTCGTCAAAATTACAAACTACCACCGGTTCGGAAAGCTGTTTCTAGGAGGAAGAACTCGGCAAGAAACCCCCTAGTTGCTCTTTTCATAAATCAATTTACAACATGTAACACGTAACAATACATATATATCAATCTAATAACACAATATTCAACTTTATTCAACTCCAAGGACGTTCATCATTTATATAATCTAATATCCTATAATAACCCTTTTTGCACAGGGTTTTCTTAATATAAACTTTAAATTTATTCAGAGATAATTGTTGTATATTAGCAGGAAGTCTGTTGTAGAAGCGTACACATTGTCCCATAAAAGAGTTGCTAACCCTGTGGAGACGAGTTTTATTCAGTTGAAGCCTATGCTTGTTTCTAGTATTCAAACTATGAACATCACTATTTCTACTGAAAGTGCTAATATTTCTGTGAGCAAACAAAAGATTTTCAAAAATGTATTGTGAGGCTACAGTAAGTACATTTATTTCCTTAAACTTATCTTTTAGCGAGACCCTGGGACCGAGCTTGTAGATGGCACGAATAGCCCTTTTCTGTAACACAAATATAGTGTTTATATCCGCAGTATTACCCCAAAGTAAAATACCGTACGTCATTACACTATGGAAATAGCTAAAATATACTATCCTCGCGGTATTTACGTCAGTAAGCTCGCGAATTCTTTTAACAGCGTAAGCAGCCGAACTTAATTTAATGGCTAGTTTATTAATGTGAAGTCCCCATTGTAGTTTAGAATCTATATTTATACCTAAAAATACAGTCGACTTAACCAGCTCAATGTCTTCACCATTTACGTGAACATTATGATCAATTTGTTTGACATTAGGTAAAGTGAATTTAATACATTTTGTCTTTTTATTATTCAACAATAGATTATTAACATTAAACCAATCAATAACCTTAGACATCGCCGAGTTAACATGATCATGATTCTTTCTACGGTTAACTTTAAAAAGCAATGACGTATCATCTGCGAATAAAACAATATCATGATCATTAATATGGTAAGGAAGGTCATTTATATAAACAAGGAAGAGAAACGGACCCAGAATAGAGCCTTGCGGGACACCCATAGTCACTAATGATCCCTGTGATCTAATCCCACCCACATCAACACTCTGAATTCTATCACTCAAATATGATTTCAAGAGATCCAAAGCTACACCTCTAATACCGTAGTGGGAAAGTTTCCCGAATAAATTATCATATTTAACACAGTCAAAAGCCTTGGAAAGGTCGCAAAAAATACCCAGAGCATCCTGTCTATCCTCCCAAGCTTCATGAATAAACTTAAGCAATTTTACTCCAGCATCAATAGTGGAGCGACCCCTTGTGAAACCAAATTGCTTATTACACATAAGATTATTCACTGAAAAGTGAGAGTACATTTGATTAAATAAGATTTTTTCGAATATTTTACTAAGAACTGGTAGGACTGAAATCGGGCGAAAGTTTGAGGGGTCCGTAGTACTACCGGACTTAAATAGAGGTATCACTCTGCTCAATTTCATCTGATCAGGGAATATGCCCATGGAAATACAACAATTAAACACAGCTGCCAAATGAGGAGCTATAACGTTAATTACTGATTTTATTGTTTTAACAGACAGTCCCCATAGATCTGTCGTATTTTTCTGCTTTAAAGATTTAAATGCACTTACTATATCACTAGGCCCTATAGTTTTAAATTTAAAATCAGTGGTACATTCCGGTACACTCGCTTTTAAGAATGCTAATGCGACACCAGGGGATGAGTTAAGGTGCCTTGTAGTAACCAACGGGACAGAAGTAAAGTAATTTTCAAATGCCGTGGCTACCTCCACCTCAGTTTGTAACCTACACCCATTCACAATTAGCTCCAAATCCTGTTTGCTTTTTACTGACTTTCCTGTTTCACTATTGATTATACTCCAAATAGTTTTAATCTTGTTTGAGGACATTATTATTTTATGTTTCAAGTAGATCGATTTTGCATCGATACATACACGTCTAAATAATTTTGAATATTTTTTAACATATTCATGAAAGTCTGCACTTTTATTATAATTTCTTTCTTCGTAGAGTTCAAATAAGCGTTGTCTACTTTTATTTATACCTGTAGTAGCCCAATCACTGAAACTCATACGACCGTTTAAAACTACTTTTTTGGGTGTGAAAATTTTCTTAAATTCTGCAATCAGTATGTCAAAAACTTGGGTAAACATATTATTCGCTTCCTCATTTAGACTAGCCATGGAAAGTTTATCATATAAACTGTTTTTAAAAGTATTTAGTCTTTTTTTAGTAATCGGTACCAATGTTAATTTATTTTTACTATGGGTCATCATGTACCTTTCAAAAGTTACTAATTGACCAGAGTGATCCGAATCTAAATGATTAATTATTGATTTATTAACTGGAATTATGTTAGAAAAGATGTTATCAATACAAGTAGCACTTGATGCAGCAATCCTAGTTGGCTCACAAAATATATTATTCAAATTATATGATTTAAATAAAGCAAGCAACCTAGTGGATTGACTAGTGCTTTCCAGGATATTTATATTAAAATCTCCACAAAAAATAACAGTTTTGTTCATTCTGCATACTTTGCTTAGCACAACATCTACAACTCCTTCAAAGCAATCATATATAGCACAGGGCGGTTTGTATACACTTATAACAACAAAACCTTCCAGCTCCACACAGGCCAGCTCAGCAATCCGCTCAACAGAGAGACTCACAATGTCATTTCGTTCCTTATATTTTAAGTGTTTACTAACTAAAATTAAAGAGCCACCACGAATACCGTTAACTCTGCTGAAAGAACTGCCTACTAGGTGGTTATTGAAATTAAACATAATCTGGTGATTTTGCAACCAATGTTCTGTAACACAAAAAATGTCAATATTATTATGGTTCATGAACAATTCAATCTCCAACTCTTTGTGTGACATACCCTGAATATTTTGGTGTACCACTTGAAGTAAATTAGTTTCACTGTGATATTTATTTGTACTGATACAATTTTTGTTACACGTTGGATTAAGATCAACAATATTTTTTTCTATTAAATTTTTATTATTTTTATTTTCAGAATATAAATTGCCAGAGGCGTACTCTGTTGTCTCAATATTTAATTTAAATTATTGCATGTCAACACCTTAATTGGTGATTTGTCAATAAAAGAATTCTTTGCTAAATTTTTAGCAGTCACATTAAAATAAAAGTATAGCATAACAGCTAATTGTCTCTTAAAAGAGAAAGGAATTAAAATTTGTCCTTTATAAAAATATGTTTTTCTAACAAAACTGTTAGTGTCAATGACATGTACATTATTTTTGTAGCATGACCAAGTATGTAAGCACATATTTAACTTATATCTAATATTATTTTCTTGAACTGACAACTTGCTACTATAGGGGAGAGTATAAAACACAATTTGCTTGATTTTGAAAGAAAGTAATGTATCATAGAAATGCAATAATTCTTTTTTATTTAAATTGCCCCTATTACCAACAAAAATTATAATAGTCATATTAGGATTTAATTTGGAACTATTTATTTTTGTCATCACATCGAAATATGAAGCATTAGGCATACAATGATTTATAACTGGTTGTCCCAACTGAGTATTTAATAGCGGACCCATGTCCTTTCCTATCTCGTCACAAAACATTATTACACTTTCCCCATCAGCAGTTTTACAATTTGTGTTTATACAATGATTTTGGGAACCATTAATTTGAACCGTCTTAGCAGCTTCCAATGGTGACTGACATTGAATATATGCGTTCAATGAGGTCTGTGAAGGCTCACTTTCCGGCTGATACCTTGAGTATTCCTCCAAAAGTTTTTGGGAATCCTCATACATTCGAGTCATCATCTGAAGCTGTGATTCCAAATGTGAAATATTACTATTTAATAAGTAAATATCACTGTGACAACTAGCGACTTTAACATTTTCACCTTTGGTTAAAGTCTAATAATAATACCTTTGATAAATAGCAATTTTAATAAGTTTAATCCATTTTAGTATGGAGTGGACTAACACAAAAGACCTACGCGACAGAGTTTTGTTCAAAGCAATTATTGTGAATGGTGCTCACTTCGGCGACGGTGGAAATTCGCGTATAAATCGCGTCACAGACCACAAACAAAAACGTGAATGTGGACCGGGCGGCGCCCATTATTTTCGACTGCATAATCGTTTCGTCCGGCGCCCGCATCGCTTCCCTTTCTGTTTTATTTCCTGCCGGCATAGTTGTGTTTCGACTAGGTGGAGCCGTTTCAATGGCCCGCACCAAGGAAATTAAACCATGTTTAATTCCATACAAGGTCTGGTTCCTGTTAACTGTAACATTGGGTTGTCGAGTCCGGCGGCTGTCCGAACCCACCGCTCTACGGTTCTGGCACAATGTGTGTTCGCTATAATAGGATTAAACTCTTTATTGAACATACATACCTACAACCTACCAAAAGGAGGTTGTAGGTATGTTATCGTTCGGATGAACTTTTGAAGAAAATTAAGACTGAATTATCTTATCAATAGTAAGTCTCTATTTATAAAATTTCAGATTAATTAAATATATTTTAAACTAGATTTTGTTCGCGGCTCCGACTGATTGCATGTAAATTCAAACAGTAGCAATGTGCTATAACCACATTGCAAGACCACAGATACAAGGCAGTGAAGTCAATACTCGTCAAAAGTTCGGATCAGGACATGAAAAACTTAGCTAATCTCGTCTGGATTACCTGCGAACGTTTTAAGATTTCATGTGTGGATAAGAATTATTTAAAACTTGCGTGTCCCAAAGGACTAGCACTGCAGTAGCATTAGGAAGCAGAAATGAGCACAAACATATAAATGACTAGCTGGCGCCCGCGACTTCGTCCGCGTTGAAAAAGAAAAAAATAGCCTATCCTGTGTCCTGTACGTCTAAATGTTTATCTACCAAATTTCATGAAAATCAGTTAATGCGTTTAAGAGTTATGGAGGAACATACGTATGTATGTTCCTCCATAACTCCATGTATATACATACAGAAAAAAATTCTAAAAATGGTCAATTTAGTTTCAGTATCATGTATAGAGCATATAAACACCAAAGTATTCTCTTAAACCAAAGTATGTAACTTACTCCATGACTAACACTTACAGATTTATTATTAGTATTGATTATACCTCGGACTAGTTTTAAAAAGTAAAAAGAGTAAATCGTAGCTGTAGCTCAGGAAACAGAATAGAGCAATCACTGCGAGAATACTCCGAGTGTGAGTCAGCAATTTGGACGACAGCGGCGGCGGGCGTCGTCGTCGGCCCCGCGCCGATGTGTTATTTTGATTGCGTCGCTTTTGTGCGGTAGCTGTTCGTGCGTCCGTTACTTTCTTGCTTATAAAAAATATTTATGACTCCGATGAGACCCGAATATGGCGTCGAAAAACCGTCCTGGAGCCTTAATAACTTCCTCGTTGCTGGAAGGCCCACAATGTCTCTCGAGAGATTATTAGAACAGCTTTCGTTATATGTATACACTTTTTAGAGAACGTTTTAAGGCCGTTTCTTAATGTAGATATTGTTTACTGTGGTATTAAATAATGAATAATAAATATTACTAATAAAAGTCAATAAATATTTGTTTTTTTAATAGGAATAGTACAAAGAAAATTATATAAATTGCTTAAATAATGCAATTTAAATGATAATAGCAATGCTTCAGGGACTTTTACGCACTGTCGCATAAATTCAGTTCATGTGCGCTTCTACAAACATATTTGGTGCGCTGATATAAAATAAAAATAATGGATCAGACACAACTACGCATGCATCTCAATAAATTGTCACCAATACAAGACATTTCAATAGCGAAATCAACTAATTTTAATCAGCACAAAACGATGTTTTATTTGTAGTTTTCATGCAATATTTTCATTATTTGCAACATTGATTGGTTCGTATCAATCGCGATATGCAAATATTTGCTTCGCTCGCTGACCGGACCGTTCTAGTGATTTACGCTTGTCGCAACACTACGTTATGCAATTACGATTGCTTATTAAAAATTTACTGCACAGCCCCGGTTGGATCTGTCTACATTAAATTACAATCATTGTTACAAAACACACATACGGACCAGCCATCTCTCATTGTAAAATAAATGCGTAAGAGTAAAAGTATACAAGCCAAATGTATATCGATATGTTAGATACGTTATCGTGTAGCGGTAATGGCACACGTCGTGCCGCATCGGGCTAGGTGTATGTGAATTGTGACGCCGCGGGCGGGTGGCACGTAAATCAGTCCGCAGCGGGATACCTCCTGTATGCGACGCGATTTTACCATCGTTGCCACCCTCACCAACTTTTATTCGCGACAGCATCAGTATGATGATGTACACATTATACTCTATTATGTATACGTGTTTACCAATTATATTTATTACTCGATAAATTGTTAGAGCGAGTACGATTTCCAATTTCATAAAGTGCACACACAGTACCAAGTTGCAGCCGTGCGGTATCCCAAATACATATTTCACGTTAAACGCTAGTGTAAACATTAAACGCGTTGCATTTCGAGTTAATAATTTATATTAAAAAATAAATACATTTATATAAATTGGAGCTACGAATCCAACAATGACGAAACACATGAGTCCTAACAATATTCATTCATTAGTCCCTCACGATTGGAACAGACAGAAGTGAAACCGCTCTTATTACTTGAGTAATTTTTGAAATACTGAAAATAAGTTATGAAGGTACAGGCGTCCCGGCGCGAGTGTATCATCAAAAACATTGCAAAAAGCCACAAACTGTGCTGGCCGTAATGGCGACTATAATGTATGCTAATGAGGAAAGGCGGGTGGTGTTGGCAAACGTGACGTCACGCGCCGTGTTCAGTACCTACAGCCGTCCAGACCGGGTCTAACGAGCGGGTGTGCATTTTCAATACGCAGGACACTATGTCAAGCCAAAATTAATCCTCGCTTTCTTACTTTTACAGTTGAAATCTTCGCGGATATCTCTAAAAATGATATATGTATTAAGATTATTGAGTACTAGCTGGTGCCCGCGACTTCGTCCGTGTTGAAAAAGAATAAAGTAGCCTATCCTGTGTCCCGTACGTCTAAATGTTTATCTACCAAGTTTCATAAAAATCAGTTAATTCGTTTAAGAGTTATGGAGGAACAATACTTACATACATACATACAGAAAAAAATTCTAAAAATCGTCAATTTAGTTTCAGTATCATGTATAGAGCCTATAAACACGATATCTCTGAAAATAAAGTAACTTACTCTATGACCAACCCTTACAGATTTATTATTAGTATTGATGAAATATTTTAAAAAAGACAGTGGAAGAAAAGCTGGATTCAAAACTGAGTATTGTTCGGTAACACGAGTCTAGGACAGAGAAACTTATAATTATCATATTAAAAGAGTGAAGAGGGCGAACGAGAAGAAGCCATTGACGATAATAAAAACAGAGCGGGTGCTACAAAAATAAGAAAAGTTAGCGAAGGCTCACCAAGGCGCCGGAGTTGCGAGACAAGTGCACGGTTCGTTTCGATTCGGGCCGGGCTTCGTCGTAGCCCTTTTTATAATCATTTCCTGAGGCTTTTTATTTTTCTGCGTTCTTATTGTCGACCTTATAGTTTTTGAATATTTTAGTTTCGTTAAGTTTTCAATAAAACACCTTGTCCAAGTTATGTATAGAAATAAAACAACCGACAATGTGCCATAATCTATGTAGGTACTCATATATTTGTAATTTATTTTTTAACGCATCCCCAAAGTTTTATAATACACTAGAGGCCCGCTCCCGGCTTCGCAGTTGAAATTTTTAAAAATCCTTTGTTATCAGATGCTTTTTTCGTAATTTCAGTTTTCTAGACTTAGGGCCTCTTTCACCATCTGTCAAGTAGGCTAACCGTCATTTAAAGTCACCTGTCACCGGGAATAATTTAGCTGATATACCTTTGTTTGTACGGTAAAAGTCCCAAACATTAAAAAGAAAATAATAAAAAAAAATCGCCTATCGAACGATACACTAAACCGAGTGAATAATTTAATAAAACATAAAATTATTTCTAAAAGTAACTAATCAACACTTTACTTTTAGTTGGTGAAAGAGGCCCTTAGTAGTTTTGGCTGAGTTGATTAGTCTAGTCAGGACAAACGATTTTATTTGACAGACGTCGTTCTGTCAAAAGCTATTTGGTCGTAGCAGCTGTTGTGTTATTTACGAGTATTATAACGATGTGTTTGACATCAATATTTGATTGAAATGTTTGAATTGTCAACTATAAGAACTTTGGATAGGAAAAAGAATAATCGGGTTTTTACGATTTTCCGGGCAAATTTTCCAATTTTTACTTTTTAAATAGAATATTTAAAAGAAATAGTCAAATTGGTCTAGCCATTCTTGAGTTTTGCGCTTAAAGCACATTTAGCGATTCATTTCTATTTAGATAGATATTATAATAACAAAAAATAAAATAATTTATAAAAAAAATCCATTACAATGGTAACACACAACCGTTGAGATAGCGTTTCTATAAGAAAATGAGCAAGATACTGAATCACTGGTTTGAGGAGAATAATGGGAGATAGAGTGGCTCCATCCAGCTACTGTTTTTTCGGCGTGGATGCATCATCCATCACATAGTGTCGACTGATTTATGGCAGTAGCGTAGCGTAGCGACACGAGCGTAGCCTCCTCGCGATGACGACGCGATTAAAGCGAGCCGAGCTGCCGCCGCCGCCCCTCGGTGGCGGGGCGTACCTCGGTGCCTCGGACGTGACGTGCGAGCGACACTAACTTCAAATCGTGTCTTTACGACACGCGAGCTTACATCACATCCTTTTACTAATCGTGAGGGTAGCGCTCTAGGCTCTTTTACAACGTCCGATATGTTTTTTTTACACGACAAATTCCAATGGCTGGTAATAAAATATTATTTTCTAATTAGCTAATAGCGAGTATAAGATTATTTTATATTATAGTTGTTTGAATAAAAATGCTTAGGTAGGTTAAAGTTTGTATGTTTTTTTTTTGAATGTACGAGGTAATCTTCGAAACTACTAATCCAATTTAAACAAACTCACCAATAGAATAGGATTTCAGGATGAATGTAGCCTAAATATTCCAGGCGGGCGAAGCCGTTTATATTTTATTTTTCAACGCGTACAAAGTCGCAGGCACCATCTAGTGTTTAATGTTTAGGCGATTTATTAATAACATGTACGCGTACATATAAAATGTATGCGTATAAGAAGTTTGTAATAAGTGGCATGATTACCCGAACACGGGTACCGTCAATGCGGTGCTCCCGCGAGAAAATTGCGAGTATTCATCATAAATGCGTGACGTCTAAAATTACGAGCCACCGCCCGCCCGCTATACAGCGGCTGGTATAAATCAAAGTAAACACTAGTTTCAGCTAGTACCTAACTTATGACTTATTACGTTACTCGTTATTTTAACCTTTGTTGTCTACGATGTAATTTTAACTGAAAACTAACAATGATAAATGTTTTTTTGCAAGAAAATAAAAAAAAAACAATGTAATATGAAAATTTTAGAGTAAAAATTCGTTTCATAGTAAAAATTGGAATTTTTAGCGGAAATTCTCGCGTGTGCAATAATTTAGAAGCTGCTTTGGCTGATATTTATGGCTTGGTTAACATAATACTGGTTTTATACGGCCGCGCGCCGCCGAGCTACATAATATGTGTGCTTGTTAATTCTTAATTACTTCATTACACGTGTTTAACCTATAACAATAATTATTTACAACTGAATCATTGAACAATTATTCAAATTCGAGAGTTTAATTATACTATTATAAAAATTAAGTAGTTTAACTTAAATGAATATATTTTGAAAATGTAAAAACTTTTGTGTGAAATGAATTTATTTTATTATTCTCCAAATGAAAGTTTAGAATGTGTGTAGTTTAAATTTGAATCGGCCTACGTATTGAAACATGTCTTCGAACAAGACTACTTCTATTCTAAGACATGCACGCTCCATCACTGAAAAAGCTATTGATTTCTAAGCTACACTTAAAATCGAAAAATACAAAATTATATGTTGCTGAGGGATTTGCATTTGGGCTTACCACTCGATAGCTGAGCGATCGATCCACTGGGTATCATTGCTACGATCCAAATAACAGGAGTTAATGACTGATTCATATGAACCACATTTTGATGGAGCTACCGCAATCGTTTAGAGATATCCTTGTGGAAGTGTTTCATAAATAGTAAATGCCCCTCCATGTTTTATATTCACAAGTTGATTTGCACAGGCTATTAAAGCAGGACAGATAAAAAGTTCTAACCATTACATGATTTAAATGGGCTTTTTTAACCTGGGTTTAATTAACCGAGTGAAATAAGGGTAGGTTGCCAGTAGGTCGCCAACTGGAATAAAAGGTTAATCTATTGCTGAAGGTATCACATCAAAGTAGTACCTACAATTCGTAAGGAACAAGTAGAGACTGAACGCAAGTTGCCGACGTAAGAAAAGTTAACGAAGCGTTCCCGTTTGGAAAGGTCCGTTCCCGGTCTGGCTGCCGTATGCAGTCGTCACAAGAGCCCTAACGAGTGCCGAGGCGGGCTTCTCTCGTGCTGCTCGGCCGCGAACCACCCTCTTGCATTTATTCATGTCGTTACTGCTAACGATAATTTTATCGTGTGCTCATTTGCCGGCGCCAGTCTCGCGGCCATCCGTCAGACTCCAAATCGACAATTTGTGCAACACTAAAAAACTTTATTGCGGCATAATTGACCTCGCTGTAAATAACTCGCGACCGCGAGTTTTATTGCTTACTTGCTTTATTTTACGTCTAGCCATTGGCAGACAACATAAATACGTTTATATAGTTACTGAAACTAGAACGAACATAACATGTACAATACTGTACAGATACAGTTAATAAAAATGAATCGTTTAAATTTAAAATAAAAAAATAAATTAATATAAAAAATGTCATAATATCACAAAGTCGCCCTGTAGCTACGTAGCGACAGGGTGCTACGCGGATCACAGACTTGTGTAGATGTAGTGTGCTGTATTGTGACTGTCAATGTGCTACGAAAATATTAACATACGAGTACGAAAACAGAAAAACATACAATGTGTAAAAAAAGCTCCAACGTTAAGATTAGAAAGTGCACTCAATTTTATCGGTAAAATAATACAAATAATTTTTTATGGCCTTTTTTTGGCAAATTCGGTTTTATGGAGAAGTACGATCAAATGAATTAAAAATCTTTTGTCATATTAAATTATGTTATAGAGAATATTCGTCAATTAAATTATTTATAAATTAACAGTGCACAGAGGATTTTAAACATTCTAGTACATATTGAAATAACGCCCCGCACACACTAATCAAAATTTAATTTGTTTACCACCATATAATTTCTTATACTTTTTTCCTTAAAGGTATCCCAAAAATAATTATTTGTTATTTTATATCATCACTGTATAAGAATAAACCATCAAAGAGAACTTTCGGCAATGTAATGTTTTTACATTGTCAGAAGGTGCTTTAGCTTTTTCATTGTTTCTTTTACATTATCTTTCTGTTTTAGCTATTGTTCAACTTGTTTTAGCTACATATAATAGTTTTTTTTTTATAAATAGATCACATATTACTAGTTTTTTTTACATCCTTTTATGAGACTTATGAAAGCATCCACCACAATTATTTTTTTCAGTTGGCAAACATTAATGCTTACTTTCCTTTATAATTTTGTTCTGAGTATCAAAAGTATTGTTTTAATAATATGTTTTATCACACGCTGAAATTTAAAATATCTCCAGTTAGTCGTACCCGATTTATTTACTCAAAGCTCTAGACTAGAACTCCAAAATGCTAATTTAGCTTTTTACAGACCTCCATAACAAAGGAACTTTCTACATACAATATGAAACTGAATACAGCGCACGTCAGTTTGACAGACACACGACTATTGATTACATTATATATGTAGTGGACTTCCTTTCATTTAATGTGGGATGTTTGTTAGAGATATTTGAGACCTATAATGTAATTAATTGACCCCATAGATTGATACTATTAGAGCGATTTATGCCTGTGCAGCTTGCGACTCGAATTGAGTAATTAATTGTATGATTACAAAAATATTTTCTTCTGCAATTATTAAGAGAAACATTTTGCAAATTTCTGAATAGCCACCAAAGGATTGTAAGTGGCTATTGCTTAGCATATGGAGCGTGTCGGACGTGTGGGAGAGAGGGGGGCATCGACTATGCCATAATTGCAGAAACTTTCATGTGCTTCGCATACATTTTCATAATTAAAGGATACGCTCGTGGCGGCTCTATAAGATTGTTTTGTAACTATAGCAAGAGGCATTTATCTATTAAATCTGTAAGCCATGTAGATACTAAGTAGTAAAATTACATTAAAAAATACACCATCTTTAATTAACGAAATCATTTTATCGTGTTAGTGTAAAGAGTTAAGAGTTAAAAAGGTTACCAAATTAAAATAAACAATGAAGTCTGGATTGTACTAATGAAGTTGGCGAAATTTCGGCATCGCTGGTTGGAAACGGTGGTGTTGCTTATTAGAAATTCTCGTCTCGTAAGGCGCGGTCAGTGGCTACGACAGTACGCCAGTGGTCGGCCTGACTGCGGCGGCTTGGGCCTTGTGGGATTTAAAAGACACGAGGAGCTCGCCACGCCCGGCAGACAAACGCCGACCGAGCTGTTAATGAAATAACGAGGTGAACACCATGCACCAGCCGTCGCGCGCCGACTCCTCCTTTGCATCTTAGTTTAATCCTCTTACTGCAACCGAATCACCTAAAGCTCCCCTCAAAATTAAATTACGAAGACAGGTATTTATCAGGGTAACAGAAGCACGTTTCTTGGCACACGAATTTTATAACTTTTAGATAACATTTTAGGAGAATAAAACGGCAGTGGATTTAAAATAAAAATCTTTTTTACATTTAATTTTGCAATATAAATAAGTTCGATACCTTAATTCGCAAACCAAATAACTCCTCTGAGGCAAACTTTACAGGGGAGACTAAAAACGTTATAATTTTTTTTTTGTATGATACGAGAAAAGAAAAAAGACAATTTTACATTGGAAATTATGGCTCGTATTAACCGATAGACCTTTTAAAAATTAAATTCTAATTGTCATTAAGTTTCTCCCGTATCAAAAAGTCATTTTCAACCAAAAGTGGAGTTATTCGTTTTGCTAATTAAGGTATCGAATTGTCGTAATCTCAAAATACGTTGTGTGTGAAGATATTTTAAAGACCAACGAGTTTCTTTTCAATGTTTCAAAATATCGCAATACTATTATTCAGTTTAACAGGACTAAAGATGAATAGCAGATAAGGCTATTTTAAATTTTTTTTTTTTTATAAATCTTACGTCAAACAAAATTACAGAACAGATCTACATATTTCTACAAAATAGTCATAATAATTTAATATAAATGCCTGATAAGCCTAATTAAAAACGCGATTAAAGAGAGCGAAATTTTAGATATAGAAGCGATCAAAGTATTTTTAGATCTCTTGATAAGATTTCCTTTTTTCCCACTCGTAGAAGAACTTACGATTTGATGTGGTTCGATAAAAAGATATGCACTCAAGATCCTTTTTAAGATTATTGCTTTAACATCGTAAATTGTAAAAAAATGCGATTTTTTTTTTCAATTCTAACACCGTACAAATAATAAAAGTCAATAATATAAAACTCCTTTATTGTAAAAATGTTATTAAAATGACTTAGAAATCAAATTAAGAGAATTTACATTCCCAAAGGCTTAGATATTGTATATTTTACAGTTGATTTATACTGTATAAATGGAAAAAGAAATTCCTTTCACAAAAACCCCAAATAAATATCTCACTTTTCCATTAAGGACATAAAAGCAATTCCGCGAGAGCCGAATAAAAACGAGGGGCAGCGTTGTCCGGCCACGGCCTCCTCCGAGTTTTATTTGCATCTCGGGGCTCGTCTCGAGGTACGGCCTAGGGCGCTTTCAATTGCCCCAATAACCGCTATTGTGCGGCGAGCGCGTAGTTCGCGGAGCGGGCAAGCGAGCGGACGGCGTTGCCAAGTTGGCGTTGTTTGCCGGCCGCGCTCGTGCCAGCCCCGTTTACTTCATCCACTGACTAGCCCCCGTGCAACTTCGAAATTGCATGCGCCGGAGAAAACTTCCACCTTTGAGAAAATTCCAAACGATCCGACGTGCCCGCGATGTAAACTCGCAATAACCAGATACGTAACCATCGGAATTGCCAATCTATTTCTCGGTCGCTGCTGTTCCGGAGTGTTAGGTCGGGTAAGCAAATACAAGCTATTTTTATTTGTTGGAAAGTGTATCCTCTCTCGACTGAGGAATATTTTCACCTACACATGTACGCTAGAGTGACAGATTAAAGAAATTTAAAAGCAATTTAACTAGAGTGCTGAAAAAATAATCGTGATAACCATTTTGTGAATCCTCTGGTGGTACATTCACACTTAATTTTCTTGGAACACGGCAGCAGTAAGAAATAAAGTTAAAATTAAGACGCGAGTTTATGGGGCGTTACGGATGTAGAGGGGGGGTGAGGCGGCGAGGCGAGGGGTGGAGAGAGCAAGGCGGGTGCCGACTGCCGGCCGCGCCGGGCGCGACGCGGTGTGGGAACCCATTCGAATTCACCGCGCGAACTGCGCCGTAGATAGCGGCAGGCGGAACACGTACTTCACTTCCACTAACTCCAACTATTGACAATATTAATGCACGCTTAGCAGGGCCAAACGACGGCGTGCTGCGCCTACGGAATACACCAAAAATATCGGCCTCATATGCACCACTCAAATACGCAAGTGTTTCAAATAAATAACTCAAAAATATATATGATGACGTGGCTCTTGATCGATAATAAATAAATATAGACCATAAAGAAAGTTCATTGGATCTAATTTATTCCGTTTCTAAGAGAAGTCTTCGGAAGTAACGCAAATATTAGACGAAGGCACGGCCCACGACGGGTGCCATTAATTCCAGAATTGAAATCTGGAATTGCGGTGGCGCGGCGCGGGCGGTGGCGAATTTACATTCATCGCGGTAAGAACTTAAATCAGGTTCTCAGTTACGATTCAGTTGCGATATTATTTTATTAAAATATGTAAATGACGCCGTTCCACAGAATGTTCTCAGGTAGAGGGGCCCCATAATTGCAAGTGAGGATGTCACTAACGACACAATATATTCATTAGCGCGATTACGACTTCTATTAGCGCAACAATTAATGGTTACCTTACATTACACAGATAACTTAATCACACTGAACTATGTTTTTTATATACTAAAATTATTTTGTGTGGGAGTTTTGCTTAAGGTTGTTAGACAATTACTTCAAATGGTGATTATGATTAGTATTAACAAGGTAATTATTATAATTAATTCTCAGCGTAGCAGTTATCTAGTTAAAAATAGGTAATGCGTAAATGAATTAAGTTTGTTTACATCTTTTTTAAATGAATTTTAGTAGCCTTATCATACAGAAATGTAATTTTTTTTGTCAAGCACAATTGTGAATTTACAATACTAGCTGCTGCCCGCGACTTCGCCCGCGTAACTTTGTAAATTATATACTAAAACCTTCCTCGAGAACCACTCTATCCATTAGTGAAAACAGCATGAAAATCGGTGCAGTAGTTTTTGAGTTTATCGCGAACAGAAAGACAGACAGATGCGGCGGAGAACTTTGTGTTATAATAATATGTAGTGATACATATAAGTATACAAAAAGAGTGTCTGCATGTCTGTGAATTCTAGTTTTTTTTTTAATATGTGTTAACTTCTTACAAAAATAAAATCACAAAAATTGGACAACAATAGCAAGAATAAAGTTAGGGTACGACGAAGTCCTGGCAATCGTTCATTTTGTAGTACAAACTCTAGTATTCTCACTTTAGTATTCTCATAAGACCGCCAAAAAATCACAGTAAAGTCTAAACTGGCTGCACAAAGCATTTTTCAATTTATCGGGAATAAATGTTCGGTTGGCAGTTCAGACACCCAATTACTGCACACAAAAGCTGATTACCGCGCGCGAGTGAGGCTACAGAGAAAAGCCGCCCGCAGACCGCTCACGAGCGCAGCGCTCCCGCCTCCGCCTCCGCTTCTCGAAATAGCGGCGGTGCGCTCACGGAATACTTGAACGACTTGTAAGGAACACTTCATTTACTTTCTTTACACTCTCTACGACGCAAACGGTTGCCCGAGATTGAAATCGACATCGCTAAATAGATTTGGAATCCACAATGTTCTAACGATTGAGCTACGAGTGTACCACTATTACTACCGACGAATCAAATTCCACAATATAGTATTGCTTAGTTGTTTTTAAATATAGGATACAAATTTTAAGAATATTTTTTGGGACCATGATAATCATGAAAGGTTTAGTTCAATCGTGTTTCAGATATTTATTTATTAACTAGGTGGCGTCCGCGACTTCGCCCTCGTTGAAAAAGAAAAAGTAGCCTATCTTGTGTCCCGTACGTCTAAAAGTTTATCTATTAAGTTTCATGAAAATCAGTTAATTCGTTTAAGAGTTATGGAGGAACATATATACATACACACAGAAAAAAATTCTAAAAATCGTCAATTTAGTTTCAGTATGATGTATAGAGCCTATAAACACGATATCTCTGAAAACAAAGTAACTTACTCCATGACCAACCCTTACAGATTTATTATTAGTATTGATGATGAAGACGATGTCATCAGTACGAGAAGTATATAGAATTAAACTTGATATATAAAACAATATTTACATTGCAATATTGCTTGCTATTGTACCAGTAGAATTCTAAGTCGTGTACAATGACGACGCAGCTTCGCGATGTCAGGCGAAGTCTCAACAGTGAACGTCTTGGGAAATCATGAGCGTCCTTTTACAATTTGAGTAAAAAGAATGAAGTCACGCTAAATTTATGTCAGACTTCGTTAATAAGTACAACACACGTTACAAACCGGATCTAACATTTATTTTATATTTTCTCACATTGAATTTTTCGACATTTTCATGTACAAAAACACTTAGTCGGTAACTTCAGTCAGCCAGACCAAAAACTTAAATGCTTCTTAAAAATAGAGGCTTCTCAAACATATTTTTCATGTTAATAGTATGACTGAGAAGTAAGCGTTTTAGTAGTCGCAATTTTTTGATATCTTGGTTTATTATTGTAATTTTTGAAGGGGTCTCAATTTTTTTTGAAAATATGTTTTGATAACAGCCTATTTTACTTGCTAATACGAGTTATGACCTTTCTATAGGTAATGTGATTATTATTAGACATCTAAATAGTCCTATTAATTCTAATACATATAGTACTAATAAAAACTTATTACGGTAATAATGCACGTATAGTATTGTAGTCCTTCATTAGCAGTGTAAACCGAAGCTCTCTGGTTGAATTATGGCGGCGTGTCATACGCTTAAGACGTATGCAAACAAGATTTATGTAATTAATTTAGGAGATAAGAGCAGGCGCGAGAATACATACGTTACGGAGCACAAAGGACACTAACACCGCCAACACCCGACGGTTTTCTCTATGCGATATTATCATTGCAGAGGTGCTATGGTGGTATGTTCACATGATGTTAATAACTTTTGCACACGCGGTGGGAAAACTTTTTAAGCGACTTAAGTAAAGCAGATTAATTGACGTTCAGCCGATCCGATATTAATACCGTAATTATATGTGCATTTTTTAGAAAACAATTTTAGATTTTAGCATATTTTAGAAAACAATAAATAGAGCATAGTATAAGTATTAATATGTCTGCGGTGTATTATCTATATACATATAATAAAATCGAAAACGAGCCGTGTATTTACATTTTCCAAAAATTAAAACACTTGAAGTTTTTAGAATAATTTTTAGAAATAAAAAAAAATTTTTTTTTAGAATTTTAACCTGTTTGTCTGCGTTTGTGCACGCTAATCTCAGAAACGGCTTAACCGATTTAAATGCGGTTATAATAAGCTTTCGGTAACATTTAGTAATTGTTTCATTCCAATCGGTTACAAACAAAAAAACGTTACGGGTACAGCTAGTTAGTAAACGAGCAAATACTGAAACAGAGTATTGTATTAAATAGTTATGGTCATGATTATAAAAATGCCTCCGTGTTGTAATAAACCATTTATTTAAAACGGTTTAACCCTCACGGAACAAATAAATTTTCACCGACTCGCAATTACGTGTTATTTTATTTTAAAATGTATTATGGTTCCGTGCGGCCGAACGAATGAAATAAAAATATAATAAACGTTATGTATAAATTAAGCCCTCCCCAGACAACCATAAATATGCTCCGGATTGTAACAGTTAATATAAAACGAAAGAGATAAGCGCTAGAAATGACAGGATGTTTGTTGAAAGCGGAGATAGGTAATAGGCGGGCGCCTCGAGGAGTGTAGGAGCGGGCCAGCAACCGACATCCACTGCGCCGGAGATATTTACGTTTATCTACGGGTAACGGCTTCATCGCAAGCTTTATTACGACATCCACTCACGTAATCCTCCGCCGCCGTCATAACTCCTCGTTTTCTGGCCCGCTACAATGTTACTACACCACTTTTCCACTAGCGATCCGCCGACGATGCGTTCTCGCAAACCTGTACTTATGTGTCATTTTCAAAATTTTCCACCTTTATTTCATTCGTGAAATCATATTATACTTATAAATTAATGGGTATCTCAACGAATAACCACTCAATGCATTTTGTAAATCTTTACTTACAAAATTCAAAGTTTCAAAAACACAAATTTTTAGTTCAATTTGTGTTTCATCATTTTTGTTTTGACTAAAAAAAGGTTAGATAATATTTTATCTCTATAAATACGCGGTTTCATGTCTCATAAGGTAATAAGATAAAAATTTGGGCAATCTCGTCCTTTCTGAGCGTTTTTTTAAAGAGCACTGTAAAAAGTACTTGTACTGATTAGTTTCGATACGTTTTATACTGGTGCCAGAATTCTTCGCATGCCTCTTTATCACACACTCTAATTTCTTGTTTTTTTCACCCATATAGAATGTATACATTTATCCGTAACCTTATTTATTTATTTAAATATATATTAACAATAAAAATACTTAATGATTTCGGGTTGATTTACTAAGAATATTAACGAACTAAAAGAGTAGGTATATATATTTTTAAATCTTTCAAAGAGGATTGGGTTCGAATCGGATATGAAACCCATAAATACTCAATCTAAATTCGTAAATTTTCTCCGGGGATCGTAAAAAATGAAGGGGTAATCCTCAATCGGGCTTACGGACGAGGTACTGTTAAAACATTTTCACCTCCAAAGCAATTTCCTAAATCGGTTCATCAAAGCCAAACTCCATTGACTTTACTAATATTCACCAATGGATATACAGAGAATAAACTATTTTGTTTTGTATTTTGTTAGAACATGAAAAATGGCTGTCTTGTACGTGTTACTATAACAACACTATATTGTTAAAAACACTATAAAGTTGATTTCCCTAACATTTCAATTGAGTGATTGCCCAGAAATTCGTGTATATTTTGCATTTAGAGTGAAATACTATCTTTAAACTTTTAAAAGACGATCCAAATTCAGAGAAGTTTAATGTGGGTTCCTAAACAAAATCGCTAACATTTGTACCATCACCTTAGTAACTCGTTTGAATTGAAACAGCGCCTCATTTGAATCACTAAAGAACGAATGAAATCGTAAAATAAATTAATGATAAAAAAACTTTTCAAAACAAGCTTTTATTTAAGTGCCCTTAAAAGAAGAAAATAATATATAAATTAAATATAAAAGCTTGTCGCGAGATTCTAGTCTTGCTTGATCTAAGTACCTAATTCTATAAAAGAAATGTTTCCTATAAAACTTACCTTCTTTTTAAGGTAATGATGATGTGAATGATATTGGAATGCGATTTGGTTTAGGTGTCGATCTAAATTGAATCGTAAAACAAAGTTGATGGTACGAAATAGCAAATGCAATCCAGTTTAGGTCCTAAATTAAATCGTATTAAGAGATGATAGTAAGCCCCCTGGAATGTATTTAAGTTGGATCGTGTGAGACTGTGTAACTTTATAGAAAGGTCCAAATTGAGCGAGTGGATTGGTACAGGGAGCTTAGTGCGGCCACCGGAAGTAGGCCCCTCTAACCGCTGCCGTATAATAATAGCTTTCAAATTGACCCTTCCACTTATCATAATAATCCACGTCACACACTAAATACATAACATTGTGCTCAATGGGGAGACTATAATGAAGAGAATAACAAATTTTTCAAATTCCATAACATTTATTATTACTCTGCCTTTTAAATATTAACTATAAAATTTAATACAAAAAAATCACCACCAATAAAAGTTTAGGAAGTCAAATGTTAATCGACCGGCGGACAGCAACGGTTTTGAGAATAGTGAAATACATAAAGGGACGAGTTGTGCGAAATACTGGCAATGTAAGATACTAAGCCCTGTTTAGATTAGATCAGACCTTCGAAATAACAGTGAATGAGGACGTGGATTAACTACGGTCCGGGGCACTTCGGCCCGTGCGCCTAATGGGGTACCGTTAGGGGTAATGAGAGGCGCGGGGAGCGGATACGCTTTCCTCCCAATGACTCGAAAAGTTCATCGGAAATTATCCAGTACTGAAAGCACTTCCGGTTAAGATTCATAATAAAATAGATACCCAATATCCAATTCATATTATTCAATGGAAATAGTGAAAACGCAAAGAAAAACGTTCCATCTTGTTTAAAAGTATAATTCCTAGGATAAAACGTGTCAGCCGAAATACAATGTAAACTTATATCATGAATAATGTTAACACGTGTACTGTTGGTGTATCCTAAATAAATAAATAAATAAAATAAATAAAAAGAGTTTGTTTGAACTGGAAAGTTAACAGTACGTTCATATATTTTAAAGTTCCCCATGGACGTGACTTAACGTAGTCGCGGTAACATTGCACCGACTTAGGTTTTGTGCTTAGTTTTGCAGTCGTACCGGTGGTAAACGTAAGGGTCGAAATTCATTTTTCAATGTCAGAGAAGAAAATTCATTAAAACTTTGAAATTACTAATGGCTAAACGGACGGAGTAAAATTTGCTCTTAATTTGTACAGAAAGTTTTTTTCACAATTTTATGAAATGTTACGAAACGAGTCTCGGAATAAGAATGAACGATGGAAGAAGCGCTAATGATTATAATATCGTTTTGTTTTCTCCTTCGTTATTTCCTGTTTGAAATTTGAAATATACAATTTGGATAAGTAAATTACTGTATATATTGCTATATATTGAATATACTGTACATATTGCTGTCCAATATGTACAGTATATTCATAAGGAGGAATTTATTAAGAAAAAATGGAAGATAAAAAGAGAGTACAATATTTATAACGATTACTTTCCTAGGTGGGCCGAGGAGTGTTCATATTAAAAGTAATAAATCTGTAGCCAAGATGTCATAGCGAGGGAGGCGCGCTCAACCAGCAACCACGGCGACGGACGACGCGAACCATCCGATATTAGTTTACTTTTCTTCTTCAACTTACTTTATTAGTTATCCATCCGCGAGAGTTGCCTTAATAGTTTTTACGTTATTGAGAAGCTAAGAAGACGTATGTAATATGCGTAGGTACATCAGGAAATCAATCAGTTTGGTATGGGGAACAGATTATTTTCGTTTTAACGGTTGGATCTCGTACCATTAGAAATTATATATTTTTCTAAGAAAATATTTGGTTATCATTGAATAGGGGTAAGATATTTCAGTTTAAAAATAGTATTAAAATACCGTGCATTTCTCAAATACATGTCAACATTTTCATATTCATTAATGGAATCTATAAAATTTATAATTTTAATTTTATAAAAAATTCATTTGAATGATGAATTTGGGTGAATGAAAACGGGTCTGGTTTTGAATGATTTATTTTAGTGAGTAGCAATTTTGGCTTTTATGATCACCTTGATCAATTCAAATACAGTACAATAACATAAGAATTTAAATAACTCCAAAATTGCGGATTGTGTAAGGCAAGGAGAATAATAAACGAGTAAGTTATTAACATAGATGCAAATGCGTCGTTATGGTGCAATAGCACGCGCGGGACTTGCCGTAGGGTTGCGACTACCCGCGCCTTTGCCGCTACAAACTTCACCAACAAATAGGTACCATCGATTGTTCAAAATGAATATGTTTAGAACATAATTTGTTCGTTATATTAGGCAATCCCGTATAATCTACATTGACTCGTAACAAATTTTGTACCAATTTCCCAAATTGTTGCTCTCATACGATGACATATTTAACAATGACATTTGTTTTACTCACTGTACATTATTAAGTACTTAGGCTGTGTGTGGGTTCAATTAAAAGCATTCCTCAATAATACACCAGCAATTTTGTAATGTGTATACGTTTAATCTCTTTGTAAAAAATGTGAAAATATCTTCAAGATTTAGAAAATGACAAAAGCAAATATTCATGTTAGAATAAAAAAAAACATGTCGGCTTTTCGCTAACAACAGCTTTGTTAGGGAAGATTTTATTGGCACAAATATTGTCCAAGTCGAGCTGTGGCGCACACTTCTCGTGATTTACCGAGCTGTTTACGTGAGCCTCCCTCTATGCCAGCTACCGACATTTTTACAGCGGCACTTGCCCGAAAATCAGACATTTTATACAACACAAATCATTTTAACTATATTTTCATGAAAATTTTTCAGAATCCTTTTCACATCACGGTAACGTATATGTTCCTGAAAGAATTCAACAACAGTGAATTCTCTAATAACGTGTTGTAATTTGTTAAAAATAATTTAATATAGTTAGTCGTTATTTGATTAAACGCTGATCTGGTAGGTTTTTATTAATATGAACGATTGATGTAGATTATGGTGTAGCCTTGCCTCATTGTAAGACAAAGTTACATATACTTCTTAGCAATATAAAATTATTTATAATGTAATGTAATTTTCACCCCATTGAAAACATAATAAAAAGATAAGATATATGTATAATATAAATGAAGCCGCATTGAGCCTAAGTAAACGAGGTTATTTCATTAGAAGGCTTATATTGAGACGCTACAAATTAAATCCAAACAGGGACGTTGTTGATTGCTGATATATTCGATCCGCAGCGGTTAATTGTGCTAAATACTGGAATGAACATATTATATTCGAGCTACGGTTACACTTCTACGTCGTAGCGCGATTATTGCTACGCGACTTCTACGAATACGAAAACGAGAGGCCATCACCGTACCGTGTTCACTTGCGAATTTAAAACATACGCTCTAATTTTGTTTAGTCCAGACGGCGAGGCATTTTAAAAATAAAATTTATTTATTTTTTATTAGAAAGTGAGAAGATTTTTGAACTTAATAAAAACCCCAAAATAGACCATTACAAAATGTTCTATTTAGAGACCCTCAACCTAACTACAACTAACTTAACTATTAAATTTCAATGTTAGACTGTCTTTATTCTCTCTGTGCATCCGTTGGCGCGCCAGCCCACACGCTTGTTCTTAAAACTAGGAGTTAGCAGTTGTGAATTGTAATATAAATACGTAATGCATAATTATCTAGTCGATTTCGTGAAGGGAACTGTTATGGAAAAAATTTTCATTTTGTTGGCAAACACAACAGCAATTTATATTAAGATTGGTAACAAATAAGGCAGTTTCGTCTTTTAAATGAGAGTAGGAAGTGCTCTTATTGCTAATCCTTTTATCTAAGCGCAGCACGCGGTAGAATTAGGCGAGTATACGTTGGTAGCTGAGGCTTACCGGGCGGCCGCCGCACCTGTCTAGAGCCGTCAGTAATCTTCCCTCTTTTTTTATCATTGCCACGTCTCAACTGCTCACTATTTAACGAGCACCTTGCTTCACCAACTTTTAATACTCTTTCTATATTTTTCTCCCACTACAACGAGATTTAAATGAAACTAATTTATTGAATGAAGCCCTAATGATAATAAAAAAGAGTCGTTGGTAAATAAAAAAAAAAAACAGTTCCTTCTTAATCACGCTACGATAAGAAAGGTACATTAAAAAGGTCTGGCGTGACAACAAATCTAAAAGGAAAAATCTCCGCCTCTGAGAGCCCAACGGTGATAAACGAGAAAAACTTTGGAACTAAATGGAGCATTCGAGACGGCGGAGCTGCGTTGCTCTCGCAGAATAATACTTCTCCCGAAGAAATAACACTTATAGTCCGCGAGGCTTAAAATCAAATGTCCCCGTTCTCTCTCACAGTTTCTTGGCTATATTGACGGCACAACGTGTAGAATTGCGACAGAGACAAATATGTATAAATTTTTATGAGCTTTTAAAATACAATACGAAAATAAGCAATAACGGTAGGAAATATTTTGATATGCAATTAAGGTATATTGTGAATACGAAATCCAAACGAAATAACCACAATCAAATTTGAAATACCATACAACGAGAAATTACGTTAATTATGCGTTAATTAATAATGCACTTTGAGTATATAGTTTTACGAATTATGATGTTGTTTTAAACTGTTATTTAATTAAACTATTATGAAATCAGTCGAGGTTTATTTTCAAACATTAATTATAGTTTTATTAAACTGTGCAATAAAATTATGTAGTTTAAAGTTTTGACATCACTTACCCGTTTTCAAATGAAAATGCCAATTTGTTGTAGAAAAAACATAAGTAACTTACCTGTAAAAAAAAGAAAAAAAATTAACAACAATCTTACCGCGTAAAAATAAATATGTAAGGAATTTTCAATCCTTACATATTACTCGTATAAAACAAAGTCCCCAACCGTGTCTGTCTGTATGTTCACGATGATCTCAAAAACTACTGAACAGATTTTCATGCGGTTTTCACTAATAGAAAGAGTGTTAAACGAGGAAGGTTTCTATATATAATTTGCAGAAAAAACCCGCGCGAAGAACAAGTATACTATAATTTCGAATAGGTGTACACAACAAAGCACTTAATAAATAAATAAAATATAAATAACCATGAAATATAAATTTGAATCACAATAAAATTGTTAACTAGTGTTTTTAGTATATAGCTAAAATTTAAGTCATCATCATCATCATCTCAGCCGTAGGAGGTCCACAGCTGGACATAGGCCTTCCCCGTAATTTTCCAAAAGGACCGGTCAGAAGCAACCTGGATTTACTGTCGACTCGCCGCCCTTGTCAGATCGACTGTCCACCTTGTGGGTCCTACGCTGCGCTTGCCAGTCACTCAAGAATCTGCCAGTCCCACTAACTGATCTGCCGGCTTATGTCGGTACTTTCTTTCGTCTACACAATATCTTCTCATTTCCAATTCGATCTCGGCCATAGGCCTAAACTTCTTTATAGCTCATTGAGCGATGTTGAGCTTTTTTTCGAGGCCATAGTTAGAGGCCACGTTTCGGTGCCATATGTCGTAACTGGTGAACAAATCAAAATTTATCAAAATTTACTTCAATTAATCCAAATTTAAGTACATTGTAGTAACTACTTTTAGTCCACATTCTAAATAAGTTTAAAATACAGTTTATTTTTCAGAGCTAGAAAACAATGGGAATAAAAAGCGAGGTCAGATTCATTTACATTAAACTGAGTTTTCCGGACGCGACGAGGTAATGCATGGCGTACCGGCCGGGTGGGGTCGCGGTGCGACGGCGGGCGGACACCGTTAGGACCAAATCACGCGTCCCAGGAGGCCACACACCTCGCAACCCAGGATTATGTTATACGAAAATAATTGTCGCTCCGCGTCAGTTAACGGGCCCCGCCAAAATTATCACACAAAATAGGGGTCGTTCCGTTGTTTTTGTTGCTGCGAACTTTCTTAATTTGAATAATTTCAGCGTTGGGTCCTATGTAAGTCATGGAAACTGAAATAATACTATGTCAACAGAAGCGGTATTACGGTCAATGAGTTTAAGGTAATACAAAAATGATCACGTTAATCTCATCATTAGTTTGTAACTAAGGTTTGTGAATTTTTCAAAAAAAAAAAAATGTGTTCGTGCGAAGCCAGGGCCTGGTTAGTAGTACATATTATAAAATAAAGTCGTTGTCCGCTTTTGTCTGTTTCTAAACTAATAAACAACTGCCGATACAATATTTGTTCTAAATAAATATTTAGGAAATTATTTACAACAAATATTCTAAGAACGGAATCTAATAACGTCTTTCAATAGAAGTACGCCTCCATTTGTTAATGTCAACTTTTACTTAAAATTATAAGGAAGGGGCAATATTCTACCGCTCATTTACAAACAAATACATGTACTTATCCTTTTCATGAAAGCAGATTTGCGTGTTGCCATCTAGTAATATTACATAGATAGCACATGATACCATTTTACGTCAATTTTGTCTCCTTCGCTTTACAATTAGCGACCGTGTGCTCTTTTAGAAGATCGATTAAATAAATGAAGCTATAAAGGTGGGTGTAATAGGTGTGCATGTATATGATATAATCTGTGCGGAGTGGCGGCGATCGGCACGTGCGGCGCTTCGAGTCAAGCGGCTGCGTCAGCGAACCCGCACTGAATGGATTCTGTAACAACACAAGTGTCACACTATCGAATTATGTACCTACCTGATTGACTGCTTCTCGCTGATAATAATCAACGGATCTTCAAAATCTTAAGAATGAACTATTTCTCGCCATTTAGTGTTAAAGCAGCTGGATCCGGTCCAAGCTGTATTATTGTATTACTTTAGGAGGTTAGCGGCCTTATAGACAAACGCGAAAAGCTACTATGTAAAGATAATTTCAGTGCATGTAAAATTAACCAAATAACTTGTACTTTTCTGTTAAAACGTCTGACTGAATGATGGTCATCATTAGGATCTACGAAACGAAATGGAAAGTGAAGATTTAGAAAAAAACTATAGTGTTTCAAATGTCATGGGTTTTATTTAAACAGCAGTCAATAAAAATGGATTAAAAGATGAATTAAAAACAGGAAGCATGAAAAATTCAAACTACTGAAATTGCACGTGTTGCTTTCATTACTTGTTAAGGCTTTGTAAAGCGTGCGGGAAAAATCCACATTTATGAACATGTAGGCTGAAAACAAATTTCACTCGGAGGGCAATATCATAATGGAGAAAAGTAGCTTCGAATGCGAGCGGGTGCATTGGATTTACTTTACGTCCTGGTAACATTTAAATGCCTGATTCTATTGCAATCATATTTATTGACTTAATTCACATACATAACCAGGGGCCTTTAAATAATAATAAGAATTATGGTGGATATTGGTGTCTAGCTAGCGGCTTTCCACGTCTTCGCTTACCAGACTAACAAAAATAATGTCAATTGTGCTTTTGTGTTTCCTTGCTAAGTAAAGGATACAATAACAGCAAATTTTCCTATCCCTTGTAAATACCCCTTTTTCCTTATCCTTTGTCATTAGTTCACTTAAATCTTCCCTGATTTTGCTTGTATTTATAGGCGACGAGTACACCAACCACCAAAAACCACCAAGTCAGATTGCCCGCTACTTGTTATCATAAAAAATATTGCAATACCTATAATTATAATAATTATTTATTTTTAACTTAAATTTACAATATTAGATACTATTGATGGCTAGCTTAACCGTTTTGATTCAAACAGTTAAGCTAGCCAGTTAGTTCAGCTTAATCCGTTCCTGTGGAATTTTCAAAAAACAAACTACAGCGCGTACGAATAGTTAAGGGCACCAGCTAGTTATAAATATTATTTCATTAACATGTGATCTTCCTTTTTTGTAAATGTCTTTCCAAGTTTTACGCTCGTAATTATATTCCATTCGGTTTTCATGATACGCAGAGCTGCTATATGATTGATATAGATGTTGACACCACTTCAATGCCCTATTTCAATGTTTCATTTGACTACATACGAGTATTACCATTGAATTTACAGTTCATCGCCAACGTCCGCCTTAAGACCATTGAAGTGATCTCATTTGAACAAAGTTTCTCTATCGCCCAAATTTGGAGCGTAATTTGCGAGTGGGGGAAAGTTTCACCTTATCACGAAATTCCACGTGGAGTGTTTTGTTGAAATTTCTAATTTTATTCACTGCGTTACTAAGTTTTTGGCGTTCTTTACAACCATATAATAATAATAGCAAACATAACGGCTCGTATCGATGAAAAGTATCAAACTTCTCATACATAATCATTTTATTTGTGAGTGACAGTATCTAAAGTATCTGGAGGATAATCAGCTGATCAGCTACAGTCAGTATGGATTTCAGCACCGTCGCTCGACTGGTGGTGGTGATCTCCTCATTTACTTCGCCAAATGGGAAGGGGGATAGCAAAAATGTTTAACAACATGATAGTTAGTGCCGGCGTCCCGCAAGGCTCTGTGCTTCCCTACACTCCTTCTTTTGCACCCCCTTTGGTATTTCTTGTGTCCTTATAGGTGACGGTAACCACCTAACACCATGATTACCATTAAGCCTGCCTGCCACGCTTTATTCAAAAAAGGAAAAAAAATATATCTGTATTTCATGCCAATACTATGCAATATTAATATAAATCTATATTACCCCATGTAAGGGTTTATTATAAATAAGGCAAACTTTGATTATACGTGCGGAGAATTCTTTGAAACTACTGATTGTTTCTGAAAACTAATACATAGGCGACTAAAATAGGCTGTATTTTATTTTATGAAAGCATGTTATTAGTTAGACACTCGAATAGTTTTATTATAAATCAAGTCGGAATATAAAAAGTTATTTCATTGATCATCGTCGGAATATAAAACAATTCGTTGGTCATTCTTTAAAAATGTGTTTATAAAATTAAACTGAAAATTATAAGTTATCTAAAAGTGTGTTTATTATCATAATTATAGTCACTTATCATTTATGTTTTTAAAACATCATTAACTGTGAACTTATTACTAATACATATACTTGTGATGATCCTATAGTTATTTATAAACAAACAATATTGTTACAAAACGAAATTTAGAAATTGAAAGTATTTTTATACATAAAGTAGAAGAGAAACTTAAAAAGTAATATAAGGGGGAGTGACGCCAATTCTTAAAATCCCACCATAGCGTAGTGTCATAATTTTGTGTCAACAAGTTATTGAAGTTACGGCACGAGTGCACGAACGAACCAACTAGCCAGATGTTGGTGGCACGTCATAGTAACGAAGCGGGCTCAGCGTGACTCCCCCGCCCGTAGCTCGGAGCCGCTACGCCGCGTTCGTTCGGTCCATGAGCGTAATTGGAAAGACGCTACGTGGCTCTACGATTGCTGAGCGCGCTATCATTAGCGTCACTCACAATTTGCTACGACCTCACCGCTACAACTGTGACATTCATTTTTGACTTTAATTTAATTCACTGAAATATTTCCCGATCCGTTTATTCTGTACAATTTGAAATTAATTTCAGAAAAATATGATGCGTACAGAAATTACCTACATAAAAGACACGCTAATTATAGAGGATTTTTATCTTGCGTTTCTTTCACATAGAAAACAAAACAGAAACTGTGGCACGTATGGAAGACAGAGGTTGAGTGGAAGCAGGAAGCGTTTTGCTTAATTAAACGCTCAGATGGTGGCAGTTTATGTGACGATTAGTGAGTAAGTTGCGCAGAAGGCTCGGCCGTTCAATTTGCCGGTTCACTTGACACAATTCGACGCCTGACTCGGGGACAATCGCACTCGAAGCCCCGTCGACCTTCTTATCTCCCGCCGAGGTAATCTTTCCTTCCCTCGGCGGCAATAACTCGGAGTGGGCAGGATTACCTGCAAAGGAGCTTCGTATAACAAACCACCTTTACGGACATTATCGATTCGTACATTAAGTGCACCCGATTTATTAATTCGCCTACAAAATGGACTTTTACAAATTCACATCTATACGGTACTAGAGACTGTTGAAATACAGCTTAAAATGGATTATTAATATTTTTAATTATATTTCGTATTAGCAACATTCTCCGCCTTTACACGTATGGAATAATTAATTGAGGTTAATAGGAGCAAGGTATAATTTGAGGTTGGATAGTGTTACATTCTAATTATAACAATTAGAAATCATTCGGAGAAAAATTCAAAATGTTATAACATTTGGATTACTAAAACCAAACAATCTGTTGTAAAGTTTAGAATATACACTTTCTTTTTCTAAAATAGGTAGTATTAATTATTTATTATATTGAGAGTCAAACACTATTAACCAAAAACGGTTACCCAGCTATCAGTTAATTCCGAGTATAAAAAATTACCGTTTCCCTTACGATACGAAATACGAGGTGATGATTTCGTTTCGAAGGAAAACGTTAAAGTGTACTCGGTATGAATCATAAAATATAGATGAATCGCTCGAATAGGTACCATTTGCAAATAATTTCGTTGCCATGTAAATCCGTGCACGTAAATTTCGATGCTGTCTGTGCACGGAAATTGAATCGTTCCATAACCATGCAAATGTTATAATTTTTTAACAAAATATGACCGACGCTAGTGTGGCAGAAACAAGAGTAAGGTCTTTGCATCAATAAGAAAAGGTCTCGTGGGTTATAATAAATAATGTTTTTTTTCTTTATACGAGTATAAATTGTTGGGAAGAGTTTACATGTTACATGCTATAAAACAAAACAGGATCCTGCCGCGTCTGTGGCTGTTCGCGATTATCTCTAAAACTACTAAATGGATTTTAATGTGGTTTTCACTAATGAAAAAGCATTAAACGAGGAAGAAAAAAAATTGCACCTCTGCGAAGCCGGGAGGGGGTCGCTAGTATAATCTAATATAAAGCGACAAATATGACGTCAATGTTGCGATAAGTCGTCGCGATTAACTTGGACGCCTTGTAACTTTATTCACTTACATTATTCGGTTAGAGATGTATACGTAGGTTAGAGGTAGTTATGTGAGAACGTTAGACGGTGGCTTGTGTAAAGCGTCCCTGTGTGTGAGTATTGGAAGTCATGGGAGCGGGGATATTTCAATTTGGCCGAGACGCGACCCAAGAGGCCGCGCGGCCACCGCACGGCTCGCTGAACCGAAAGCCCGCTGCGGGCTCCGCCAAAGAGCAAACACTGCCTCCGCCTCCGCAATCTTGTGCCACGTGGACCATGCTAGACACTCGACCACGACAATCTACTACTACAATTATCTCCAATATATGTATTTAAGATTGAATTGGAGCACTTATGCCATCGTCAGACGAATAAGCTTTAAGTTCAACAACACAATGTATGATACGACTTCAAATTTATTTAAACAACTAAATAATAATCGTCACACAATAACTAAGATATAACATAGTAATTATATATCTGATTCTGATATGAATTGAACCCGGCGCTTTTGTGTCGTTATAGCTTATCCTAAACTTACTTATTTAAAATATTCACTATTACAATTGTCCAATACATCATCATTGGTTTGCGAGTGAGGATGAATTAGTTGAGCTCGTAAATCCAGCAGGTGCGCAGCTGTTATTGAATAGACCACGGCAATGTGAGACTACATTAATCATAACCCCGGTACTTATGAATCAAAAGACGTCAAACCCCGAGAATCCCGTCACGAGCAAATAATACGGTGTAATAATAATTTACGCCATTCGGTGGTTTAAGAATTATATATCCATTTACTTGCTAGGGATATAAATTCTTAGTAGACAACGCGGTAGATATAATATGTATAACGAAAATCTATGTAGGTACATAGAAGTATAAACTTTTTATATTTTAAAGTACATTGTTTGTTTTGTATAGATATTTTGAACAATTTATATTATTGCTTTCCACGGGGTTTGCACCCTGCGGCCACCCATCGTGCTAGTATTTTTCTCTCATTTTCTTTCTTTCGGAAAGTAACGAACTGTGTAATTACATTACGGTCTCTGGAAACAGGGAGTCCGACGCGGCCAGGCACTGACGACTGAGAATATTACGCGCATTCTCGTTTCAATATCTGACTTTCCAAACTCGATACATACTTTATTTGGCCTTTCTGTGTTTGCAATTTCGTTTCGTAAAAAAAAAGCAATTTTGTTACAGAAAATAAAACAACAATGAACGGGACCGAATAAAAAACTAGTCAATGAATTACTCGTATAAGTATGTCCACCTTTTTGCTATAAAACAATACAATGATTACAATTTTATTGTAGTGACACTGCGTTCAGCAGTCAAATACTGGTCATGTCATCCGGCGCCATCAGCACGTGTGTTGTAGTTTTTTTTATTTTATGTTGCAACAAACAAAAAATTTGTTGTAGAGACGATATAAACGTGAACCTGGAAATATTTATTTTAGTTAAGCCACAGGCAGAAACTAGTTTTATTTTTAAATGCTTCGATCCATTTTATAGTGGGTGGCAATCAGAGCAAGCACTTTTACAGGTTCTCTGAAATAGCCTTTAATACCGATAGTAAACTAATAGTAGGTACTAATAATGTATTAAGTAGCATGATACCTACGAACAGTATCAACTCTTTTTGTGTAGAATACAGATAAATGTGTGTTCGTAAAACTACAATAAATCCCCAAGTAATATAAACGCGCTGTCGACATCGGAGAGCGAGGCGTGCGGGATACGGGACGCGGGGGGGTGAAGAAGGGCAATTTTTCTCTACGCTGACAACATGATGTAACGCCAATATCGCACGTTGAGCGATTAAGCCGCGCACGCCGATATTTCAGACTTGCCCCTACTAACTGTCAAAGTGTCGGCGGAACTCGCTATGCGTTCGCTGAATGCATACGAACACATGCGCGTATACGTATAATTTGTTCACTGCTTGTGTTTTACGTGAAACAAGCAATCGGGGAACGGCGCGCTACTTTCCCAAGTAAATGAGTTCATGAATGAATACATGAGATTAGAAAATTGAGTACGCAGCGTAACAGCGATGGGCTATAAAATAAGAGTAGCTTATCTTAAAACACAAACGTATATTATAGGTTGGAGGTTGTTTGGGAAGTCGGATCACGCAGAGAGGCAATCACTCGATAATAAAAGCGAGGCTCGAGTCAGCCGCGCTCACACGTTCTGCTGACGCTGCCCTCGCCCGCATCGTCGCCGCCGGCGTAGCCCGACTCTCCCAACTACATTGTATTATTAAGCAGATCTTTAACCGCATCTCAAAAGGAAAAAAAAGATACAGAAAACTATGCATTACGATACGTATACTATAGTCATTGCTACTGTGTCTAGTAATTGTAATGTAATTGTTACAAGGGTATGTTTTTAAGTTCGCGAAATGAGGAGTAAGAAGTGTCACAATGAAAATAAAAATTTAATTTCCCTTTTCAATATATTCACCTGTTACCCTTATCTATTTTTGTGATCATTCAATTAACTTATGTATATCTTACATAAGAGGGTTTTTTATATACTCAATATATTTTTTCAAAATTTTTTTTTAACTTGACCATTCTATAAACACTTTATATTCGACGCCATCTAATGGCCCTTATGAAACATGTTTTCGGAAATCGGGATTAACTTAACGCCGACCGAAGCGCCTTAGGGTCCACGTGAAGTAGACGGTGTTCGAAATGATAATTTATGTTTTTCATGGATATAATGATAAATAAGGGTTTGGGCAAAGTGGTGGTAGAGTCAAGTCGATGATAAACGACGTGGAGTAGGCGCCTGTACGTCGGCCGCTGGTCGCGAAAAATACAACTGTCATCTTGAGTGATGGCAAAATAAAGCCCGCGTCATGGTCCGCTCTGCATGCCAAGGGCTATTGTAATTCTCTTTGTTATCTGACCCTTATTATATAGATTATATAAAGGTACGCAATAAGAGGTGAGGGTCGCCAAGTCTAAACAACACGTGACAATGTAAGGGCATCAAATGGTTAGGAACAATGGTCTTTTTGTGACACGTTCGTTCGAATAACTTTTCTTGTAACGTCCCTTTGTTTAAGATTTCTATATTTTATCCTGATTTTATCGCTACCTTAAAATGGATAATATTTAACAAAGTTTAATTAACTTTATTCACATGAAAAACATTTTATACAAAATAAAGTCGAGTTTTGTAAAAAAAAGCTTTCATTACTTATAAATTTACAAGTACTATTTACTGAATTCTACATACGAAACAATAAAAATAACTTAGCAGGAACTGTATTAAAATATTCGTTATTTGTAAAATCTTCCAATGAACGAGTGTTTTACATTATATATTAATGAATTCTTAAACATTTCGTATGTATAGTACTAACTTTTACATGATGTAAAATGAGGGTCTAAGCGTGTAAAAGTATTTCAACATTAAGATAAATGACCATAATAAAGAAATGTCCAGGAATTCGTGTTAAGAAATCAATGTTGTGTAAGAAACCAGCACCTTTATTGTGAGTAATAAAACAGAGCAATTGATTGTTGCCATTGCGGTCACGTCTCTCAGTTACTGTTTTCACGACTGACGTAATAACGTTAGCAACAAAGTTATGTTATTTACGTGACCCGTTAGTCGGCAAAAGCTCCACTGCCAGTGATCTTCTTCAGGCCTCCTCCGGTCCCTAGTCATAAATCAATTCGCATACAACACGTTAACAAATATAATCGGAACGTAACACCATAAGACGACCATGTAAATAATAAACCAACATGTCATTTCGGGTCCGCATTATTATGTTAGTACAGTCGTCGTATATGACAGCTGTGGACGGCAGCAAATGTTACATGAAACCGCACATGAAATTTAGGTACGATTAAGAGACAGCAAAATTATGCTCAAATATTTTCTCGTCTCTTTTAATATATTATAATATTAAATGTATAATATTTTTATTTATTTATCTACACTAATATTGTAAAGAGAGAAGATTCGTATGTTTGCAATGAAAAAACTCAAAAACTACTAGACCGATTTTGAAAATTCTTTCACATATAGAAAGCTACATCATCAGCGAGTAACATAGGCGATATTTTATAAAGTTACGCGGGCGAAGTCGCGTGCAGTAGCTAGTAGGGTATAAATTTATCTTGTAACTAGCTTTTGCACGCAACTTCGCCCGTGTAACTTTGTAAATTATATACTAAAACCTTCCTCGAGAACCACTCTATCCATTGATGAAAACAGCATGAAAATCTGTGCAGTAGTTTTTGAGTTTATCGCGAACAGACACAGACAGACAGACGCGGCGGAGGACTTTGTTTTATAATATTATGTAGTAATTAAAAAGGTTAGTAATGTGGCCAAGACTTCACAAGTTTTCGTTTAAAATCCAACTCGAGCATTCTGATTTTCTGACGATTTTTGCATTCACCGATAGAGCAATTGATATTTAAATTATTTTCCAAAATAATAAAATAAACAAACGAAAGAAATTCTTAAAAGCTAATGCTATTCGAAATGGAAATAAGCCATTAAAAGGTCAGCCAAGAGCACCTGTGATTGATGATGGTGTCTGATTCACTCACACTGGATTTATTTCATTAAGCGAGCTTAGCAAAGCCCAGCTATGCATCATGCTCCGAGTCACGGCGACACGTAGTCAACGTTTCATTTATACGCGATATTAATGAAGACTATTTCAGTTGGTCAAAACAATTCGTGTTTGTAAAGCACGAACGAGTTTCAAAAGCAAAGGAGTTTTTTTTTGTACAAGGAAAACTTTTGAACGCGCTCTACATTTCATCGTTACGTAAGTAGGTACACATATATAAAATAACAAACGTCTCAGAGGGTAACTAACACTATCTGAGACGTAAAGTTTGGCATGTACGCGAGACACGAGGAGAGAGAAGGAGGCCGGCGGGGGAGCCGTGTGGGGGGATGCACGTACAGAACTCCAACAAGCAAATCCAAGCACGCCACTCGCTGGGAGTTTATTACCCTACTCATATTTGCACAATTCAAGTGGGTGTTAGCGGTCTAGGCGCGAACCCGGAGACATGTTCCTCTTATAATTTTGGCGCTTACAATACAAGTAAAGAAAATCCCGTCTAACTTTAACTAGAAACGAAGTTTACTTGGATGCTTAAAAAAGAGTGCACTGCACTTTGCTACATACAGAAGGAGAATAATATGTTGGGAGATTCTTTTAAAGTAATTAATTTAATATACCACTGTAATGTTTTCTTTACACTTTAATAATTAGAACTTAATGAATTGTAGAATAAAAGAGAACAAACGCTTTTCACAGAAGGAAGGCCCACTCGGGTGATTAAGTGTCTCATTTAAATGCAGTCTCCCGACGCGGACGTCTCAAACGCAAAGAGAGCGCGCCACTCGCGGAAAACGGAAGACGAGTCTCTCCACAAAAGGAAGGAGAGGTAGGTATTTAAATTAGCGTAGTCACTGAAAAAGTGCACTAACAACATTAGCGCGTTGAACAATGGCGGGGCACACAAAGAAGCGGAACCTGCTACGTTACCAGTGAAGACCATAAACTTGCAGTTGTGCTTCGCGAAACAAATGTACGTGGATATATTACCAGTAATTTTTGTTGATTAACATTTTGAATGTAAATTGTAGATTTTTAATAAAAAAAATAATGCCATTACATATGAAAATCGAAATTGAAAAAAAAAAATCAGCTCAATGAAAATGCCAAAATGAAAGCACTGTAAAGCCTTAATTCAGTGTTGACGCGGTATAATTCAAAAGTTGACAAAGATAATACTTCGTAGTTATTGTTAGTATGTACAGAAATCACTTTTGAATCAGAAACCAAAGACAACTTAAAACAAAAAAAAAATGAATTACATTTGAAGGCGTATGATTTAACGTTTAGAAACAACTTTTGTGCGATACTGGATATAAAGAGATTATTTAAAGTTGTGAAGGCAACAACATTAATCCGCCCAAACAAATTAGGAACAACATTAATATATCCTCTGTATCCGGCAACTTCGCCGCAATAAGCAGAATGTATTAGTGTTATTTATCTTAGCTCGAGCGCCAACAAAGTTTTAATTGCAAGCGCCGATACAATTTGCGTACAAATGAATTTATTCGCTGAATCCGTAGTGCAATCGAGTGCGGGTGGCGGCAGAAGAGGCGCGGGCTTGTGCGCGGCGGATTATCCGCGTGTGTAGAGCCGCTAATTGCGGGTAACGACTAGCAGCCGCCCGCCCTAGCACAACGCAGCCGAAGCGCGCCACTACAGACACGCAATCATCACGCTTCGTTCTATTCGATAGCTGCTATATTTATACAAGTGCGACATGTTCAAACTTTTACACGTTGAACCGTGGCATGTTTACAACAACTGTAGCGCGCTCGTTTGTTATTTTTTATTGTTGTTGTTTCTCGTGTGTATGCGGTTAGAAAAAACAAACATGGAATCTCTCTCAGGTCACCAGTAGAATGAACATCGGCCGAATGCAGCCCATTCGGGCCAGCGGAACTGGCACAGCAGTCGGTATCCGGACTAACAAAAGGGTGATAGCGGTGCGTGCGTAAATCAAACGTCGCACAATAACAAAACCACCCGCGACCGCCCGAGCCTCCTGCCCCTCTCCTCTTGGACGCAGTCTCCCTCTTTCCTAACCAACGGCCGGTTCTCATAAATCTGTTATACAGAAATGTGCTCCGCTACTGGCCTGCGGGTGACGTACGTCGTCGATATCTGTGCCAATAGGTTTCAATGCGAAACGTGTCCGCTGTTTATATTTAGTGAAAACAGTCGTCCATCAGGCGCGCCCTTTCGCTACCCTCATATATAAAACAGAGAACGATACCTTTATCATCATTTATTACTTCAAAAGGGTTGCAAATATTCATTTACAAATCGCTACAAAAGGTTGTAATATTCACCTGAACATTTCTCATTTATGCAGGCGTGTATCGTTTTTACACTAACTAGCTGGTGCCCGCGACTTCGTCCTAACTGTGATGACGGTGCGGTGGTGCCAACTCGGCGACAGTGGCGCCATTTTTACATTTTTAGACGATCCCTCGGGAATCTAACTTTTTTTTCAGGATAAAAAGTACCCTATGTATTATTCTAGGTAATAAATTATCTGTGTGTCAAATTTTATCCGTTCAGTGGTTTTTACGTGAAAGAGTAACAAAACATCCATACATACATCCATGCCACTAAGACAGTGTGTTTCTACACGCTTAACATATAACCGTATAAAATAAAATAAAATTAGTTTAGTTTAGTTAAGAAATGTAATTATGTACTAAAGTATGTAAGTAAGTGTGTGAGATTATTTCCTTTTACGATGTAACCTCTCGGTTTTTATTAGTGTAGTGCATGCCATCGCACTGCGCTTTATCTATGCAATTAACGCTCCACAATGTGAACATTCATCTAGTCTGAATTCAGTTTGTCTGACCTAGAATTCGCATTACTACGTACATTTTATACAGTAGTGAGCTGTGAGCGTCTACCGGGTGAAACTCGCTATTACTGGGAGATTAGTATCGATTGAGGAAACCACGATCGATTGTAGCTTATACAGATAAAATGTAGTCAATTAATAAAAGCAAATAAGTATGATGTTGGTAAAGGAAAGAGTAATGGTCTGGGTCTGGGAGGTTCGACGGAGAGAATCGAGGGAACGTTGCCTAATCTTACCTATACGTCTCGAGCCGAAGAACAAACAAGCCGCGAGCTGAGATTACGCTCCGAATAAATCAATGTTACGACGCGTTAAAATATTTAAGCTCACGATTAATGCCGGGCGCGAATACTCGTCTTATCGAGCCGAGCCGCAGCGAGCACAGCTGCTTTTGCTGCCGGTGATCATTGGGTATGCGCCGCTTTTAATCACAACAAATCCAAAATGCAAAATGAAAAATTATTTCGTTTCAATTTCTCTTTTTGTTTGAGTGCTACAAAATTTGTATAACGTTGATGATAAAAGGACTCCCGGACTTGCCTCTAATAATGCAAATATTACCAATAATAACTAAATTGCTATACAGGTGATCAGTGAGGGCAAATCAGAAATCAATAGAGAACTTAACATCATTAGTGTGAAATAGGTAAACAATGCGTACGCACTTCAAAGAGAAGTTTGTTTTAATTTCATTCCGTAAATAAATTTAGAAAAAAATAATAATATCTCGCTAAAACAATTCCAAATTTTTAAGCAGCAAGAAAATGGACTCCTTGCCTAAGCTTATGTGACCTGTGAAGGTAGGTCACAACGCTGGTGGTATTGTAGCAGTGTTAGCGTTAATAACAAAATAATACTCTATCAGGGAAAAAAAAATAGTTTATTAAATTTCGTGATAAATTCATGTTACAGTAAAAAATGTATGTCTATAATTTTGTCAGGCGTTAAAAGGTCCCTATTTTACTTTTCTGTATCCCTGACAACGTGTATTAATATTTCATGTTTATCGCTCGAATAGCTAAGGCGTGAAAGCGTAACAAAAAACAAACAAATTCACATTCGAATTTAGAATATTGTTACTTTTAAGATGATTAAATTCAAAATTAATGCAAAACCGACAAGGGACAACCAATCGGAAGCTTATCATGTCAAGGTAATGTATTGCGAAATTGCGGAATAGATGTTTTACAAGGCTTCATTAGGGGAGGTTGTACGATAACTGAGCGAGATAACTGTTTCTAATCAGACGTAATGATACAGTGCCGCCGCCGCCATCCACCTCAATCTCCTTTCACACGGCGCGTGGGCTGTGGGGTTGGGGGGACACCGCACCGCGTCATACTCTCTATACACAACGACGACCTCTCGTCTCCTCTTCGCAAGACTGCTTCTTTAATTTCATTAAGTAAATGCGCGCCTCCTTACACCACGTAACAAAACGGCTAATTTTAAATTAATAACAGTCACTCTAATCATATTTGCCTTAATAACGCTAAGTGACAATTGCTTAATTTTTGTGGAGAGGTTTTTTTTTCTCTCGTAGATATAGATAGACGATAAACATTCACTTCACTTGGGATTTATAATACAAACTTTCGGGAAGCGGAGAGGATGCAGCCTCCGTTATAACATAACAATATACGGGCGGAAGTAATAAAATAAAACGATTTTACATCTTCGGAGGGAGAAACGAAGGTTTTTGTCGAATAGGAAAACTCGCGAGCGACTTCTCATTCCATGATAAAATCGGGAACGTTTTACGACAATGGTCTTTTCGATTATCATTAAACAAGAACCTTAAAATTTAAATGAGTTTCCCTTTAAAAGTTTCCTTCAATGTTATAACGTAATGCTCTCGTGTGAAGTAATAAATAACTCTTACTTACGTTTTCTTATCGGTTCTTACAGTTTAGTTTGTTGTTTACCCTTTTCAAAGAACAAAACTTTGTGGAATTACAAGAATGTTTTTCAACAGATTCCGGGTACTATGTTTCCTGAAATAGGTAGAGTTGGGTAGGACGATTGGAACGGACTGAGAGGACAGTCGGATTGAAAAGTATGTTAGTGTGGTACGTGTTCAATTTTCAAGGTGTGCGGACTCGAGATAGGCGAGATCTTAGGACACATGGACTAGATTACAGTCCGCCGCATAATGAACTGGTCACGTAGCCACATTTCGTATTATTTCCCTGGGACGCGTCGCGTGACTGGAATAAATGTGGGCGGCCGGCGCGCGGTGCTCCGCGGCTCTAGCGCCTTCTCGGACCCTCCACAAATAAACCGCTTCACGCACGATTCACCAACGGAGATTCATTATTCTAACGCTTGCCCAAACATTTTTAGGACCCGAGCTCGTTTCCAAATGTTAAATATAAACTTCATATTTACCTATACATTTAACAGAACTGGAGCTATATTTATCTTTTACACAGCTATCGATCTACCCCGACTTCGCCCGGCAATTTAGATATGAATTAAATTCAAGTAATTTAGGTATAGTCAGCGAATAGTTTCTTCTTTGTAACATGAGTTTAATTTGCTTTATAAAGATAAGAATTAAGTATAAAATAAATACAAATTTTTGAAAATAAAAAAAAACTAGATAATGAAATATTGTTTACAGCCGTTAGCGTAGAACAACTAAACGGATTTTTTTAAATCCTTGCTGATTTTTAATGCCTTGCGCCCGACGTAAAAACGGGTTGTTATAGGTTTGACGTGTGTATCTGTGTGTCTGTCTGTGGATTCGTAGCTTCCATACGGTTGGCCCGATTTGATATTTTTTGTTTTTGTTTGACAGCTGATCGTTCTTAGCTATAATTTATCATCTGTTCAAGCGTTTGAAGACCATCAGCCCATTTTCTAATTGACGAAATGATTTCATTAACTTCCATACGTTCTCGATTGATGTGTTTATATGCAATTATTATTTAGGACATCAACAAAATTTTTAAGTATAGCGTGTTTGTTTTTTTAAATAGTTTACAATACGTATAAAGAAACTTTAACCGGAAGAAAACAAAACAACATATGTATGTAGGTAATTAGAATTGTTATGCCTGCACTTTAGTTTAAAGTCGCCTACTTTAAATGCCATTTGCTGGTGGATTAGTAGAATCCATTACGTGTGGAGAATTAAAATCTTCGGAAGTAACTCGCAAAAGCATTTGGTTGGAGTATCTTTCTATTTTTACTTACGCTGCCTGAACATATTGATGTCATTCTTGCAATCAACGCGATCAAAACACCCCGGATTCGCTTGGGTGCAATTAGGGTATAACTACCCTATATTTTTATAGATATAACAAAACGAGCCGTGTCTGTATATTAATTATTAAAAAAAAATTGAACACATGTTCAAAAAATTGTTTTTATAATTTTTGTATATTTGTTTTTGCGTTTGTGCACGCTGATCATAGAAACGGCTTAACTGATTTGAATGCGATTTTCATTGATCTATTGATAATTACTTGGATAAACATATAGGATGTTTTTATCCTGGAAAAAGGTCAGGTTCCAGAGGAATCATCTAAAAATACAAAAAATTTGATGCGACCGCAACCGTCGTCACAGCGATAAAGATGTAAGATATTTTCTCAGGTGTTATATTTTTCAACGCAGACGATGTCGCAGGCGCCAGCTAGTGGCAAATAAAATAATAAACCATACAACACATTATGAAATACACAGTTAATTAAGATTCGACTGCCGTTGACGCAAAACTACTATTACAAATATGTAGTTTTAACTGACCAGTAGTCCTTGAATGCCATAATAAATGCTTGTCACATGATAAATGCTAATTTATTTATGCCTACATTACAGAGGGTTAACACAAATAGTGATTATAGAACCTCGAGTGGACAGACGATAGGTACAAATACTATACAATGAGGCTCATAGCATAGTATAGAATTTTTGATATATTCGCGAATATACATACATACATACATACATACAGACAGGCAGATGCGGAAGGGGCTTTATTTTATTATATATATAGATATAAAATAAGATGTACAATCATTTTGGCTCCGTAAAAGTTCAGGCTTAAATTAGATAATTTAGAATTTATGTGAATATACTCAATATAAATCAAATGTATTTTCTCTCGTGCCCGTTATGAGCTTTGAATGGGATTAATATAAGTTTTATACAGCTACATTATTTTATTCAAACCGTATCTTAGATAATTTATTCCTGTTCGAATATCCTTTCAGTATAAAACATAAGAATAGAGTATAATTTTTGCTCTAACACACATGTGTTGCAAAGTAATAAAGACATCAGTTGAGGCACATTCTCCCGGACCGCGATATTAAACGCGTTAAGCAGTTTATTGTGCGGCAGGCGTAGGCACTCTCATAACTACCCATTCTTTTCAGGATAACGTCAGCCAACAAACGACGTTATGTTTATTTCAGGCAAACGGCTATTCACAAACATAGTTCTTCTTAACAATGCTCGGACTTTATCAAGAGAAAGCTCATATAATTTAATCCGAAAAAGTAAAAACATTGTGCGGAGCTACACGCAACCGAACGGCGACTATATTTATTATTTCAAATTTTTGATTACGTTGTTCCAAATTCACGCTTTGATACCAAAGCTTTGATTTCGCGTTCCGTTGTTGTAGCGACCACTCTCTACCATAAAGCCGCTCCTACCATAAACATTTTCACTAGGGGACATGTCGCAGCGACATTTCGTTTGGTGGGTATTCGTTGCCCGTGGTCCTACTGAGTAGTCATACTGGTAGTACCAAGGGCATTTTTTTTTCCGTGGTTCTACCAACCAATAGAACTGTAACAAGGAAATCATAATTTTGTATGGGCATTGGTCCTACTGATAGAACCACGAACATGAAAAAATGCCCTTGGTACTACTAGTTGAACTACTGGTAATGCTACTTACCTATGGTCCTACTGATAGAACCACGGACAAAAAAAAATGCCCTTGGTACCAGAAGGACTACGCAGTAGGACCACGGACAACGATCCCTCTCTGCGACTACGTTGCGTGGGACAATGTTGCTCGACATTTGTCTCCTTTACACTACCCATGTTTACACCCCGGCGACATGTTTGGTACGCGGAAGACAAAAGCGACACGCGTTTTCACTATTCAAAGCTTTTCGGATGACTGTTGAGGGACACGAAAGTCGCGCATTTCGACGCCCGCAAAGCATCGACTTCCGACATGTTTCGCGACACGTTGATGTCGCAAGCGACGTCACAGGACAAGTGAATTTCGTGTCGGGCGACAAGGTCGCGTGACAAGTGAAAACGCGGCTTAACCATTTTAAAAACCATTTTCGGGCGCGTACTCATAAATCATTTAAACTATATCCCAATTGACATTTATAATTAATTTTAAATAAGTTAAAATTGTGTGTTGATCGTAAATAAATTGTAATTATTTTTTAATCTATTCTATCTCCATTACCAAACCAAAACCAGCACGACCATAGAGTGCAAATCGTTACAAATATATTTCAGATTTGTGGCGAGAATTTCATTGTGTAAATAAATAATTTACCCAAATGAGTTGATTGTTAGCAAATAAGCAAATAACATATCTGTTTACCTTGGGTTGCCTCGCAGTGCAGCATGGTGGAGAGCGTTGAATCCGTTGTTGTTTGTTAAAGTCATATCGGCTCCATGTTCCAAAAGTAACGTCAACATGTCGTCACGTTTCTTAGAAATGGCATCGTGCAGTGGAGTGTCGCCTTCGGAATCCTGAAACACAAATAAATATTCACTATATCGTACCTACAGACATCTTCAGTTGAATAATAAAATAAATGTTATTATTATATTAAGTCCAAAAGACTAAAACCAATACATGAGAGTCGGATCTCGATGCTGGAATCCGGCGCCAGCTGCGACGACAACATTCGACTCTTGAATTATAAAGCATCGCCCGTCTCGAGTACAGCGACAATTTTCTAAAATACCAAACCACGCGAATGAATAATTGAAGCGACGGAGAAGCGTTTAGGGCGCGGATTATGACGACTTGCATATTTAATAAAGGTTCGCAAAGTGGTTAAGGGGGTAACGCGTGGTGCGACCGAATTGCGGTCATAGCGTAATGCGTTCCATAGCGTGTCGGTCGAATCAGGAGTGGTGGTGTCAAGATTAGAAATATTAGAGGAAACGAAGATGGCAAAAAGCACTGCCACCGCATCATTACCATAATCACCAACGCAGCGCGCCACCGCCCGATTTTCGACGGTATGGTTTCGCCCCAGCCGTTACGCGTTGTGAAAGTGCATTAAGAAATTCGAGTATTGTGCATTGTCATTCCGCAATTAATTTACAAGGATCGGAACGATTCATTTTTCATAAAACACCAATATAATACTACTTATGTCAAACCTTGCCAAGGAAAATGTATTTTATATTATAAATATCATTCATCCACAGCCACACTATTGTCCATTAAAAAAAAACTGTTTTGCATGGAGATGCGTATGCATCTGAATTGAGCTAAACAAGTGTATTTACTCCCTAGTTGCGTATGCGTATTTAAAAAGTTTGAATAAGTAATCGGACTACTGATACTAGGCCATACTTTTGGTTTCAGATTTCCCTCACTAACCCAATTGATTGATCAACTATTATAGGATACACTAAAATTACGAAGTAGTAAAATTTGTGAAAGATGTATTCCCGAATATTTAGGAAGATATAGTTAATAATATAAGATATAATATAATAAACACGAACACTTATAAAGTGTCACTATAAAATGTGGATGAATTTCCTTCATTCCTACAAGACAATATAGCGTTTATTATATGACCACGTGAATATATTATTAGTAGAGATGACATCCATTCAAATGGCTGTAATTCAGTGCAAGCTCAACCGCAGCCACGGGTAATTCTGCGCAGAATAGCAAGCATTAAATAATAATCGTATTGGCATGTAGGTGGTCATTATAGCCTGTAATTCATACTGTGCCGTATAGTAGTGGTTACTATATGACAATGTTAATTCAATTGACAATCATCTAATAAATATTAACGCGACGAGCACTTTTCATAATTATGTTTTTGGACGTTTTTACTGGTTGGTTATCTAAGTGATTTCATCATTAGATACATTTTAACTTAGTAATACTATAATTTTAAAATTATTTAATCAATTTGCAAAAACATAAAAACACTAACCTAATACATTGGCCCACAAAACTACTTTCATTGTTTGTCTGAAGGAAAAATATATAATAATATAATATATAAAATGTATTTTATACTTATACACGCACACACATAACCTCACTTGTTCTAAGTTAAGTGTATAAGTTGTCATATAGAACAAGTGAGGTTATTACGAGAATGGCATACCTGACGTCTGTACTTTGCAAGCTCCTAATGCAAAATAAGTGTTGGGGCGAAATAAGAAATGTGATTTACGCGGTAATATTCACAGGTGCATGTAAGGTGCATTGCAAGTCATTGCACCCCTTCCACCTTCCACCTGCGCTCCTGCCTGCTAGCGACATATCTTAACGTACATTATAATAACATCTGTGCAAACTGACTCACTACCTACACATACATCACGTTAAACATTCTACGAATTCAAACGCTTGCAAATATCAAATCAATCAAAATCCGAAAATATATTCATCACAATGGAATTATTTGGAATGCAATCCCTATGTGACCGACGAATGATCCTGGATATGCTGTTTCTTCACAGACTACTTTGTGGCAAGCTTGAGAGCATGCATCTACTTGTGCAGATTGGGTTGTGTGACCCTAAGTCCCCATATAGATATCCAAGATGCCCCGTTACTAAAACGATTAACTTACTTTCATACCGAATTAACCTGAGTCGCCAGACTTTGCCTAAGTTATAATAACTTAAACAATAAATTACCAGTTTTAGACACTTTTTGGTGACTGGATTTACGGTTCCAGGTTGCTGAAACTCACTTATCAGTCGACTTCAAAATTAAGAAATAGCCATACTTTATGTACTTAATAAAGTGTAGTTCTGTCCAAACCATAATATTAAATTGTTTTGTAATTAAGAAATAAGGTTAACTATACAATATTACAAAGTGTATGTTGAGAGCGTTGAGAGATTAAAAACTAATTTATAAAAGTCCAACAACCTTGAGGTTTAAAATGATGACGTCGTGTAAAATATACGTAGTATTTTTAAAAGTTTTGACGAGCCCATCGGTGTAATGGTTAAGGGTTCTATTCTTGGCAGGGCTAACTTATCAAAGTAGGCTCTGATCTAGATCTGGCAAATAGTGGCAGGACACATTGCGTTTCGCAGTCATTTGGGCAGCCCGTCTGCGGTAGTAAGGGGGTGGCCCTTACAGAAGACCGCTGAGAAATAACAACTTGTGGGATGTTGTATTGCTGGATTAAGGGATATGCCAGACCCCATTTTCCTTCCTAATCTCTTATACTTAATTCTACTATGGTCGGCAGCGCACTTGCAGCATCGGTGTCGTTGCTTGGGTATATTCCCTATATGTCGAGTCCCGTTATGTATAATCGCGAGCTTGGTCTCGCTTTTATTCCCTTTACGTAGCCTATGAGTTTCCTTTACGTCGAGTGTTATAAGTACAGTGAGAAATAAAATTTCTTGTACTTTAGACGACGGTAATCACGTACCATCAAGTCTGCCTGTCTGCCTTAAATAATGAAGAAATCGTCATTCTTTCATATGAGCCTTTCATTAAATTTAAAACATAAATTATGTTGAAATATGTTAAATAAATTTTATTTCCACATACTTTAACAAGCCTAATAACGGATGGAAGTACATACTCAAACGACAATTAAAAGCCGTGCTCTGTCTATACATTTTATAGGAGTATAATATTATTTGTGTAACGAAATTCAACTCTCCGTCCGAACAATAACAACACAAAACAACAAGGTAATTACTCAAAGATAAGAACGTAACGAGCACGAACTAAAGATTGCGACCCTCGCAACGAAGCCCGCCGGTACTCGGCGGCACCCGGAGAGAGAGCCTGATTGAAGCTCCGATATAGCGCTATTTGAACCTACCCGATGTTAAAAATTCGTTAGCCTTGATTAAAGCGAAACTCCTATTACAGTACAATAGACGTATAAAAACGACGGGCTTTATCAATGCAGACACCTACCTTCTCTCCGAGCATTTTAATGTTAACGAGATAAGAATGCAACAAATCCTGAAAAGAATTAATCTCGTTATTTTGGTTATGAGATATTTGGCCGGTTAAATGTTAGAGCATTGAAGCGCGTCGCCATCATTGACGAAGCAGAAAGAAAACAACTAATTGTTAAATTCCAACCCATTAAGTCGGGTATTATGGGAGGATTATTCACGGACCATATAGCGCGGCATCAGAGCGCGCTGCCGGCACACCGCGCCCGCCCGCCCTTGCAACAAACGCACGCAGCTACAATGTACTAAGCGGAGCACGCGCTACGAAATACCCGTTCACTACCCGACATTTACATTAAACTCTCATTTCAGTACCGCGTTATTACATCAAGCAAATAGGAATTGTTTGCTGAATTCTCAAATCATTCTGAAAAACGACAAACGAGACTCCTATTCGCGTATTCCTTTATCGAAAAAGACATCTACAAAATAAATGTACGTTGAAGCAAAATTTCTTTGCAAATATTGATCCATTTCAGTTCTTCAAAAGGAAAAACGCAACCCTTGACAGGTTCATTTTAAATTCTGTCCATCTGTCTTTGGGTATAGGTGTGAAAAATTAAAACAAAACAATATAATATATTATATGGTTTTGTACACACAAAATACTCGGTAAAATCTTTATTTTGCTTTCCGACGATTTGGTCACGCAAGGACCACGAGTCGAATTGGTCTATAAAGATACCGAAAAATTAAAAAGAGTGATAAAAACAAAAAAAATGAAGAAGCTTATAACTTGTTACTATATGTCACAAAAATACACAATTGCGGCCACAAGCTTACATTTGCAGTTAGAAATCGACAGTTCTAGACTAGAAGAAAAAACTTTTTTTTTTTTTCAATTTTAAAATTAATTTTGTCTTTTAATGCGTCTACCGAATGTAACCAAAATGAGAGTCTAACACGTACCTACTTAAAATTTAATTTCTCCTCCTACAGCAATTATTACAGGTAAATACTAATTGCAACACCTATTACAGTTAATTACAGAAAGAGGTCACATCACAAAACAACATACTAAACACTACTTATACCTACGAGTATTTAAATTGAAATACACGTATTTGTGTCTCGTAAAGACTTGTTTATTATTTGTCAATAATAATCCTTAATCTATTCCTTCCTTAACAGATTTCCTTAATCAATTTGTATTCGCTAAATAATATATATATATATTCCTATATAATTAATTATATCGACACGCAGCATAATTGACTGTCAGCGACACAATACCTATTTCTATAGAGCAACACCACGTTCAGGGAGGATGCACCCTCATCAGTACCTTGATTGATTGTGCGGAAGTAATCCTTGCTAACAATGTATGTAGGAATATGTGGAAGTACCCATAACTATAACTTAAAGTAAATAATTTTGTAAAAAAAATATTAACACAACATGAATATGTTCCGCTTTCGTTTCATTTTTGAGACGTTTTTAAATAAAACAGCTCGGTGAAATGACCAAGGTTTGATAAAATTACTTTTCATCGATGCTCTGCAAGTAGGTTTTAAAACTGGAAATGTGGTAAGTAAATTATGATTTACAGCCCCAAAGAGTTAAGTTAAAAATAGAAGAAGGCCTTTTTCCTTTTTATACAGGTATAAGCTAAAAGTCTCTCGTCTAGATTAACGATAAAAAATACGTTGTTTGCCTAATGATTTTCATGTTGAGTTTAATTTTTATAAATAATGTTATTATACAATAGCGTTTAAGCAATCTAGGTTCAGTGCGCTAAAAATATACAATAATATTAATTTATCTTTATTTAATAGACGAATATGGTAAATGAAAAATATAAATAAATACAAAAAAATTAAACAAAAGCTGTATTAAATATTTTTCAAGAAATTGATAAAATTTTCAAAGTAATCGTACTGACTAGCACAGATTATGGACCAAATACACGGTCAAGCCATCGCGTCAAATTGACTGACGGGAAACCAAAATTTGATCGTGAATGGTAAAAACTGATGGCTTGATGTCAAACACTGGATTTCAAATCGCGCCGTTGGGTCACGTTAGTTTATCGCGCCAACTGAGTGAGTGTAGAAACCAAGGAGGATTAAATACATTTCTATCCTCCTCGGTAGCAACATTACGCCGTGGCATCACGCCTCGCTTCCCGTGAATATGAAATCCCATAGAGGTATAATAGTCCGGTCAAATTAGACCAAAAAATAAGAGTAAAGCTACCTAAATTCACATTTTTTCCTTGGTAATATTCTTAGTTATAATTTATGTATATTTTATATTATAAGTGTAAGTTACAATGAGCGATAGAAAAATATTTTAACATATATTACAACTATAGAGATGTATATACGTGGCGTACTCATGCATATTATGACGATTACAACTTTTACAACTTTTTGAATCGTTATATCTCAAAAACGGTGGCTCGTAGGAAAAAAAGTATTGATACATTTTTTTTGTAGATAATTTTATGATCTACAATTTTTGTCTGAGGTATTTTTATGATAAAACACCGTTTTGCTGAAAATCGCGAAAAACTCATTTTTTTGACCTTTGACCTTGAATAAAAAAAATTCCATACAGGGGAAAGATGGGGAACTTTCAAATTTTATTTTTAATCATATTTTAAACAATCTTACTGATTTTCAGCTTGATGAGAATATAGGTAACTTCGAATGTCTAGATTGACCGGTCTATAATTCCAACAAGTAGGTACATACGAACCACATCCTTTTGTATCATTCCGCGCCGACAAGACATATATATCTCTTTTTTCAGCCATTCTTTCCACCATTTTTTTATTCGGTTTTCGAGTTATTATATGACTAGCTGGCGCCCGCGACTACGTCCGCGTTGAAAAAGAAAAAGTAGCCTATCCTGTGTCCCGTACGCCTAAATAATTATCTACCAATCAGTTAATTCGTTTAAGAGTTATGGAGGAACATACATACATACATACATACATACATACAATACCTACACTTTATTTATTTATTTATTTAATGGCTAACCTAACAGCATTTAATATTTTACAAATACATATAATAGATTAATTAAATGTTTATATAGCCTATTACAAGGTTAGGCATCTTAAAGTTTATATGTGCAAACAAATAAAGTGCTAGTACCTAATTAAAAAATTAAAAAAAGATAACAATATAGGAGTACATACCTACATGTATCTATAAATTATATAAACATATTATACATTATATACGAATGTGTGTGTGTGTGCGTGTGTGGTTTGTGGTACTGCTCAGTGGAGGGGACCGGGTCATTTTGCAATAAGCTGCAGACCATCTAACACTCGCTCGATAAATGACCGTCTACTCAGAAAGTAAATATCGATTTATTATTAGTATTGATGATGACAAACAGCAGCTGCACAAAGTAAAAGTTCTTCTTCCGAATCAGAGCTCATGTCAACGTGTTATAATGTTATACAACCTCTACGGATGATATATTAAAAGAGCAACTTGAAATTGTCAATGTGACTTGGCAGTTATTAGAGACGTAAAAACTGAAATGTCTTTTACTATATATAGTATAGGAGATAGCAACGTTTTCGAGAGAGAATTTCAGGTCAGCTGACTTTTTGATATGTCCTCTCTCTTGCCCTTTCGGTTAGGGCCTGGGCAGTCTGACTAGCGGTAGCGGTTGCGTTTACCTGTGCGCTTCCTATCTGTACAATTCAATTCAAATTATTTCAGTATGTCTGTAATTTTAATATTATGTTGTTTAAGTATGAAAAGACCTAAAAATAATTTGTCAAACATTAATTCAGTTGTTAAACCATGAATCAGAATGACAAAGTCCTGAAAACTCACAGTATGATTCTACTGGTCAGAGAGTTAGTTGTAGAATAAATAGCTGAGAACAAGATAGAAAATACTCTAATTAGACAAAATGATTATAAATTATTTTAAAGAATTAGATTTACCTATAATTTTTTATAGGTTTGAAAAGTATTGAAAATGAATTGGACTTTGAATTGAAAATGAATATAGATATACACTTGCGTAAGTTCAATATTTTTTTTAATCAGGGATATTAATTTTCATTAGCATTTAGCAAATTTTAACATAAAAAAAAAATTAAATGAGATAGAATTAGATATCAGGAAATCAAAACATTATTGAAAATTGAAATTTTTTTTTATTCGAAATACTGTTGTCGCTATGATAGCACCTTTTTCTGCGTCACGTCACAGAAAAAGATGAATCTTCTTAATCGTCGTCATCGTCGTCACTCTCATTCTCAAAACACATCTCATTTTATCACTGGCCATCGTAACAAAATTTGAAAGTAAACATTAAAAAACAACACAATCTTAAACATGTGGTTTTAGACTGACGCCATCTTGAAAACTTGCCGTGTAAGCCACCGTGACTGTCTATCACTTTTACGCAATAACGAGCAGCTACTCGTAAGAGCACTTCTCTCTGACCAGTAGAATCATACTGTAAGAGTTTTCAGGACTTTATCGTTCATATTCATGGTTTAAAAACTGAATTCATGTCTGGCAAATTATTTTTAGGTATTTTCATACTTAAACAACATAATATTAAAATTACAGACATACTGATATAATTTGAATTTTTAATAAAAATAAAATTAAAATTCGCTTTTGGCCTATTATTGGCAACGATAAAAATGTCTGGCAATAAGAGATGGATGTTTGTTAAACTTATCTTAAGTTAAAATATGTAAATTGAACCTTCTTAAAATGATTTTAAAAGTCAGTATTATTACCTGTACAGACAGGTAAACGCAACCGCTACCGCTAGCCAGACTGCCCAGACCCTAACCGAAAGGGCAAGAGAGACGACATTATCAAAAAATCAGCTGACCTAAAATGCTTGTTTTCCCGACGTTGCTACCTCCCGGACTAATAATAAAACGCATAAATGACAGAAAATTTAACTGACCGTGTGTGGGCAAATTTTTTGGCGTGGCTCCATTTGATTTAAATCGTTTGGAGCCACGTCAAACGCTTGACCGTGTATTTGGTCCATTACGATGACAATAATGACATGACATGACACGACAAAAAGTTGACAGACGAAATACCAGATTTTGACGAATTAAAATCATATATTTTTCATATTATTAACAAATTAGTGTAACTGAAAAAGTGAAAAGATTAGGATTACAAGTAAAAAGAGGTTGTCAGAAGATAAAATAGGTTCGAATTTATATGTCCTAGACTAGATGTGGTGTCTCATTAAAATGCGTTTCTTCTTTGTAATTGAACTGGACTGGAACCGCGGCAAGTGCATTGCACAAGCTCTCGATATCGGAAAACGTTTAATGTACTCTGAGTGCGCACATGTCCTGCAATTCGTGCCGCATTCATCTCTTCTATTTCACCGATTCCAGTCGATTTAAAGAATTATAAAGCACTTTAGATACAAATCTGAACTTGATTTAATAATTTATTTAATAATAGGTATTAATAGAGGTCGAGCCGACATTTAGATTTCTATATATTATCAATTATATAAGATTTCATAGATACAATTGATGAGAAAAAAAAAATTACACAATATTATTGCGACATTCTGTTGAAAAATATGTAACCACACCCTACTTACAATTTTAACGGGAGTCTAAGTGGTAAATCTAGGTATTTGAGAGAATAACCTAGAATAATTTTATTCAGGATACTGACATAGACGTTAAGATTATGATAAACGGATCAACTTACTTACGTGGGTGAGAGTTTTTGTACATAATTATTAGGGTAAAATGAAACACTTAACATCTAACATATCTAACAGTAAACTATATCTAAAGGTTATTTGCAGGAAAAAAGTTTATTTTTATAATTGAAATCAACCTTTCATTCATAACATTGGACTAATATGATAAAATTTTCTTTTAAATGGTCCCACAAAAATTCATATTCCAGATTATAACACTCTTACATTGAGAAAAACCTTTCTATCGAGTGAAAATTCCCCACGATATTACGAGAGTACGAGGACATAAGAACCTTTTTCAGGTGTTTAGCACAGGTGTTGGAAATGTGGTCTGAATCGAACATGGGGTCAAAAGGCCAAATTTTATGTCCACACTCGATTTTCTTACTATCCTTTCCGCTTACTTTGTTCAATATTAATAAATGACATGAAAATCTGTTTACTATAACCACATCTCTAATACGATTTCCATATTTCTATTGTGAAAAATCTCACTTTAATTACTTTTTTAGCATGTGATGGGAAAAAAGTGTCATTATTCACAAAAAAATAATGATATTTTTTATTCACTTAAAAAATTAACCACACACACCTATCAATACTAATATAATAATTTATTAATAAATCTGTAAGTGTAGGTATTGTGATCGTATGTTATGTATGTTCCTCCATATCTTAAACGAATTAAATAATTTTCATGAAACTTGGTAGATAAAGACGTACAAGACACAGGATAGGCTACTTTTTTTCTTTTTCAAAGCGGACGAAATCGCGGGCGCCAGCTAGTTATAAAATAAAACCTAACTGATTTTGGTACGGCGTTCACTAAATAGAAAGAGCGACAAATGAGAAAGGTATGTTATATAAGTACTTTGCACAATAAAATTGCATCAGAGCGAAGCCGGGTACGTGTCACTAGTATTGGTATGTGTTCATGTGTAAATGTTTCAGGAAAAACCTAATTACCTACTTTTTTTCACACTACGAGTACAACGGAAAAACCATTATCTATTATGATATAATTAAGGTATACGTAATTAATAGTGGCGGAAGTAGAATTTCGGATATTCGGCGAGAAAAGAAAGCCGTTGTTCGTATTATACACAAGAAAGAGTCTTTTTTGATTAACTGTTATATAAACAACTCTATTTCTATACAGAACGGATAGTACGTAATGTGTGTTACACATTTTAGTATTAAAAAAACCTGAACCACTATTCCAAATATATATTTACTAGATTCCACTAAGCGTTAAATGAATTTCACTTCCAAATATAGAGACCAATAAGTACTTACAATATTTTATGAAATTATTGAACCTTCGGCAGGTAATAAATATGAGAGGCGAGTGGCGAAGAAAGAAACCATAAAATTTCAGGTGACGCAGGCCCTTTCCATAAATTTATCGACAGCTCGTGGTAACAGGCAATAAGGAAAATATTTATGAAGTAGAACGACGAGCAGCGCGTTTCTCATTAGCTAATTAATTATAATAATATTATTAGAGGAGCCTAGCGGTACGGTACTTTCTTACAACAATCTCAAAAAATATTCCATTTTAGTTAAAGTTACAATCGAACGTTGTTTCTATAAAAAAGGGCAAATTTAAAAGACTGATTGGCTACATGGAAAGAGCCCTTGGCTATTGTGTTAAAGGCCAGGATTTAATTCCCGGGAGAGTAAATGTTTATTTAATGATAAATGTTTGCTTTTATCATTGTGTGTGCCCTTGTCAAGTGGTCGCTGCGTTAAAAAAATATTTTGTATGCTCTTTTTTTAATGTGCTTATGTTTCGTATGAAGCTGTGAAGCAACAAACCTTAGTAAATTTGTACAAGACCAGTTTAAAAAACCATGATTGCCAGACACTAAAATAACCAATGCACACTAATTACCGAATAATCCTTATGGACGAAATACACGATCAGGCCATCGCATCAAATTGACTGACGTGAAGCCAAAATTTGATTGTGAATGGTAAAAACTGATGGCTTGATGTCAAACACTTGATTTGAAATCGCGCCGTTGCGTCACGTCAGTTCATCGCGCCAACTGATCGTGAGTGTAGAAACTAAGGAGGATAGAATACATTTTCTATCCTCCTTGGTAGAAAAACTACGTCGTGGCATCTTGTCGCGCTTCCGAATCACAGCTCATGTCAACGTCACTCGACCCGGTCAAACGCATAAATGACAGAAAATTGCACTGACCGTGTGTGGGCTCAATGTTTGGCGTCGCTCCATTTGATTTAAGTCGTTTGGAGTCACGTCAAATGATTGATCGTGTATTTCGTCCATTAGATATTATAAAACAGTCCTCCGCCGCGTCTGTCTGTCTGTCTGTTCGCGATAAACTCAAAAACTACTGCACCGATTTTCATGCTGTTTTCACCAATGGATAGAGTGGTTCTCGAGGAAGGTTTTAGTATATAATTTACAAGGTTACGCGGGCGAAGTCGCTGGCAGCAGCTAGTAGTTAATAATTCATATTTTAGTAGACCGGCTACTTCTGACCTATTAAAAAATTATGGGGGAGTAGCGTCAAGTATCAAATATGTCATTGGAAGTTTATGTCAGTGCTCTCAGTGTCACATCAATGGGAATGTTTAGTGGATAAGAATCTTGTATATTTACTAAAATCGGCAAAGGTATGCTAGTATTTGTTATATTAAATGCAGATTTGATTTAATAGGTACTCTGTTTTCTTGTATATATTATTATGTGCTTTTTCATCAGCTTTTATAGGCATATTATTCATAAAAATTTATGATCATACTCTGTCCTGTAGCTAAATAAAGAATGGCTATAAAACAGAGCTGTGCATATTGGAGAAGGTTTTAAATATGGCGATATTAACAATAAGACTATTTATTACATAATGGATTTTTTTCAAAGACATTTAATTTCCTGATTTCAGGCTAATTAATTTAAAAATTTTAAAAATTATTATTATAATGTTATGTTCAAATGTACTTATGTACATTTGTATAATTCTGAATTACACAACCAAAATTACAAAGATGGAAACCTTTTTCTATCGTGAACTTCTCACTAGATGTTACATAAAGTAAGTAGTTTTCATGTTAATAGTTTTACTGGTTTTAGGGATAATTTTAAAACTTAAGGGATTCTAAACAAGTTTTTACAGTTACTCTTAAATACCTAAATTCTACCGTTTATGTATGCTTGTGATTATTTCGCGGTTTATTAATCTAATAATTTTGATAATTTCACATATTTAATTAATATTGCATGAAGTTTTGAACGAATAAACAAAGCAAGCAAACACCAAAAGCAATGAGATTGGCATTAGAGCGAGTATCGACCGTGCGTAGCGTTTAACACAGCTATCTCTAACCGAATTGGCACGTTTAATTGAACGCCTGTTTCAGCCATTAGCACACAGGACAACAGTTATTGGCAGCGAGAGAACGTTCGACAGTGCATCTACCATGTGGAGACCGGGACGCATGTTACATTTGCAGACAACCGACCGATGCTTCCTGTTGCCCCATGGACTTGACTTCAATGAATCTGACATTGGTGTCGTAGCGTATAAGTTTAAATTTAATATAAGAAACAATGTTTTTAAACTTTTGTTACTTTGCTTTTTTGACATACTTTAAGCGACAGAAAACAACTCCATAGTTTTTGAGTAGGTATTCGTTACCGAATGAAAAAAGTTCTCAAGCGAATGTGTGAACAGCAGAGAACTTGGAGCATTTGCTAGTCTAAAAGACATTTCTTTTATGATAGATTTAGACATAATCGTACTGATTTAGCCTTATTATTGTTAGTCGTGCCTACGTCGTTTATATGCTAAAAAAATAAGATCGCAAAGAAGGTTGTCACATTAAGCTGCCATCACGAGGGATAATAGACTGGTTCACTATTTATTTGTAGTAATAAAATAAATTGATCGTGGATCTAAGTATCAATGCTACACTTTGCGCGGCGTTTTCGGGCCGTGGGTTTTAAAATAAATATAATTGGTACTTAATGACAACTAACTAATAACAGTTAACTAAAACAGAGATTAATATGTAACTAAAACAGAGATTAATATGTATTTTCTTCTTTACTCTGTTATTTGTTTTGTTAAATGTGAATCTTCTACACAAAGTAGAATTTTTGGGAGTACAAATTCTCAATATGAAACGAAAATAGAAAGACGATATATGTATTGCGTTGTTAGATTTCATATTGGTATTATACGAAACCTAACACGATCGCCTCAAGAATACAATAGCTCGTAAAAATATTTTCGGAACCAACTTTTTCTGGATGTGACACGACCAATAAATCTCTTAATGGTGTCGTAAAATTTCGGTGGTATTATCTTGGGAAAATCCAGCAATTTTACATTCACCTGCGAGGTTTCCCTCCGCGTCCAATTTATGTTAGTGGGCACAAAACGAACGCTGACAAATGTGGAAATAAAACGAACATACGTTTTATCTCTACGCTCACGAAGTCAGCTCCACGCTCGCGGCGGTATGTCGCGTTGTGGTGTGCCTACCTATGTTGGGCGGCGCAATGCGTAGCGCGCAGCCTGAACGGGGTTTACGGCAAGCCGACAGTGTCTAGTGCTGCCCCCTATACCCGCTTTGTATTTACCAGGACAAAATAAAAGCATGCTTCCAGGGAAATTAATTTTTTTTGTTTAAGCTCATAAATATGTCCTATGTGTCTTAAAATGTCTTAGTTAAGAAAACTAAAACATTAGTGTACGTGATTACAATTTATTCAACGCCAACTTTTGCCACATGTCACCAATATAAGTGGAACGTTTTATTCTTCTTTTTTACGGCTCACCTTCAATGGAAGGCTTGCGATGGCTGATAAATTGGTTTAAGCAACAATTAGTGTAAAAACAACGAAAATTGAGTTTAGGCCGAACGTATTGAATTGAAGGTAAATATTTGTACAATAGTTAAAGAATACAAGTTCTCCGGTGATTACTGATTTTCGTACCACAATGTCGCATCCGGTCACAAAGGAAACAGTACAGTTCTCAATAGAAATGAAAAAAATAGTATGACTTATTATTATGAAAGACTTTGTGTGCTAGTGTCCGGTTTCCCTTTCGGACCATAGACATGTCTGTAGATATATAAATTGACTAATAGTCAATCCGCAAGTGTGGTAAAGGTCTCGGCTAAAGTCCAAAACTGTGTGTTGCGACCTTTGACCAATGGATTTTTGGTTAATCCTATAATCGCATAAACAAAAGTTTAAATGAAATCGTCTTTTGTTACCCAAAATCTAAATAGGTAGACTTCAAGAATAAACTTAGAATTTTGTGGTAAAATACACACAATTCTGAAAATTCTGAAGGTTACCTAAATGCTCTTCTTTTCAATGTTCGATACGTGAATAATTTCTCCTTTATCCTAATTCTTACGTAACAACTGTTTTGTGTGATCGCCTGCGCCGCTGTCTCTTCTGTGGTGTAACACAGGTTAATGGGTGCTTCATCATTTATTTGTTTGTCTCTCCATCACAATAACACATAAAACAACTGCTTCATTATATTTGGAGGTTCACGAAAGGTTTTAATCAAATCTTAGATAGACCACAGTCGCGAAGAGACTAATAGTCACCGTCACAAATAACGGGTATTTTTTTATACCATAACGTTGCAATGTGGGAATGCGGTATGTGAAGATTTTGGTAGATAAATACAAACCTTTGGACATTTATTATGAAAACGTGTTGAAAGCATCCTTGGACTTTTCAATCACTCGCGAATCTTACGGAACGAACAGAGATGAAACTAAGTGGAACTTTTGCTAGGTTGTCGTACGAGTATGTAAAAGGAATTTTTAAAAGACTCGTGAAAAGTTTACAAACAACAATTTATACTTCCTAAAATAACGAGAGAGTTTTGACTTACGGAGTGAATTTCGAGACGTGAAGACAAATTTAAAGAGATCGAATCAACTTGGATGTTGTATTTTAGAATTGAATAAATACAATATGAGAATTTTTTATCTACATTAATTTTCTGTAAAATAATAGGAAAGTGCTTTCGAGCCGGGTGAGTTATTTCCCATAGTCCCAGAGTAATTACACGGCGCAGTTCACAAAGGGCGTGAGGCCAAAGAGTACGGCGCGGCGTGGAGAGCGGCAACCGGTAATGCATTGCCAATGTTCACCTTTCAACGACTATACGGAACATTCATTTATAAACTTGCAACACCAAGTCAATATTATTTTTTTATTAAAAGCCACGTATTCAGTAAAAAAATCCCACAAGAATGTTACGCCTGTGAATTTACGACTCATCACTGTTCACTTAATCTCTGGCATAAGAAGATGATATCTCTCTCTAATTCTCTCACAGAAACACAATAACACACGTATGCTACTATTTCACAGTGTTTTTTTTATCTCTTAAGATCGGCAGACAGGCTGAGGCTCCGTCGCCTATAACACAAGCAACATCACAGGTGCTGCAAGTGCGCTGCTGACTACAGTAGAATTAAGGATAAAGAATTAAAAAGGATAGGGAAATGAGCTCTGACATCCCTTACCGGAACAGAACAGCACACGTGCTGTTATTTCACGGTGGTCTTCTATTAAGTGGGTGGTTGATGTGCACCGCCACTAATTAAAAGTGTTAAAAAAGGTTGTATTAAAAAAGTGGTCTGTTTGTAAAACAATATAATTGTATATACTATTTGAAGTTTCCTTAATATAATGTCAGACGAAATAGAAAACAAGTAAGTAGGTAAGTAAATGTATTAGAGATTTTAAGGCATAATGACTGCGAAGAGGAGTGCAGAAGCACATAAGAGGCTTGTGTTGTGAGAGTGCACACTGCGCCAAACGCAGCTTTAATGAAGCTATAACCGAGCGGGGAAACTACGCGAGCTAACCGATACCTAACTAAATGTCATTTGTTTTTATTGCAACAATAACGAAACGCTTGAAACAAATGTTTTTAAAAGAATAAACGTTGTATAAAACAAAAGCGAGCGGCGCACTGAAAGAAAACAGCCCAAGGGGGAATAAGTGAAAAGCAGATTCAGATCACAGCGCTATGTAAAACAGTGAATGGGTTCGATATTCGGCTGATGGTCCCAGCGCTGCCGGCCGCATTTCGTACTTATAATCTAATATTCGCAATTTACGAGGATCCCAGCAGGAGCCCGTTGGGAGCTGTAGTGCTGTCATCGCGCGAACGTACCTGCCGCTTGCACTTTGCCCCGCCTGTTAACTGGCTGGACCGAAGGGTCTTTACACCGAAAATAAACGAGATCGACTATACAATTTATACTGCGTTTTTTAGTCTAATTTTATGATAATACAATTACAAAGATTTTATTTTTATAACTGATGTATTCGGAGCGTGAACTATAACAATATCTTTGAAATACAAATATGAAAAGAGATAAAGTGGCAGAACCATTTTACGTAAATTGCCTCTAAAATTGTATTTGTTTTGTTACTGCAGTATGAGAGCAGATAACATTCAAAAGGTCCCTAAGCGCAAGCCCCAGGTAAGTAGAGAAGGATGCTGAAGGTAACATTAAACACACTAGAAGTACCGACCTCCCCTCGCCAATACTCCCTCACCCGCTGACGTCCACGCCTCGGTGCGGTGAAACAACGAGCTATAATAGTACACCTTTATTGTGATATATGTGTGCCTCCGTACATATCACTATGACTTAACGTTATATCAGGCTATTGTCATCTCACTGCATGTTAGCAAAAAATACACGAAAAGCCAGAGATAAATGATGCCAAAGAAAGAAACTATCACTAAAAGCGTACCCATTGTGTGTACAGCTTCGATTGGCTACGGAAGCTTTCGCATAAAGTCTTCTCCGGATCTTCTCACACTTAGGTAAATCTCCACTATCCTTTTCGATCGGCTTTAAAAATATCTATCTATTATGTACGTTCACATGGATAGTATTTATGTTATGAGTATACTTTACATTTTTTTTAAAAACCTATGTAATATAGTCAACATACGAGGAAACAAATAGTTCCAGAATGGAACACAAATTCGAAATAATACAGTGGACAAAGCCGATGTAAATACAACAGAAGAGGGGGCCACAGGCGACATATTTACTCAAATTTGAATCCGGGGTGTGCGGAGTCTAAGTCTATTACGTGACCGTTAATAGCATTCAGAGCGGGCGGACTCGTAGATCGTAGACTAGCTCTCCGCGGCCCGAATCGTTACTCGGAGCCTGGGGCGGGTAAAGATCTATAAATTACTGCAACGACAACTCGTTCTACGCCAGATAAAGCAGCGCCGCAAAACAATGCTTGAGACGAATGCTTGGGTCGTTAGTGAAGCCATTCGTGAATTTTATTGCTTGTTTTTTTTTTCTAGATATTTTTTCTTGTTAAAATACAATGTAAATATATTTTAAAGATTTTTCTATGTCAATACTATCATTGATCCATTTTCACAATGAAAAGTACAATTTGTTCACTTATAAAAAAATTTGAAATAGCTTAACAATAAGTGGACATTAATTGTTGTTTACTTAGAAGAATTATCCTTACATATTATAAAACAAAGTCCCCTGCCAGATTTTTTTTCACGGATTTTCATGCCATGAATGTATAATTTGCAAAAAAAAGGACAAACGTCGAAGCCGGGAGCGAGTTAGAATAAAATGTGAATAGAAAAATAATAAGCTAATATATTCCATTGTCTGAGTAACAATAAATATTGTTTCAGAATTTAACTAACTACAAAGGCGAACGTTTCTGAACTTCCAATAATTTAATAAATAAAGTTTATTGAAGTTTGAGAAGCGTGCGTGGCTGGCACGCTCACCACAAAAAGCCGAAAACTTTGATTCAATTAAACAGAAAGTTGGACGAAGAAGTTGGCAGGAGTGCGGCCGAACAAAAGTGTACTGATCGCAAAGGGCGGGGCGTCTAAAAAACGCGGGGACTGAAACGGCGACGGTGACGCAGCAAATGACATCAAATCAGACTGCGCCTCGTAATCTCACCAACGGTGCGCCAATCATTCTCAATCAGAAGTTAACCCCGTACCATGGATTTTGTACCTTTACGGCAATAAATTGTTTTCGTTCGAATAAACATATGAACGTTTTGGGCACAAACATTGCACATAAACTTAACGTCATCAATGTTCATTCATGTTATAAGGACTAAGTATTAATAACACTCGCTGGACAGATTTTATAAGCAAAAAAGGTTTCGGGTCCGGTGGGGTGCGGCGACGTAGCCTGCGAAAGTCACTATAGGGAATAAGGGGTGACGAGTATTGTTATGCAAATTGAGGTCGTTATTTCGCTACGAGTGAGGAAAGAGCGCGACAGCAACCGCCCTGCCTGCGCCCCGCGAACTCCGCGCGCACCGCAACGCGGAAGACGCTTTGCATAATTGGTAATACAAGTACAGGGAGTAAACGAATGGAACTCTCTCGTATGATACAATGTTATGCACACTTATAGTGAAGGGTTTTACCATTTTCACAAGTACTGCGTTAGGTTAGAATGTTTTAAAAAAAAATGTAAGAGTATGCAAATGCCCAGATTATATGAGATAATACTTCAAAAGCTTACATCGAGCTCAAACGCCGGAAGCAAAGATCATTTTTCATTGCGTAATCGACAAATTTTTCCTCGTTCGGCTAAAATTACTAAAGTTGTAGCCATCATATTCATATTTTCGGCCGAATTATCCAATATAATAAGTTTGAAAAGAGTAAGAGACGACTTTTAAAAGGAAAAGTTCTACGAAAGCACGTAATGGCTCATCCCGCTCACGATTCCTTCGCCCGAGGCGGAACAAGCGGACCGGCAGCGTCAAATAAGTTTCTAATTGCTTATATTACCAAGTTATATTCGCTCTTGGAAGTAATTAAGTCAGGAAGTTGAAACCACATTCGCGTATTTCAATAGTTAACTGCAATGATCTAAACTAAACGAGTATTATAATTTTCAATATCGGCTTTATGAATATGAAAGTGTAGCATTCCTTTCTAAATCAACTCAATTTATACGAGAACTAAAAAAAACGACAAGGCACCCAGTCATAGCACAACCACAAGTAAATTCACTTTTTTATATTCTAATTTGAAAAATATAAACACGCATGAGGAAGCTTTATAAAAACTTTATTCTCGGGTCTTCCGTTGCCGTGTAATAAAAGTGTCACTCACCTACTTACTTAGAAATTTCTAGCCTTTTACACACACTTATTTTTGTTTAAAACTATTTAAGTAAATTATATTTAATGACGAAAACAGACACAATGATAATTAAAAAAATATTTTTATTTGATGGACAGGCAGACAGACACTTAGCAAAATTTGATATGCTCGACATTGGCAAAAGGTCTTTTAGTATATTACTATAATTTGTGGCTTAAAAAAAAATTAAGTAATCATTCTTAAAATATAGGCGTAAAAGACAATTATTTTACACATTGGTGATAAAAGGTGTCGATCACAGTTTCATATTTAATATTATCCGCAGTTACACAGAATAATTTACGTACTATCCTTTCTATATAGAGAATCCTTAGAAAAGTGTCTCTAAGGGAATGTTCTGTATAAAGGGAGTAAGTAATGTGATGTTGAAGTGGGCACGCGCTTACGTTTAAGAGATATGAAGGAAATGTGTATGCCATTTTTGTTTTCAAGTTGGCAATAACGAACGGTGGGTCTGTGGATACGTAGAGAATTCGTGACGTTAAAAGTAAATTATATCTAACGAAAAGGCGGTCTTCGTGTTCACATGTTGTCGTCAATAATGCGTTCTTTCCTTTGTCTCTTTGTACAAAAAGATTTCTTCAAATAAACATACAAAAAGAATCAATTTAACAGCGTTAGATTACAAGATGAATTCATACATATTTCAGATGACTTTCGAGAAGCGAGATGAAGTCTCAATAACTTGTGTAACTTTAATTACCTCTCGGAATTCATCAGTACCCCTTCTCAAAGAATTTATCAAGTTTACTTCAAAGAAAAATTTCGGTAATACATTTCTTGAAGTCAGTCGGTAAGAATAGTCATCGAAAAGTACGAGTTAGTCTTTTACATAAATAGGTATAGAAAATAAATAATAGTCTTAGTACAAGATAGCGACACTGTTGGCACGTTCTGAAAACTAATAACGAAAACACGACATGCTTAGATGCCACAGGAACGTGCTGTAAAATTTTCACACACCCAGTATATATTTCTACAAAAGAATTCTGAGGAGAAAAATAAAGAAGCCCAACTTAAATTTAGTGTATCGCTGTGCGAGTGTTTACGAGGCAAGCCCCCGAAATAAACAAACCGACAGTAAAGCACAAAGGCCAGAGTTCCGGAAAATGGTTGCCCGTTCTCATTTCATCGCTCGCGTTCATGGGTAACAGATGCGACTCTCCAGACTCCAGAATAGTATAGTTAGACTATACTATGTAGACAACCGAAGTAATTTTAAACCCATTTTTTTAAAAACGAAAACTTAACATTGTTGATAAACTACAGTAAAGGAAAAATTCAAAATAAAACAATGTAATAAAAATATATAAATTTAGATATTTGTAATTTAATACATTTATTTCTTCCCAATTTTCGAAATCATTTAAAAATTGAATTTCCTATGGAAACTAATACTAATGTAATAAAGCCGATGAGTTTGGTTAGTTGAACGCGTTATACACTGGAACTACCAATTAGATTATAATTATTATTTTTGCATTTGATAGCCAAATCCTTGAAGAAGGTTATAGTGGTTTTAGGCTATAATTTAACGGCAAAACCGCGGGACACACTAGTAGAAGGCAAGGTATACGTTCGTCCATCAGCTCGGCTTTTAGTGAGAGGGTAAAGTACTGTTACAAAAGGGCCAAGTGATGTGCGACCAACTAAAACCCACGTGCGAAACATAAAATGAACAAAGCCGCATATGTCTTATAGGGTGAGTGTTCACTTTTAGTTCCAATTTAATTTATTATCTAAAGTTGCAATTGTGTAAGATAGGAATTAATTAATAGTGAATCGATACTCGTATAAACGGATAATCGTCAGATTGTACTCATGGCTGTGATGCCTTTAAATAGGCTCGATATAGCTCGTAAAATAACTTGGCTTGTATTAATCCTCTTAACTTAATGGAAGATAGAGATATATATAAATTTACAAATAATCCTCTCTTAGTGGATCAAGATGGTTTCAGTATTCTATGATTTTATATTTTGTGCAAGATTTAAAATTGACTGGTGTCACGGTTTTACATAAAATAATATTATTCTAATAAGTGTATTTTGAGATGACGCAGGTTTTTTTTACATAGGGGTACTTTATGGTTTATTTATGCGTTCACTGGTTGTGAGTATATATGCTGATTACGAAACGAGCCGGTTGTTGCGACACGATGCGACAACCGCCCGCCACCGAAAGCCGCCCGCTCAGTTACTGGCGCGAGGGCGGACGATACAAATTAAAACATTAACAATAGGTAATTCCCCGCGGGTAACGACCGGCCGCTGCGCCATTATCACACGCCTATGATACTGGAGTATTTTATTATTACCCTATTATCTTTAGAACACATGTATAATTTTAAGAGAAATATCATTTTCCAGAAACATTACTTTGTTGTATATATACTAAATCACTCGCGGCTTTACCTACATTTTCATGTAATAATATGTAGATAGGTAAAAATAGCGCGCACTTGAATTGAGTTTTGTGTCAAAATTTCAATACAATTTTGAGCAATTACTTTATCGTTTATATACTTTTTAGTTCTTCATGACGTCCCTTGACAATTATTGACAAATAATAGAAAATAGTTATGAAATCATCTGTTAATCAAAAGCGAATGCTTTGTTAAAGGTTTATTAGAAACTAGCTAGCGCCCGTGACTTCGTCCGCGTTGAAAAAGAAAAAAATAGCCTATCCTGTGTCCTGTGTAAATAAACATTTAGACGTACATCTACCAAGTTTCATGAAAATCAGTTAATTCGTTTAAGTTATGGAGGACATACATACATAGATACAATTACCTACACTTACAGATTTATTAATAGTATTGATGATGATGATGATGATGACGATGATGATGATGATGATGATGATGATGATGATGATGATGATGATGATGATTGATTTTGAATGTCGACAATGTCAAAAATTCGAAACTATCCGTTAACAACTGTCGGAAACTTTAAAGTACGAATACCTATTTGCGTTTTTTTTATTACGTAAACTGCATGCAACACCCTGCGTCAGATTTGTTTAAAATTATTTCACAAAATTCGCGTCAAATTAAGAAAAAGTTTCAAAGAAAAAAAAAAGTTTAGACAAAGTTGAGGAAAAATGTGTGCACATAACGGGGAATAATCATAAAAACATAGAGACCGAGTTGGTAGAGTACGCTAATGAGAGAGCATAAAGCGTGACGTCGCTCGTAAACTCAACGGCAACGCATTAAGCGTCCGCTGCCAGAATTCGCCAGTAATCTATTCGTAGTTATTTTAATTAGCATCGTAGTAATAATAAAGCGGGGGTGAAGTTTTTGTGGCATCTCCCGGCCATGTTTCCCGAGCGAGGCGTGGTGTCTGAGCCGCATGGCGCCGGCCGCCCGTCGCCGCCGCCCGCACTCCCAGAGACCTCGACGATTGGGAATACTTAAAACAACTTCTCGCTCACTAAACTTATCAACTTGCGCTTACTATATACCCTAATGGAAATTATAAATGCTGGCAGCCTTCCCGAATGTACATGTACGATGTGCCTCATATACCACCTACTCTTAACTTAGGGCGTATTGGATTTTCGTACACGTCATCTGTAAATTATCTTTATCTTTACATAGTACACAATAAAAACTCTTCCCGCTGTCTGTAGATACGCTTATTATATATTTTTCGCTAATGGAAAGAGTCGCTAGTTTAATATAAAAGAATACTGTAGATAAAGGTTAAGTAAGTGAGTAAAACATTAACTACTATTTTCAATCTCTCGTACCAATTAGAAAGACATATTTTTCATCCAATATATAATATATGACATTTATCGGAGTTAGTTAGAAAACCAATCGAAATTATGTAAAATATTCTGATCTTTGAATCTTTTTCTTATATTTATGTATATTTATTCAGGACAAAATCCTCCTTCCGGCCGTAAATGCAAACATAATTTTCTTTTTTTGTCGTGTCTATCTAACTCGAAACTAAGTTCTTTTCGTATCCCGACGTGGATTAAATAATAGAGTATTGCAACTTCGTAGACTCCAAAGACCCACAATCCTTACTTATTTTTATTTCAAAACTTGTTTTGAATTTCTTAGATTCTTAAAAAATTATAAGTCTTATAAGGATAAACCTTTAATAAAAGTCATGTTATATTAGATTCGCTGTCTTTATTCACATTTGAGGTACGGAACAAACGTGATACTTATGAGAAACAAGAAATGTGACATTAAAGTTGAGTCAGCGATATCAGTGAACTAAATCTGGCTGAGCACGACAGCCCCACAATCGTTTTCCTAGTGCCTCTTGTTTCACGCACCGCCTGCTACCGCACTGTAGCGCCGTAATACGACTCCACTCTAGCCACATTTTCAGATTCCTTATATATCTGAACTGGAAACACTTGCCAATTATTTCGTTACAATTCCGAGAATGTTTATACAAATTTCAAGAATTTTATATATATAAGGAGTTAAAGTATAATTCACTAGCTGCTGCACGCGACTTCGCCCGCGTAACTTTATAAAATACACCCTATGTCATTTCTAGTGTCTCATACAACGTGTATGCAAAATTTTATGGTGATCGGTTCAGTAGTTTTTGCGTAAAAGAGCAACAAAATCTATAAATCCATACAAACTTTCGCATTTATAATATTACTAGCTGGTGCCCGCGATTTCGTCCGCGTTGAACGATGAAAAGTATCCTATGTCCTTTTTGGTGTCCCAGACAACGTGTGCAAAATTTCATAGTGATCGGTTCTTATGTGAAAGCGTAACAAACAAACAAACAAACACATTCACATTTATAATATTAGTAAGTATTAGTACGGATTAAATCGAAGACCATGTTAGTCTGAGCGCGGCAGGTACCGGCTCTTTGCGACCTGTATCCCCCAGGACATTTACCTTTCGCTATAAATTTAAGCCGAAGTCAGCACGGAACACGATTCTATTGGCGAATCTTTCATTTAAAAAGTCCTTTGTTTTCTGATAGGTATTTCAATTGAAAGTCCGCGCTGGGACTTTTGATATTAAAAAACTTTTTCTGTACCGAGTGGTCGATTCCAATGCAATTAAACGCAACCTTTTAGTTTTTCTTAGAGATTCGTAAGGGACTTTCATCTGCCTTTATGAGTTCTTTGTTAAAATACTTCAGTGAATCATGCGTTAATCAGTCCCGAGACTAACTGAAAACAATAAAACACATTAATGTCCTTACATTTGTTGTAACTGGTTTGGCAACCGTAACCACGCCGTAAAATAACAGCAAGCCGGCTGTAGTGTTTCAGTAAGCGAGTAAGGGATATCAGAGCCCATTTCCTCTCTACCCTTTAATCCTATTAAGTTTGGCAGCGCACTTACAGCACCTGTGATGTTGCTTGTTTATAGGCGACGGTAGCCACCTACCATCAACCGGACCGTCAGTCTAACTGACAAACTTTACACAAAAAACCTTTATGTTACAATATATTAATACATATTTTTCTATTGACTCGTCGGCGCTCATGTAACCTCTAAAGTGTTGCGCAGGTCTACAAATTTAGTAATCTACTGTCCGTGAGACATTAATATTGAAAACAAAATAATAAAAAAACTGATAGTATTTTCTGCTTCTCGTATAGTTTAGAAAAGAAAACTGAAGTAGCAAGAATAAGCACCCAATGTAATCAGAAGCGAGGAGACATTTGTCCGGTAGTGTCATTTACCGGGTCAGGTGGCACGCGCTGAAAGCGTTGAAAGCCTTCATAAATTTTCACGGAGCTTGTGCAGGGCGCAGGTGGCGCCATGCACGACAATAACGAAGAGAAAAGCCTATACTGACTACTGAGCACAAATAACTTTATTTCTACATATAGAATGTTTAGTTTTGAATTTCAGTATACAAATAATAGTTTTTTTTTCGAAAATCGATTAACTTAACATAAAAAATAAAACCATACTTCGGTTATAAAAGCAATTATATTGGCGTCAACTGCATGTGTTTATGGAGTTTTTTAATTAATTAATGTAAAAGTTAAAAAAAAATAAGCATGTAATGCTTATTTACTTTTAAAAATATTTAATTTCCCAATTTAACAGGTGATCTCTTTTCGTGATGAGCTAAGAGAGTTGTTACGAAAATAATAAAATTAAGTAAGTAACGGTAATTATTAATTTTTATAACAGTCTGCGGTCTGGATTGTCTAAATAACAACAAACAAACTTCAATAGTACGAAATTCGCTATCAGCTAAAAATGGTTCGATAAGGGCAGGCAGGAGTTTTAAAAGTACTTCGCTTTCAAACTTGGTGGGAGCAACGTGTGTGCGGGTCGAGATAGGGAAACGGCTAACGAAGTAAACAATCGGAACAGACAATTCGCCTTCGACGATAGAAACGCCGTGGCTGTTTCAAAATAAAGGGCTGATTAATCTGATTACCTCCCGTTTCTGTACTCGTGTGAAATGTAAACAATCCTCACGAAGCATACCGAAGCATACACTATAGACGAACTGTCGTTGTGTAAACATTAACTTTCCAACACATGTAAACGTATAACGCTATGAAATTCCACGTAAACGTGAGATTACTATCAATGTGGGTTAAATTATCCCTTAATTAAACCATAAGGACCCTCGCCGCCAATTTACGGCGCAAGTGTATAATATTTATATGAATAATTTCAATATTTTGCAGGAAAGAGAAGCTTCGCATTTAAAAGTTAGGAAAATAGAAAATAAAATCGTTATTTATTAACTTCAGACTATGAAGGCTGCGTAAATAGGAATATTCTGCAAATAATTTAACGATCTTATACTATTTTCAGTAGACCTACAAATAATAAAGGTGACACAAATGCCCTGGTACCGCCCCAGTCTGTTGTGTGATTTGCCCATGCTACAAGCCTCGACTTGTGCTTGTTTTGAAAGACATATCTTTATTTAAAGCCATGTTTCTGTTAGGTTGTATACAAAAACATGCTCTTAAATAGACAGTATTAACAATAAAAAGATTAAGTTAAAAATAGAAAGCGTAACGAGTACCACAAATGCATATAAAAAACATTGTTCGTACAATTTTGTGACAGCGAAGAATGTTTTTATGCTAATATTTCCTCATCGTGAAGCTTTCTTGTGCAAGTCGATAAAAAAACGATATATCTTCACAACGCGACCGAGTAATATTTAATGAATATAAATATTATCTACTAAGAATATAATTAGTGCATTTGTATACAGGAAATAACTAAATATTAATTTATCTGTTATTTAAATTATGCTGCATAGCAAGTCTGCGTCGTTCGTTATCTAGAGTAGAGTGTACCGAATTCCAAGGTTTGCTTGCAAATGTGGGCAGCCGCCGCGAGCTTTCCGACCGGCAACGTCGACACACAACACTGAACAGCGTGTTGCCTGCATTCCATTCTATCGCTTTAACGCAACGTTTTAGGTACAAAACTTATATCTAGTTTTGTATGCAGGTTTTGTAAAACGTTTGCATTTTACCAGGCGAATGAAAAATAAGGAAAAAAACCCTAGGCTACGCATAACAAAGCAAAAATTTCCATATCCACAACGGAAGGATTCGGCTAATGCATTCCAGTGTCTTGTATATCTCAACACAACAACAAAGGCATTCTGCGTTGACAATGTGAAAGTCCATATTATATTAGTACCTACTCGGAATAAATCTGAAGGTTTGCTCCGTAAAGCAGACGACGGGAAGTAAGAGCGTGGCGCGTTATTTACGACTCGTAATTCCGGCAGCGTTAGGTGCACAGGAAACCTTGCTGCAAAGACGCAGTCGCTTTAACTCATGGTGCATTCATACGACAAATTGTTATTCGGTGCCTACTTACGTTTATCTCTCGTGTTCGTTAAGTGTGCTTTAGATTAATATTAAGCGAACCGCTTTCGATTTCGCACGGGTGCAATTGACGCACAAGTGATAACCGCATTAAAATGTGTTGCGTAATTTAAAAGACCTAAGCGTACATACAGAGGGACAGCAGGAAGTGACTTTTGTTTCATACTATGTAAAGATGGCTTTTATTTACGACGCGAAACCCAAAAACCCTACATCTGTTTAGTGACGTATTATCCGTTAGAGAATAATAACATATTTCATCGTGTAAAAACATTATTATTCGCGGAAGGCATTGGACACAGTTTTATCATGGGAGCAAAGTTGCAGGCGTTCCGAGGACATAAAACCTTACTTAGCGAGCCACAAATCCTTGTAACGCTAAGCCGAGATAAAACACTAAGCTCGCGGCACAACGAGGCGGAGATGAAATTTTTCACCTGCGCAGTGGCGCGGCACCGGTACTCTTAAATGTGAACGCCACACGAGACATTTCTCACACAAGAATTATGACATTCTTTAATGAAACTGGTCACACCTTATTAAAACCTACAGTTACAAAACGCGCAAAGTCGAAAAAACTACACTGTGTGTCGTCAATTTCGTTCAATGTATGATTATGTGTCTTTAAGGAACGTACTCATATAAAACCCTCTAATATATTTATATTAGAGGGTTCAGCACAAGCATGCGAGCGCAGATATCCGAGATCAGCATACAGGGAAGAGTAATAAAGCCATTAATTCCGCTTTACGTGCAAATAACATAAATCAGACTGTAGGAGCCTCACGGCCGCAACACAAAACCGCTTAGAACGGTACGCAGAGATGCCGCCAGTAAATTAAGTATTTGTCATACGTAAACAAAACCACATTTCATCTTTAAATGAAGATTAAATATATTTGAAGTTTGAAAATAATTCATATTGTATTACTCTGCGAGGTGTACCTAACGCTAATACAGTCATTTGTCTGAAAACACAGAATGACCTTACTACGTTCTATAAAAAGTCTAATTTCGAACATAAATCCTAAAAAAATAATCAAACATTAATAAATCAATACAATATTTTTTTAATCATGAACATAAACATGATCTTTATTTTTGTTCATGATGATCAGTTGATCAGTTATGGCGAAACTGCAAACGTTGTCGGGGGTTCAAATAAGGACGTAAGGACCTTTAATCCAGAAGATCTATAGGTACATCCAAAATCGGGTAAAAGCTAGTTGGATAAATAATTGACGAATGTCGATGACATATTGTTTGTGCAAATTTATAAAAAACGAAACCTAAAAATTTGTATTTTCAATAAAAAGATTAAGTATCTTTATTTTTATTAAAAATACAAAATTTTCGGGTTAATTTTTAAAATTAATCATTAGTTCAAGCACAAGCATTGAAAATATTGATTTATGAATCAATTAATGCTCACATTTACACAATGCTGGATGAGTTACTTGGACGACAGAGAAGCAATAATATTTTCCTATATATGCTTAAAAAGACCACACGGTACAACGACAAACTTCTCTTGACAAGAAAATCATACAAAAGATTTCTCTTTGCAAAACTTCACCGAATCAGTTTTCCAATTACAATATCGATATAACTTAAGTGGATACGGAAACGGAACAAAATTCTACTAGGCAACAACAAACAACAATATTGATACTCCGCTTTGCCGTTGCACTCGTTCAGGGGATTAACGAAAATTAGATTTCAATAATACGCTTGAGTCGAAGAGAGGAACAAACCTAAGCCAGAGCCGGGCAATTGCGCAGACGGTCACGCTTCGTTTTGCCTTTAATGCAATGTCAGCAGCCCGCAGCCTCTCTATCAGCACCACTTCTCTGTGGCATTGTTGACGACATATTCCCTCAACCGATGTAAGATTTGAATCAATACTAATAATAAATCTGTAAGTGTAGGTATTGTATGTATGTATATTCCTCCATAACTCTTAAACGAATTAACTGATTTTCATGAAACTTTGTAGATAAACATTTAGACGTACAGGACACAGGTTAGGCTACTTTTTTTTCTTTTTCAACGCGGACGAAGTCGCGGGCGCCAGCTAGTAAAGCAATAATACTATTTGTTTTAAGGACAAAACAGAATAAATAAATATCTCTAGATAAAAACGGAAAAGAAAGGGGCAACATTAAAAAGAGAACGTTAAGCATTGCGAGCTGTACCGAATAAGGTCGCCTCCCAAATAAATTATTCCCCAATTCGACCGTTTCGATTCAAATTGAAAGAGCATCTCTGTATAGAGATTTCTCTAGCCGCGGAGGAAGAAAGAATACAAATAGGCATATAAACGAAAATGGAACGGCTTCATGAATCGTATGGACGATCCGCATCGTGGGGCATTTATCGTAAAAACAGTCGAAAGTTTTATTGCTCAAGTGTTAACATAATGTCTCGACCATCTAGTAAAAGTGCAATTCAGCGGTGTCAATAAAAGTAATTTATTTAAAAACCTTTCGGCCGCTAAGACGTCTGTTTATTTACAATAATCTATACCTACACATAATAAAAACGCAAACGAGCCGTGTCTGTAGATGGAATATTAAAAAAAAAAATTATACACGTTGCACAATGCACATACATACTCGTATTATGTTAGCGAGATCCAAAAATAGTTTTTAGAATTTTTCTCCGTTTGTCTGTGCGTTTGTGCACCCTAATCTCAGAAACGGCTAAGCCGATTTGAATGCAGTTTACACTGACATATTAATGAATACCTGGATTAACATACAGAATACTTTTATCCTAAAAAAATGTTAGGTTCCTGTGGGATTAAAAAAAACTACAGCGCGTACGAAGTCACGGCTAAAGCTAGTAGAAAATATTTTTAAATAATGCCAACCTATAGAAATACAGCACACGTACCTAGCGAACTGGCATAATTCTCATAGGGATACCGCGTAGCCTACGCGAAACAACAACAGATTATCAAACAAAACGACGTGAATAGTCCTTGGAATGGAAGAAATAGGGCGCGGGTTTTGGGGCGTGTAGGATGTCCGCTTTGTGTGTCGCATGTTTAATGAGATAACCACGAATGTTCGCGTTACACTAAAGAAAAAGGACGTGGAAATTTCGACTTGAACTAAACTAATGTGAATTGTCCCAGAACAATAGACCAGCCAGTCTAAAGGGGTTGACTAATCCTATTTACTGAATAATAATCGAAATAATATATACGTATCTTCTGGATAAAGTACAGAAATTTTGTCTTGTTCGGATATTTTTATAATATCTAAATTAATTAGTAGTGGCAGGACACCCTGCATTTCCCAGTCATTTGTGCATTTTACTTGTCGTAAGAAATAGCACCTACCATAAAGTGGTTCGTCAGTCTGTCTGACGACCTTTATTTATAAAAAAAAATTACTATTGATGTCTGAAACATTATTTTGTAATAAATGTGTGTAAAAAAACAATATATAATACAATATAAACAATGTGACGAAATAGCACTGCTAAAATGTGTGGTTAAGGTTACATTTTCCATTCGATCGTTCGTGAAAGGCAACCAACAGGAAATGCGGTTTACCCTTTCGACTACACACTTGCATAGAGAAACTTGGTTCAGACATTTCGTTGTGCCCAGGCGACAATAAAGTGTTTTCTCGAAGCGTGCTCGAATCGTATTATTCCAATTTCAATAATAATAAATAAATGTCTAAAAAAGAGGAAGACTTTCGAATTAAAATGTTAACAAACATAAATATCCGTAAATCTCAAATTGAAGGCGACTGTTAGACTTTTTTAAGTCGAAGAATAAAAGAATATTTGTTCAGAGAAACTCGTAGGGGAACAAGTGTAGTAGTGTGTTATGTGACAATTCAATTATCCTTTAGTCAGAGCGACGCAATCTCACTGCGTCTCAAAACAAAGACCCTGCTAATAGTATCGCGCGGCGGATAAACAACGCGACACCGAGTTTGTGTTGAAAAAATAAAGGCGCGACGACGCCCGAATAAATGAGAGCGGCGATAAACAGGAGGATCCGTTCGGAGCGGAGGAGGGTCGATATCGAAATACATTATTCCCCGATCCGAGTGTTCCGATTCAAATTGAAAGAGCACCTCCGACATGAGATTTCTTAGACGGCAAGTGGGCGCAGAATATAAATCGGCGCATAAGCAGAAATGGAAAGGCTGTGAATTTCCCCTTTGTGGTGGGCAATCGGCTCAACTAACGTAACATTTAAATAAATTGGCTATCGAAAATATTTTCATTAGTTTTTATGTGCAATTTTTAAAACTAGGTTAAATATTATATCCAAATGGCCAATCCAAAATCAATAACGTTATTAATTAATATCAAAAACTGGACAGGCTTCAGGGAAAAGGACCACACTCTTCATAATACCAATGTGAAACCATGTTATTCTAGTGTGTGAGTAAATTATGCTAGAACCCATTTCTCTACCCTACACTATGATATATATGCATCCTTCTGATGTTGCTTCGTTTATAAGCGAAAACCATAATCACCAGAAAATACGCTTTTCTTTTTAAATTAATCTTTAAATTTTGTTTAAATAAATATATTTAAAAAACTTCTCAATCCGAAGCTTTTTAGTGACGTTATCTTTAGGCTCTTGATCCTCTATCAGACTATTTATTTAGGATCAGTTGTGATCTTCTATCTACTAAAGAAAGCTAAAGAATCTAATAAAGCTTTCTTCTTGTTAAGACAGGAGCTGAAATGTAAGATATAAATTTAAACACTGCCTGCTTATTGCATATTGTGAAATTGTAATAATCAAAACCCGCAAAGAAACCTCATATAGATGCTATTTTCGTTGAATTTCAATGTGTTAGTATGGAAAGGGCTACATAAGATTTGATATAATATTATTAAGTTCAAAGACAAATAATACATGCGCTAGGAAATGCTTGCAGAAAATTTATTCCGATAAAATAAAATAAGTACGTCATCAAAGCGGCAGCTCTAGCAAAGAAAAGCTTTGATACTGAAAGTCTCGCTTTAAGTTTAACGCAAATTAGATTTCAATAGGGATTTCAGCAATATTGACCATCGCCGACGTCGTAGCGCCGGGACCGACGAGCACTTCGGGATTTGCAATCAGTCCCGACTTTTTGTCACTGCCTAATTTATTACGGTCGGGAGAACGTAATAAATATTATTTACCCCTCTAAAGGATAAATGTACAGCGGACTGACACCAAGTGAAGAAACGTAAACTTATTTAGAAACGTTTTTGAATGTACAGATGGAATGGGACATACGCCTCCCCTCATCGAGTATTCTGTCCAATTCTCAACACGACACGCCCAGCCGATATTTACGTAACGGCGACCTCCGTTGACTTCTGACACTACTTTGCAGCGTAATAACAACACCAAAATCTACTACATTTTTTCCAGTGAAATATGATAAATTTCAATATATGTAAAATACATACCTACTTTGTATTGATCCGTGTTTAACATGAAAATGGTTGCTTACACATTTTCGTTTGAATATGATTTCGGAAGACATTTAGCTAGTTAAGGAAGCCTCTGCGAGAGGCCGGAGGCAGCGAGGGTCGTCAAAGTGGGTGTCCACGGACGACGGCTCTTTAACTTTATTAAGAACGAGACGACGCCGTCGCTGAATCAAGGTGACGACGCGTCTTCACAATGCCCTATTCAGATTTAAATAGCTTTACGCCCAATTGCGCTCCAATACGGCGCTAGCTCTCCGGATAGCTATTTCATTAAACAAAGCTCTAAGAGATAAGTTTCTGCGCTGAATATGTCTGTTAATTAATGAAATTAGATTATGAAGTAATTTCGATTTGGATTTAATAATTAAATACTCTCCTGACATTCATACTATTGTTTACTGAAGTCTTATTTCAGTTAATAGCTAATACGATAACTTAGTGAACTAAAACGATTCACAATAAAATAAAGCATCACTTTATCTACGAATTCCTCACATTTATTTAATCTTTTGCAAAATTTTGTTTAGGTATATTGAAAGCTAATTTTTATCCGCCTTACAGAAATATCCGTAACTTTACATACTAGAGTGTATTGTGACTACTGTCCGTAAAGAACCAATGAAAAGCATGCAAAAATACCGAGAATTAAATGTACGGTTCGGGCTTGCAACTAGTTCGTGTTATTAAAAGTTGCTGTCCTGTGGTTTATTTTCCATTACACCAAATATTCTTCGGTGATGAACGTTACTGCTTATCATCAATACTAATAATAAATCTGTAAGTGTATGTATGTATGTATGTATACATATGTACATACAACATACATACATACATACATACATACATACATACATACATACATACATACATACATACATACATACATACATACATACATACATACATACATACATACATACATACATACATACATACATACATACATACATACATACATACATACATACATACATACATACATACATACATACATACATACATACATACATACATACATACATACATACATACATACATATGTATGTACCTCCATAATTCTTAAACTAACTGATTACTTGGTAGATACACATTTAGACGTACAGGACACAGGATAGGCTACTTTTTTCTTTTTCAACGCGGACGAAGTTGCTCCAACTCCATAAAATCTATTTTCTTCGACAAATGGTTTACGTAAGACTTTTACTGTCAATAACATAAAAACTCTAAAACGACGGAGAAAGTTTAAGGTCAAATTGAAGGATCATTTTATGTAGGAAAAGATAATAAAAAACTTAGGTCTAAGCATACCTAACAAAAATATCCGTTATATAGTACATACGTCTACTTTTTACAAACGGGACGAGTCTCTTACAACTATCTGATTTCTACTTTGTTTCAAGAACAATAGACGGAGATTTCTTAGGAACAAGTTTCTTTCACCTCTTTTCAACCTATTTTTTTTCGACGAAAATTAGCCCACTAGAAAGTAGCACAACCGGAAAGACTTTTCTTATCACACTATAAGGAATAATAATTTCGCTCTGTGTTTTATTCATAAGTAATGTAAGTTTCTTCTAACTTTATTTTGGTGTTGAAAAATGTATTCAGATCAAAGACTATATGTATATTTGTTAGATGATTTTAACTTTATACTCTTACAATGATTGATTAATAATGTAAGTAAAAACCTTGACTTTTGAGATATACTTATTTTCTAATCCCTGTCTATTGTTTAGACGGGAATACAAGTTTAGTATGTAACTGTTTTTTCGTGTGTTTTAAAAGAAGTTACAAATCAGTTTCGCGAAGAGAAGTAAACAAATATTATTGTAGAGCTAAATCAATTTTGATAATTAATTTATCAAAGTTGAGACAACTGTACAAATTTAAATAATGGTACCTACGTTTTGCTACGTTAACGAAATCATCACATAACTTCATAATTTTAACAAATTGTAAAAATGTGAAATAAATTTGTTTTTATTGGTTACTTTATATTTTGAATACAAACAGTCTTTATATAATGCGTGTTATGGTATGTCAAATAAAAGGATCAATTCATTAAGGGTGAATTCATTAGACAAGGAAAGCCGTCTCGACCGACACAGATGGTTATAAAATAATGCCTCCTCTAATGCGATTTTACAATGGCTTTTGAGCCGTTAAAGGCGGCTGACACACGCGTTACTATGTGAACAATGGCGTGCGACAAGTGGTGAAGTGGCGAGGACCTCGAATGCGTTAAAGTTTGGCAATTACGGCGACCGCATGTCTGAGAGCGTCGCTACACTCATTACCGACTGAAACTCAACTCGTCTAGATTAAAAGTCCGAGAGAGAGAGACATGGGTCTCGGGTATCGTTGCTGCATTGGATTCGTAGGAGATTATAGTTGAGACCGTGTCTAAGTAAAGCCAACATCAAAATCCCCAATACGTTTGCCAGATAGATACACCCGTAAGTACTTATATCTACACTTTTAAACTAATATTTGATATTTTATATGTTTGTTTATAATTTTAAAAAAATGTTATTAAAAAACCACTTAACTGATATTAAAAATTCTTTCACCAGAAGAACGCTACATTATCAGCTAGTAATAAACATAGGATGCATTTAATTTTTTTTAAGATAAGTATCCCTACGAAAATTACAATTACAATTGCAAAAACTATTGATGATACATAAAATAACGTACCTTATATAGGTTTATAGTATCATTGCCAACAAAAAAGTTCACAAGACTATACATCAGCTATTATATAGTAGACACGAGACTATGTCACAATAATCGATTTTTTGATTAAAATTAGTCAATCAAAACACAGGTATCGAAAGATTCTACCCGTGTTTTGTATGATATTCATCCTTATCCAACTTTTTTTCTTTCTCATTTAGTTGTAGGGGATGTTACTTTGAACTTTCACTGGTGCATGCTGTGACTCGATGATTAATTGCGGCGGCATCCGCCAAGGGTTGCCTAACTGGAACGACGATGACGATTTTGTATGATGCCTGCCTCGTTGAAGGCCATGTACGAGTATAATAAATAAATAAATAGTTTCATAATCAAGGTTGATCATGTGCAATGTAAATTCCTGTTTAAATTATTCGAATCGGTTTAGAAGTTACGATGGTAAAAGTATTAAAAGTTAAATAAAAGTCGCGGTGTGAGGGAACAGCCTTACGATACGATACGATATAAAGATACGCGGACTAAGTCGCGTGCAACAGCTTGTATTATTAGCAATTGCTGGGCGGGGCGTGGCATCGCTCGCGCCATCTATTAATCAATTTCAGAAATAAAGTCTAGACATTGCGTAAACTGAACACATGTGAAAACTCTTTTTTTTTTAATCCATTAGATTACGAAAATTCATAGACATAACATAATTATGTCTGAGCAGATAATCACATATTAAAGGTCAGAAATAAAATTATTTTATTCGTTTTAAAATAAATAGGCATCCTTGTAACTTTGCAAGTAAATGTAATGTGTGGAAAGAACAGTCCTCGAAACTTTACAATTTAGATAGTAACAGAGCTATTTCACTGATTTCGAAGAGTCGGTTAGTCTGTAAGTAATAGAATTTGCCAAGTAACTAGATCGGGAAATTTCAACTCAACGTATCGAGATTAAACAAAGTACTTGGGAGTTTGTTGGAAAGTTGATCGAGACTCTGGTATCAGATTGAAACGGGTCAGCTGTTTGTAGCAATTCCGAACAAACATATCAGCATACAAATTCACTGAATATTAATTTTATAGACAACGTTTACATTGCCTTATAATTGAAATATTCCAAATGTTATTACTAGTTTAGATAATTAATTCACTTCAAAGGCTTATAAAAGTGAAATAAAGGCAAAACACCGCCTTACAGTTATTAAAAAACTTAAATTTAATTACATAACTGTTGAAACTTACGATAGTTACGAAGAGTGGTTACGAAAATTGTTTTTTTTTTTCACATTTAGTTAAAAAAATTCAAGACACATTTAATTATTCCCATTCAATAAATAATGGTTAAGACAAAATAAACACTGCGATCCCTTAATGATCGTTCTCATTGACGGACTCTTAAATTTTAGAAAATACCTAAGTAAAGGGCCATTAACAAGTAATTATCTTTTACGATTAGGGGTTACTAAAAGATCCCTTAAGTTTAGCTAGTCTGTTTGTTCATCCCGCAAACGACCCCTAATACGAAATGGAGCTTTACTATGTAATGTTTCAATTTTAAAAATATGTTATATTTTTTGAACGAAAGAACCTGTTGAGGTTACTTGTTTTTTTTTTTAAATAAAGCGTTATATGTGTATCATCTTGTTGTGAGATATCACGCTGTTTATTACATTTATATATTTATTAGATGCCCTCGAATGAAGTCAACCATAAAATTTATTGGTAATATTAATTTTCCTAATCCAATCAAATCCAAGGGGACTTTTCCAATCCATGATCTGTACATGAGAATCGCCCTATAGTTTTTAAATTACTCAACAGAGATGAAACTAAAATCTACATTCCTCTCTGTCATCATTTAATAAAGTAACTAAATAATTTTATCGTTTCTGAGAGAAAACTTTTAATTTGAATCGTCTAGTCAGTTTTAGATTAAACATAAATATTAAAATACTTTTTACCGTTAAAAAGCTTTTTAGATTAGATGGCCTTTCTTTACTAACTTATAGCGCAATAACTTACGCTACGATAAAACAGAGAGGCGTTTGCGAGAACGATAGAAGATAAAAATAAGGCACGGGCGCGGCGACGCGCGACACCGTCGCGCTCTATTATAATTTTTGATAATAATAAAAGAGAAATAAATTTCTTTAGAATTCAAGACGTGAGTGGATAAAGGCGTTATGTTGCATTTTTTGGGTTTTTGCGTTTTTTTGCGTTGATTAAGGTAATATGTCCATATGAATGTTTACAGACCTTAAGATCGTCGATTAAAGACATTTCTGGAAAATAAAAAGGTTGAAAAAGGTGTTATGTACAGTTAATTTTAAAAAGCAAACAGTGCAGAAAAGTTTACTTTTGTTAATGGAAGAGGGAGCTATGTTCACTTTTTTAAAAATTAAATAATAGGAAGTGTTTAATTGCTATCATACACCATTAATATTTTAGGTTGTTTACACAACTTTGCATCATATTTTAGTACAAAAAACAGTTCCGTGACGACTTATCTCAAAAATTAAAAGTAAAACTTTAACCTAGATTTATTCAAAATTGGATTTATGCGGCATACCACCTTCATCCACTCGCGTCTTCTTTATTCATACCATATTATACTTCGTTTCATAACTCGAACGAGTAATTTGACATTTCCTGGGTTGCAGGTTTTTGACCATACAAAAATTAATCGAACTTATTAAAAAACTTAATTTATACTTGATACAACATTAATTAGTTTAGTATTAATATTAATTATTAATTAATTGTTTAAATTACTTATATTTTTTGCAAAGTCCGTTCTATAAGTCTGTTCGATAATTAAAATTTTTATGATGAGAATATTTTTTAGGTGACATAAAACTATCACAAAAGTTTTTTATTTATTTGACTACATTGAAATTTTGAATTGTTTTTAATTTTTCTATTCATCCAAATCGACCTAATCATTGGCAATCCTGCTTTAAACGCAATTCAAGCCTTAAAATAACAATAATAAGAATGTTAAATCAATAAAGACGCCAAGCTTCGGCAAGCGTGTAAATGCAGCATTAGCTGTTTGGGGTCGGACGTTGTGACGTTAATTTTTATTAATTTCGAGTCAGTAAAACAATAAATTAATAAATTCTTAAAATTTATTAATTCGAATATGATCGAGAGGCCATTTGCGCGCTTTACATTCTTATACTGTACTAAATCATTCTAGAAATTCATGCTGGAGCGTTATTAACAATGATGTCCATAAATAAACTGATATAAGTAGATCGCGGCATGTAATTTATATTTCAGTATATAACTTACTAGCTGTTGCATGCAACTTCGTCCGCGTATCTTAACAAAATAATACTATATTTTATTAATTATTGTAAGTAGAATCCATGTAGAATCATTTAAGTTAAAACTAAAATAATAAAGAGCCTACTATTTATGGGCTTACTTATTCAATCGATACTCCAAATAAATAATCAACAAATGACAATTACATACTAAAACTATAATATTATATAATATTATAATCTCAATTAAACTACCTATAAAATCTACCTTGATGACAAATAACTAGTTACTACGTCATCTGGAAGTAGTCTATAATTTGTGATTCAGTGAGTGATAAAAATCGTCATTTTTGGACGTCTATAACTTAAGACCTATAAAAGATTTATTTATGTTTTTTTTTATTCAAAGTATTTCGGTGCGCCTTAATAAATACACAATATCGAAAGTGGCTTCAAACAGCAGGTGTCGCTGATAAAGGACACGAAAATAGCGGTGTTTTCTTCTCAGAACGACGAGATATGAATGGTTTTGATAATTTTTGATAATTCTTCTTTTCTGCCCGCGATGTAAAAAATTGAATCGAATTCTGGAGGCATGTGCGTTAATATTATCATTTTCTTTATCATCTTCCAATAACTGCCGAATATCTAACTGCAAGAACACTGAGAAGTTTGGATTGTGCACTGTCGCCAGGCGTCAGGCGACGGTCACAAGGTCGCGGACCATGATGCATCTTAAGGAATAGTCTTACCTGCAGTGTGGGGTGCACGGCGAGCTGCAGCAGCGTGCGCACGACGCCGAGATGGCCCTTGTTGACGGCGATGTGCAGTGGCGTCTGGCGGCGGCGGTTGCGCGCGTTGAGGTCGGCGCCGGCGGCGGCGAGCGCGCGCAACGCCGCCGGTTCGTCGCCGAACGCGGCGTGGTGCGCGGCGCGGTCCCCGTCGCGGTCCTCCGCGTCCGCGTCCGCCCCCGCGCCCACCAGCGTGCGGATCACGTCCACGTACCCGTTCTGAGCGGCCGCCTAACAGTCAAAACGAATGCTATAGGTACTCTAGCGATGGCGAACCTTTATGGATCAATGTGCATTTTTTTCTAAAGAAATGTTTAATGAGACCATGACGTGCCATCAAATCATTTTTACTTTAAGCCATCTGCAATGCACCATCTTGAATCTGAATGCAATCTTGCAATCACGACTGATCGTACAGACTAAATAAAACCTATAGGCAGAGTGAAGGCTGAATATTAGAATTTCATTTTACTTTTTATATAGGTACCTTAAAACCTCTTGTGTAAGTGCCACATACTGTGTGTTATATAGATGACAGATGATCATTCCAGTCTAACAGGTTGAGAGAAAAATTGGTCATTATTATTGGTGCTAAAATTTGTAGCTAATGATATTTTCATAAATACGTTCGGGTGTTTCAATAGATTATGGTGAAACTTAGAACCTCCAAGAGTGTACCTGCAGAGCGGTGTGTCCACCGAAGACGCCGTTGACGTCAGCGGTGAGCGCGTCCGTGCGCGCCAATATGTCCGCGCATCGCGCCGCGTCGCCATTCGCAGCTGCCTTCACCAACTCCTCGTTCGCATCGCCGGTCACGTGCGTTTCGAACAGTTTCTTCAGCAACGCCGACAGACGTTCACCTGTGAGAACAACATTCATAACACTAAGGCTGGCGCCTTACTTACGAGCGAGTTTATCGCGACGAGTTCGCCCCGCTACGAGTATCATTAATACAACGATAAAACAGCAAGCGTATCTCCGTTGCTCGCAATGTAATCTTCAATATTGAAGTATGAATTATTCGTGTTGATCACCTGATGAGTTCCCTGGGATGCTGCCGTCAGACGAAGCCACTTTTGTAACGGCATCCGGATTGTAGGTCCATGATGTATTGCACACTTCTACTTTGAGATCATTGTCGTGATATATCTGTTGCACGCGACCTATTTTGCCGAGAGTCTGAAAAAAAATCTAGCGTTATAAGCAATGTAAGAAGCACATAGCACATTAATCAGGACTCTTGAGTTGACGCACTGAGAAAGAGAGAGAGAGAGAGAGAGAGTCAGAAGTGTAACGGACACGCCTCAGCGCCTTCAGTCATCTCTTACCCGTTGTTCCGATAAACTTCTGTTATTTCATGTGTAATTTGTTAATGTTAATAGCTAATCCAGTTAAATTAATATCGTTTAAACCTGGAAACGTAATAAGCTTCACACATTTTATTAAAAAGTATATAACTATGTCACGACACGTTTAGTCTAGTGGCTAATAACAGTAACCCTAGCTGTTACCCAAATTGTCGCGGGTTCGAATCCCGCTAGAAGCAAATGTTCATGTGTTAACATTTATCTTTGTACCTGTCATGGATGTTTATATTTATAATATGTATGTATGTATTTACAAAAAAAAGTACCTAATCCATGTAGTATATCAACTGTCTGGTATCTATAATACAAGCATTAGTTTCTTACTGTGGAACTAGATGGTGCTGTGTGGAATTTACATATTTATTTTATTTATGAGGGGAAAAAAGCAAATGGATTACGTACAGGTGCCATCGCTTCTGCCCACTCGCCGTGGCCTCGCTGCAGCTCCTTGACACGCTCCTGGTCGGCGCACACCTGCACCAAGTCTCCCACCGTGAACCCACCCGCGGCTCCGCCCACAGCCGCACCTGCGGCCACGCCCGCGGACGTCGACGCACTCAGGTTGCCCCTGCACACCTGTAATGGCCCTTACACTGTACCAGACTCATTTTCGTAAAAGATCCCCGTGGTAGGGAAAAGGTCTACAGACTTTCAAAAACCTATTGACACTGTATTTGGAGGAGTTAAGAATCCACCAAACAATCGTCTCCTTATGAATCAGCACGATCAAGAATTTAAAATAGTCTGTTATTGGAGTTTACTCCTTAAGAATCGATCGATTTCATATATGAATGAACAACCCCGGAATATATAATGATTCCGGGGTATGAAACTTTATGGGAGTAAAATAAAATGTCACACGTTACGAGTTACAGGGTACAATATTCTTCAATACATATTACTATAATATAATATATTTAATATCTTACATTAATATGTTTTAATCATATTTATTAGATTATTTATTTATTCGTTCATTCGTATCTTTTAAATTATTTATACATATATCGTACTTAAGGTTTAAACTCTGGAGTTTACTGGTCACTGGAGTTACACGACTGGTCGTGCATCGGCGCTGACACACTCATTAAACAAAATTCTCAAGAAAAACCATACCTTCGTCAACACAGCAGGGTTGAAAGTCCACCGATTGCTACTAGGATATGTGACAACAATATCATGGTCCTCGTCAATGCCAACTACAGTGCCTGTAGTCCCCAGACATTCGAACATGCCATCGGTCCATCCTCCATGTCCGTGTTGTAAAGATTGGACTATTTCCAAGTCCAAATCCACATTGACCTATAAATATTATTCAAATTACATGATTATGGCCATTAATCTTAACTTTTATTTTTTTAGAGGCATAGCATAATGTGCAAGTCGCAAAATGTGCAGGCTACATAAAACGTACAAATCTTACAATGTGCAGATCGCAAAATACGCAGATTGGATTTTATTGTTCCGTCAAACGGGGTTAACTTTACGGGTTTTTATTGTTCCTACGACGCGTTTCTGCGATATTTGATATTTTTTTATCTCTATAGTACAATTAGTCCTTATTGTCTCTACAGTACGGGAAAAAAATAAATTCTTCTAATTTTTTTTTTGTTGGTGTCAAAGTTACCCAGACCCATAGCATCGTGCTATGAATGGATAGGTTCCTGCACTTTTTACGATATGCACATTTTGCGACCTGCATTTTTTACGATGTGCACATTCTGCAACCTGCACGTTTTACGATCTGCACATTTTACTACCTGCACATTCTGCGACTTGCACTAGTGCATATTATGCTATGCATTAGGATTTTTTCTACACTGCCAATAAAAACCCTAGGATAAACTAAGGATAACTTGAAAAGTGTAATGTCATACAATTCTTTTACTAATAGACACAAATGTTGTCCAGTGCGGGAAAAGGATGGCAAAGATTTTTAAACTAAAGCCAGCATACTATATTCAACTGGCTGGTGCCCGCGGCTTCACCCGCGTGGAATATATAGCCTATGTCCACACTGAAATTTTATTCTTACTCTATTGGTGAATTATTTTTTTAAATCCTAGTATACAAATAAATAAACAAACAAAACTTTATCTCTTTATAATATCAGTATAGATTCATTCATATGGTCAAAATATAAATACTCACTTGGTCACCAACTTGCAATCCATGTGGGCCTGTACGACCTGGCCCTAATTCTCCCAATAATGGCAAATGTTCTTTATAAACATTTTGGCCTTTTACATCATTCACGACCTGTAATACAGAATACAGACACAGCCATTATCATCTTAATTAAGATGTAGGACCTTTTCCATATAATGTAATAGAAACAATTAGAAGCAACTTGGATCCAACGTCGTCCATCTGCCTATTACTTTAAAATCGAACCTATCCCTATGCAAAAAATTAGTACCTAACTATCAGCTAGTCATAATGAATGCTTCCTTAATTATAGTCGACTGGCTGTTGCACGCGACTTTATAAAATATTAGTTGGCGCCCGCGACTTCGTCCGCGTAAAAAAAGAAAAAAGTAGCCTATCCTTTGTCCTGTACGTCTAAATGTTTATCTACCAAGTTTCATGAAAATCAGTTAATTTGTTTAAGAGTTATGAAGGAACACACATACATACAATACCTACACTTACAGATTTATTATTAGTATTGATGATTGATTCTATTAAGTGAGAGAATTTTCAAAATGGGTCCAGTAGTTTTTTAATTTATTCATTACAAACATACAAAAATCTTTTCTCTTTATAATATTAGTATAGATAGAAATATGGATACATATAGATAACAAGAACAACATATTTTGTAAAACTACCTGTAAATATTGAAAAATTAAGCTATAGGATTTACTTTAATAGCATAAATTACCTTCAAATCAGCCATTCCCTCAAAACCAACGCGATATAGATTTTTAGCACCATTATCCCAAACCACATATGCGGCAGATCTAGGACTAGCCGCGGACCAGTCTTGTATTTCATTAACTTTACCCCGTCTACCATTTCCACCATCTTGATCTTCCCACTGCCAATCAACCTGGAAATTACAAATACTTGTTTAAGAAAATTTCATTTTATTTTAATAATAGAAGCACAAGTAGGACTTCTCAAATTGTATAGATATATACATATACATTATACATATAGGATGTATTAAAAATATCGGTAAATATATTAGGATAAAATATAAAAGATCAATTTAATAGAACTTGTAACAAATAGAAGCAAAACTTTTTTATAATAATTTTATTCTATATACATGTATATATGACTAGCTGGTGCCCACGACTTCGCCTGTGTTGTACGATGAAAGGTACCCTATGTCCTTTCTGGTGTCCCAGACAACATGTAGTTTTTGAGTGAAAGCGTAACAAACATCTATACAAACTTTCACATTTATAGTATGAATAGAAATAATTCCAATTAAACTACAGTTTTCTTTATAGTAGATACGTACTCCTCTAACAACTCTTGCGCCAGGAAATATTCCTCTAACAGCTTGTTTTTTGCTTTTCCTTCTGGGTTCTACAAGGCACCGCTGGGCCCCAGGAGCACTGATACGATAAAATCTATGTCTTAAGTGATGCTTATCGCCATGATAACATACTGAACACAAGTCATAGTTACTACACTCGGCACATTTCCATCTGATTCCTGCAAAACACCAAATAACTTTTCAACATAATATTCAAAACTAGAATTTTTTAAGGAATATAACAATTTTCAAATTATGTTTATTAAGTTAGTTATATCACAAAACGAAACAATAAGTACTAATCAGAAAAATATATATTATAAAATTAGTTGACAAACCGAAGAGTAAATGATATTGAACTGTTTTGTCTTTTTATATAAATACTAGGCTGCTGCCCGCGACTTCACCCGCATAACTTTGTAAATTATTTACTAAAACCTTCCTCCTATATGTATTTACTAGAACCACTCTATCCCTTGGTGAAAACAGCATGAAAATCGGTGCAGTAGTTTTTGAGTTTATCCCGAACAGTCAGACAGACCCGGTGGAGAACTTTGTTTTATAATATGTAATAAATAATAATATTAGCGACCCACTTATACATAAAAACCTATCCCGTTTATCCCTCTTTCTATATGTGAAAATGTAAGCCAAGTAGGGCCGCTGTAATCCCTCTGGCTTGTTGATTCTAACAAATATACAGTACAATAATTGTACAAATATCGTTACCGAAAATTGGTTGTTGGCGGCAAGTGTCACACATGGTACCCTCGTGTTTAACACCTGTAGGCGCACTATCTAATATACGTAGATCATAAGCTCCAGAACATCTATAATTGGCTGCTGTACCATTGTCCCATACAGCAACTACTTCCTCGGGAGATTCGAAGTTTCTCACAGTACCCACATGTCCTTCTCCACCATCCTAAAATGTTGTTTATAATTAGTAACTAACTAGTTTCCTTTTAGTATTTATCAAAAATCTAAAAATATATAAATAAACGAAAAATAAACAATACTGTTGAATGTACCTGTTTGCCCCACTTCCAATCTGGACCACGAATAACTCTAGCCCCTACACCTTCCATCATAAACCTTGCCGCCCTCGTCGATGTAGACGACCCAGGTACGCTAGGCTCCATCGATACAGTGTTTTAGAATTGTTATAAACATTAAAAACAATAACACAATTCGTCGAGTACACGCACATTCACCATACAAAACCACACTCACAGCCTATTCAAAGTGAACAACTGTTAATGTCAGTTGTCAATGTCATGTCAGTCATTGACATGTCAGCGGGCAGTCAGCTGCTGCTGCTCTGTACCTAATAGTTCCTCTACGCGAACTATACATTCATGGTTTGGTTGGATAATGATAATAATGTTGATGGACTATGGCATTCATTGGGTATATATATAGATCAAGGAGAATTGAGTAAGGAGCGCCATCTTACATGGGTGTTAAACTGAAAAAGTGGCAACAAAATCCGATAAATATAGGTGGCGCTAGTGTGAACAGTGAGAGTGTATGGAGAGTATGGAATGAATGTAGCAGTAGTTGACGGAGTGAAGTGCGCCGAGTTGAATTTTGGTTTAACACTAGCCTCACCAGCGCCACCAATTTATCGGTTTCGACGGACACTTAATACTCAGAGATTGCCCTCCTTACTCAATTCTCCTTGATATAGATAGTACTCTACTCACTCACTCTGTGGAATGGGGAAAAAGAAAAAGATCCCATGTTTTGATTTTTGATTAGCACAATGTTTTTGATATACCATAATAACTATTTTTAAAGTAGAAGAGGCTTACGAAAAATAACGAATTTAACTATTAAAATGTCTAATAAAAGAAATAAATATGATAAAGCAAGAAGACGTCTAGCTGCCATAACATTTTTATCGAACATTTCTTTGGATGGTTCGTTCAAAGATACAGAATTAATCCAAGACGTGGGTAAATCAATTGAAAAAGACGACAGTAAAACTAATGTTTTGCCTAATTGTAATCATGCTAATAAAAACAATGGAGATAAAGTGCACCATACGAGTCCTACACACAGGGTTGGCGGCGACAATCATTCGTTAAGTTCCGATTCTGAGTACACTACAGCTGTAACTCCTATAAAGGGAACTTCAAATCAGTCTATTAGAGACAGGTGAGTAATGCTTTGCTATAATAACAATGATTGATTAAATCTATTTCTTATTATTCACTCTTTCGCATTTTAATAATTTATTGCTCGCACTTTTTAAATCAAAAACTGAATACAAGTGTAAAGTTTTTTTTTTAAATTTATTTACAATAACGCACAAGGTATATCATCACAGGGGTAATCCTAATATATGTTCCCAATCGAAGTTAAAATAAACATTATTTAAATTACACAAATTATCAAAATTACAAATTTTACAAAAACATGCACAAGATGTTGAGGAATTGAATTTAAATACTGGCTGAATTATAATGACAGTGAAAATTATCCTGCAGTTGTTTTTAAGACATTGTTTTGATGAGATAGTTAAGAGAAAGTTTTAACTAGTTAAGTCATTATTGTGAAAAATGTTGTGATGAATATTTGGTTTGATTTTTAAAGAGAAATGATTATTAATTGTTTTACGTTTTTATAAATATTGTGTTGAAAGTATGTTAAATATTAACTGAAATAAAAAGAGTATAATTAATATTAAAGTATAAAGAGTATATGCTCACAAATTCAACAGTTTTATCAATAATTTATAATGATTCCATAAAGTAAAAAGAAAATGAAATAATACCAATATCACAAGAAATTATAAGAATACTTATAGTATGAGATACCAAGCAAGTATTAAATAATAATCATATTTTTATGCAGAATGTATATGTATGCGAAAACTGGATAAACATCTCTATTTTGAAAAAGCAAAGCATGTTGGGGTGGCATCAAAAATATTTATTGATTTATCAGTTAAAATAGGAACAAAAAATATTTCACTAAGAATATTTATTACAGTGTAGGTATTAAACTGTAAAAATATAATTTAGATTATTTGTAAATATTTTATATACTAGTAATGGTAGGTTATATAGATCAAATTTTAATTACAAACACTGTGTATATGTACATATGATCAGCAAATAAAAATTATTATTGGATTTCTTATTTCAAACTGGTCTCAGAAATGATTTTAATCTGCCAGTGTTATTAATTCCTCTACTATGCTAAAATGTTGCTTAGACTCCTGACTGGATGTTGGTTAGATTTTCTCACTTCTTTGGATATTAAATGATGATTTCTGTCATTTTAGATGTGCATCTGTAAACACTGAAACATTGAAAGATAAACCCACACTAATTAAAGCAAGGAAATTACACCTAACTTCTCTAAGTGGAATTAACGCAGATGATAAAAGCAGCACAGAAAGCCTAAACTTTGGTAAGAAGCCAATTTACTTCTTAATGTATTAATTGATTAATTATTTAATTTGTTTTAGTTTTATGGTCTTGTTCTTCGTGGTTTTTGTATTTAAGTGTATTTTTGTATATAAATATGTATAAAGTTTTCTCTGTTTAAAACCAACGTACCAATTCGTGAAAAATTTACCTCTATTTATGTCTTTTTACAAATTTACTATATATGGTGTAATTGTTCGTTTTCCCAAATAAAATAAAATAATACATTTTTAATTAAGTTATCTATTTATTCATCTATTTGACAATACAGTGTAAGGCCCGGACTCCACCACAGCGGAGACAAGGCGAGCATTAAAAACAACCACTAGGATTTTGTGTTTTACTCCAGCATCCCTCTACTTACTTATCGTAACACAACAGCACGCTTGCTGTTATTTTACAGTTATCTTCTATAAGACAGTGTTATTTTACGGCCAGGCGAGCTGCCTAAAACATTTATGCTGTTGTAACTAACTTTGTAAAGTCACAAATTTTTATTTAACATATATTTTTTTCCTAAATGATTCAATGATTGGTAGCATACTAACAAGTATGCTAATGATAACATCGGAAGAATGTTACTCATCAAGTTATTGTGAAAAACGTTCTGTATATTGCATCCTCCTTCATTTTTCTTAAATGTAACAAGTTAATTTTTGTAACTTTATAGGTAGATTGCGTACAAGTGGTTTACTGGAGAGTCATATTTTAAATAAAGAAGTTCAATTGATTCGTCCAACGAAAGGAGTTTCATTTAAAGATGAAAGACTTGCAATCGCACCATCACAAGGCGTTCCTTGTCTCATATTTAGTACAATAGCATACACTAAAACTGTTAAAGGAGCAAGGTATGTTGTAAGAGTGTAATTATCTTGAAAATTATCTGTTCTCATTAAATGGAACAATCTAACGAAAATGTATTACTATGAATATTATCTTTCATAATATACCTACTATTACTAGCGACCCGCCCCTGGCTTTGCACAGAGTTGAAATTTTCAAAAATCCTTTCTTTGCTGATGCTTATTCTATAAAATAAACCCATGTTCGAAAATTTAGCTTTCTAGACTTGGTATTTTTGGCTGTGTGATGATAGTCATTAAAAAATCTGTCTTTTAGAAAAATTTTGTTTACATGTTGCAATAGGCTGATTGTCGATGGCTAAGAGAAAAAAATAAGATATTGCATTTTGAATAGTTTTAATGTATATATACTTTCATATATAAAAGTCAAATTTGTTTTATATATGTTAAAATTTATTACTGTCATAGTTAGTGATTTCAATGTAAATTAATTTTGACTAATTAATTGTTTTTACGTTATTTCATAGCACTTAAAATGATAATTGGGTACAAGGGACTACAGTAAGTTTTGATTTATACATTTTGCAGGCCCGATTTGAGAAAAGATGGAATACGGAGGCGTAATACTTCTGGTCCAAGGCCTCTCTCTTCTATAACTGACAATGGCGTCGACCCATTTGACCTTTTGGGCTTAGAGAGGGAAGAGAATGGTCAAGATATTTCTTATTCAAAGTTGCTCGTGCCATCTAAAAATTTCACAAAAGATCACCATAAGAAATTTATTGAAAGTGATTTGAAAACAATGAACCGCCATCCTCACGTTATTGCCAGGTATTATACTTCAAATACACATATCATATTAATGTTGAATATTTTAAATGTTCACTGTGCATGTGATCTGTTGACTTGTATTAGGTATCTAAATTTTCTATTCAAAAATTCTTATTCTTAATAATTATGTTTTATTTTTGTTTGTGTAGTCCATGTGCTTTCTGGCTCCAGCAACATTTGCCTAAATCTGTTGTGTTAAATATATGTACTTAAATATGGATATTTAAGTACTCGAATAATAAGTGTGTTTTTAATATTGATTGGTTACCTGTATTGTATTATTCATGAGACCATTTTTATGTTGAAATAGTTTATTAATAAATTATTTTCGTAAATAAATCACAATGCCAACCTCGGTTTTGGTTTGGTGCTTTAAACAGAATAAGTCATAACGGAGCACATTACATCATTGTCAATCAGAATCATTTGGAAAATTCATTCATACTTCACATTCATTTCATTCCTAACATTTAAATTGCAGGACAAAGTTATTGACGAGACACAAGGATAAAAAATGGTAAAAAACAAACCTAATCATCTTCTTGAGCAATGCATTAATGGTTTTATAAAACGCTTTGTAGCTCTGCCTTTTGAAATTTTATATATATTTTATTTGTTATTAGAAAAGTGTATACCTACTGCACTCCTTCTTATAAATTTTAGTAATGGTGGCAAATATATCGGTTCATAATATTTAATTTTAAATGCCAGTGCAAGATTGTAATAATATTAATTCCAGTGGTCAGGTTTCTAAGCTTCTAATAAAATTGATACTTAAACGCTTCAAGAGAGAGTGGGCTGTTGGCATGACAGTTGTGTTATATTCTTTTATTTATACACAAAAAGATTTATCTATTTATTAAATTGTTCTTTTTTCTACTCAGAACAGTGAACAGTTAAATATTGGTTTTACTTATTTCACAAATCGAAATAAATTTATATACAGCCAACCATCGTCTCGATCAAGACATGCTCAACTCGTCTTCCTTGCGATGAAAATTTTAATTTTTTTTTACACAACACTCATAAGGACTCTTTAACAGTAATGAGTTAAGGTGAAGCGTTTAAGTTTAACTGCATACGGATCTAAGCTTTACCTAACTCGTACGACACACCTTAAATACACTCACTAAGAAACCTTGTTTTGAATAGTTCAAAGTGCAAATTCTTATTTTATATTTTAACATTTCTGATTGGCACAATTTCTTTTCCATGAACAATGTGTTGTGAATTTTTATAAATTATGTGTTGTTTGTAGACCTTAAATTGTGCCAAATTAGGTACTTAAATTTTCTTAAAAATCTTTTAAATGACTCATTTTGACATTTAATAAATTTAATTTTGAATTGAATAACTTAAATTTTATAACGAAAACAAGTAATAAAACATTTACAATTTAATATTAATACGACAACACAAAACATACCCTAAGGAAATTATTGTTTACGAATGATTAACTATTATCCAGCCCTTACTAAAACTGTCAGTTTTGATAAATAGGGACTAAAAAATAGTTTAAACATTCATTGGCCTTAATGAAAGTTTTGGTAGTTTTAACATTTCATAATATATTTTAGAATATTAGTAATTCCAATATATTTCCAGTTGGTATGGGTCAATAATGGAGACTGTTTACTGATTCACTTGTGTGCATGGTCGACATAACCTTGATGAATTCTTTTCTATTTTACATACTTGAATATAGTGTAAAGGTTTAAAAAAATTATCACACATGCTTGCATGTAATCCAATAACAACAATTTGCATGAAATTTCAAAATTTCCCATAATAATGGAAATTATTATTCTTAAAATAACACATTTTAGGTGTTTCTCTTACGAGTCATCTCAAAGAACGACAATGACAATTGCCACTTCGCCGCCACACACCTCTGTAGATAGTAAAATTTTCGACTGGGAGGACGGAGCACTTCTTTCGCAAAAATATGTATGTAATCCCTATTAATATTATAAATGCGACAATTTGTATATTTCGATGTGTTTGTTCCTCAATAACGCAAAAATGGCTGAAAGGATTTGGATGAAATTCGGCACACAGATACTTTATACCTACATCTAGAAAAATGTTAGGTTCTCGAGGGGTCTCAGGTGTTATATATTTTTCATTTTCAAGTCGCGGGCACCGGCTAGTATATTTTTAACATAAATTGTTGATGATTTCATAACATAACCTATTGTAAGAGAATTGAATAATAACTAATAGTTTGGTTGTTATGCACTAATTTGTGAACTAAGGTAAGGATCAATGAAAAGTACAATAATTTCTTATTTACAGGCAGAATATTGCCCCAACTTGTTGGACGATCCCGAGTTGATAGCTGGTAAACATAGAACATTGCTAACTTTTACGTCCTACATGACATCAATTATTGACTACGTGCGTCCTCAGGACCTCAAGAAAGAGTTGAATGACAAGTTCAGAGAAAAATTTCCACACATCAAACTCACTCTTAGTAAATTGAGAAGGTGAGTTATAATTAATTTACTTTGTAACTTAGGTTAGATTAGCAGATGAAAAAATATAAGTATGAAGATACATTTCGTAGTTGAAATTTGTGGCAAGATCTAGACTTTTGCTTGCACAACTTTACAATATTGTAACAAGTCACCTGATTATTCTAATAGTTTAACGTTCTTTTATGTACAAATAAATATGTTTTGGTTTGACCAAGTTTTTAGACTTTTGTGAGCTAATTGATAATAGTTATATAATAATAACTTTCCAGCCTTAAGAAGGAGATGCGCAAAATAGCCAAACAAGAAAACAGCGGAGTGGATCTGCTGTCTGTCGCTCAAGCCTATGTGTACTTTGAGAAGTTGATCCTTGCAAACCTCATCAACAAGGATAATAGAAAGCTATGCGCCGGGGCCTGTCTGCTGCTATCCGCCAAACTGAATGATGTCAAAGGAGAAATGTTAAAAACTTTGATTGAAGTAAGTTTGTAAATAGAAATTCATTTATTTCATCTACGAGTATAATAATATGTCAGTATTTACAGACTGTCAAAATCTGTAAATAAAGATAAACTCGCTCTTAGTTCCAGGCTCTATAAAATATCCATATTACATATTTATAATATTGTAAATGTAAAATTAACTCTGTCCGTCTGTTAACTTTTCACGCCTTAACTACTCAACCAATCACTGTGAAATTTTGCATACACGTTGTCGAGGATACAAGAAAATACGTATGGTACCTTTCATCTATAAAAAAATTACTGTCCCCAAGTGATCAATCGCTCATTTCCAAGCCAATTAACTAAGACTGCGTCGCCTTTACAAAAAGCGACGCCACAGGTGCTGCAATTGCACCTGTGATTATAAAAATAATTTATAATGATTAGGAAGTGACAAGGAAATGATGGGCTCTTGCATCCCTTATTCACACGCCGAAACACAACAGCACACGTGCTGTTATTTCGCGGAGGCCTTCTGTAAGGGGTTGGTTACTGCCGCCAGACGTAGACAGCCAAATAACTGCGATACGCAGTGTGCACGGTGAACTCGCAGTCGCGAGCAACTGAATCTCTCAACTGGCATCTTGGCAGCGTTGCTAAGGGGAGATCGCAGTCACACGGGCGCCGTGCTTTTACTTCTCTACGAAATTGATTTTTATTGACTGAAAGTTAAGTACAATATGCAAATTCCTGAGTGTTAATGCGTTGGTAATTTTCAGCGCACGGAGAACACGTTCAGATTAAACAGGAAGGACCTGATGCGGTTCGAGTTCGCGGTGCTGGTGGCGCTCGAGTTCGGCCTGCACGTGCCGCCCTACGAGATATTCCCCCACTACCAGCGGCTGCTGCACGAGTCGTGACCCTGGCTGCGGCACGCGCCGCCTGCGTCTCGTCCGCGCCTTGCACCCTCGCACCCCGTTCACCCCTTTCACCCCTTTCATCCCGTTCACCCCATTCACCCCGTTCACGCCATTCACCCCGTGCAACACGCGCCTCACTCGCACCGCCGCCGGGCCAGCTTCGTCGACAACTTCAGGTCAGACCTGTCCACTAACACCGTTCGCTTCCGAAGTCATGCGCTGCCGCTCGATCATATCCTTAATTGATACCGTAGCAGACATTAGAGAATGGACTGAGCGAATGTCCGCATGAAATCGACCACTCACTAGAAAGAAAAGGCGATCGTGCGGCCAATACCTCTTCTCTTTCCTGTAGGTCTGTACTGTAGTAACTTCGAGGACCAATTAAAATTCTAGAAAAAGACAACTACTGGCCACACGATCTCTTCGTCTCTCTCACACAATGTCTGTCCGTATTTACCAAGTATTTACCTAACACTTGGACAAGGAACGCTCATTCCGTCTATCGATGTCTATGATTATTTATTACAGTTTGTTGACGTCTATCGACGATGCATCGAAATGTTACAAACTCGATGGCAGTTTTTTTTAAAATTGAAAGAATATTGTGCCTATTCAATTATATGATTAGATAAGCAATCCCGATAAGGTAGATGTTGCTAAATACATATTTATTATAACATTGTAGTAAATAAGCAAAGTGTGACGTTTGCAAACTAAACTGACACAATTCATTCAACAACTTAAATTATTTAGATTTTTTTCGGCTAAACTAAAGGCCTCTTTCACCATCTGTCAAGTAGGCCAACCGTCATTTAAAGTCACCTGTCACCGGGAATAATTTAGCTGATATACCTTTGTACGGTAGAAGTCTCGAAACATTAAAAAGGAAATGATAAAAAAAATCGCCGATCGAAGGATGCACTAAACCGAGTGCGTAATTTAATAAAACATAAAATTATTTCAAAAAGTAACTAATCAACACTTTACTTGTAGTTGGTGAAAGAGGTCCTAATTAATATAAGCGAAATCCTTACTGTTATCATGGAAATAAACCTACCATAGTCTTTATAAATATTGCTAACAACACTGTTGTCACGTATTTCCACCTTCTAAAGCTGATACCTGAAGATATTAAAAAAGATGTGTATGCATATTAAAAAAGGGTGATATTTAGAGAAAAACCGGACAAAGCGGATCTGTTAAGGAACACTGAAGAAAAAAAAATAGAATTATGCAATCTAGGGACTTCCCTTTATTATCTTAAATTGCATGAGATCACAATAATTAAAAATCTCTTAATTTTAATATTAAAAAATAACTAAAAACAAAACACTGTCGATTACTTATACGACGTGCAGGCTTCGTGTGCCCACTGACGACACTGAGAACATTGGAAACAATCTTCAGTGGGTGGGTCTGTCTGTTAATGTGTATTTCCACAATTTAGACAGATTAACAAGCAAAGAAAATAAAACTGTATCTGTCCCTCTTTCTTTTAATTGTTATTAAAGTAACAATGATATTAACGACCATACAGTATGTATCTATCGTTAAATATAGATATAATGTAAAGTATATAATATCGTCTGTCTTATTTCGGCGGCGTTCGTTTCCGAAGTTTAGTAACAAAGAAAAAAAAATAAGGTTTTTTTACTTTACTTATAACTTATAAGGCTGGAAGTAAACCACAGTTCCAGAAAAACTAAAGATTCCTCGCCGAGAGGAATCTTTTTATGTGTAGCACTTCCCTTAGCACACACTTTTAACCACCGAAAAAAAATTTTTGAATTTTTTTTCTCGTTTCTCGTTTCCGGCATGAACAATTTATTAATCGTTAGTCCTTTTGATATTGGTCTTTTAACTCCTTTTCCGTTCCCGTCACTGCAACTTTTTCCCGTAGTATGAGATGTGTGTAAGGTAATACTCATCCGTACATATAATATAACAAACAAAAGAGTTTTTATCTTAATTTAATTTTACGAATTCTTTATCAATCAAGTTTTTAGCAATGTTAGGCGAACATTGGTGGTCTTTCTTTTTAATGATATTGTTACCTTGAATTAACATAATGGCACTTAATTAATTTTCATCATGTAAACTTGTGTAAGTTTTGAACTTACGTTTCTAGTGCATTTATTTTTTCTATAATGGGTACATCGCCATAATTCAATGCCATTCTTTAAAATTTTCACTGTAAAATTGAAAAGCGGCATTGTACCGCCTTTTTTGCTTACAAAAACCGTTTCCGATTCTTTATGAGACATATTAATTTATAATGTGATCATAACTTGCGTTAATAATAATAAGATTATCTGATATGATATCAATATTATGTCAATCAAAGAGAATAAAATCACTGCGTTCTAAGATACGGCATTTAGTACTTCGGTCATAGCTAACTTTGTTCTGCAAATCATTACCAACTTGAGAATATATCTATTCAGACTTTGAATGTTGGCACCATTGGCCAGAGTATATAGTGATCTGTGCGAGTAGTGTTGGGTAACAGTAATTTCAATAAATATCTATAATAGGGATGTGGTACTTTTCTTATCGTGGGATTTGAACTAGTGATTAGGAAAAATAAAATTCGTTTATTATTATATTATTTTATTTATTATTATATTATTTTATTTTGCTTTTGAAAGTTGTTGACACTTTTTATAATGATCTGATGATTGATTTTCTTGGAGCCAGGTGTCCGTCGTCTATTGCATTTCCCATCATATTGTTATTCCCATCATTTTTTTCTATCATCCAAGTATTTTCTACTTATTGTATAAACTTGTTAATTTGATAGATCTCACTCTCAGATTTATGTATGAATCCTTCCAAAATTCGATCCAACATATTTGAAAAAGATTCTACAACACTCGTTTTTTTCCAGCATAAGCATAGCATACCTCGAATAAGTTTGTAATGTAATATTTATATGTTAAACTAACTGTTGCCCGTCCGCGTCCGCGTAAATGTCGGTTATCGCGGTTGGATAAAAAGTATTATTATGTTGTTCCTTGAGGTTCATACGTAGTTCTGCACCGATGAGAGACGCTAGGCTTCTGAACAAGTGTGATATCGACGTGGACTTGGGAAAAGCGTTGGGAATGTATAGGGAAGGTAGACAATAGAGAGGAAGTGTGACGATACACTTTAGAAATCTGGCAATCTGCATTCTCTCGTCCATTGTTTAATGTCCTTTGCATGCCTGGCCATACAAATCTCTCAGCCACCAGTTTTGCAGTCGCTGTTCTTCCCGGGTGGTTTAACTCATGCATTTTTGAAAAGATTTGTCTGCGAAATTTTCGTGTCACATATGGTCGGATTCTATGTGTTGAAAAATCGCAATAAACTCCTCCATGCTATTCAAGTTTAAGGACCGTTCCATTCTTCAACAGATTAAGCAATTCAGGATCTTTGTCCTGATCGTCTGCAAGATCTTTGCAATTGATGGTCTTGACAAGGCGTCCGATACTACGTTTTCACTTCCCCCGGTATATGTCGCAAATCCAGGGGCGGATACAGCTTTGGCCCCAGGGGGGATCTCATAGTCGTGGTCAAGTCATAAGAAGTTATAATTTAATTTTGATAATAATAGATACAAGTAAAAAGTAAGTAAAAGTAGGTACCTAATACAAAGTCGCACTCTTTTGATTATTTCACTACCTGTCGATTTTTTGATCTTGTTGTGGTGGATATTTAGGATAATACGTCTAAGTTCTGTTTGTAGCTCGTGGACACATTCATTATGGTTCTTGTAAACTAAATTTTTTACATAACCCCATTAAAAAAATCTAACGGGGTTAGATCTGGGGTTCTCGGCGGCCATTTATTATTATTTATATCTTATTTGTCCCGATCCAGGGACGAAAGTGTTCATTGAGATAGTCCCTTATTCTGTGACTGAAATGAGCCGGAGCCCCATCTTGCTGAAAAGTAAGGTTTTGACGTTCTGCAACCGGAAGATTATTTATCTCATTTCTTAAAATCTCAAGTATTTCTAAATACCTTTCCGTATTCAAATGCCCTTCGTAAAAATGTAGTAAGAGGAGCCGGTTTTTTACAATCCCACACCAACAGTTGAACGAAAAACGCACTTGATTATTTAGATTTTTTTTTGTCTTAACCATCATATGGACCGCATATGTTCAGTCAGCTTCAATTTGTTTTTTTTTTTTGAAGACCTTGATACGACCATTTTTTGCTGAGACATCAGTCTTTGAATGGAAAACGATCATTTCGTTTTTGACCATCAATATCACAGCAAATAAAGATCGCACAGAAAATTCAAGGAGGGTTTTGAAAACTTGAATTAATTCTCTACAAGAATTTTTCATTGTTTTTTCTAAAAAAAAGTTTTTCCATACTTTCCATATATATATATATCTCACAGTTTTTAATACTAAACATAGTACGAGCTCCGAATCGCTTAAATCCAGGCTTATAGATAAGGCTCTGATTATTGGAGGTAGTTTATTATAAAACTGTACACTTTGACCCATAAAAGAATTACTTATCTTGTGGAGTCGCGTTTTATGGAAATTTAAATCACTTTTGAACCTGGTATTGATATTGTGTACATCACATTTTTTATTAAATTGACTAATATTTTTATGCACATAAATTAAATTTTCATAAATATACTGACATGCAACAGTCAAAATCTTTATTTCTTTGAACTTTTCTCCGAGGGAAGACTGCGGATTTAGTTGATAGATGGCTCTAATGGCCCTTTTTTATAAAATAAAAATAGTATTTATGTCCGCAGCGCTACCCCAAAGAAGAATCCCATAACACATTATACTGTGGAAGTAACTAAAATAGACAATCCTAGCTGTATCGACATCTGTTAGGCGTCTAATCTGCTTAACTGCATAAGCCGCAGAACTAAGCCTTTTACTTAGTTTCTCAATATGTGGACCCCATTGTAATTTAGAATCTACGGTAATACCTAAAAATACGGTCGATTCCACGGACTCCAATTTTTCATTACCCAAAATCACATTCGTTCCAATATTTTTAACATTAGGGGTACTGAATTTAACAAGTTTAGTTTTGGTGGCATTTAAAAGGAGATTATTTACACTAAAACAATGTACTACGTTAGAAAGTGCATAATTTACCTCATGTAAATTCCAACCTCATTTAACAAGTTGTCTTTTAATCTTAAATAATAATGATGTATCATCAGCAAATAATACAATATCGTGATTACTCACAGAATGAGGTAAATCATTAATATAAACTAGGAACAAAAACGGACCGAGAATCGAGCCTTGAGGGACGCCCATTTTAACTAGAGAACCCGGAGATTTCTTACCATTAACATCGACCCTCTGAATTCTATGGCTGAGATAAGAAGTTAAAAGTTCGAGAGCCTTGTTCCTAATTCCATAGTGGCACAATTTCCTTATTAAAGTGTCATGCTGGACACAGTCAAAGGCTTTAGACAAATCGCAAAAAACACCTAGAGCGTCCTGCGAGTTCTCCCAAGTTTGATTTCCACCGCACAGCATTCAAAGTTTTTTGGTATTATATGTTTTTCCACTATTGTGATTTTTTTATAAATTATATTATTTCTGGTAAGTATACAAATACCCCCTCTTTTTTTATTTCTACAATAGGAGGAGGCTAACTCATAGTTATTTAATTTCAAAAAAGATTGGCAGTCCTCCCTGAGAAATGTTTCAGACAAACAAACGATATCAGGTCCAGCATGATTCTCCTCAAGCTCCAACAGTGTTAATTCTAATATTTCTTTTTTCAATAGGACACTAGCTATGTTCTGATGGAGAATTCTTAGGCATTTTTTGGCTCCACCTTGAGATTTAGGATCGAAAAAACTCTGTGACTTTTTTGGAGCGAAAGTAAAACGGGATAGTCCCTTTTTTTGGTTCATTGTCATGTACATTTATCCTTTGTATTGTTTGATCTTTCACAATAATAGGGTCGCTACTGATTTGGGGTGTTTCAGTTAGTATGTTTAAATTATGGGGAATCAGTTTTTGTGTTTGAGATTCATATGAAAGGACGTTCTGCCACGCTGTTAAGGTATGGTTATTTTCTTGTGTATTTGTCAAAATTAGACCAGTTATATTGAAGACTTACATTAGAGTCAATAATATAAGCATATTCATGTACAATGTTATCCTTATACAGTAAATTATTAAAATATTCTATACGCCGGTTATAGAGATTTACAAAATTCAAATTATATGTCGGTACGCAAATTAGAACATTAGTAAATGTCAACTTTAGTAATACATTTCGAATATAGGTTATTAAATCACGATAATTATTAGACATTCTAAAATCATCATCTCCCAAAAATATAACGCAAAAGTCTTTTGTAGTAAATTTTTCTAATTTTGTTTCTATATTTTCAAGTAGTTGCCTTATTCCACAGTCCGGTTTTATATAGTGGCAGTAGCTAAACTCTCCAAATTTATTTTTAAGTATCTGGAGTATGTTATTGTGTTTATCTGTACTCAAGATACATAACTTTTTATTATGGTTTAACTGTGCATTGGTTCGAGAACAATTTAAAAATGATTTTGATTGAGGCGGGTTTGTAGTGAGTGGTCGGTCACAGCTTGTAGGCGTATTTCGTGATGAGTCTATATGTTCCCGTAGAAAGTCTTCGGTTTAGACCCATTATCTTATTATCCTTTAATGAGCCAATGGTTTGTGAACCCTCATCAATCGATTCACAGCCGATTTTAGTTTGATTTAAGCTTCGTCTTTGCTTTTTTTACTTGACCGTAATTTTGTCGAAGGTGATCCACAAATACGAGTAAGGTTTAAATTCCTCCGCGTCAAGCTTTCGATTTGCTCCTTTAATGAAAAATTTTCTGTCAACTGAATTTCTATTTCATTCTCAGCTATGGTCAACTGTTCCTGCACCTGGGCTAGTTTTGACTTAACATATTTTAATTCTTCATTAGTGTCAGTATATAAATTTAGACAGCTACTATTTAAAAGGGTAGATGAAAATGGAGTTTCGTCTTCATCAGAGAGCGACTCAAATGAATTATGAGTGGGGATGTTATATTTTTTTCTAAATGTTATGTTTGTATTTACATGAGACATTTTCTTATTGGTCGTAGGTGTGTAGTAAGTCTCCTTTTCCAGAATAACTTTATTGGACAAATTATCATCCTGAGCAGATTGGCAACCCTTAGATGACGTAGAAGGAGATATATTACATGCTACATTTCCAGGCTCGCTTTCTGTCTGGTGTCATTATGTTGTATAATTTTTCGCTTATCCGAGTGCAGTCAACATGATACGCATTTTTGCAAAGGGAACACTTTAAATGTAGTCTTCCTGTGATTTTAGTCTTGCATTTCATACAATTTCGCGTCATGTTTTATTTATTTATTTTATTCAGATGCAATTCCGTTTCTCCGTTTTTTTTTTTGGTTAGCTGGTAACCCTTTTGATAGTCTGTGGTCACTTTTATTTTTAAGAGTAATGACAACTCGTGCGCTTCTATTAATCAGAGTGTCACTGTCACGTCACTGTCAAAAGTCAAATCTTGTTATGCTGTCGCACTATGTTTTACTAGGTAACTATCCATATATATATATATATATATATATATATATATATATATATATATATATATATATATATATATATATATATATATATATATATATATGGATAGATGTCACTTTTACGATATATTTTTTGCACTATTTTGTCCGTGAATCACAAATTTATCCAGTGATTAATTACAATTTCGTCACTGTTTCATTCAATTTACACTCTCTTAAAGGTTCCACTAGGGAAAAGTTAATATTTCACTTTATTTTTTTATTAAAAATGCACCACTGTAACAACACCAGTTTATCCGCCTACCTCCTCTTACATTAAATTTCCTTTTACTTAAATTGAAAGAGTGACTAGGCATGTTAATCGTATCACAAGTCAAATCAATATCATTAGAACAGCCACAGTCCCGGAAGTCAGAGCTAGTAATCAGCTCTTCATACAGGGACTGAGTCTGCGATAACTCGAATGTTGCGATTTGACTTTTTAGATGAGATATTTGGCTATGCGCACTCTGAAGCTCAATTTCCAAGTCATCAGCACGCTTGAGATTATTCTCAAACATACTAATGTCCTGCTGATACTTATCAAGTTTTCCCTGAAGGTCATCTCTGTCCTCCCGGATGCTTGTCAGCTCAACATGCATTTTGGACATCTCGCTCTTGAGCAAAGAGTTTTGCTTTACCAAATATTCTATGCCAGCCTCACTATCAGCCCGCTCTTTCAACAATTGCTCACAGGTAGCTTGTGAAGATTTTAGCTCCTGTAATGCAGTTTTTAATTGTGCATCAATGTCTTTAATATATGCACTTCTGGTCATAATCTTGTTGGAATACATATTTAGGTAAGAAAAGATTATTTTCAAAATAATTAACAAAATGAAATAGTAATAATATTAAGTAGGTAAGTACCTACATATAATAATTTAAATTAATATTAAAAAAAATGATTTTTATCAATAACTATTTAACAAAAAACAAAGAAAACAATACTCTCCAGGGTATGTCCATGTATTAAGGTTAAGGTGACAGCGAAATATCCTAATAATTTAATAGAATTAACTAAATTAAAGGTAATTTAATTATAAAGTATTAATAAATAATATTCAAGTGGGTAATTATAATCAAGTAAGTAATGAAAACTTGTTATAATTTTTCAAATTGCAAAGTTCACAGTATAGTCACATCGTCACAAACACTGGTACACGAAAATCCTATTATAATAATCATTTAAAAACGTTATTCAAATTAAATATTTAAAATTAAACATTATTTAAATATAATTTTATACGACATCAATGTTGACATTTTGAATGCCACAGAGCAATTTGCCTAATAACATCTATTTCTGAGTTCCAATCTCTACAGATTATTGCTTGTATAGACCGTGTATTAGAGAATTTCCTTACCAATGCGTCTTGTTTGCCAGCATTTGATAGAGACATAATCTTCGACATCGGTTTTGGGTTACAAGGGGTTATGCGCATGAGATCCTCTATGAGATCTATCTTATGTTGGGCTAATAAAGGCCCCTGACAAGGGGAGAATAAAGGGAGTAGCTCGACATTCCTAACTAGAGTGGGAAAGCCTTCTGCAATTTTGTCTTTAATGTAGTTTTCAGGCTGGCGTGGCATTGCTAGAGGGATGGGGGGGGGGGGTCCTGAACCAGCATTTTTGGGTCGGGGTGTTTTGACAGAGTGGTGGCAACTCGGATTATGTGCTGATGAAATCGGGGATGTGACATATTATAAGTCTTGACGAGAGATAACTGACTGGACAATTTTTTGGCGTTGTTCTCAAACTCATCAAAATTATTACGTGTTTCGACAATATAATGTATTTTTTATTATTATCCGCTAGTGGCTATTTCTGTCTGCTAGAGAACCAGTATCACTTCGTTCATTGCTGAATTATTGTGATCGCCACGTAAACTACAGCTCTCTACCTATACCTACCACGTTGAGAAACTGTAGTGTTTTTTCGATAGAGGCATTCTTCACATCTTCACAAGCCATTGTGTGGCTTCCTAGGATGTGACTGCGCTTGTGCATCAACGGGCCACACTCGCACAGGATATGCATTGGTGTTTCTTCTGCCTCATGGCAGAAGTGACACTCTCCTGTACCAGTGAGACCCATCACTTTAAGGTACCTATTGAGACGGCAGTGCCCTAGTTAGCATACACAAATTGCTCCTACTAAGCGATATAGCCTGGTTTGTCACGTTTCGACTATAGGCTTTTATGGTTTGGAATGGTTCAACCCTGGCAAGTTAGTTCAGTGTTTGTAAGATTTAATAAAGCACTGGTTCCATATGGTCCAGTGAGCTAGGCTGTTTGGTAGTCCGCACATAGGTTCAGGACCTATTAGCCTAACTTTTGCGCCTGCTCGAGCCAGTTCGTCGGCGAGTTCATTGCCTTCGATCCCCATATGGCCAGGTACCCATCTTAGGACCACTTTATTCTTGCGCCCTAAAATATTTGAGCAGTCTACACAGTTTCGCACCAGCTTTGAGACAATAGAGTCCGAGTCCAATGCTTGAAATAAAATGTTTTAGTACCTCAGAGTTCTATGACAACGGTAATGTCAATTTCCACACTGGGAAGCGTTTTACTTGTGGCGTTAATGCGATCCAGTAAACATCCCCAAAAAACATTCATGCCGCCCATTTCAAAACGTTCCAGTTTCAAACGAATACCTCTTGCTTCGCATATAACGGCTCTCTTCTGTTATGTGTCATTTTCGATGGAGACCGCTTTATGAATTTCATTCCACGATTCGCGTAAACTTTTGCATGCGTCTGCACGAGCTGACCAACGAGTCGTTGATAAACTTTTGATAGTGAAATGGGTTTGAAGGAGTTCTCAACGCTAAGTTGACGCTGCAAAAAAATTGTACAACTCTTGGAGTAAAGAAAAGAATGAACAAGCCTCTTGACTGCTTTCAGGTTCACATTCACCTAAATTGAGCGAGTGTGCTGAACAGGGAACATACTCGGCAAGGGGAGAAATTTCCTTTATTTTAGCTTGTAGGTCGGTGTATATGGCTGACATGTTAGCTGCGTTGTCATAGGATTGCCCTCGGCAGTTTGAAATGTCAATTCCCAATTCACTTAAAGTTGAGGTAACAACATTTGTCATTTGTGATTTATGGCCTGTGTTTGGAATGAACTTAAGGAAACGTTCTACAGGTAATCTATTAGGCAGGACATATATGATTACGTAAGTGAGCTAGTCTACATGAGATATATCCGGCGTCGAGTCAATTATCGAGTCAAACGAAAAGAAAGTTTCGTTGACACCGTGTCAAACGAAACTTTCTTATTTATTGTTGCATCATTTTTTTTTCTGTGCCATCTTTATTGTTGTGCTGGTTAAAATTTCAGACTTTTGTTGTTTGCGCCGAGATATATTTCTTTTCTTTATTTCGACTTGTATAATTGGCCTGATTTCTTGTAAAAGACTCGAATCTGGTGTGCTTTGTGGCTGGAAGTGAGGAGAATTTATGTGAGGAATTACTGATATAGAATTTTAATGGGAAGTGACCTTTTGTTTTTGTGACTGTTTGATTGACTTCAATACCTTTTAAGTATGATTTGTTCTCTGTTGACTCTAGGAGGATTTTGTAAGCAGGAGAATTTGATTATACTGACTGCTGAGCCAGAGTCAATAAGGAGCAACAGTGGGAATTCGGAGATATCGGAGAATAGTAGGACATGGAGAAGTAGTAGATTTTTCTGATTAGTATTAATTTCAAAGACTTCAGAGGATTCAGTTATGGGTATAGTGGATTTAGAATAGATTTAGACTGAAGTGGATTCGGCGATATTGGGTACAGAGGATTCAGTGATTTTGGATACGGCGGATTCTACGATATTGGATACAGAGGATTCAGTGATTTTGGATACAGCGGATTCAGCGATATTGGATATAGAGGATTCAGTGATTTTGGATACAGCGGATTCAGCGATATTGGATACAGAGGATTCAGTGATTTTGGATACAGCGGATTCAGCGATAGAGGATTCAGTGATTTTGGATACAGGGGATTCAGTGATATTGGATACAGAGGATTCAGTGATTTTGAATACAGGGGATTCAGTGATATTGGATACAGAGGATTCTGTGATTAGGCTGGTGCCATTTTTGAATTGATGGTGTCTCGTATGACACCGGTACGAGCCACTTAATCGTTTTTTGGTACGGAATCAATGTATGGGATAGTCTTCGTTGTTGTTGATGTAATGAATATGTTGTTATTGTTGTGGTTTGTACCCTGAACTGGAAGAATAATTGGGCTTAGGCAAACGGCTATTGTTATACTCGCGCTAATAATTACAATCCTAATAGTTACAATATCTGCAATTATTAGGATTGTAAGAGTTATTCTGATTTTGATTTTGGTAATTGCGGAATTGTCCTTGATTCTGCGTATAGCGTAGTTGAGGATTGGAAGGTTTGCACGGTTTGGAGAACTTATTATCTAGGTTAACAGGTTTCTTATACATAGTTTGTTGGATACGTTCTTCGGAGATGGCTAAGTTGATTGCTTCATTTAATGTTTTTGGGGACCTGCAACTCACGATTATTGCTATTCGTGGATGAAGTCTTATAACGAAGTGATTGAGCGCTAGATCTTCCATAGCTGCGATTCGGCCTGGCATTTCTTTGGCCTTGGATATGGATAGTTAGATTGCAGTAAGGAGTAATGAGAGTAAAGTTTCTATTTTAAGAGAAAATTGGCTGACATTCTCTTACGGACCTTGTTGGCTTTCTTGCATTTCTGTCAGTAGGTGAGGGTAGTGTTTTCTCTCACAGAATTGATTTTTTAGAAAACTTTTTAATAGTTCCCAATTGTTCAATTCCTTGATTGAGCAAGCAATTTCTGCTTTGCCTTTTAGTTCACTCAGGATGTATTTGAATAAAATTGGTTTTTGTAGCTCTAAAGCTAAGTCATTGGATATTGTCACAATTTCTAATGAAAGCGTTTAATGTCTGTCTCTATTTGGCCATCGTATGGGCTTATGAATTTAAATAGAATGTTGAGGTCTATTTCAACTGGTGCTTTAGGATATTTCGGTGAAGTTGTTCGCGATTTACTCGCAGGTTGGCGGTCGAGTGTGTCGGATTTCAGTTGCGGATTTGTCATTGTAAAAGGTTTGGATATATGCTGCAACAGTAGAGAGAAAATGTTTGTTTAGTCTCGATAATTGTTTTGACTTACTGCACGTATGCGAATGCGACGATAAAGCGGGCGACGTGGATCGCTGTTGTTATCAAAGGATAGTTAATCAATAAATTAGAAACATTTATGATATTCTTTTTAAAATTCTTTTTTTGAACTTTTTTTTTAATATTTTGTGTTTTTCTGTACATCTTGGAAGCAATTATCGAGTGCTTCAGATGGATGGCACAACCATTTCTTTTTATTGTAGTCTTCCGCTTTACTAGAATCATTTTTTATTGGTTTCGTCTATATCCAATAAATAAGGTTTACCTACATTGTTGACAAGATTTACAAACATTTTTTTAGCATTTGGGCAAGACTCAACCACAAACGTAATTTCCGTGTCTAGAGTCTTCTTGCATTTCTTGATTGTTCGCTAATACTCGTACTTCCTCATTAAAACAAATTTCCTCTTGTTCGGAAATATCAGAAACCAGAGCGCAATCTTCTTTTTAAAAAAGTCTATATTTTGGAGGCAATCATTTCTGTCTTCTTCACAGTTTGCTCTCCGTAAATGATGTGTATTAAAATTGTTTAAAAGTAATGCTTTAAATGTCCCTTCAAACGAAATTGTGTTACCGGCATTATTTCGGGCTCCGTAACTTCTGATATTTCCGAAAAAGTTTTCTGCCGGGTCCTGATTAAAGTTTCTTGTTAACAATGCATATAATGCAGCACTTCCCAAATTGCCTCCATCGATTGTCTTAATTAAATTCGTCACCGATGGAAGAGTTGTCTCAATCAATCGAACTTTGTCCCTAGTTTTTTCTTTTTGGATAAATTTGACTGTTTTTAAAATTTCCTTTGCCTCTTTCCAAAGTTTGTGTTGGGGTGACTATTTTTAGCGGGCGCTTGATAGATTTTTACGTTTGGATTTTTTAACTCGTTAACATTTAATTTGTCAATTATGTCAATCAATTGTCGACATCCCTCTGGTACATGTCGGGGTTGCCGTTAGATGCTCGGTAACAACAGCAACACTATTCTCATTTTACCATATTTTTCGGGGTTAGTATTGACTGAATTTAATTCCCCTAAAGCTTTATCTGCGGCATAAACTTTTTGGATATATTCCCATTTGACAATTTTTTGTTCGTTTTTAGCGTTTTATATCATGTCCTTTGTCAGCAAATTATTTCTAAATCCCTTTATTAAATGGGGAGCTTCGTACAGAAGAATGATCTTTTTACCATCAACTTTAAAAAAGTCACCCTGCCACTCTTTCCCTTTTCGCAGATATACTGCTTTAGTCTCGTTGACCAATTCTGTTATAGCACTAACATTGACTGTGCTCTGGTCACATACTGTATTAATAATAATAAGACCAGAGGCTTGAGCATGGCTCACAACAGTTTTAGTTAATTTTTTTCAGTTCGAAACGATTAAGTTATTACGAATCGAATACGATTAGCGAAACGCTAATAAAATAGTAAGCTATAGGTTGTTTAAAATTTTGTTTAGACCTTTCACCATAAAAACTAAAGTATGGTTGGCAAATCGGTTTTACTTATTATTTACGAACCCTTCGAGAGTATCTTTCTAAGCATTACGAGTATAATGGACCTGAGGGGTCAAAGACATTTCGTCAAATGCCAAACTACACAAGCGATCTGGAATATCTTTTTCTTCGAGAAGAACCGTGGTAACCGTTTTCGGGGAACCTGGACGTGGCTCATCAAAAATCGACGTGCGACCATGTTGAAACTCTTTAAACCAATTTTTGACGGTCGCCATCGAAGGAGAAGAGTCGCCGTACACAGCATCCAAGCGCTCTTTGATTTCGCTGCGCGATTTCTCTTCTGAAAACAAGAATAGAATCACCGACCGATATTGCTCTATTACCATTTTTCTAAAATCCGTGGACACGCCCGCTTCCACACGCGGTCAAAACAAAACTACTAGTCCAATTTGGCTGAAATTTCGACAGTAGCCGTCTACGAGAATGTACTACACGATAGTTAATTCCTCTTGCGATAGTGGCGCTATCGGGCGGTGAGGCTAAGGACTTATCGGACCGCCCAGGTATATGCTCATTCCATCCCATTACAAATTTACGTTTTGGTTTTACTTTTGATATCATACTCATACTATTTACATATGCTTATCTTAATATATTGACAATTTTGCTTATAATAGTTTCATGTTCAGCTAATTTACCCATACTATCACAGCAATTACCCAGTTCCAATGGAAAATCAAATTCTCTAAGTTTAGTGTCACAAATTTTATAATATTTCTCAATTTGCGTTACATATCTTTCTCCCAATATTACATTACTTTGAGAATACTAATATTAATATTTTTCAAATTTTTGGCCTAATATGATGATCTGGAAAATGATATGACCAGAAAATATCTTATAGAACAATTGTAACAGTTTGACGAGCCGCAGTTGTTACAATACAATGGTCTAGCCAGCGCTTAGCTTCACTGATAATTGTGCATGTGTTTGCCGATAGAATTTCTGTGTCCACGTATATAAAGGTTCTCGATCGAATAGTTGGCCAGGGGCTGGGAACTTTGCCACATAGAATTGACGAAAATTGTCCGTAATATTTTTTGCTCGAGACTTAAACTTAAATCCAACAAGGCGGAATTTAACGAGTCAAAATTTGCGTTCATTTTTGAAAAACTCTTGTTGATTATTATTTGTATTATTGTAGAATTTGTAGAAAAACTCAAGTCTCGTTAAGTTAACAAAACATTTTCTTACTTCTAATAGTAAAACATTGTACTTATGTCTTATACATTAAAAAATTAGATTTTACAAAAAATTAGGGAAAAAATTATTCCAAAAAAAAAAAACTGACAAGTTACAGGTCGCCAAACCATTTGGTTCCTTATTTCTCTAATATCCAAAAATATATAAAGTCCATTTTTTATTTTTTCTGGTTCTCCACCCTTTACGATCATCGCCGCTTGGACCATTAAGCAATCTATGTATTCAACAAGATTCTCTGAGCAGTCTGATTAGCAATGATCGATCGCATTAGTAATATTTTTATTATAAAAACTTTGTTTACTGTAACTTTTACGTGATACGATATTATATTGATTAATAATTTTATTTAATTTTTTCAGTGTTTTCTGAATTTGTAGTTTTAAAATAATAAAAAAGAAAACAGGCATTTATAAAGCGTTTTATGCGTAGTCTTTGGAATATGAAGTGCCCCAGATATTTTAATATAACCTAATCATCAATATTAGAGCTTTAGATATTTTTCCGGATTGATACCTATTTATTAATAGAATGAACCTCATTCGAAGGTGTTTAATATTTTTAGTCAAATAGTACGTAGGGATTCTAATTGTAAATAAAAACCAAAAAGTTGTACTTAAATAAACTGAAGGTATTTTCTTACATTATCATAAGGAAAAATAGATTCTCTTTACAATAGGTAAGTGATAAAACGAAATTAAATGCAATTGTTGTTAGATACAATATAATTAAATATTTTAAGTAAATTGTTATGTAATAGTTAAACTATTTTAATTAATAAAGTGGATTTAAAAAATATTTTTTTGTTTTTTTAATAACATTTTTATAACCCCCATTTCTTCTCTAACGTTTCGCGCCAATTAGAGACGTATATTGTTCACTAAAAATAATAAAAATAAGATTCAAATGCACGTGCATTTTATTAGTTGTCTACGTAATCACATTTTATTCATGACTAGCTGCTGCCCGCGACTTCGCCCGCGTAACTTTGTAAATTATATACTAAAAACCTTCCTCAAGAACCACTCTATCTATTGGTGATTTTGATAAAGCTTCGTAACTATGTGTAATTTGGTCCAACTTAAAAGATAGGATAGTTTTTATTTTAAAGCCGGGCGAAGCCGAGAGCGTGTAGCTAGTAATATAATAAATTAGATGTATGTAAATTTATGTAGGTACTAGCTGGCGCCCGCAACTTCGTCCGCGTTGAAAAAGATAAAAGTAGCCTATCCTGTGTCCTACGTCTAAATGTTTATCTACCAAGTTTCATGAAAATCAGTTAATTTGTTTAAGAGTTATGGAGGAACATAAATACATACATACAGAAAAAAAATCTAAAAATCGTCAATTTAGTTTCAGTATCATGTATAGAGCCTATAAACACGATATCTCTGAAAACAAAGTATATTACTCCATGACCGACCCTTACAGATTTATTATTAGTATTGAAATAAAATAGTGTCATATAATAAATTCATTGTAACTTTTTATGTATATTTCTATTTAAATTACATAGTTGTTTCAACCAATCACTCGTAAATTTTTATTACATACGTTCGATCTACACACATACATATACTTACCACTACCGAGTTTCCTAACACGTGAAATATCCGTTCTAAATACCCAGAGTTTATTTAAGCAAGACAATTATGTTTTTAATTCATTTGTGCCTTTCATATTGTAAGTTGTAACAGTGATGTAATTAATCTGTAAATTTTAAATGACTATGTTTATTATAAGGAATAATTCACCGAAAAATTTCAATTGGATTTTTTTGTAATTCGACAAATGATGGCATTAAAGGTAAGGTTAAACCTCGAAAAAATAATTTTCGAGCATGTAAAAATAATTATATTATATACTAGCTGGTGCCCGCGACTTCGTCCGCATTCTATATAGCCTAAAGCCTTCCTCGATAAATGGACTATCCAACACAAAAATAATTTTTCAATACGAACCAGTAGTTCCTGATATTAGCGCGTACAACCAAACAAACAAACGACAGCTTTATATAATAGTATAGATTTACTTATTATTATATTAAATTTCGGACTGGTGATATTAAAAACTTTATTTTGTTTAATTAACAATTTATTATAAGGATATTTGTTAATATAAACTTAAATAAATGTCGAACGTAAACGTTCTGATCTTACAATCATTTCACCCAAAATATGTACCTACTAATCATAGTGTTATCATAGCTGAACATGTCGCTGCTTAAAAACTAAAGGGCCTCAAATCAAAATTACACTTTTTACAGGAGAGCTAATAAAAAATAAAAAAAAATTTTTTTGTCTATTTTTTCTTATTATGTATCAAATATATGCATATTATACATCGTTAGAAACGCATTTTTAAGTAGCATTAAATGTTTTAAGTACTTTTATAATAAACTGAATACTAGAAGAGATATAAGCATATAAAGCTACTTTTGAATATATAAAAAATGATCAAAATATACTAAATATGGAATAAAACAATTATAAGTCTTTTTGCAACATACAATATGAAGGATTGTGATTGTATTTTTGCAATAAAAACATTTTTGGATTTTTTTGTTTTATGGCCCTTTAGTTTTTAAGCAGCGATGTATATGTACTTACTTAACTTGTATTTCAGGGTATCGAGATTTATACTGTATTATTATTATATTTTCTAAGTTTATTCGCAAAATATAAAACTGCAGCGGCAAATGTATTAGAAAGTCGTGATATGGAACCTATAAAAGCCGATTCTAAACATAATCACAATATTTGGCCACATTTCAATCCTCCTAGTTTATGGAAATGGGGTATGTATCTTTTCTCAACTCTTAAATCTGTCTCAATGAAATACTCTAGGTAGTAATATATCTATATATAAAAGGAAATGTGTGTGTATGTTCCCTATTTAATGAACTCCAAAAACGCGGAACTGATTTTGATGAAATTTCCAATCTTCAGATTAGCCCACCGGATAATCGTGTGAAGTTTGGTAGCGATCGGACGCGGGCGAAGCCGGGAGCGGGTCGCTAGTCACTATATATTATAAAACAAAGTCCTCCGCGTCTGTCTGTCTGTCTTTTCGCGATAAACTCAAAAACTATACTGCACCGGTTTTCACGCTGTTTTCACCAATGGATAGAGTAGTTCTCGAGGAAGGTTTTAGTATATAATTTACAAAGTTACACGAGCGACGTCGCGGGCAACGGCTAGTCATCAATCAATACTAATAATAAATCTGTAAGTGTGGGTATTGTATGTATGTATGTATGTATATTAGACGTACGGGACATAGGATAGGCTACTTTTCCTTTTTCAACGCCGACGAAGTCGCGGGCACCAGCTAGTACTAATAATTCTGTAAGTGTGGGTATTGTATGTATACGTATGTATTTTCCTCCATAACTCTTAAACGAATTAACTGATTTTCATGAAACTTGGTAGATAAACATTTAGACGTACAGGACACAGGATAGGCTACTTTTTTTTAAACGCGGACGAAGTCGCGGGCACCAGCTAGTACTAATAATAAATCTGTAAGTGTAGGTACGTATTCATACAAATGTATACGTATGTATTTTCCTCCATAACTCTTAAACGAATTAACTGATTTTCATGAAACTTGATAGATAAACATTTAGACGTACAGGACATAGGATAGGCTACTTTTTTTTTAAACGCGGACAAAGTCGCGGGCGCCAGCTAGTATATTATAAAATGACTTCGATCAGGCTCCGTATACATAGTAAAATCCACGAGAAACGCTTCTACAATAATATCAAATATTAAATCAATAGGTTCAAGTGCAAACCGCGGATTTACAGACTCTTTGGACATTATGAAGAGTTTGGGTAAACACCATTTCCACCCAGACAGACACCATGGAAAAGTTAAAAATAAGGTGAAATTTGTTTTTAAAATAAATCAGATTGTACATTTTTGCGTTTTTTAATGAATTTACCTAATTAATTGCCAAACTTAATTTCTAGTTCGTAGAATATCAGGTGTCCAGTTCTTGCAATTGCTACTAGTTTCAGGGAAATATTTGGTAGGTTCCTTCATCCGTTTATATATAGGGTAGTAAAGGTTTTGTAATATTTACCAAAAAGCGCCTACGGTATCAAGCATTGCTTAGTTGGGTCATTGTTAACAGACTGACTTTGTTAAGACACAGAAGGAGCAAATAAATTAATATATAAATTTTAATAATCAATAAAATATTTTTTACACTTTGAATTTGATCCTATTTTATTATGGTTTCACTATATAGATTTATTATTTTTATATGATTTTTTTTTCATAGGGATGCGTCAATTTCAAATTTTGTCAATGTCAATAAGACTTGAGCAAGATTTATGTATAAATTTCTTACTATATAAATTTTGATGAATATTTTCGTAATTTTATTTATTGAAAATGTATTATCTTGATTCTCAACGGACTGTAACGAGGCGAGAGAGTTCAGTGGTAGTGCCGAATAGGAGCCAGGACGATAGGCGCGACTACGAAGAATTGTCCACCACCCGAGGTCAATCCACTGCTCGACTAAATAGCGAATCCGCATTATTGAGCAATACGTCACGACTTAAAGGCCCAGTGAGAAAAATAGTAGTAACAGCCTTATTCGAATCTATGTTAGACAGTATAGTTTTGTCATGGAACACAATTGTACCTCAAAAGAAAGAAGAAGTATTGCCGGCACTCGACTTGAGGACGACGAGCGAAACGACACTGTCAAAGTTTAAAAAGAAAACCCCAGGTTCAAGTATGCACAATTGCACATAAATCAGTTATTCAATTACACAAAGTATAATTTAAGAAATTATAAACCGCCTAAATGTGTTTTTTAGCAAAACCGTCATCTAAAGCCAAAAGAAGCCGATCTAGGGTGTCTGAAGAAGATATAGGACAGGTAAGGGCTTTCAAACCTAATAAATAGTTTGCTATTTAAGAATATTTTCAATTATGCTCAAATAACACCAATATGGCGCAAAATAGTAAAAGAAATATTTTGACAAACAATTTGCTATTCATACATTCATGTTTACAGCACAAGTTATAGGTACTAATAAAAAAAATACTTTAGATCCTAAGCAATATACCTACATAGATGCTAAACAGTTTGAACAGGTAGGTAGGTACACATATTTACTGCTACGGTTGGTTCCTATTAATATTTAATGAGCACTTATGCATTTTCAGAACGAAACGTTACCTCAGTCGTTGTGGTCGTGGCAGGATGAGCGTGCCATTATACATTTTCGTAATGGCAATCTATATGAAGGTAATATTTCGATGAAATGCATGAACGGTGAGGGCCGTTTCCAGTGGGCTGATGGAACAGTATATTTGGTAATATATTGCAATAGTGTAGTAGGTACCTAACTAGAATTGGAACTATGCAACAATACAGCTAGAAATATTTGTTTTAGGGTCAATTCAAAGATAATGAGATAAATGGTACAGGCTCGATTCAATGGAAAGACGATAGTTGGTACCAAGGTGATTTCTTGGGTAACATACGGCACGGTCATGGTCTCTATGTTGATTCGCGCAGACAACGTTGCTATGCAGGTGGTTGGTTTTGCGGTACCAAGCATGGTGAGGGAGTCATCCACTACTCGAAGACCTTTAAAAATTCATACGACGGTGATTGGACACATGTAATAAAATCTATTTTCTTTAATTACTTGGGGACTAGCACTGATTTCATACAAAATTCGTTGTGATTACTCAAATTTATATATTTGCATCGTTTGTTAAGTAAAACACTCACCAATGTAGGCTAAATAAAATATGTATTTCGAAACTTATTTATACAAAAAATTATAAATCTTCGACACTACCATGGAATACATTTGATAACATATATCAAAACAACACTTAATTTAAGATATTAATTCCAACGAAATCTGATGCTAGCTTATCCCCTTAATTAGGGTTTGTCTGTATGAAAAATTACCTAGCCTAGATATTTTTTTATTCCACAGAATGTCCGCCATGGTTTTGGGACACGAGAATATTGCGCTACAAGTGGTTATAAAGGTGAATGGAACAGATATGTGAGAGAAGGAAAGGGGCTCATGATTTGGCCTAATCATGACGTAAGCACCAATTTGGTTTGCAAATAAACTGTAAAATGTGATGATATTTTTTGTTGACTTTTATGCATATAGTTTTACAGAGGCCAATGGAAAAATGGTGTTATGTCGGACTATGGAATTTATATATGGAATTCATGTTACAATAACACAATGTCGTTACCTTCAATAAACATGTACCGAGGATACTGGGAGAAAGGTCAACGCAACGGTTATGGCTTATTAAATTTTGGCTATAGTCTGGGTTCGCATTACAAAGGAGAATACAAAAATAATAAAAAACACGGTGCCGGAAAACTTGTCACCAACAACGGCCTCATACTTAGAGATAGAAATTTATTTGTTGATGATAACATCGGTTCACTTACTTCTGAATTTGATAATGTAGATTACAAACAATCACTGGAACCATTCTCGTTTGACATTTGCGACGACACCGTAGGACTACTGTTTCATATAAATGAAGCAATAAACAATATTGACAAGCAAGTAGAAATACGCAATGATATCATTGAAGAATTCTTAAGAAATAATAAATCTCAAAGTGTATCTGATATTGAGACCAAAAAGGAATGGTCTAATACACCGTCCGATTTAAATGCTGAAGATTTTATTACATTTGAGGAGACATCTTTAACTAAAGCGTTGAAATGTTATGAAACTGACTTGAAAGATATTTACTATAAATATGCAACGACTTGTAACACTGAAGACATATACTTTACTCCCGTTTTGATACGATTATACCTTTGGCAAATGTACTATGACTGTAAAATTCACGATAAAGGTTTAACCCTTGTTGAAATTGATAATGTGTTCTATAGAAACCGTGACTGGCTAGCTAGAAAGCCTCACGATCCGTTTGAGAAAATTTATTTTTGGCAATTCTTACACAGTATTATATCAGTGGCAAGTAAGATATATGCTAAGAGGGAATTTCCCGGACCCAAACCAGACACGATTGTAGCAAACGCTTTTAGATTTTTTATGGAAAGTGATTTACTTCCAGGTGCCTGTTGTCGTAAAGGTAACAAAGAGGAAATAATAATACAAGTATATTGCGATTTAAATTTTAACTTTCAAACTTTAATACATGTTTTGAAACTAATAGGTACATACACGAAATATTAGATAGGTATCGATTTAAAATTTGTAAAATATTTGCAGATACAAAGCATATTTTGTTAAAATGTCTAAAGTCAAAAAGATTCTTTTTCATTTTCTGTATTTTTTAAGATTTTCACCGAACAAGATGGGGATAGAGTAGTTTATTACATTATTGTATATTACATTATTTCTAATATTTCAGGTCACTTAGTAAATGGTTACGGAACCATAGTGCCGTTAAAAGCGGTATACGCGCTTTACCGTAGCATTGGTGAGCCTCACACTATCCGTGATTTTCTATGCGCTACACGCCGACAACCGCACGATATAATAAACCCTCAACCACCGTTACTAGAGACTCCAGACGATCTACTGATTACCGGACGTAATGCATTTGTTTTTGGAGATGAAATGACCTTCGTAAGAGGTTAGCTTTTGTACCTAATTGATTACCCTTACATATATCTAACGTTAAGAAAAACATTCAGAGTAAACCTGCGTTTTCTACCAAGAAAACTTGATATCTTTGAAGTCCTAATTCATTACTTTGTGAAAAGGCAAATTGAATTATTATTTGCATTACCTACTAATTAAAACAAACGTGTCACCACAAAAAGGCGGGCAACGAGTCGGTTTCTATAACGAATTCATTTTGATTATAACGACAATCCATTTGTTACGACCAATTCTTGTGGTCGCTATTTTTGGCGATGGCTGGACTGCACAGTTGACTTCCTTACATAATATTATTATAAAACAAAGTCCTCCGCCGCGTCTGTCTGTCTGTTCGCGATACTCAAAAATTACTGCGCCGATTTTCAAGCTGTTTTCACCAATGGATAGAGTGGTTCTCGAGGAAGGTTTTAGTATATACTTTTCAACGCGGACGAAGTCGCGGCCACCAGCTAGTGTATGTATAAATTGCAATGTAGGTAGGTACCTACATAATTAAAACTTATTCCTTGAAATTTGATGTAATGAAATTTGCATGAAAATATTAGGCACTCATGTGACATTTTAACAAGTAATTAATATGACTAAGCGCCTCTTTCACAAACGTCAAGTAGGCCAAACTGTCATTTAAAGTCACCGGTAACCGGGAGCTGATATACCTATGTTTGTACGGTAAACGTCCCAAACATTAAAAAGAAAATAATTTAAAAAAATCGGCAGTAAACCGAGTGCATAATTCAATATAACAGAAAATGATTTCTAAAAGTAACTAATCAACACTTTACATGTAGTTTGTGAAAGAGGCCCTAATTTTTAAACAATATTGTTTTAATTATAATTAACGTAATGATTTTTTCTTATACTTAGATGTCGAGGAGACACTTCCGGACACTGTTACGCACGAAGATAATATCGACTTGAAGTTATTTAATTTTGGCAATTTAACAAGCAAAAAAATTATTAATGTGTTTTCACACATTTTCCCTAAAATATATGGAAATAATAAAGTCATGAATTTGGACATTGAAATTACATTTCTGGAATTCTTCGAAGCATTCATTACTTGCGTCATAGAAAGTATTCGTGTTAAAGATGAAGAGTTGCGTTGGCGCGAGAAATTTGGCGCTGTATCTACAATGAATAGGTTTCTTTGAATAAATTTGTTTATTTGAACACTACGATTTTTATTCAAAGCAAGCATCATATTGACTTTTAAACAAATAAGTGACCTATATGTAACAATGTCTATTCTGCATATGAAGGTACTACCTACGAGCGTTGACGTAGGTACTCGCCAACTTTCTTGACCCTCTAACCAGGCGAAATCTAAACACAAATGTTGGTGTTTTACTATTTAAAAAAATAGAACCACTTCAAAAAAGAGGTCTTTCTAAAAAGATGTCTTTTTAGAATCCGTATTATAACTATCAATTCAAATTCAAGTGGTCACAAAGAGCACTTATCCATTGATTACCTAAGAACCTTACCCAGAAACAATTAAAAAAACTGAAAGGTTACTACTAGGTACTGTTGCAATAGAAAAAGTTTGCGAATGTGTTTGTTACTGTATTTTGTTAAAATTGCTAACCTCATGGTACCATGGGGTTGATCTTTATTATACGCAGGCTTAAAAGTCGGTACCCACCACGGGCAAAAAATATTTCCCGTGGCACCACTACTAGTAGTGACACCTGTAGTTCCACGGATTCTCGGACCGTGGTGGATGCATTTCCGGACCAAAGAGGTTTGTCGTATATGGCTGTAGCTTACTTTACAGTACTAACCGAATTGACTGCATTTAAAAACTGACGAGCTTAATCACAGTTTAATTTCCTTTACTTGTCAATATAGATTGTCACTTTTGTATTCTATCTACTAAAACCAAAACATCCATTCTACCAATTTTAGCTTCGACGTGTAACAAATAGCGTTTTATATCATACAATTAAAATCTGTATTATTTAGCAAGCGGAAGATTAAGAATAAGCTCGTTACAGAATGCGAACTAAAAATCCTATGGCAAAAAAGCCTCCAAAAATTTTATTTTCTAAGAACACATACGGGTCTAAGGTCAAAGTTGAAAATTGGGATTTTGCGACACATGCGGAGAAAAAGGACAATTATGTCTACCGTGATGGTTTGAGCAACCACGTGAGTACGTACAGCCGTTGGGGTTCCGAAGACCAAGGCGTAAAGATGACAGAGACGAGATTCATGTTGGCTCAAGTGTTCACTAAAACCGATCCCGTATATGCCTTCAAGCCTCTTGTTAATTTCACATCTTACCCCTGCACCGAGTAAGTGATTATACTCAGATACTATACCGACTATAAGTATTGCCAGTTTAGATTTAGAGTTATAAATGGGATAACAGAAACTTCTATAATATCTAATGACGAGCCCGTTTGGTGTGTGGTAATAGATTGCCTAACGTCTCAGGGGCTCCGGTTTCGATTCCCGGCGGGGTCAATTAGTGAAAATGATTTTTTTCAGTTGCTCAAAGTTCAAAATTGAAATTCGTTCTAGTTGAAGTTTTCGTGTAGGTATAGAGAATTTTCTTAGGAAAGTTTAGTAGGAGTCTTAGTAAGTATTTTATAACGGCTGGATATCCGTCACCTGGTAGGTACATTTTGCATATACCTATATGCGAATTTTCCACAGGACTATAGTTAGGACCAGGACTATACCTACCTAACATATTAAACTATTGAATATTATATAGATTGATAGTATGTGTTGCTCTATTGCAAATTGATGTTGAAAGGAGAAACTGAAGGATTTTTTTTGCCAATTGTAAGACTGTTATTTGGTCCTCATTTTTATCTTATATGAGAAAAAAAAATCAAAATCATTTTTAAACGTCACATTAAACGATTCAGTACCAGAACACAATCAAATTAACCGATCATAATAAAAGTTCTTGCGTTATGAATGAAATAAAAACGCTTATTTAAATTACCTTAGGTACTTATGTCTATAGAGACAAGTTTCAATAGATGGCATTGGTGGTTCATTTCGCGCGGTTTTAGAGTAGGTTACCTCAAGTGAGCAAAAATATTTTAATATTGAATAACCAACCATGTTTCAGTACACCAGGAAGGAACAAATTGATGAAAAGTGCAGACCTAGCACAACTTCCACCAGACTTCGGTGTAGCCGATTATCTTACAACACAACAAGACGACTACAGGAATCCTTATCCGTCGGTGTTTAAACCAGTTAGTATTTTATAATCGTTACCTTTTATAGTCAAACAACAAAGAACCGTTTAACTTGTAAGAAACTATGGTCATAATCGCCCATAATGACACCCATAATGATCAAACGCATATTAATAACATAGCTATAATTAAAATTATAAACCTCCGACTTTTAATTGAGCACAAGCACGCTATATCTACTGTAACTTGCTGAGCATTTGGGTGTCCTGCAGACTACTTGATGCTGCAGCACCAGATCAAGATTACCATGTCATCGAAAACCACCGAAGTACCTAACAGTATACCAAATTTGACATCAATCGAACTTGTGGAAGTTAGTGAATTCTCTTCGTGAACTAGGAAATGTGCTGATGATCTTCAAACGCCTGAACATCTTCATAAACTATAGCTGAACCATCTCGATCATGTTAGCATTCAAGCAAAAATAGCTCTAAAAATGATGAATTATCCTTTTTGGAGCTACGATTCCATAGCAGATACACGCATGAAACTTATAACACCCCGTTTTTGCGTCGGGAGTTAAAAATTGCTCATAATATGTAAAACAATGTCAGTAATTTTTCTAAACTTATTATACTTCTTCTCTTTTAATGTCTTGGCTACATCAGATCTTCTCCGATGATTTTGCCAGTGTCATTAGTAAAAATAGCAATTTGTAATAGCCTTTTTTAATTGAAATTAAAATAAAAAGTAGCAGATCCCGAGACTAGTCTAGTCAAGTCTCAAGTCTCAAGTCCAAAGCAGTCAGGTCAAGTCTATAATATACTTAACAAGTTAAAAAACATTACTGACTGACATTGACAGTAGGTAATTTTAATTTTTAATGTCAGTAAACGCATGCATAATATTTTAAAACATTTTTTGTTACAGATAACGCTTTCGTCTCCTCCGTGGTTACTAAACCGTGTGATCCGTTCACAATTGACTCACAATCACGGCACAGCGCCGCCTCGAGGAGATTACCAATGTTTAGACACGCACACCCCAATAGGACACATTCGTCAGATGAGACTATTTCGTTACCAGTCATTCAATCCGGCCACTTGTCTGCAAGACTTTCCTACTTTGAAAAAACGTTTAGATGAAGATGAAAACAAAAATTAAATTATTCATTTTTTATTCATATAGTAATAGAAATCATACAAAAATACATTTAATTAAAACAACATTTTTGAACACGTTTCAAAGAAAAGTTACTAATTTACTACGAATACAATATTTTTATAGAGAAATTAAATGGAGCTAAAGTGGGTATTGTAAGATAATATTGTAATTGTTTTTGATAATCGTTGTTAGACTTTATTTAGCTAGAATTGAAGTAAAAACAAACTATGAGATGTCATCATGATCAACATTATAAAAAACAAATCTGTAAATAGGCATCTTAAATAGAGATACATTCATAATCATTTGAGCACTATTTTGTCTAGAACAACTAGGTATGCAGATACCAGTGTTTTTTTTATCTTCAGATGTTATTAAATTTTTTTATTATGTAATTTTGAGACTTTATACATTGTTTTAATGAAAATACCTTTTTACTGAAGTAAATAATGAAAAAATGCATGGCTCTAGGAATGTATAAATCAACCAATATAATTGTAACACGTTTTGAAACTATACTTTCCGATGATAAATAAATTATATTATTCTGAAAAAATATTCTTATTGTATTTTAACCCCAAAATAACATAATACTTAATACAAAAAAAATAACCAAAAAGATGAGTAACACATTCAACGAACAACACAAAAAATTCAAACAAGTACATTAAAAACAAGTAGTAAAACTAATTTAATGAATTACCGAAGACTAGGTTCATAGAACATTTAGTGGCAAACAGTTCAATGATGTAATCATGACATCATAATAATATTAAAACAAAGGTAAACCCATTCTTTCTAAAGAAATGTAAGAAAATGACCAAATGTATAAAACTAAAAGAGAATATGAAAAAGTGAATGTAGGAAATTTAATTTTTTTATGTATTTGTGTTGTACATACTAATAAATCTATTATTATTATTGGAAATGACAGAAACAATAACAAACAAATGGAAAATTACCCTGTTCATATTTACCAATTCAATTTATTATTTTAGTTACACAATATCTTTAATAAATATGCTTTCCTATATTTTTCTATACACTAATGAATTTTAGGTAATGATAGGTTTTCTGGAAACAAATCTCTTCTGTTAATAACATTTTGTTGAATTGAAAACTAGCCTTCATAAAAATACAATTAGGTAAAAAAGGCATTAATAATAACTTACAACTATTCAAAATAAAATGAACAGAAAATGCATTGTCACAAGTAAAAAAAATTATATTATGTACGCCTCCTCTTGAACCCCTTGCCTTTCTTTGTTTTCAACTTACGCTTCTTGGAGGAATTATTACTTCCACGTGTACCCGTGATTTCATCTGCCAACATACCTACGGTTGTTAGTTTTCTTCTACCCTTTTTCTCGGCTTTGGTCACAGGTAAACGTGTCAGGTAATTCTCTTCATATTCAGTTTTTTCCTGTTCATATTTTGATATGGTGTTTTTAGCGAGGTTGCCCGTACTTAATTCTATCGGTGCCTCCGAATATTCCTCGCGAAGTTCACGCATTACACTAGAGTTGAGGAATTGTTTCTTAGACCTTTCTTTGTTTTTCTTCTCGCTGTCTATTCTAGATCTGTTTTCTTCGAAATGAACTGCTGCTAATTTTGGAGGAACATAGACATTGGATTTAGTTGCTTTTTCCTTTTTGCCATCTTGCCCCTCATTTTCAGATCCTTCAGTTGACTCTTCCTCATCGTCAATTTTACTTATTAAATTTGAAGGATTGGCGCGGTAAGAGTTCGGGTCATCTTCTGTTGATGTACCTACTACAGCTGTCTTTACTAGTTTATCAATTTGATATTTCAATTTAGAATCTATGGGGCGTATCTTTTCGAGAACAGTTCTTATTTCTATAAGTCTATCTATTGATGGGTCTGACTCGAGTTTTTCACCAGAGCACTTCCTTAGCACAATATAGGTCAAATTAATAAGGTAATTTAGAAGCATCTGATATTTCATTTCAAGGAAACCGAGCCCTTTATCTGTTGACATCTCACCACTTTTTACACGAATCAACATACCATCCACCAGTTGTGAAACTTGTTGGGCATTTGTGTTCATTTCCTTTATTAATTTAACAGCTTGTAGTAAATCTGGTTGCTCTACCTCGTCTGAAGCCTGAAAATAAAGATTTTGGGTATAGTAACAATAAATGTAACCTCATTTTTACTTCAAATGTGTTGTAAAACTCAATAAAATGAAGTGGAAGGAATTTAAACATACTAAGATTACAATCATTTATGTATGTACGTCTTGTAATATATAGTTTCACTAACCTGAACCATGTTGTTGACTTCTATAAATTCAAACTAACTACTCAACCAAACAAACAAGTATCACAAAAGTTATCTTTTACTTTAACGTGTACTAGCAGAAAGTTTTACTGAAACTATCCTGAATTTAGCGGAAACTTGAAGGAATTAACTTTAAACGTGCACAAAATTACAAAACATGAAGAATAAATTAAACTTGACGCAAAACGAAATTGAAATACAAAATGCTCGATCCTCTTCGCCACGGCCAGCCATGCCATCCAATCCAAATTCCAAATCCACAGATAAATTATTAATATTCATTATTCACCACAGACCACTAATACACGCCTTAAGCGGGGTTGACCAAAGAGTATAGTAATATATAGGGAGGTTGACACGGTACGAGTGCGCTCGGATTACTACTCGTAGCGGTTAAAGGAGGGATCCGAGTTCACTCGGATGACAGCGTCCGATCAGAGTGGACTCGGACCGTGCTCTATTTGTACGAGCTGACTCGGATCAAATATTAAAAACAAAATGGCGTCAAATGAAATTTTAGATGCGTTAGGAGTGAAAAAAAGTGGATTTGTGGAATTATATGAATCAGAAGAAGTTTTGTGGAACATACGGCTGCAAAACTATAAAAATAAACCATAAATTAGCATATCAGCCACTATTTCTATACCTCGCAGCAGCAGATCAGTCGTCATTTTGCAAATCTAGACCAACTCGACTAACGACAAACGCTACTCGGACACTGTTGAACTCGTACACTCCTATACGAGCTGACTCGTACGAGTGCGCTCGTACCGTGTTACCCCGCTTTATACAGAGTTAGAGCCGAGCGAGAGAACCAAACGGAGGTCGAGTTTCTTTCTTTCATCTTGCCAGACTAAAAAAATGTAGTTGATTAAAAATTTAGATTAAAAAATATCTTAGTTCAATCAAACACTTGTATGTTAATTGTACTTCAATTATTTTAATTTATATTATTTATATTCAAAAGTGTTGGCTAATTCATATTTATATTGTAGTGCTCGGCTCGCTATTTATCTGCGACTACGAGTAAACGCCTGTGACGGCTAACGCAATGGTCTGTGCCACTTTTGATATTTGTCATGGTCATGTCAGTCGAAACTCGAAATCGTACTCTGTGTTAGTCAATCTTTCAAATCAAACAAACCAATCGACTCAGTTAAACTGTGGTGTTATGTCGATTTAGTTAATGTTTAGAAGTTTTATTTATGTAAAATTTTATAGTTCGATGATATTAAATATGTTTAAAGTAAGAACAATAATAGTATCTTAAGACTGTATACTACAAGAAACTTTATTCGCGGCTCATTATAATTATTGTATGTTCGATTTTCAGGTTCCTTTTCAATGCTTGTTATTCCTAAGTAGTCTTATTCTTTTTTGCGATGGATTTTACGTTCCTGGAGTGGCTCCTGTAGAGTTTAAGAAAGCACAAAATATCGAAGTTAAAGCTGTTAAAATGACCAGTATACACACACAATTACCATACGAATATTATTCCTTACCATTTTGCTTACCAAAAAATGGCACATTCGAGTATAAATCTGAAAATTTAGGTGAAGTGTTACGTGGAGATCGCATTGTGAACACTCCGTATCAAGTACGTATGGCGGAGAACATAAAATGTAGACTTTTATGCCATAAAAAGAATGATCCCATAAATTGGAGCATAGAGGAATCGGAAAAGGTTGCTAGTCGTATTGAACATGAATATTTTGTTCATTTGTGAGTATTTTAACATGTTACTTCTTAACTTACATGCAAGTTTTTTTTGTTATTGTTGACAGACAGGCTGACGGTCCACTTGATGGTAGGGATGTATATAACATCACCTATAAAACAAGCAACGCTACAAGTGCTGCAAATGCGTTCCCGACCATAGTGTGATTGGAATAGGAAAATGGGCTCTGGCATCCCTTAATCACTCATCAAAACACAACAGCACACATGCTGTTATTGCCTGGTGGTCTTCTGTATGGGAGTGATTCTGCGGCAAGCTAGGCTGCCCAAATGACTGGGAAGCCCAGTGTGCCGTGCAGTGTACTATATTATATTTATATTTTTCATATACAAATGTTACAGGTTAGTTGATAATTTACCAGTGGCTACAAAAGTTGTAAACAGTGATACATCAGAAAGGACTATAGAGCAAGGATATAGGCTTGGTTTCATGTCAAAAGGCAAAGCATACATCAATAACCATTTGAAACTACTATTAAAATATCACAAGTATAGCCAGTGAGTATAAAGTTTACTTTTGACCTGCAGAATCGTCCCTACTTTTCAAAAATATCTATACTTTGTACATTCATAAATAGCAGTATTATTTTTTGTCGAATCTATTCCCATATGTTTATAACTCAATTGTGAGATACTTCCTAGATAAGTAGTTATTGCTGATGGCTATGTATGGGGTTGACTAGCAAAGTATTTTAAAAGCAATCTATTTTTTTTTTTTTAGATAAGTATGGTCCATTGAAATTTGATTGAGAATAGTTTTAATTTTGACCCTTACTTATGTCAAAAAGATTCCAATAAGAATAGATAAAATCCCACTAAATGAACAGTTGAAATGGCAATTTCAAGGAATATGTCATAACTTTGAATTAATAAAATTTCTGGGGTGCTTGCATATTTAAAATTATACTTATTTTCAGCAACTCTTTCAGACAATAATAATAATAAATACACAAACATAATTTACACTACTTTAACTTTACTTTACAGAGATTCTTATAGAGTTGTTGGTTTTGAAGTGGAGACATTTTCTATTGACAAGGATGAACTTGTGTTTATTGATGAATCATGCCACTTTCCAACAAATCCTAAACCCCAATTGGTCAATGAAGATACTGGAACAAAATTATATTTCACATATTCTGTTGAATGGGGAGAGTCCGAAATTAGTTGGGCATCTCGTTGGGACATTTATTTGGGAATGAAAGATGTGCAAATACATTGGTTCTCAATTGTCAACTCTATTGTTGTCTTATTCTTCTTATCAGGTATGAACATTTTAATATGTTAGAAAAAAAGAGTGTTCATGCATGTTATAACTTTTAATGTGAAATAGAGTGAACTTAGTTTCCTTGTGTAGTAGCATTGCATTTTATTGTAATGCTAGCATATGGTCCATCATCTGCCAACTTCTTATAGAGTACTAGAGTAAAATGTATATCACACATTGTTTTTTTTTTAAATGCGGAAATTAGAAATGTAAGAACACATCCTAACCCTTGACCTTATGGACCTTTATATAAAAGAAAAACGTATCAAACATTTATCTATAGTGTTTTTTACTTATAGTATAATAATGTCGAAATGTTTTATTTATTAAATTTATATCTGACTAGCTGCTGCCCGCGACTTCGCCCGCGTAACTATGTAAATTATATACTAAAACCTTCGTCGAGAACCACTCTATCCATTGGTGAAAACAGCATGAAAATCGGTGCAGTAGTTTTTGAGTTTATCACAACAGTATATTATGTAAAGCATAATATAATATTTTCTTGTAGTATAGGAAAATACACTACAATAATTTATTTCTTATGTTAAGGTCGACAGATAGGCTAACGGTCTACTTGATGGTAGGTGGCTACTGTCGCCTATAACACAAGCAACGCCATAGGTGCTGCAAATGCGCTGCCTTACAAAGAAAAGTTATAAGGATAAGGAAGGGATGGGGTAATAATTGAAAGATAAGAAAATAATGTTAGCCAAGTGTGATATGTTTTCAAAAGATTTGATGTCACATGTTAAGATTACTTTGTAGGCATTCTGACAATGATCATAGTCCGCACATTAAGGCGTGACATAGCCCAGTACAACTCGGACGAGTCAATCGACGACATGATGGAAGAGACGGGCTGGAAGTTGGTTCACGGCGATGTGTTTCGCCCGCCCCCAAGGAGGATGCTGTTCGCAGCTGTCATCGGAAGTGGCATACAAGTGTTTCTCATGGCTCTCGTTACATTATGTAAGTGTTTTTACATTATCAATACTAATAATAAATCTGTAAGTGTAGGTATTGTATCTATCTATGTATGTATGGAGGAACCTCCATAACTCTTAAACGAATTAACTGATTTTCATGAAACCTGGTAGATAAATATTTAGACGTACAGGACGCAGGATAGGCTATACTTTTTTCTTTTTCAACGCAGACGAAGTTGTACCTATATGAACCTTAAAGTAGCCTGACTTTTACTTTTTTTATATAAATTTTACTCATTTTTAAATTTTGTATACTGGAAGTTTTAAATATAATTATGTTTTAATATGGAACAGACTGAACAGTCCAGTTGCCTGAAAATAAATTAATTTTAATTTATTTTTTAAATTTACACTGGAAAACTTAATTAAGCAAAAGTGATTGTATACATATTTTTAAATATTATGTTTCCATTTTTAAACTGGAGATTGAATACTATTTAAATACATGAAACTCCTCAGAGATTCCTCCTACTACCAATACAATGGAGAAAAAAATTCGTTTAAAAACTTTCCAAGATTAGTCCGTACGTACATACAGACAGATAAGACAGACAGACATAGAAAAAGGATGATAATCATTGCTATATGTGTGACTTTCAGTGATCGCCATGCTAGGAATGCTGTCTCCAGCGAGCAGGGGTGCTCTAATGACGGCTGCCATATTCCTTTACGTGTTCATGGGACTAGTGGCCGGATACTACTCGGCACGATTGTACAACACCATGAAAGGGAAGCAATGGAAGCAAGCCGCATTCCTAACCGCCACTCTGTACCCGGCCATTTTGTTTGGCACATGTTTCTTTTTAAATTTCTTCATAATGGGAAAACATTCGAGCGGTGCTGTACCGTTCTCCACAATGATGGCTCTACTTTGTCTCTGGTTTTGTATCTCTCTGCCGCTAGTGTATTTGGGATATTACTTTGGATGTAGAAAGCAACCGTTCCAACATCCGGTACGAACTAATTTTATACCGAGGAAAGTGCCCGAACAACTCTGGTACATGAATATTTTTATATGGTGAGGATTAATTTTTGTTATTATAGCATATTTATTTTAAGGTATTTTTGTCACTTAAATACTAAGTTTGTTTTAACTTTTCAGTGTTTTGATGGCCGGTATTCTTCCGTTTGGGGCTGTGTTCATTGAACTCTTCTTCATCTTCAACGCGCTGTGGGAGAATCAGTTCTATTATCTTTTTGGATTTTTGTTTTTAGTATTTTGTATTCTGGTTGTGTCTGTATCGCAAATATCAATAGTGATGGTATACTTTCAACTTTGTGGTGAGGTAAGTCGTGTTTGATTCGTTAAAGGCATTAAAGGCCTGCACAGATGAGGGAATTTTGTTCGAGGAAGACAAAAATCGACTGCATTGAATAACTCCTTTATTTAATTAATACATCAAGAAAAAAATAGTGTATGAAATTTAAGTTGAGTTGAGTCTGTGGTTTTTTCTTTACACAGACAAAAGTCTCGTCTGTGTTGATCATCAAAATTCAGGGATTTTTGTCTTCCCTTAAAATATAATACTAGCGGCCTGTTCCCGGGTTCGCACGGATGCAAATAATACACCAAAATCTTTCCCGAGAACCACTCTATCCATTGGTGAAAACAGCATGAAAATCGGTCAAAAAAGTAGTATTTGAGTTTATCGCGAACAGACAGACAGCCGTAGCGGAGACAGATGTTTTATAATATGTAGTGATATTAAAAACTACTCTATTGCTCATTAAAAATATATTATTATTTAACAGGACTATCACTGGTGGTGGAAGAGTTTTATTGTCTCCGGAGGATCAGCCGTATACATTCTCATTTATTCAATATTTTATTTTTTCACTAAACTCGAGATCACCGAGTTCATCCCCACTCTGCTCTATATTGGCTATACAGGTAAAACTCCCAATAAATATTACGTTTAATGTATAAAGGTGCAATTTCGCAGGACGCGGCAGACTGGTTGGAACGGCATACGACTGCAATTGCCGCGCGACAGGACATGGCAATTGCAGTCGTATGTCGGAATCGGTCTCATACAAGTGAATACTGTCGCGCGGCAGTTGCAGTCGTATGTCGGAATCAGTCTCATACAAGTGAATACTTCAAAGTAATGCCGTCTGTCGTCGCGGCACATGATGTCGCCGTCTGCCGCGTCCTGCAGAATTGCACCTAAATTGTAATATATAATATGATTATTTTTAACGCCCGACCCAAAAACAGGATGTTATAACTTTGCCGTGTATTCTTTGTATACATGTATATTTGTGTCTATTTATGGTGGAATCGTAACTCACAAACAGATTGACCTATTATGATCCGGTTATTATTTATTTATTTTTGTTTGAAAACTGACATAATCTAGAATCTAGTCTAGATGGTTCTTACTTAACTATAGTTTATGAAGATCTGTTCAAAGTTCAAACGTTTGAAGATAATCAGCCCATTTCTCAGTTGACGAAGGGATTTAACAGGTTTGATTGATGTGAATTTCGGTTTATTCTTACTTTGATGCTGCAGCATCAACTAGTCTGCGTAACACCCAACTCCTCAACAACTTACAGCAGATAAATTGCGTGTTTGGGCTCAATATAAAGATGGGGGTTAGTTTATAATTTTAATTATTTATAGCTTTTTAATCTCTTTATATTCTCATTCAGGTCTCATGGTATTGACATTTTGGCTTCTCACTGGCACCATTGGTTTCTTCGCAGCGTACACGTTCATAAGAAAAATATATGCGGCGGTGAAAATTGATTAACGCATTTATTGTTTGTATTTAAGTACTATTTATTGTGTTTACTTAATTTAAGGCTCTAAAACTTGTCAGATAAATGAGTTTTCACTTAGGGTTGTGTGAATTTGCGTCACACGAGTTTCATAATTTTTTCACCCCTCCACCGTTCTTGTCACATTTGTGGGACTTCCCCTCCCAAGTGTGACGTCACATATTTTGCAAATTTATACCTAAAAAACTGACTTAAGCGTCGCCAATATAAACCTTATGTAAGTAGCGTTAAAATAGAATATTTTATTTCAGTCCCGTTTACAGTTCAAGTTTCTGTTTGAATACTTTAGATTTTGAAATGTAACGTTCCCCTCGCCTTAACGTGTGACGTAATTCATTGATGGCCCCTATGTGTTGGTAATACTCGTTACTGTATTTAAGAGTTCATGTTAAAAATGGCTGTGGTCGTCACATTAAGGGCCGGCGCAAGGAAAAGGATTTTAGGTGGCAAATAGTAATATACGTTAACGTCATGGCAATAAAGTCGAAATCTCCAATATGTATGGTCGTAGTAACACAAATACCGCTTCGGCGTACCGAAGCGTACTTCGTGGAAATTTCGACTCTATTGCCATGACGTTAATGTATAATATTTACTATTTGTCACCTAAAATCCTTTTTCTTGCCGATGCAGATAGTGGGCCTAAAACTAATTTTATTGAGGCCCTCTGGCCTTTTCTAGATGACGCGTCAAGGTAGTTAGAATAATAATATTGCAGTAGAACTTAACTAAAACAATTAGCAAATTTTTTAAAAATATTAAAAAATAATATAAATAAACAATAATTATTATCTGTATTCGATAAATAAGTATTTTACATGTATCATAAATAAGATACTAAAAGTATTTCGAAGCAATGCTAAGGAAAATATTACACAGTCAGTATGAACAGTTGACGACCACTGAATTAGAGCCTTTTTGAAAGTTAATGATCTGAAAGATGAAGAACAAGTCATGGATAAATTAAGTTAAGTTTTGTAAATATATAGGAAATTTTGTATTATTCCATAACATACGCCCAAATGCAATTTGTTATTTTCCTTTTATCAAATGATACCAAAATTTATAATGTTTTATAAATAGTGTTGACTATGTTCAAAACTGCGTGTAGATTGTACAATTTTGTTTAATGGAGTAGAATTACATATAAGTAAAATAAATTGTTTCTTTAATACCCACCTTGTCGACTTTACCCGTAGAATAGTTTTAATACAATTTTAATATAAAACAGTCCGCCTCTGTCTCTTGGAGGCTGTCTATGGAAAAAAAAATTTCTCTGTCCATCCAAATGAACATAATTTCCTGATTTTATGATTTTCTTTTGTATTGAAATTAAATGACGAAATTATCCAGGACGCTCAACTCTTACTTGCTACATGGTATTTAGAAGTAGCACGATAAATTTCAAAAATAAATAATTATTAACTTTTTAATTTATGTCTTCTATGATTTTGTTCTATTAATTATTAGCATTCCCAATATTTATTACAAATGGTATTCAACTGTATATATACTTAACTAGCTGGTACTCGCGAATTCGTCCGCTTTGGAAAAAGGAAAAATAAAACCCCTAAAAAGAATATCTGAATTTTTATCGCTCTGACGATTTTTTTCCAATATATTTAGATGATCCCTCGGGAATCTAACATTTTCTCGATAAAGTGATCTTATGTGTTAGTCTAGGAAATAAGCTGTTGTGCCAAGTTTCATCAAAATCCGTTAAGCCGTTTTTGAGTGAGAGTAACAAACATCGTCACAAACTCTAAATTAAAAATATTAGTAGGATTATCCTGAAATATAGGGTACTTATATACAATACTATACCAGGTAAATTAAATTAGTGCGCCTGTAATAGCCGCAAACACCTGTAATATTGAACCCAGAGATACGCGTCCGCCTTCTTGGTTTGTACCAAGAAGTTTGCCGCTATTTTAGAGAAAATTAACCACAGAATAGGAGGACCAACTCTTATAGGTATGCGAGAAAGTGTCGCTCGGCAACCAAATAGGAGGCGCTGTAGTGAGATTAGGGCGTGGCGCTGTATGGTTATAGCTTGCAAGTTTTTCAGTTTAACACCCTTTCGCTTTTTTGTTTAAGGTTAAACAATAAAAAAACTTCGGACCAAAATTATCATATCATAAATTTATTGGTCCGAGAAAAAAAACTAAGAAAATAAATGACAGAAAAAATTATGAAAAAAATAGCGTGACTGTCCGGTTCCGATTAACTTACTTTTCTTTTGATGAAATCATATTTTTTATATGATTTGTTTATTTTTTTTAAACACTATTTTACCTACAGTGCTAGTGCTCACATTTTTTGCACATCGAAGTATGTACTATATTTTTCATATGAGAACACCAATTATTTCTTCAAAGTTGGCAACACTGCACCACCTACATTATCTATCTAATGTCAAAATATCAAAAGATAAGAAAATAAAATTACTAAAATGTCACATTAATATAAAAACATTTTAAAATTGCGTAGAAATTAAAGCTATATTAGCTAAAAAATATTGTTTATGTACAAAATGGAGACCAAAATAGCAGTAGTAACTGGTGGCAACAAGGGAATCGGGTTTGAAATCGTAAAAGGATTATGCATGAAATTCAATGGTGCCGTATATCTTACCGCAAGAAACGAAGAGAGAGGTCTCAAAGCCGTTCGGAAACTAGAAGAGCTAGGCTTAAAACCAATATTTCATTTGTTGGACGTTACAAACGAACAGAGTGTTCAAGATTTCGCTGATTACATTTCAACTCATCATTCAGGAATCGATGTGTTGGTAAACAACGCGGGAATATTAGACTTTGATAAATCAGTTTCATCGTATGAGGATTCCAAAAAACTCATTGACACAAACTTTACAAGTTTGTTGACAATTTCGAGGATTCTCTATCCGCTATTAAAAGAAGGGGCCCGTATTATCAATATAAGTAGTGATTGGGGGTTGTTATCAAACATAAGAAAGCAAGTTTGGCGGGACACACTAGTCAAAGACAATTTAACTGTTGATGAAATATCAAAGTTCATAAACGATTTCTTACAAGCGACTAAGAATGGTAAAAGTTCATTTGTCGCGTTTGCTGGTCATTTTGGGGATTACAAAGTGTCAAAGGTGGCTATGTCGGCATTGACTTTCGTACAACAAAGACAGTTTAACGAACAAGGTCTAGATATATCTGTGAACTGTGTACATCCCGGTTTTATTAAAACTGACATGACTAAGGGAATGGGTGATTTCACACCGGAGAGAGGTGCTCGAGCCCCGCTATATTTGGCTCTGGAAGCTCCGCAAACACAAAAAGGCACTTTCGTGTGGCACGATTGCCACAAAGTCAACTGGGACGATTAGAGTCAAATTATGGGGTCGGTTTGCTTGTAAATATGATGTCCTGTGATACAAGTGTCACACACTATAAACAAATGAAAAGAGATTTAGAAATATCAATGTTTAAAGCATTTTGTTATTTATTCTTTTGTAAAATTTAAGCACTACAGGACATTTGTCTATTATATATACCTATTATAAAAAAAAACACATTTTCTGTTATTTCAAAGTACCTTCCTGATTATTTTATCTGATTTATTTTTCATTGTTTTTGAATATAATTTATAATACTCTTGCATAGTACCTATACCTATTAGCTATGTGGGTATATTTTTTTTATAAAAAAGTTACTATTAATATTATTTTTAATATTTATAAAATCATTTGTAAAAGCCAACCAAAGGATATGTTGCATTTGAAAAATATTGAACAGCCGATTTGGTAGTTACCAACTACCAAATCAAAAGTCAAGTTGTTAAATTTTTTCATCATAAAACATTTAAATGTATGAAGTTTATATTAGAATGATACTAATGTAAAATGCTTATCTGTGATGACTAAGTACAAAAAAACTGCTGTGATCATCAGTACACCAATCTCTAAGTTATTAACAACTTAACTTTATTAACAATCCAATAGGATTATACCATAAAACAGAAAATTCTAAACTCATTTTAAAACATCCTAATCATATCTTTTTAACTAGTCATTTTTAAAAATAAGACTTACATAAAATTAACATTCTATAATAAATAATCATCATTTAATATTATGTGACTTTAATTTCTAACAAATTAATAGGTGATTATTATTGTTACTTAAAATAAAGATTTCAAAATTGTTTACAAATTAAACAGTAGAAAAAGTCTATAAGACTAGGCATTAGCATAGCACACTCTTTTATCTGGAGCAATTTCAATGATAAATAAAATATTGTAACAATATATTTTTTATCACTGCTTGTAAAAAGATATTGACTGATTTCCTCTTTGTGAACCAAGAATATGGTCATGAGAGGGTCAAAGCCCATTCACTTATTTGTAAAAACAACTTGTTATGGCTCTTTATACTTTTGAAATGACACTTGTTAATATGTGGGTTATCATATAATACCTACAGTTTGTTTTTCTACAACATTATCTTATCGAATTTTATGATGCATGGCGAAATTAATATTATTATTTATAATTTATTTTAATTTTTATTTTATCACTACATATTATAAAACGAAGTCCTCCGCTGCGTCTGTCTGTCTGTATGTCTGTTCGCGATAAACTCAAAAACTACTGCATCGATTTTAATGCTGTTTTCACCAATGGATAGAGTGGTTCTCGAGGAAGATTTTGTAAATTACAAAGTTACGCAGGCGAAGTTGCGGGCAGCAGCTAGTTTAATAATGAAGGGAAAGATTTGATTTTTTATATGTTTGTTTGTAATGGATAACACTAAAAAACTACTTAATGGTTCTCATTATAAATATTTACTAATTTTATTTATTTACTTATAAAATAGGTACTATCGCGGTCAAGGGAGCAGTCCCACCGTAAGGAACAATTTCGTGTGCACATTTTGTATTTATCTTTGTTCCTACTTCAAATACCTACTCGTATTTCGTATTATAACATTTACGTTACTATGACAACCTCAATTCAACGTTAGACAAATTTGTATGAAAAGTTGGTCTGCTCCGTTGACCGCGATAGTACCTACGTATTTTATTTTTCAAAAAAATTAGATATTCCTACGAAAATTACAATAATGCAAAAAGAGGTTTTAAAAATTTGACTATAAAAGTCATTATTTGGATTGCTCTGCGCACACGATTGATGATACACAAAATATCGTACTACAAAAAAGTTTGAATGGCCGACAAATCTGTGAAATTTAGAAAGAAAGAAAGAATATTTTATAGAAATAATGCGAAAAATATTTAGGTATTTTATTTCAGAAGTAAAAAAAAACTACATTTACTTACAGAATTTTCTGAACCCATCTGATATTAGAATCGAACCAACTTGCAGCTCAAGAAGTGTAGTTTATTGGTCAGCTAGTCTATAGTATTTTTTTAGAGTAACATTTCTATCTTTGATAATATGAAATAGGTAAAATTTCTGAAAGCACTGAATCTTTTTAATGAAATTTCTGCATCATTAGTTTTAATCTCGAATTTAAAATCTGTAAAGGTACGAACAAAGGGTAACACCTGCGCCTGAGTTGTTGCTATTTTGTAATAGCAGGTATTTGTTGAGTAAATAATAATTAACAATTGAACATAAGTTTATTACTTAACTAAAAATCCACGAGCATAAATAAGATGATAAAAGAAAATCAGGGAAGTTCTGTTTCGTGTTATTTTTTCACGATCTATAAAATGCGCATTGGATATTATATAAACTTTATCTGCTGTTGTGGTTTTGAACAATAAATTGAGTGAAAGATCGGATATTCTTTGCAATGATACAGGGAAGGTCAAGGCTGGTCGTCAGTATTTTTTTACGTTGCAGAAGTTGGTACCGAACATAATATGAATATAATACATAATTTCTTTTAGTAGTACCTAGTTTTAGTACGGTATGTACTTTATAAAATAACCATAGGAACTCTAAGAATCAGATATACATTATTCAAATCATACAGGTCCTGTTATCTGCATTTTATGCAACTAACCGATTTAATAATATTACAATGCGAACATTGAACTTATGGCTCACGAATTATTAATTTTTATCATTAGCTAATAAAAGTAAAGTCTGCATATACCAATTTTAGGGTTAATCTCATATACCTACCTCCATCCATATTCCTACAATACACACCGCTTATTAAATAGTTTCGTTCGTAAATTAAACTTATTCTTAAATGAAAATAAATATTCATTTCACATCTATCTAATACTTTAATTCCAGTTAATTTTTTTTTAAATTTTCTAACCACCTATACATAAAATCCTATTCCCATACGCATACCTACTTATAGAACAGTAGGTATCTACTATCTATACAAAAATAGTAGGTATTAATCTTTTCTTAATACGAACGTGTAACAAATCTCATTAGGGATTTTCTTATGTAAGTATTTTACATACTCAATGCACACTTGCAACTTTCTATGGATTCTGTTGTAAGTATTTAAATGTTTGCTCCACTGCCTTAATTGTATTATAAAATCGTAATGGCGTCTGTTCAACTATGTTGCATTGGTGCTGAACAAGTCGGAGGCAGGTACAATTCAGAAACCTTATTATGGCTGCGTATGGGGATATGCTCAATAGATACAACAAATAGGGATTATTTTAAAAGGGTTAACAATTTTTACTTTACAACAAGTTGTAGGTTCCTATAATTTAATATTAGGGATCTGCCTAAAATTATACCCCAAGCACATATTGTTTCTGCTTGACTGGTGAATTTGTTGGTGTGCTTTGGGTGTGCTTGGTGGTGCCCTTCTTTACAAGAACGAGAGATTATAATATCACAATAACCTTTTAACCTTGCAAAATTTTAGCTTCTTAAATATAATAAAAAATGCTATTTTATAACGTAGATACTAGGTAGCTGCTATCTTTGTGGTGGCTTTGTCTTCGTGATAAGTGGAAAAGTAGGTACTTAGCCTGTCTTTCCCAAGGTTTCTATGAATAAATAACCAATAAATCGAAGCATAAGACTTGTGACCCGCCCTGGAGCGGAGTTGAAATTTTCAATATTCCTCTCCTAGCGGATATTTTTATGCCTATATACGTACATATGTTAATTTCAGCTTTCTAGATTTAGTAGTTTTGGCTGTGCGTTGAAAGTCAGACAGGACAAACTATTTTATAAGTACAAATTATAGATACATAAAAAATGTTTGTACAGGAATAATTTTTTAAAAGTACCTAGTTCCTATTTCCGCCCGACCCAATAAATCCAATGCATATAATCATCCAATATAATATAATCATTATAAATTACTTAAGATTAACAACTTTTTTTACAATTAATTTGAAAGTCTTTTGAAGGCTACGTAAGTATTAAAAGCAGTGAAAACAGAATTAAGTTATTAAAGTAAAATTGCTTCAGGCTAAATTACAAAATACTTTCCACACAGCTATCTAACGGAATTGATTACAATCACGCGACTCTAGTTATTTCATTTCATCACCACATTACTCCTTAAAGTGAAATGAAAAAGCTATAACAAACACAATTAGTACAGAGTGGCGGGTGAAACGCGGGTACCTCTAGTATACGCGTCGAATACATCTAAGTAAATTGTTTGTTTACTTTATTTGTATCGACAAGTGTCGTCGCTGCCTATCTGTTGATTGTTGATACAGTCTACAACACTCCAACTACACGTTCATACTCCAATTTAAACCTTAAATGTAACAAAATAAGGTGCAAACCGAATTCTATAGTTAGACTGATCTGTATACCTTACGTACTAGACAGCAATCACTTTGTGTTCTGACAAAGTACCATATAACATGATTATAGGATAGGGGACAAATTTGCTTTTGAATAACTTAGTTTTATGTATCGTGATTGTTAGGTGGTGTTGTTTGATTGTGTGTCGAATGACGATCTGTGAGAACTGCGCCCTATTGCTAGTTTTCATCGATTTATTTGCATAATATGCAATTGCATATAAGTAGTTGACATGTTTATTTTTATTTTTACAAAAGATTCACCAACATTTGCTCACACATATATAGGTACACTTAGGTACGTAACTAACCATTTAATAAGAAAAACTATAACAAACACGTGTGACAACCAATTACATGCGCATACCACTTCTAAAGAGACAATTAGACACATTATTTTAAAAAAATATAGGTACTTACTATAACTACTTGTTGGAATTATACCTTTATGATAAAAGGTAAAAGAAAACAACAAATGTGATTACAGTACAAACAAAATAAAAAAGGAGGAAAATATACATATATAAAAAACCAAAAAAAAAAAGGTAAAAAAGTAAACTAAAAAGTACCCAAAAATAACTATTACTATTAACTATTATTGCCAAGTATAGTTTTGCGGAGTTTGGTGAAAGAATCAGCAAACATATCGATAAGATCGCTCATGCTACGAGTCCACGAGTAGCTGTGCCCGCGACTTCGTACGCGCTGTAGTTCGTTTTTTGAAAATCCCACAGGAACCTAACATTTTTCCAGGATAAAAAGTTTCCTTTATGTTAATCGAGGCAATAAACTGTCTGTGTGTCAAATTTCATCGGAATCCGTTCAGCCGTTTTTGCGTGATTGGGTAACAAACATCCAAACATACAAACTTTCTCATTATAATATTAGTCAGCAACGCACTTGCAGCACCTGTGCGATGGTAGCCACTTACCATCAAGTTTAGGTACTGTCTGCCTGTGTGTCGAACATAACATAAAAAATTAAAAAAGAGACTATTTACCTTCATGAGAATAGTGAGGTCGTAATTCGTTATATTTATACATTACTGTCGCGACTTTGCCCGCGGAACTTTGTAAATTATATACTAAAACCTTCCTCGCAAACCACTCTATCCATTGGTGAAAACAGGATGAAAATCGGTGCAGTAGTTTTTGAGTTTATCGCGAACAGACAGACAGACGCGGCGGAGGAATTTGTTTTATAATATGTAGTGATGATATTCATCTCATTGTTGACCTCACCATAAAACATTGGCTATGTAAGAAGAAATTAATTTGAATTTTGATCAACACAACCTGCTCTTATTTTTTTGTGAACATAGGTACAAAATAGGTAATATCTGATCATCACCATCTCAAACTGGATCCATTTTTCCAAAATTTTCAATTTTTTTTTTCAAATTTTATTGAATATGTTTGCCAGAATTATTAAAATTAGAGGTACATTTGTGTAACTACACCTACAATTATACCTATGTACTATATTTGTCACTTATTATTACAGGCACAACATTATTAGGTACTGTACGGTGTACCTACAAGGGCTGGTTGGGATAGTTGATTATGATCATAGTGAAAAATTGTGAAACAAACCAAATAATTCCAGTTTGTAAAATGTTTATTGTACATGCGTGTCAGGCGTAAAATAAATTAGAACTTAAAAAATACAAAAATTACATTGTAGCTACTTACAAGAAATAAAACCACAGTAAAAGCATCACTGTTATAAAACATTACTAAATTTTTGACACGTAACTATTTAATTTTAAAATAAAAACTATTTCACAGCGATCCGCGTGTGTGTGTTGGTTACAAGGAAAAATATTTTAATAAAGCACACCAAGATAACTCGTAAAACCATAGTTATACAGTCTAAGCAATGACATAAAAATTATGTGGTAAGTACATTTAAAAAAAAAATGTAAGAACATAATTTTTTTGTGCACAAAAGTGATAAGCATCAAGTGTACCGGTTAGCTCAACGGCGCTAACTTCACTAAATGGTCTATTTAACCCAATTTTAAAATTTCTGTACTGCTTAAATTCACTTTTCTGCACATATGCCTGTGTTTTATGCCATCGATAGATACTGAAAGAAACATAGTAAATTATCCTAAACAGAGTTCTGCGTTCTACGCCTTGCGTAGCGTTCGCATTTGCACAAAACTCTGGTATTTTTTTCACTTTTAATAATAAAAAAAATCTTACAAATCAAGCTTTTTTTATTTCGTATTCCACATTATTTCGAAAAAAAATGGTCACGTATCTGCTAAATAGATGGGTAGATACTCTTTGGTGTTCTAGCCGTTAATTAGTGTATCGGTTTACAAAGAAATTTTATTTCATTGCCTAGTGTAAAATAGATTTACACTATCTTCATACCTCTACGCAAGTACGATAAATGAGAACTGACGACCTTCAGTCAACCATGGTAATTGTCAAACTATGGTAAACAACTTACCTATATGTAAAATGAATGTTGAGTGAAACAGATATTATATTAATAAAATTTTACAGCAACTTTTCCATGTAATTTTATAAATAATTAAAAAATTATTTACTAATATTTAATATTTTTAAATAATAAAAATGTGTTTTTTAAAAATATTTGCTCGAGTAAATTATTTCTGAAATATAGGTATAGAGCGGCTATTGTTTTCAATTTTAGTTTCTACAATGGCTGACCTTACCTAACTTAATATAGAAATGCAGAACAAAAGTGTGCAAAAATAAAAGGTTAATATCAATATCTAGCCTCTATTTCAGGACAACTTTCTATACATATTTCTAGTAACACATTAAAATGTTACTTACTGGACGGGAACATTGTCTCTTTTCTTCTCATCTCTTTTTATTCATAAGGTCGAAACCCCAAAACATCTTATAAAGAAACATTAGTCATGTGGAGCAAATGAGACGTAAGTCAAATTCGTCCTATAACTTCGCTTATGACTAAGATCTAGTATTGTATTAAACATACTTAAGCGTCTTTACATCTGACTCAGTTTATTTTTAATTATGCTAGTAGACAAACTTAACAATTCCTCATGGTAACAGACCAAATGACGTATTTTGACGGTAACATATAATAACGGTATACAAGTTCAGATTTTTGAAGGAAATTATAATAAGTTAAAAATAGTCGCCAGTAAATATAAATATATGCAAACAACGAAAAATACGTAAGACACTTTCAAATTTACAAGTTGCTTAACAGATACATACCTATTTAGACCTTTTTCAATCAGTTTAATACGAAAATGATTTATATACTTATGTAAACAATAACACCAAAATTTAAGATGTGCTAGAATTTTTGATTTTTAATGTGTGTTTTCATTAACATCTCATAAAATTTAGGGAAACATCTCATAAAATAAGCCTTGATAACTTAATTGAAGCACTTAAGTTTTTTTTTATATTAGCTAAGTTCCATGGGGATGTTTTGTTATATTGGAATAAAATATTAGTTTTATTATAATTTCAGGTGATTTCCATATTATTAAGTATATTTTTACAATAAAAAAAAACTAATTGAAATAAGCGACTCATAACTTAGATATGGCCTGGCTAATTACGGGAACTTTAAAAGGGTTTTTGCTTTTTTTAAGAGCATAAGAAACCGAAGAACTTTGTCAACGTTTGAAAATTCAATTCATTTTCGCACTTTAAACGAGTCAATCTTATAGTTAATATAAATGCAATATTCACAATTTCTAAAAAAAGTGTAATGTGTAACGTAAGGTAACATCTAAGTAATGCGTAATTCACAATATATTTTGCTTACACATAAATTCTATTACTACAATATGGTTTCTAAGGCAATGTAAAAATTAAACCTTAATCTTAATAAATATACCTAATAAATAAATAAAGCGTTTTACACTCGACTAATTAGACACTTTGGTTTGCTAAAGACTAATATTTATCTACATTTTAGTACCTATTGTTTACTGGTCAAGCGTCGACAAAATTATTGTTACAACAAAATCCTTATTAATAGTAAAAATTTAATAAAATAGGACGGTAATCGTACACATGGGACGGATGGTAAATGCAACTCACTTAGTTTTATACATACAGTATTTGAACAGGCATTTAAGGCACTGTACGGTAACAATTTATGTTAATTTATATACATTTACGTACATAATTATACATATTATGTATTTAAACAGTAAGACTTTTATAAATAGATTCACAAATATATATTAGGTACTATCAACTTCATATATCGACCTAGGGTGGACGTAGGTAGATATTTATCGCAACTTGAAGAAAAGCAGTCACTTCAACTTAACTGGTCGAAGAACCGCCTATACTCGTAAGTCATTTTCATTTGAAACGAAAAATGCTGATTGATTAAAGTGCGCACATCTTATGGTGGCTGCGATGCTTGCTTTATTAGGTTATTTATCCTAAGTGTACTCATAATACAGAATAAACCAGAAACCGCGACAATCATAATGACAAAAACCACAATTGCAAATTTATGATAGATGTTTAAAAAATCGTAAATAAGAATATAATTTTCATATACTCGTATGATATTTATTTCCAAACTTTTATTGTTCAGGAAAGTTCCAGTTCACGCTTAAAAACGACACAAGAAGTAGTTTAAAAAAATATGCTTAATAACCAAAACATTTGCGATGGCACAGAGTGATTGCTAAGTAACAAAAAATTTAGCCATAAATCCTATGCATCATATTATATGCAACGGAGGTTTTTATTTCATAAAAGATGTCGATAATGGCACTAGCATTTGACTAGTTTTGGACTAGCTCTACACGTTGCTATGTAATTATATAATTATTGCTTTTCAAGAGGTATGGGTGGGTATATTGCATTGATAATACGTCTATCATGGTTACGAACATCACTTCTTAAAGTTTCTTAAAGTCGCAACTATAGCAAGTGAAAAATTCTAAGTAGTTTCTCTTACCCTGACTAAGCACAATTTGTGGTTTTTGTTATATTCTGTATTTTGAGTTTCAATATTAAGGGCCTCTTTCACCATCTGTCCAGTAGGCTAACCGCCATTTAAAGTCACCGGGGATGATATAGGTACGTATCTTTGTTTGTACGGTAAAAGTCCCAAACATTGAAAAGAAAATAATAAAAAAAACGCCTATCGGAGGATGCAGTAAACCGAGTGCATAATTTAAAATTATTTCTAAAAGTAACTAATCAACACTTTACTTGTAGTTGGTGAAAGAGGCCCTAAGTCAAATAAAAATGATACACATTAAAAAAAAAAAAACAGAATTTTTACCTACACTTAATTTTCGCTAAACTAAAAGTGTATCTTCCACTTGTTCTCGTAAAAACGGTATTAATTATAAATCTTTGGTACGAGTAATTACGTAATGCAGAAGGCACTCGAAGCGTTTAGTTAAATTTTCATGAAAACAATTGTTTTATTCAAAGACTGGACGGACTCTATAAGATTGGGATACATTCATAGTATTGTACCTACCTAATGGGCGGTTTTCCATTAGCCCCGGCACGGCCCGGCCCGGCACGGCACGCCGGGGCTTCGTTTTTCCACTGAGCCGGTGTTGATCGGCCGGTTTATGTCCTTGGTAGGGATGTCGCCTACCCGCCCCGCGCACTCACACACGCACACAGCTACAATTCATATACAACACACATGCAGTTACGGTGTCAAAAGCCGGGCCGTGCCGTGCCGTGGCTAATGGAAAAACGAGCCATACATTTTCATACATTTTTGCTTCCCCGGCACCGCCGTGCCGTGCCGTGGCTAATGGAAAAACGCCCAGGTATTAGGTATTAGACATTATTTTGAGATTCTAATTAGTGATTAAAGGCGTGAGCGGTGTAGACTCGTCGTAGTATCTGTAGCGGTGCGGCAAAGAAAGGTTTGCGGTGGTCTCCGAAGCGTCGGAGTGTTGAGAGTCCCTGTGACGTCGCAAGTCCACTTTGCGTTGGAACGCTTTGTCGCAGAGTCCGCACGAGAAGGGCTTGTAACCGGTGTGTTTACGCATGTGTGTGATTAAGTTGGAGCTTTGGCTAAACGCTTTTGAACACACCACACACTTGTGTGGTTTTTCACCTGGAACAAAAATATTTCAACTTAGTCTATATCTACTAATATTATAAAGAGGAAAGACTTGATTGTTTGTTTGTTTGCATTTTTTATTATTATTATTTTATTATACAGTTACCCAATGCGTAACAAGAGACCTTGTTCATCAATTATTTTTTTATTAAATTTCTTACTAGTCTTCTATTTAATTTTTATTCGTCCTGATCGATGTTTGTTTGCATTGAATAGACTCAAAAATTACTGACCGATTTGAAAAATTCTTTCAATGTTGAGAAGCTATATTATCAGCGAGTAACATAGGCTATCATCAATCAATACTAATAATAAATCTGTAAGGGTTGGTCATGGAGTAAGTTACTTTGTTTTCAGAGATATCGTGTTTCTATAAACACGAGCTTATGCTCTATACATGATACTGAAACTAAATTGACGCTTTTTAGAATTTTTTTCTGTATGTATGTATGTATGACTCCATAACTCTTAAATGAATTAACTGATTTTCATGAAACTTGATAGATAAACATTTAGACGTACAGGACACAGGATAGGCTACTTTTTTCTTTTTCAACGCGGATTAAGTCGCGGGCGCCAGCTAGTTATAAATATAAATAAGGGTAAAAAACACTTTTTCAAAGTTTTAAAATAACAAAAAAAAGTTGTAAATATGTGAAATACGAATATACCATTGTACTCTACATTTACGTATCTGTAAATAGAGTAAAAACATAATTGTATATGTTTAATTTATAGGTATTGATGTGGTGATTACGTCGGTAATTAAAGCTTGTATCGACAAGTGGTCATATCATCCCATATTTATTATTTACCGCACTGTTTCCGATCCCAAAGTGATTTATTATGCAACATAGTTTAGCCTGTTACAACTATTCATCGTTCGATATTATATTGCCATCAACTACAACAGTACCTTCTACAAATACGTGTGCCCATTAATAAACAGCAATGCGAAACTTTTAAAAGAAAAAAAGAACAAAGTAAAATGTCACTTTATAGATACACAGGATTTAAGTATGCTACTTTTTGTTCGTACTGTGATCTGAGTGCTTGCGAAGGCCTCTGAAGGCTGCGCGGCTAATTGCGGGCGGAGCTGCATTTTGGAATATTGATGATGAGGTATTTATCGGGAGGACGAGCGCCATGTAGGGCTGCTGTAAATCATTCGGAACACAGCTCAAACGTGACGAGACGTCTTGCCAAGACAAATATGTACAGCACACTTTTTTAAATATAATTCCTCTCATCGGACCTCTTAGGTGGATCTATCTACATACTTTGCCGAATCGTTGGAATTATATTTTTAAATTCAAGGCGTCTCGTTATTTAAACTAGTACTTATAAGAAATAATCAATTTTAAAAATTATATTTTTAAAAGTTAAAAACACCAACCACTTTCACCAACTTCAAGTAAAGTGTTGATTAGTTACTTTTAGAAATAATTTTATGTTTTATTAAATTATGCACTCGGTTTACTGTACCTTTCGATAGACGATTTTTTATTATTATTTTCTTTTTAATGTTTGGGACTTACTGCACAAACAAAGGTATATCAGCTCCATTATTCCCGGTTACCGGTGACTTTAAATGACAGTTGGCCTACTTGACAGATGGCGAAATAGGCCCTTAGTGATTTAATTTAATGTTTCTCATTTAGTATACTCATTTAGCATTTAGTATACTCATATATGTAATTTTTCACATTTTATGAAAAATTTTATGTAAAAATAATAAAAGAATTGAAATATGTTATGATAATTTGATAATGATAATAATTCTAAAGAAATATTTCCCATTTCTAAGCTTGAAATTTTAAGCTAAAACTTTTACATGACTCATTCCTTATTACATAATTATTTAATTTTACATAATTATTCCTCTTTACGTTTCTGAATTCCTCTTAAATAGCTGGATCGATTTTGTTGAAGCACTAGCACTAGCACTAGCACTAAGGCTACAGTTAAAAAATCCAATCTAAATATATCCGAGTAATTTGTCTTTTCAAATTTATTTTTATTTTATACTTAAACTTTTTTGGTAGTTAAGACGATTAAGAAATGTCATAAAAATATGTAGAAGAATGAACTATCGTTCAGGTAGGTAAGTAATAAATATGCTAAGACAAAAGCCTCCCATTGAGTCGAATACGGTCGCATCGAACTACTCTTGCAAATCAAGTTTTTTTTTTGTTCATTGAAAATTCATTAACGCGTCCGACCGCGGCTTTCAGTCGAAAAGGTAATTGCAAAGCATTTCAATGTTTAATTCTGAGACATCACGGTCTGCAAGTGTCGCGTGGTTTTATTGGACATTTATGTATGTGTAATGCCTTCAACTTAATGAACTCGTTGAGAAGTTAGCCTTCTTGTTCCGTGTTATTTTAATATTTATAGTACAAACGCAATATTTAGTTACGTATCATGCATACATTTTTGAATATTTCAATGTAAATTTTGATAAATTAATTGATCATTGCCGATTGAACAAAAATGTTATCCAATAGTTATCCGCGAAATAGGTAAATTTCTTCTGTTTACGTGTGTATGCCATTGAATTCCTCTTGAACGGCTGGACCTATTTATATATTTTTTTTGTCATACAAAAATTAAAAAAATTGTAAATATTTTGCTTTCTTCAATGAATTTAATGTTAAAACAGTTATTAATATTTTCCTAAAAGTTTTCAAAATTACGTCTTTGGTAGGTCTATCTATACCTACTGTGGTAGACCTTAAGTGACGTGATCACTTTATATCCCATTTGTAGATCGTTAAAAGTTTAAAAGACATTTGGTACCAATAACTTGGGTAATAGCTGTGAATTTTGTACTTCTACTATTATTTATAACTATCGAACAAAAGTTTCTATAGAAAATAACATCAAAACAAAGTTTGTTTCAATCAATGGATAATAAACGATGTAACCTAAGTGAGAGATAGTTATTCAAGTTTGTCACAAATCGGTGTAATTTGTAAAGTTTTCTTCACAAAATAAAAGCTAAAGGTAACTTGGAGGTGTACATGAACTTTTAAATTGTAGGAATAAGTACTACAATGGAATAAATACTACATAAAATATCAATTAAAACATCTTTTGCTTACTTTTTTATAAATAATAAACTAGCATAAGAAATAATCGAGAATAAGTTACTATTTTGTCTTTACCTTTATATTATATCTTCAATAAATATATTCACCGACCCTTCAAAATATTCGACGACGGATCCAATAAACCTTTGCCAGTGTTTTCTAATCTTGGAAAATGTAACATAAGCACAAATTTTACAGACGTGAATAATTATATGTATTTATAATATACAAATATAATAGACTGACCTGTATGAATGTATGTATGCTTCTTCATGTCGGATTTTTGATGAAATCTCTTCCCGCAGTACTGACACGGGTATGGCCGTGTGTCCGAGTGGATTAGCAGATGCGTCGACAGTGTGCTGGATCTCTTGAAGCATTTACCGCATTGTTTGCACTGTAGAAATTAAGGAATATGTATTTATATTACAACTATGTTGTATTATATGTACTTATATTACAACTAGGTTTTGCCCACGACTTCGTCCGCGTCCGATCGCTACCAAACTTCACAGGATCACCCAATGGACTAATCTGACAATGAATATTGTCTGAAAATTATATAGGCTAGCCTTTGATTATCGCGCCCTCTCGCGGTGGGTTGCCGACTTGTTGAGTCAAAGATGTTTGTCGTAATAGTTCTGCCACTGGACGATAGATGGCGTTAATCTAAATAATTTAGCCTTTTAGGTCACACTAAATAGCCTAAAGTCTTCCTCTATAAATGGACTATCTAACATAAAAAGAATTTTTCAATTCGAACCGGTAGTTCCTGAGATTAGCGAGTACAACCAAACAAACAAACAAACTCTTCAGCTTTATATATTGGTATAGATAGATCTTACTCGAATAAAGAAATCATAACAATTAATCTGCTGCTAGATGAACGTAGGTAGGTACTTTACCATTGATGTTAAAACTTGTAATATTAATAACCTACTTAGCGCCTCTTTCACCAACTACAAGTAAAGGTGTTAGTTACTTTTAGAAATAATTTTCTGTTTTATTGAATTATGCACTCGGTTTTCTGCATCATTCGATAGGCGATTTTTTTTAAAATTATTTTCTATTTAATGTTTTGGACGTTTACCGTACAAACAAAGGTATATCAGCATAATTATTCCCGGTGACAGGTGACTTTAAGTGACGGTTTAGCCTACTTGACGTTGGTGAAAGAGGCGCTTAGTCAAAAAGATTTATACATAAAAAAATATACATTACAAGTTTTAAAATAAGACAAATATTAACACAAGAATTGCTCCGATCAATCAGCTGCGACTACGAACATAGCTCGGTGTCTACACTAAGGAGGTATAATTATGTATTGAGTATGTCAACGTCTATCACTGTTCATACTCGTATGTAGTGACAACCAGTAATAAAGTAATAACAGGGCAATGCGTTAACCCTTTCGATTTTTCTTTGATTTCCTTCAAGAAACTTGACGAAAAAAAATTTTTTTTTATTACACACCTACTAATTAATATATCAACACTTAGTTATTAGCTACTCACATTTTTATGTTGAAGAGATTAATGAAATACCGACTTAGGGACAAGACGTGAATAAATTAATTTGGTATGTTTGATTATACGTTAATTATTTTATGATATTTATTTAAAGAAAATGTTTAATATTGTTTTAGTGTATCTATAAAAGATATGAATGAATATGAACCGCATTAAAAAATGTGCGCTTGAGTAAATTTCCATTGCTGAAGTTTAAAAGGCTAGGTATAGATTAAAAATTAACACTAATTGTAAAACTGTTACTCAATTATGAGCTTACTTACTTTTAATAGTTAGTTAACGATATCTACTTTGATTTGATATACCTATAATTATATTAATTTTAAACCAATTTGAGTATAATTCAGGATGTACACTGAGTGACTTGAGCTCTAGGGAAGGGCATGTAAGTTTGTTAACTTCGGGGAAAAACTAGTAAATAAATAAGACACATTCTAAGCTAGATATGTATTATTAACGACTGTTAAAGTATGTCTTACAAACGAGTTAGTTATTTGTGAATCGGCTTCGTTTAAGACCCTCCTTTTCTGATTTATTGAATCAGGTGTTTTTGGAATGCGTCGGATTCCGTTTTGTATCGTTTGACTAATGACAAATATGTATTAACACAGATTTTAATAGATACACTTGTCAGTTATGAATATTTTGACGCAATTATAAATTATAATTTAATCCATATGATTTCTTAAAAATAGTGACCTCAATCCTCATGCAGATAAGACTACAATAGGTTTTGAAAATATACTTTTTTCGAATTAAAATTTATTAGTTTTAAAGTTAAAGTAAGTATGTAACAAATCGCTAGACGGAATTTTAAATAAATGCTTAGTAGATGAGATCAATCAGTTTTGTATGGAGGGCATTAATTTTTGTTATGTCCGATTTAACGGTTTCTACAATGAAATAAGTAAGAAGAAATCATACATTCAACTGGAAGTTTTCCCAGTGTAATTTGGTAATCGTATTTAAGTTTTAATTTTAATTTTCTCTTTAACTCTTCTTTTAACTCTTTTTAATTTTCGAATGTTATCACCATTTACAAAATCTGATGTGGGAATCATAGGAAATTACTGAAATTAAATAGGATTTTTCCAACCAGTGTACCTAATTTAAAAAATAAATAATGTCCTGGTTTTGAATTATGTCCTTTATTTTATTACTAGCTGGCGTCCGCGACTTCGTCCGCGTTGAAAAAAAAAAGTAGCCTATCCTGTGTCCCGTACGTCTAAATGTTTATCTACCAATTTTCATGAAAATCAGTTGATTCGTTTAAGAGTTATGGAGGAACATACATACTTACATACATACATACATACAGAAAAAATTCCAAAAATCGTCAATTTAGTTTCAGTATGATGTATAGAGCCTATAGACACGATATCTCTGACAACAAAGTAACTTACTCCATGACCAACCCTTACAGATTTATTATTAGTATTGATTTTATTTTATTTTCAAAGAAATTTATTTTCCTTTAATTACAAGATTAGGTCCCTAACTATAATTCAGGTGATATGAATTAATATAGGGTGAGCAAACGATTTAATCCGCATAGCGGGTCGCTGCCGCAATGACAGTTGGCTCGGCAGTCGGCAGCTGCCTCGCCTCGCGCGCCTTACAAAAACTTTAACTTTTTTCGTTGACTTTTTATATCGAATGCGTTTTCTTATAAACAACACAGGTGCTAGGGGGGTGACTGTCCACATATGGTTATCGGTTTATAGCTCCAAGTACAGAATCGAACTTTTTTTCATTAGACGCAGGTTGCTTAAAAAAATCCGGAGGCCCTATTGAACGTTTGACTGTTGAGACTTTTTTGATGTTTATTTATTAAAAAAAAAAACCTCTTCTGTGTAAGGTGAAATGAAAAAAAATTAAACAGTTTACTGTGAAAGTTGATAGTAGACTATTATTATATTCATATGAACCATCTAATTAAATGAAGTTACAATTTTGATAATACTTATGTATTTTTTAACCCCGACGCCCGACGCAAAAACGGAGTATAAGTTCCATGACCATGGTTATCTACCATGTCATGACCTAATGCTGCAGCATTAAGTATTAAACATTAAGTATTAAGCATTAAGCATTAAGTATTAAGTATTAAGCATTAAGTATCTCGCAGACTGTATCCAACTCCTTAGCAACTTACAGTAGATACAGCACGTTTGGTCTTAATAGAAAGTCGAGGGTTAGTTTATAATTATAGCTTGTTTAAAATAAAGCTGATAGACGCCACATTGAGGTTCAGGGAGTGTCGGTTATTTTCTAAGACAAGAGTGTATTAGGTACTAATAAATTGGTACCTACATTTTCGTGCCAAAACCCAACACTTATTTAATGCTTGTGTGGCGCTACAAAGTTTTTATCGCCGTATGACACAAGGTAATTATTCGTCCAATTATAAAACGCGCTCCGTGATATTAAGTCGGTATTTTGATTAAAACCGATGTGGATTTTATAATGGCGGCGTAGAAAAAACGAAAGTTACAAAAATGGCGAGAAGACGAGCAAGCGACTCGCGACTCGTTTCGATACACGAGTACTTATTAAGAAAAGGGCAGTTTTTTCTATTTGATTTGTTAAAGAGACTAAAACGGATACTGGATTGCTATTTTAAAACATTTCGAACGGAAACTGTACAGTTATCTGGAGTCGTTAAAGGATGTCGCTCTTTACTGATGCCAGCTAGATTATTATCTATATATTGCTGTAATCGTGTTAGCCACTTAATAATACCGCAAACATGTTTAACTATTTACTTATTTTTTCACATAAAGTCAATATAAGTAATTTGTCGGTGTACTTAAAAGTGTGGTTTTACAATCGAGCAATTTTATTTCTAAGTTCGGGAAGCACTCTTCTTAAAAATGTCTAGTGTTTTGGGATATAAAATAAACGGATACATTTTAAAATTTGTGGTTCATAGGAAAGTTTGCTGAATCGGTAAGGAGCTATTGTTGCAGAAAAATTCATTTATTTAGTATTGTTCCTACCACACTAAATAAATGAATTATTAAGCAAATATAGACATTTAATTGCAACAAAATACATATGGTTTTTAATTATATATTTGTATTTCTTATTGTCTTTGAATGTATTTATAATCAAGGTTATCTTGATAAAAAAAAAATTCAATCCACTTTTAAGTTACATTTTATCATATTTACCTAACTGTCAACTACTTAGTTACTTAGTTTAAATTTTTCGTTTGTAAAAGCGCTTTATGTTTGCCCAAATACCTACTCGGGGTCGCTTTTAAGTTTCTCGGACCAAATGGTAGGCTAAGAAAAATATTATATTAAAAATATATTGTTAAGTTGAATTTATGAATACAAAAGTGTTATTTACCTGAAAAGATTTCTCGTTTCTGTTTTCGTTCTTCATTAGTAAAGAGAAATTGTGTTCTCCGTTTTGCAGTAGTGAGGGTTGATACGTTTGATGCGCTGGCGCCGAAGAGCAAAGCCTGGACTCGGCACTTGTAGGCCGCTCCGGTCTCTCCGAAGTGTCTGGACTTCGGCTGCGACAACGTTTCACCAACTCCAAAGGTGAATCGAAGTCCTCTTGACCGTCCCATCGTGACGATGGCGAATTGGCACCAATATCTTCGTTCTCTCGCTCGCAAGCGCTGCCCGGTGACCATATTTGACGGTTCTTCGTGGACAAATTCAGTGGTAACTCTTCTTCGTCATCTGTAAACATTTTTGAATGTAACTCAGGCCGCTCTTCACGCTTTAAAGCAAAGTCAAATCGGACGTTTGTGTCACGAAATCTCTACAGGTGTATCAATATTTATGGAGGCGTCGCGTCATAGTGACCTCCACTTTTCATGGGAAGGTGACTCAATATTCAGATATTTTTTTTTGGTTAAATAATTTTATTTCTAAGTAGATAAGTACTTTGTGTATCTTTTGCAAAAACAATAAAATATTACAAATCCGCATTTATTCCGATATTCGACAAGATACTTAATAAATAAAAAATATGATGTAATATGATGTAATAAAATAATCATATATTTTTTCTGTCTTTTTAATTAATTATCTAAAAATGTTAGTGAAAAGGTAAATTATTTAAATGTCAAGGCAGACAGGCTGAAGGTCCACTTAATGGTAGGTGGCTACCGTCGTATCACTCTGGAAGCCTGCTCAAATGACTGCGAAACACAAAAATCATCTCTTCAGATACAAATTCAAATTCAAAATTCAAATTCATTTATTTACTAGACCCATTTTTTTTTTTACATCTAATTATAACCTATACAATATTATATATATTATCCATAACTAACAGTAATAAAATATAGTACAACATGAAAGAAAATAATAATAGAAAATAATGTTAATATTAATAAGAATAAGAAAGTGCCTAAAAACTACAACCAACATGTCTATCACAACAATTTCGAATATATATACAGTCTAGCCTATTAGCTATCATTGATATGACTTTGTTAGAGCTGTCCCGCACTCGCCTAACAAGTGATGCACAGTTTTTACGCATATTAGCATAGAAACAATCAGTGCTCATTATTGATACAGACAAGAGCCAACTTTAAAAAGTTCCTTTCCAAAGTTGAACCTGCCGGGAATCGAACCTGGGAACCTTAAAACTGAACGTTAAGGCTAGCACCCTAATCACTCATAGAACAGGCTCGTCAAAGTAAATTTTATACCAGACTGTACATTTACGTGTCTGTTAATTGTGCAACTGTAGCAAGCACCTGAGCAATCAATACGGTACAATAATTTGAATATTATGCATTTTATAAGATGCCTTTCGATTGTGATAGACATCGTATGAGTTTTAGTAGGTTACGATAAAAAAAAATCGCCTATCACACTAAACCGAGTGCATAAAATAAATTATTTCTAAAATTAACTAATCAACACTTTACTTGTAGTTAGTGAAAGAGACCCAAAGTCTATTAAACCGCATGACAATAAAATTTTGAAATTCTAAAAATTGTTAATGCTTTTTTTTACCTATTATACATTTAAAAAAAAAAATACATATTTGATATAATTATTAAATATTATGTGATTTTGAATTGTTATTGTTATTTTGAATTGTTGTGACAGAAGGGTCAAGAATTATGAGCATTCATAAGAAGCAGTAAAGAGATACAGGTCCTAAATACTCAAACAAAAGTTTTTTACAAAACTTTTGAAGATACTCAATGCGTAGGTACCAATTACCATTACACAAAATAAAAACGCAAAATGAACTACGAGTATCTCCTTGTAACTGAATTTTAGAATAACGAGCTTTTTGCGAATTATAGTGTAGGAAAAAAAATATAAGCATTCATTCATTGTTTTCATCTATGGGATTTTAATGCAACTATTAGAGTTACTTCACTTTTATATTGAAAGTTATGACTAAATGTGATACCATTAGGCAAGAAAAGATGGTTTTAAAAATAGGGAGTTACACCACTTTTACAATGAACGACACAATTACCTAAAATGGCTCTGATAACGACTTGTGATTGACACTTGAACATTTTTAATTGTATAACTACTTACTTAATTGGTATCACTTTTTATAACAAATTGATTTATTATTTTATGATATAAAGGACACTCCTTTCATAGTCTTTCTCTTATTATGAATGTTATATGAAATGTTATTCGAGAGGAAGTCGCCTATTAAGGCGCTTGGAGTCGTCAATGGCTTAGGCCGTCTATAGGCGGGATGTAGCCCGCTATCGGGTGTACCGGAATTAGTATATCTGTTTTGAATGAAAATGTTGATTGATGTACATAATAATCCTATGTTGTGTTTGAAGTGTTGTTATGCGGCCGACTGTACAACGTATTCTTAATTTGTTGGCGTGTAAATTTTTCCAAACGCCGTACCCTCTTAGAAGCAGTAGGGAATTCAAGCCAAAAAAATTGTTTAATTAACACTTTTTTAACAGTAGGTAATGTAAGCCAACATTTTTTTGAATTTAAGGTACATAATTTTTTTATAAATATGTGTACCAAATGTTGTTTAAACTGATAATTTATATTTATAGCTTTTTGGTTTTTGGTTTAGCTATAAACGAGGAGTAAGCTTAAGAAAGTACCCATTTGAGGGCACTTAGCGCCTTAAGAATATTATTTATATCTATCATTCTAAACACGAATAAGAGACAAAATGCAATCTCTTTTTAAGTCTTAATCTTAAGTCTAGATCATTAAGTTGACTACGTCCATTGGATGACTTATTCGAGCACAAAAGCAAGCATTATACTTTCAACTGTAAAGCTAATTCTGTTTGGTTCGTTATCAGCGCACAACCGGTACGGATAAACGCCACCTGAATTTGAATAAAGTGTACCAAAACCAAAATGTCGTGTAACTTAGTTAGTTTGCTTCTCCTTGGCACGTTTAAAACGAGCAAGCACGGTTCTTTTGCGGAGGTAAACGACATGTAAACGACGACACACGTATCACCGTCACAACTTATTAATCGGCACCCCACTTACGTTGATAACTATTCAAATGAGGAACTATCCAAGAAAACGTTACGAGCCAATACGTCGGTTCGTATAAGTATATTATATTGTGCGTTAACTTTTGCTCTAAATCTCTGTTTACATACTTACTAAACGACCACACTTTCGTTGCGTAGTACCACATAATAAGTACATACATAATAATAGTAATATATAATAGAAGATGATAAACGATAGTACCTAATAGTAATGTGGCCCTCATTAGATGTATGTGTAATGAAGTCGTTTGCATGAGCGCTTTAGAAATAATGGAAAAAATTATCTCACCGTCTCTTGGTGGTGTATGTCTGCTATTATCGAGAAGACGTCTGCTGTTATCAATCTGTGGCGAGGTCCGTGGTAACAACAAAGGCCATACACCGGCACTACCGTAAAGAGCACCGAGTCCGCTGCAGTACATCAGAGCACCTAATTCTGAACAAACAAACAAAACAATTTTAACCCTCAGTCTTGGAAACTATTTTCGAAATATTACTCGAACATCTCTGCTTAATAAATTCTAAATATCCGTCAATATGGTGACATATTGCATGTCACCATTTCGAAGTCCTACAAGAAACCGAGTGAACTAATAATGGATGGAATATCATAGCTTATATCGTAAAAATACTCTTGATAAGACATCGTATATTGGCTAAGATGTTGTAATTTACGATCAAAAATAAAATACTATGGCTCGATTCGTTTGTTTTCGTGACTGTTAAGTTACTTACCAGTAGCTCTAGCATATTGTTTAAGTGCTCTTCCGGCAATCTCGATGTCGCCGAATTGCAAGAGGTCGAGATGAGGCGATTGCGGAGGTGACTTCGGCGATGAAGGGGAGTGAGGCGTGAGGCTTCGCTCTGGTGAAGGGAACCTGTGCGACGGTGGTGACGATGAACGCTGAAACTGCTCCGCCAATCGCGACAGGAGAACGTGGCGTGACATCCTGTTACAAATTAACATATACTTACATACATATGAACATATCCTGTTACAAATGAAGACATACTCGGAAACGTATCGTCTTAACATACTTAACTTTTAAACAGCAAAATAAGAACTAAAATCAATTCAATATAACGTCGTTGCCAAATCAAAATCTTCTATGTGAAAAGAGTAATGTTTTGAGATATTGACAAAAAAGTTTTCCTGAAAATTCTTACCTACATGAATTTTAATTAAAAAAAGGCATTTTATTTTAAGCTTAGGTTTGTTTTACGTAAACTTATTTGTCTTTTAAACATGAAAATTTAATAGTTTGTTTTTTATTTTGACAACATACCTACCTCAATCTTGATTTTGACGATTTTTGCTATCAAATACGAAGTCGACTTTGTATTAAGAGTGCTAATACAACCAAATGCTAGGCAATATCGATAGATATTTGCTTTTATAGATTAAAAAATATGATGAGTCAAATTTTCAACAGGTAATGATGAGCGACACATTAATCAAGATTGCACGGTCAGCAACACAGATTCAGAAGTGACGATGTCATCGTTGTTTTTACGTGACCAGTGTCATTAGTGCACGGCCCACTATTTGTCGTCAACGCTCGTCACTGATTAATCCGGTCACTCGTGTGTTGACAGCGAATCATATTAAAAGCTCAATCAAGCAAATGAAGAATCAGAATAATGGAAGCGGCGCCCACTGCGTACGCGCATTAATAATGCACAACCACTAAAACAATCTCCATTAGACTAACACTATTATAGATGTTTACACAGTGGCGTTGCGTGGGCTTTATATCAATAGCGCAATATGGCTATTAGATTATTAACGAAATACCAAGTGAGAGAACCGAACGTCGACACAATCAGTAATTGTCGGAGTGAACCATTAATATTAATGAATTACAGCGATGATTTGCTAAATTTCTTTCATTATGGAAATGATATCTACTTATCATAATGTTTATGGCATTATATTGTCTATACTAATATTATAAAGAGAGAGGATATTGTATGTTTGTTTACAATGTGGAGGGATTCTTCAACATTTGAAAATAGTGAAGAAGGACCTATTTGATAATTTATTTTACTATTTGAATGATAGGACATAGACATTAAGTATACCTACTAACTACCCCCAATTACACCCGAGCAAAGACGAGGTGCGTCGATCTATTTAATGAAACAGAGCGGCAGGCAGGCTGACCTGTTTTGTTTGCTGCCGACTGGAATACCGAAGAGGGATGAAAGTGTGCTGCTGATCCTGATAGATAGAAGGAGGTGCAAACAGCAGTCCTTATTCAAACTATAACACAATATATTGACGTACGTGTAGTTCGATTTGAAATTAAGTATTGTAATTTTTCGATAAAAGTTTATTAGGTATTAACAAAGTCGACTCTATGTACTTCAGATAATATTAATACACAGGTAATTTTTACTAGATGTTCTCACAACTTCGTACGTGTAGAAAAATGAAAATATATAAGTATAACGCCTGACATCAATCGCTATACCTCGGGAACCTAAAATTTTTTTCAGATATTTCAGATAATAAACTATGTGTGTGCCAAAATACATGCAAAACAAAAATTCTGTGAATAATCATCTACGTTATCGTGAAAACTGCATCAAAATCAGTTGCGTGGTTTAAGAGGAGTTAGCGGTTATATAGACAGACGCGAAAAGCGACTTCAAATATAGGATTATAGGATATTATAATTAAGACCTATTTTTGGAATTCTTTAGGTATTATTTAGGAACAAACCGTCGAGTAACTCCACCGTAGATATTTTTGAACTTATTAGTTTTTGTGGCTATTAAAATTTATAGACATTGGTTTACCTATACAATTCTTGGTCAGTATGATGTATTTTACTGTCGTATAATTACTGACATTTTACGTGTTACTGATTTATGTTGGGAAATAAGTCGCGTGAAGATTTACTAACTTACTTTACTTAGCATAAGTACAGTATTGCTGCCAAGAAATATTTTTCTAATAAGCACACTGTGTAATGTTCACTTATTTGTAATTAGTTTTAATTCTATAATAACAATAATTTATTAAGTTATGTTTCAAAATCACAAGTAATAGTGTAAATAAGGTAATATACCTTAAATTAAAACTTAAGTTTGAAATATATTTTATTACTAATAGTAGACTTACTTATACTTATTTATAACTTTGGACGGATCGTGACATAATAAATTGTATTTTTGAAAATTGAATAAAAGATTCGCAATAAATTAGGTTAGGTACAAGAACTTGGACCGAAGTGTCTGAGATTTTGAAAAAATCTGTGTTGGAATATTTGAAAAACTAAAATCAAATTACAATTTTCAAATAGGTAAGTAATTGAATAAGATTACGAGCAATTGATCGAGTAACGTGTTAAATTATGCGAAGGTTTTGTGTCGCAATTTCTTGTTTCAATAAAGCGAGTCTTCATTAGACGGCTAGTGGCAATTACCGACCGACTGCCACCCATTTTTTCCCTCTATAGTGGGAACCAACGCAAGTGTTGAGAAAATCAATCACCGCGCAAATTATCCTTTTTTATAGCCACTAAGCATAAATTTGATTTATTTCAACTTATCTATACACGTTTGAGGAATATTTATATACAAAACATATACTAAATAAATAATGTTAAATAGGTATAATTAGATATAATAGCAAGTTGTGTAAACAATATTTCTAAAATTAAATAACATCTATATATTAAAAATTAATTTACCAAATTTTTTTATTACAAGTTACATTTAATGCTAGATATTTTTAAGTTAATATTAGAAATGGTACATAGCTACAAATTATTAGTACTTTACATAATAAATGATAATAAATATTCGAAAGAAAGGTATTTATTTTAGATATTTATTTTTTACTTTCAATCAAAATGTCTAATTTTTTTAAAGACCTTATTAAAGGATTTATTCTGAAAAAGTTATGAATAAATAAGTAAAAATTTATGGAAAATGTTTAAAATAATTTTAATTATTATTAAATATAATGATTGACTCATTATTAATGTGATTTTTTTATGTATTCAATCACAATTAAAAAAATGCAGGTACGGTATCGTTAAAAATGTGTAATAGATATGATTACAAAATCCTACGAACTTAGGTATGATTTATTATTACTATATCAAAATAAATATCTCGTCCAACAGATGCTTACATCTTAATTAACCAAGTTAATTTAATTTTAATTAAAATCATTTATTTCATTTTATTTAATCTCTTAAATCAATTACTGAAAAACTTTTGATTAGGTAATTACCATGTTTAATACTCATTTAATAATTACATTCATCAATTAATAATAACAAAAAAAAAATCTAAAAAGTAATTCTTCAACAATACCATATCATATAGAATTATTTTGTTATAAAATTTGCAAACATTTACATAAGAATTTGAGAATTAAGTGAAAGGCGGGCGGCATCTTACCTGGGCGGCAAAATTAGTTTGCTATTCTCTTCAGGCTCACTCACAAATAAACCTCACTTAAAGTTCGCGTCAATGTATTTTTTTTACGAAATTATTTCACTGTAGAACATTTTAATTTAGTGTACGGTAAGTAAATTAATGTGTACAGACACGCGGCGCGTCCTCGTAAGGTTGTATACGATAAGGGAGGCACGGGCGCTACCGCTACGTATGGCGCCTGCCACTTGACTGAGCCTTAACGTTGGAGGCTCGCACTCCCCGACCTATCCACTATAACGTACTTTTCGAAACTGTGTTAACAGAAAAAAAACAGGTCGAACGGAGGCTGCACTATAAAGAAATGATTTGATGAAATGACTAGTTGACAGGTGGCTTGCGTCTACTCTTCGCATTCACCGCTTAATTGTTGGTTGCACTTACGCTGACGGCGTGCAGGACGCACTGAAAAATGGCTCGTAACTATTAATGCCTTCAAATAAGCGGTTTCTGTTATGTGACATTAAAATTCCTTCATGTACAGTCGAGTGTAAAAATATGTGTCTACTAACTATAACACGTATGTACTAAAGGAATCATGAAATATATTAAATTAGCTGGTGCCCGCGACGTCGTCCGCGTTGAACGATGAAAGGTACCCTATGTCCTTTCTGATGTCCCAGACAACGTGTATGCAAAATTTCCTGGTGATCGGTTTAGTAGTTTTTGCGTGAAAGAGTAACAAACATCAATAACATCCATATAAACTTTCGCATTTATAATATTAGTAGGAACGGATTTATAATATTAGTACGGATTATTATCATCCTATTACCTACTAATATTATAAATGCGAAAGTTTGTATGGATGGATGCTTTGTCACTTTTTCACGTAAAAACTACTGAACGGATTTAGATGAAATTTATCACACAGATAGTTTATTATCTGGATTAATATATAGGATACCTTTTCTCCTGGAAAAAATGTTAGTTTCCTGAGTGATCGTATAAAAATATAAAAAGTAGTGACATATTAAGTAATGACAGTTTATTTATATGTGCATGGTTATAATAAACGTTTTTAACTTTACTTATTTATGAAACGATTTTTTGCGTACATATTTTTACACTTGACTTTATAGCGAGGAATTCTCAAAATCAAGTTTGCAGTGTAATGTGGTATGGAGTAACGTTTGTCTATTATATTTTTGTGTTTAAAATAAGTTTTATGGTTTTCAGAACTGTATTTTCAGTTTATAGCAATTAAAGTTGTTTTGAAAATAGCCGATAAGTAAGCTTAGAAAGGTTACATGTGGCGCGCTCCGCCCATTACGCGCCATTGGCCGTCATCTAGTGTTGGGCGGGGCGTTTGCTTAGATATTAAGCTTAGAAACCTTTGGATTACACTATTTTTAACATTGTACAGTTGTGAATATTTAATTTTTATTATTATTTCCTGATAGATTTCTTCAATTCAAATCAATTTAAAGCTTCCATTGTAATTGTCTAATTTAATTTTCAGAAAATGATTAAGTAGATAATTTAGAAATTGTTAGTAGCAGGTTACACTGCGTTCAACTATCACCAGTAACCAGTAACTACTTCTTTACAATGTGAAAAAGTGCTTGAGTGAGGGATTTTCTTATACCAACCTTGATCCTTATCCAATATTATTTCAGGATCTGTAACACACTCACACTTCCCCGGCGATACTTGTGTTGTAAGAGAAGTCGGTCACGTACCTATCATCAAGGCTCGTCAGCCTACTTTATATAAATTATAAAAATTATTAATTTATACCTGATGAACATCACATACCTAATACCTATCCTATAATAATGTAAATTTCAAAAATCATAACTTTTTTTCTTATACTCATTTATATTATTTTCCTGTACCTAATCCTTAATGCCTATCTTTATATATAAAAATTTTGCTTCCGTCTAAAAATTTTGTTAACGTCCACAAAACTTGAAAACTAAAAATTAGCCGATGGATTGTTATAAAATTTTTACACAACATTGCATTAGGCATATAACGGGAATCCGGGCGCATGCTCTATAAAAATGTATGTTACCTATATTAAAATTTTTTACATTAAGCCTTCATTTTAGCCATCATGAAGTTAAAGAGTAGGTACCCCTAATACTCTTTAACATCACACCAAGATCATGAAAATCAGTATCGATTAACCGTGAAACAGCCTATGTTACTTCTAGAGGCTTAAACCTAAAAGTAATTTGCCACATGATCGAGCCATTAGCAATCTCGGGAAATTAAATTAAGCGGCTAATCTACTTTGGTTGGATAGTATTTGGTTACTTTGGGGCAATGTGTATGGTTTCAAGGGAAAGTGCTTCAGCGAGGCGGCTGGGGAGGGTAGTACGACGCGTGTGTTTGTGGCCTTCTTTGTAAACATAACGGCGAGCGCGTGTCGTGCTAAGGCAAGGGAAGGGACGGGAGGGTGGCGCGCGCTCTGCCGAGCCGAGTGGGGCGATGCGATGTCACGGCCCGTTAGCGCGGATCCTCTGCGCGTGCACATGTCGCGCCGGCACGCGCCCGTACCGCTTTTTATTCTTTTTTTTATACTCTTTTTGTTTTCGTCCTTTGTTCGATTTCGAATTAAACCCTCCTTTGGGATTTCACGCGAATTAATAGTCTTAAGAGTATCATTTTAAACATTCAATAGGTATGGGTTTCATTAAATACTTTTTTCATTAAAATAAGTTGTCGCCTAAGGAAATTTCTTATTCTTTACTAAGTTTTTAATGCAAGGTATACTTACCTAGCTGTTTTTTTATAGAGAGGGTAAAGCTTCAAAAGATATATACCTGTAGAGTATCTTTTAAACACAGCACTTCGGACTGCTCATTTTCACAAAGTAGGTAATGTGAAACTCGGTTTTCTTATAGAACTCGGTTTTCTTTTAGTCTTAGTACTTTGAAAGCGTAACTGGACTTTTCCGGGAGCTTTTAAAAACGTCCAAGCCCTGGAAACAAAGTAGATACACGTATAGGTAGGAATGTTTAACTGGTTGCTCTAGGATTGGTTCTAAAAGTGAAATTATTGCAAGTCGCTTGCAATGCAAATTCATCGTAGACACGTTTATAAAGCTTGATAGATAAATAAATCAAAATAAAGCAGTTGGAGGTGTACACGAGACAAGTAGGTTTCAGCTGCGGGTGCAGAGAACCGGTACTCGGCGTGCGTCGCGTCGCAAGCGCAGGCGGCTGTCGCTGTTGTCCTCCGCCATTTCTTAAAGTCAACTTTTATTAATTGGGCAGATGAGAGCCACGTTTTCCATGATGAATGCTACGTCCTTATATAGTCAACAGTTCGCGAAACCTTTTATAGATTCTCAATTAAGAGTGTCTATTATAGTTAATAGGACGGCCTGGCTTCGATGCGTTTATAGAAACAGGAATATTTGCTTTAAGTGCGGGATAAAAAACAGGTAACATAACGGAAAGGACGATTAAGTGGAATAAAATATAGCGTGGGGGTGCGGGCGGCAGGTGCGCCCGCGCATTTTAGAGATGTGCACTAAGATGTCGATACTATATTAATAAACTCGATACCGTTATCAGACTAGTTATTTTATATATATTTTTTATGTTAATCTTGACAGACAGGCATAATTAATTTATTTATTACAGTATTATTTCCAAAATAACGTATTCCTTCGACAAAATAATCTATGGCCAATCATATTGATATCAAATTTCATCAAAATAAATTTAATTTGACCGCGATGGAGTCAATATTCAATCATTAAATTATATTTTTACAAACTTTCAGAAAGTTGTAAAAGTTTAGGGTCACACTGCTGCTCCTAACGACTTGAATGAAGGTGCGAACAGTTCAATAATAAAGCCTTTTTATTTCTTACTTGATACAAAGTTACATATTTAATAATATAACAATTTTACTATTTTATTTATTATTTAGTAAGTTAGTAATTATTTTATTTATTTATTTTTTGTTAGTAATTGTTATTCTTCTATTTTGTTATTATCAGTAAGAACCCCGGTTTGGGTAAAGGCCTCCTCCAATGAATTCCATTTATCTCTATCTTGTGCTACTAGTCTCCAGTTTGTGCCAGCTGTTCGCTTGATGTCATCCTCCCATCGACTCAACGGTCTTCCTATATTTCTCTTGCCTGGCGGACCATTCCACCAAGTCACTTTCTTAGTCCATCTCTGGTCTGTCAGTCTTGCGATATGGCCCGCCCACTTCCATTTGAGCTTTTGAGCGTAACTTAAGGCGTTAGCTGCTTTGGTTATTTCTCTACACAACAGTTCAATATGAGGTTGATATTATACTTATTTGTATAATGGTAAGACAAAGGTTTTAAATCTCATTGCTGCATAACTCAATAATTATGTCTAAAAATAACTAAGAAATAAAAATAATTACTAATAAATAAACCTAATAGTAATAAAGTAATAGAAATACCTATATTAATAAACTAGCTTGTACCCGCGACTTCGTCCGCGTTCTCTATAGCCTTCCTTGATAAATGGACTATCCAAAACAAAAAGAATTTTTCAACTCGAACCAGTAGTTCCTGAGATTAGCGGGTACAACCAAACAAACAAACTCGTCAGCTTTATATATTGGTATAGATTTATCGATAAATGGACTATCCAACACAAAAAGAATTTTTCAACTCGAACCAGTAGTTCCTGAGATTAGCGGGTACAACCAAACAAACAAACTCGTCAGCTTTATATATTGGTATAGATTTATCGATAAGATATACTTAGAATGTGGTGCGTCACTAGTGGACACCCTAACTCTTGGTCAAGCAAGATCCACCACGCGTCGCGCAGGCGCTGCCGACGTCGAAGCCACGACCGACGGATGACTCGGTGCGGTGGCATGTGCACCCTTAACGGATTTATTTAAATGTTTGCGCGTGCCGCCGGTCATATTCAATGTACACTTACCAACTGTCTCGATTTATCACTAGCAATATCTTTAGCTATGTCTTTTATACATGTCTTTTCTACATGTCTAGTCAGTCTTTTTATACATGCATCCTATGGGTTAACTACACTCACAAATCGTTTAATGCCCTACGCGTCCAGTACAACAATGCCTTCAGAGTGTTTCTGGGGCTGCCGCGCTACTGTAGTGCATCAGGGATGTTTGCCAATGCAAGAGTTGCAGATTATTATGCTATATTACGAATGAGAATAGCATCCCTGATGACTAGGGTGCGAGGCAGCACAGACACGCTGTTGAAGGTGATTTCTGGGAAGGTGGACTGCCCAATATTTAAACATTGGGTGACATCGCATATCACCCTTAATAAAAATTAATTTTTGTATACCTAATATGTAAATATGTCTATTTTAACATTATACGAGTATTTTAGTTTGTAAATTTTTAAAGCTATGGACATTTGTCTGAAATAAAGTTATTATTATTATTATTATTAGCAAAACTCTATAACATGTTAGCAATCGACAACCCTATTCAATGGCAACCAATATTATTTATTATGTATATTGTATATGATAAAAAGCTTTCAATATCATGACATACTTACCTAAAATTTATATAAAATTTGCTTCATTTTCGTTGATAAAAAGCTTAAAGATTGCATCTTATAGATGTCGAGATCTATACATATAAGATATGACTGTCCTATACAAAATCACTGAATGAGGATAGCCACAGAACTTACATACATACATTATGTATTTCTTAAACTTAACTGTGTTACTTATATGGACGACTTTTATTATTATTATATATCGTCGATGTCAAACCAAAAGTGCTTATGAGCACTATTTGTCGAACTACGACTTCTTGTGCAGATTGTGTAGCAGCTAGAATATGATATGTGCATTTACTCAATTATCAAAATAATATATATAAACTATTACATTTTCACGTTTAAGTTTCAAATAACTCTTTTTTTTTAATAAATCTTCATGTAAAAATTTTCAGGAAACTTTTTGTCTATATCTCTGAAGTCTCGACGATATGTCGTTTCAAACTAATCATTTATTTAAAACTAGCTGGCGCCCGCGACTTCCTGTGCCTATCCTGTGTCCTGTACCTCTAAATGATTATCTACCAAATTTCATGAAAATCAGTTAATTCGTTTAAGTTATGGAGGAACATACATACATACAATACCTATACTTACAGATTTATTCTTAGTATTGATTGATTGATAGTTAAAATCAACAGTTTTAAATAGTTCCCACAACGACGCTACTGGATTCCGCACAATACATTGAAATGTTGAAGTCACAGCCGAAGTGTTGGACTATTCATGAGTATATATAGGTATATACTATTCATACTTACTTATCTACATAACTATTGACAATATTGGCCGATGCTCAACGCCCGTAGGTAAACCAGTATACATTGATGATTTATTCGATCGCCGCAAAAGCGCCTCTGGCCTTATTGCATTATTATGAAATTATTCACATTAACTACCAGACATCATGTGGGAAATATCTACATACTTACTTCTTCAAGGTGGGACAATATAGGTTGTAGCACATTACGACAGTCATAACTTCTCGGAGAGTCTTCTTTGATATTCAGATTTCCTCAATTTTTTTTTGTTGTTCAAGACTAGCAGACCCGGTATATTTTATTATAGATGGCTACCGACAGCCAGGAACACAAGCAACAGAATATTACATGCTGTCAATTTACGGAGGTCATCTTTAAAGTATATGTTGGCTATGCAATGTCGGGTGGCAACTGCCGCCAAACGGTCTACCCCAATTTAGGACTGCAGAACACTGTATATCTTGCCACTAAATCAAGTATCAGTACTAAAAATTCAAAAAGTAGGTATGAAAATATTATTTTCTAATAAATGTGATACAAAAACGAGGTTACATTGTGCGCTATTGTATATATAAAAAAAAGCTTTATTTAATTAACTGTTAAATAGTGAATTAGTTAAATAAATAAGCTTTTTATAGTTTCAACTTGGTTTTAGTTATGGAATTAACAAAACTTACACTCGAAGCATTTGTGAATAAAAATCATTAAAATAAAATAATTTAGACCAATAATATTTTTTTTAATTAAACGCAATTTATGATGAAAGGTATGCGTAAAACTCTATTACATGAATATAAATGATTCCGGTTCTGATTCAGTATTCACGAAGGCAAATTGAGATGATTCGGTAACAAGACAAAGGACGTGTCATATGGCGAGCACGAACTGACAGAGAAACCGTAAAAGTTTGAATACACACGATGCGTTGGGCTTTCGCGGCACGCGAGCTTATTGCGCTGGCTCAGCGACTCAATTCTTCTCCGCTAATAGCGATCATTCTTTGGGTTGCCATATTCAATAAGCACATGTTCCCTTCCCCGAGGCCGCAGTCTGCTATGTTGCGGTTTGCGATTACTGCATGCGTAATGACTACGCAGTTCACTGCAAAAAATTAAGTCTGCGCTATTCGTTCTCTTATGGCTTTTAGTACTAATTATTAGCTCCCTATTGAAAATAAATATACGGTGGTAACAGTTTGCGGTAACCGATTGCTTGGCCGTAGCGGCCGGCGCTGTGTGCGCATTGCACACATACAATTCCTACCTTGATATTTAGCTTTTGATTATGTGAAATCGTCAGTGGCATACATAGATAATAAGTACATGTACACTTTGACAATTTAATAGCATATGCGCGAACACCTGCCGCGACAAAAAAGTAGGCGCACGCTTCAGGCAATGAGGCGCGGAATTCGTCGCTGCGATCGCGATCCTAGTCAACCGATCTTTTATACGCTATTTATTGATAATTGATTGGTAAGGTGCGTTAAGTCTAACGTGTTCCTTGTATCACATTTTCTAGCTAACTTTAAATGTTTCAAGCTTTGTAGTGTTAACGCTTCAAGAGAGAAATGGCGGAAAATTAACTTCGCCTTAACTGTAAAATTTTCGATTATATTTAGCTTGCTTGAACATTTTAAACAATATTTAAGAGTCTGAAGATAATAAAAGACATGTTTAACTTTGTCGTTACATCATACGAAATTCAATAACAAATGATGCCCTACACAAATCGATATCAAAGCTTCGTGTTACTTTAATTACTTATACTTGCACACCATGAAAATTCTACACAAATAATTAAAACGCAGCAAACCGATCGAACTAGCTGTGCCCGCGACTGATGTAGTATGCGGTGTAGTTCGTTTTTTTTTTAAATCCCACAAGAACCTAACATTTTTCCAGTAACAAGTATCCTATATGTGAATGTATTTTAGTATGTAGAAGATTACCTCTTACATACAAACAAATAAACCTAAAAACTTTACCTATTTTAAATATTAATATAACATATGAGATTAGATTGTGTTTTCACTAATACCATGCTGGAAAATAATGAAGGGCTTGTATGTTGTTCGCATGGCTGAACGTTTATAGGTAAAACAGAAAACATGCAAATGTTCAATATTAGTAAGTACCTATACTAACAGAAAGAATAACAAATAATGGGAAATTTATGGTATAACTTTGATTTATGGATGATTTATCAAATTTATCAAGAACCCACATTTTGTGAATGGATACAACAAATTCTATTCATTTCTTGTTTACTCAGTAAGTATCTACTTGTCAGGTTAGTTGCTGATTTTACCCACTCTAGCACCGCATTTTAGACAAGGTACATTATGTTAACTTGTATAGTTTTATTGTATAGTTGGCGCCCGCGACTTCGTCCGCATTGAAAAAAAAAAAGTAGCCTATCCTGTGTCCCGTACGTCTAAATGTTTATCTACCAAGTTTCATGAAAATCAGTTGATTCGTTTAAGAGTTATAGAGGAACATACATACTTACATACATACATACATACATACAGAAAAAAATTCTAAAAATCGTCAATTTAGTTTCAGTATCATGTATAGAGCCTATATACATGATATTTCTGAAAACAAAGTAAATTACTCCATGCGACCCCTACAGATTTATTATTAGTATTGACTAGCTGGCGCCCGCGACTTCGTCCACGTTGAAAAAGAGAAAAATAACCTATCCTGTGTCCTGTTTATCTACCAAGTTTCATGAAAATCAGTTAATTCGTTTAAGAGTTATGGAGGAACATACATAATAAACACGATATCACTGAAAACAAAGTAACTTACTCCATGACCAACCCTTACAGATTTATTATTAGTATTATATGGTATGTGAAGCGCATGCAGTGAAGATGTCTGGGCGAGTTAACGTGTGCCCTGCGGCGGCTGCGGTCTCCGCTCATGTCCGATTAATGAGCGTTTTAACTACTGTTTGTAAATCATCCCCTCCTCGACACAATCAGGTCAGTCACCAACGGAAACATTGACATTATTTTATCTTATTTTATTCGGTCATTCTAAAAGAGGTTATATCGCAACCTAATATCCTGAAAAATAATAATTATCAAACATTTTGTCTTCATCGTCAGTCTTAACAAATCCCAACCGTGGCGATATCCAGTCTATGCAGACAAGTGCAAAACATACTTTATACCGTGAAGGATCTTAAAAATATTTGTCATTGGCAATATTAGTATTAACAAAAGTATCCTAATCCTATTAATTCAGAGTTTATTTATTATTTTTATTTGTGTGTTGTGTAGTCCGCTCCGCTGGTGTTACACCAAGAAAACATTCTTCATTGGTCTTTTTACTGTGTTTTTACTGTATTTGTATTAGTTTTAAAATAAATAATGTTTAAATATTTCATTTCATTCTAAATTACTTGAAATAGGAAGAAGATTGTAGAGAAGAATGCATTTTCGCTGTCACCGCCTTCAATTTGGATTTGAATCCAATTTCAAGACTTGAAATTGAAAGATGGACATTTAATATTATTTCCCTTCTAATGTAGGATATGTATTTATGTTAGTTCTTTTTTAATTTTAAATGACCAGTTAATTAAAGTGGAAATTAAGCGTAGCCACCTAACAAAATAAGTAATGACATACCGAAGCGATGAAGTAATAACATGTGATTATGGTAAATAGGCAGCTTTACATACAATTGTATCCCACTTTATTAAATGTCAAATGAAACTGTAATGTTGCAGTACTTTATTTGCGTTCAAGATATTAAAAAAAACAAGAACTATCCTAGCAAGAGCCGAGTTAAAATTGTCGCTTTAAAATTTGAAAAATAAAATACATATAATATGAAATATAACAATATATTCATAATATTTTTATAAATGACAATGTACACTATAACTCATTATCTTAACAACTCTATCAAAGGTTTTAACTACCATTTAATTGTAATGTAACCGTTTATATATAAATCAATAAATAGGTATATTAAAATAAAAATCTTTATTTATCAATTAGATTTTTACAAGAAACTCTTAATTAAAGTATTCAAGGATTAATTAATTAATTTAAGGAGAAATTGTATATTAAAATTTACAAACATGTTCAGTTTTATTTTCAGGTTTATAAATATCTTAAGTTTTTCTAAATATTCAGATTCTAGAAAAATAAGTCCTAAAATTTTCGTACTAGTATTAAATTAGGTTTAGGTCGATAGACAGGCTTGATGGTAGGTGGCCACAGTCGCCCATAACACAAGCAATGCCATAGGTGCTGCAATTGCGCTGCCCACCATAGAAGGATTAAGAATAAGGCTCAAGGAAAGGGTAGGGTAACGGGTAATGGGCATTAAAAAACATGTGCAGTTTAAAAATTGAAATTAATTGTTGAATGAAATAATTAAATCCAAGAATTACAATAAATTGCGAAAGTGTTATTACAAATGATTAGTTGAAATAGAAGTGGCTAATGAATGGGCAATCACATTCAGTTATATAGCATGCGTGTTGCTGAATACTTTCATCTTTAATATTGCCAGCACGTTCCCCCCTGAGCCCCTTAGGATTACTGGGTGCGGGGGGCAGGGAAGCCCTTTGATTTTGGGCGATGTTTCGCAGTAGGGCGCCGAAGCAGGCAGGTGGCGTGAAGGCCGCTTTAGGACCGGGAGCGCCTCGCCTCCAGTTAATTGATTCCAATCTGAGTCGAGGCTCTCTATAATTCACTTCGCAACTACAAGACCATTCTTGTTCAGCGGCAATTTAAAGCGGACAAACGGTACCGGCAGCAAGGGCGCCAGCATTTTTATGCACCATAAACTCAAAATGCGATTTAAATTAGTGATATTTTTATATCTTTCCATATGAAGCAAATATAACTTTTAATACCTTTTACGTAATTAAGACGTGACTATTTTATTCTTAATTTCGATAAGTACTCGGTAGAGGCTTGTATTTAATATTTTTTTATAAAAAAAATATAGATGCACTTAAATAAAATTACAGTCATAAGGTTTTTATGTTAATGCAACCTCAGTGGTTGCAGCAGTCGAAAAGAATTAAGAAAAAAATAGTAAAGAAAGAGCATAAAGACACTGGGTGAAAATAGAAAAAGTCCTTTTTCATCTCTTATTTACTGAACGAAACAAAAATACTGTGGTCTTAGTTATTCTGTAAGGGGCTTTCACCCCCTTACAGAATTACTAACTTCTTTCTTCAATGGACATTCGGACGTAAGCTGATTACCATCCTCATCTTGTCAAAATCCTTCTTTTCGGACCAATTTCTTTAAAAATTATTTCATAATACGCACTTTCAAGGATTGGAACTCCCTTTCGGCTGTTTTCGAGCTCATATATCCTAAATCTTTTTAAAATTAGAGTGAATAGACATCTTCTGGATGAGCTCCCTCGATAGACTAGCCAATAGCAAAAACATGGTAAAAAGACCCCATGGTAGTGTTAATTTAAAAAAATATATAACACGATGAATTAAAACCCTGCATAAAAATGCAAATTTTAGGGCGATTGTGTTTAAAAGTACATCACTTTCCATTTAAAGGCTGCAGCGGGCTGGTGTCCACAGGGCCATAGGGCCGTAGAGGTAGAGGTGTGTAGGTGCGTCGAGTGGCTGATCGCACGCGCCTAATAATTACGTGCAAAGGTCGCGCGTGCACATTGCGACCGCTCCGAGCGTTTTACCTTACTTACCTGACTGCTATTTTTTAAATCGCGCTATCTCTTCTACGGGTTGCATTTTTTAAATAATGTTTTTATATACTGAATGCAACTAATACGAACATCGCGGTAAATGACACATCTACACTAATTTCAAAGACTATAAATACCTATTATATTATTTGTTATTAAAGTTTTGTATTTAGGATATAGGGCTCTCCCAAGACTCGCCACTACACACGGTGTACAGTATGTAGATTTATTTATAGTCTATATAAATATAATACCTATATTATATGCTGAGTATAACGTGATTTGTGGATATAATAAAGAAGTAAATCTGGACTTGGTTATTCTAACCACTTATATGTAGACTTATACTTTTATGTAGACTATTAGACTAGGTTGCCATCGCGGAATTTTCTTTAAGTTTTTTATCTCATAATTGTTATGTATCTCTTAAAGTTAAGCCTACGTAGGCTATGTAAATTTATATTTCGGCAATTTTTTTATTTTTTATTATTTAAACTGATGGTGAAAACCGCATCTAAATCGGTTTCGTGGCGTAGGAGGAGTTAGCAGAACAGAGATGTCTACGTGTGTGTGCTTTTCGCTTTTCGCCAATTCACAAAGCTTTCATTCTAAGAAAAACTAGTCTTATCTATATATAATATAATTCTATCTTCTGTATCTATGTGTGTGTCACTGAACTCCTCTGAAACGCTGAATCCGTTGATGATTTTTTTCGGTGTTTGAGTTCCTCGATGGTTTAGTTAGTTAGACTAAAAACTGGACCGACCCGATACAGAATTTTTAGCAGATGGCGCTGCAATCGCATTACAGATTTTTTTACAGGTTCGGCCAGAACAAAGTCTGTTGGGTCCGCTAGTATAAATAGAAAATCAAATAATCATATTTTTTAATCATAACTAAAAACCTTTTGCAAGCTTCAATTACTAACAAGCAAAGTTTTAATTTAGAAATAAAATATTTTAATTATCTCGATAAATACTTTTATAGTAGAATCATTGAATATAAAAGCTTAAATGCTTTTATGCTCAACGATTCTACTAAATAAAAGTAAAACATAAAGTTAGCTTAGTTGAATGTCAATTTTTAAGTTTATAGAAGTGCAATGATAGTAAAATATTTTATACATTTTATGTCTGTCATCGTGATAGCCGCCATGCATTAGCATTATACATGATGCGATGAATAAGAAATGCGACGTTCACTATCATCTTGATCGTTTTTGACATTAAAAATGTATACAATGTTAATACTTTCTTGTAAGGTGTTTCAAAATAATCTATTGCAAAATACATGGGTAGGTTACTTTTTAGTAATTATATTTACGTCTGAAATTCGTCTAAGGGCCTCTTTCACCAACTACAAGTAAGGTGTTGATTAGTTACTTTTAGAAATAATTTTGCTATTTTTATGAAGTTTTTATTTTCATGAAAATAGCTATTTAACTACACGAATAACACTCAAATATTCATCTCATACGATGGTTCCTTTTTTCGACTTTTTTTAATTCACATTAATCCTACACGTCCTCTTAGCAAGACATATTTTTCTTAAGATTCTATCCCTTACCCATACTATTCAAAATTAAATAACTAAGTAAACAGGAAAATCCACCTTCATAATGAAGTTGTTTAAAGTTAAATTATGTTCTGCTTACTATGAAAATGGTCGCATTACTTTATTAATCTCATTTTACATTGCACGTTTTTACCTTATGTGAATTTAAATTGTATTACGCGAAACCGCAATGTATGATGAATATAATACTTTAATAATTTCACTGGTAGGCAATATCGATAAAGTAAAATAACATCTCCAAAGGTCGGTGTGTCCCGTTAAGCCGGTTGCATGCCAATTACACGGCGACTACGACATGTGGTTTGTAGAGAAGCCCTGCTTGCAGTTGCACACCAAACCATACAATTATCAACTAACCGTGAATATCGTCTATTATTAAAAATTTAAAATGTTACAATACCGGGTGTCCCAAAACTATGCAACATGAAGGGAAAGTACCTTAAATATCGTAGATAGGATATTTTGCTGAAAGAAGACTTTGTTATTTTTAAAAGTTAGTAACACTGCATTCAAAGATTTTCTAAAAATTACGTCGTCGCGGCAATAAATGATATTCTTAAATTGAATCAAACATTTTACGTTATTCCCTTCTTTTAAGATACTATATGTTACTTAAGAAGAATTATTATTTTTTGTCCATTCTTTCGATTGGCATCATAAAAATATGGATATTTTTTTTTTCACATTCAAGTCGGTTCGATTCCCAGACGAAGCAAGTAATTTTTAGAAAATCTTTGAATGCAGTATTACTAACTTTTAAAAATAACATACAGCCTTCTTACAGCAAAATATCCTATCTACGATATTTAAGGTACTTTCCCTTCATGTCGCATAGTTTTGGGACGCCCTGTATATTTGGCGAAATTCTTCTTTTTGTTTCAATCTCGTCTATAATTTTAATATAAAAGTTATTTAATGATGGCGTATTATCTCCATTGGGGAACTGTATTTAGAGATATTAAAAAGTGGCCTGTCTGGTGGCGTGGCAGTAACCAGCCATATAGGCCATTTAGGTTATTACATATTACATTATCTTACTTTTAATTATGGTAGGTGACAGTAACACCTATCATCAAGTAAACCGTCAGCCTGTCTGCCATTTTTTTTTTCTTAAAAATAAAGTTATTAAGTTTTTCTATTAGTCCCCATTCAAAAGTTTATTCATCTCAACTTTGTTATATTAGTTTTATTCGCGTACTTTTAATATGGTTTGGTGAACCTGTAAGGATTTTTACGACTTTAATTAGATTTTACATACAAGTCGGCATTATTAATAAATGCATTAAAAGCAATAAAATTACTATAACTTCTTTAATTATAATAACTTTGCAATGTTTTAAGTATTTTTTTACATTGACGTTTATTACAGTGTGTGTAGGTTCAAAAAGGGTTTATATCTTCATTGGTAAAACATAATTCCTAAAATAATACAAATACTTATTCAATAAGTATTTATAATATAACTAATTCTTTAATTAACTTGTTTGAAGTTTATATTTTTCAAAAGAAAAATTCCACATTTATCACATCATTGCACAGTCAGTTAAGTAAAGATAAATCAATAAAATAAAATAGTTACATTTATATTTTAAGTATAAACTTTAAAATTAAATTATAATGTTTTTAATAATTGAATATTAATTGAACATTACAATGTATATGTTCAGATATAGCTTGATAAAAAAAATTATACATACGCCGAAGTTACAATATAATTGGACAATATTTGTGGACATTACTTCAATTTATTTCTTCAACGAATTACAGTCATACACAGGATGCAATCGGCGTGATGCATTTGCTGCTATAAATAAACTTTCTCGGTGTAAGCACGTTAATACGAATCGGACCGTCGTAGCTGGAACTCGTCTGGGTTGCACCTGCGACAATTTTTATAGTATAAATTTGCATTAATTCATTTAGGCCTGTTTTGATCGCGGCGCCCGCCGTATAAATGGGTTAGCCGGTAAGTGGTGGGATCTAGGCATTGCAAGCGACGCGCGACAGGCCGACTTGTCCAAAGACCTCTATCAGTGTGCTGAGGACTGGTTTCTGAGACATCTTGCATATGTCTATTAGCCATGAACGTTCCTCGAACATGTTTCATTGAACGGTTAACAGCTTTAAAGGTGCTGCTTTTTATTCTTGTACGATAAATGACTTTGTAATTCCTTAACATTTAACTGACTTTACATGTTTTAACATTTTGACGAAACCGTTGGTTGAGTGAAATATTTTGATCAAACCTGAAATGTTTGGAGGGCCTCTTTCACCAACTACAAATAAAGTGTTGATTAGTTACTTTTAGAAATCATTTTCTGTTATATTGAATTATGCACTCGGTTTACTGCATTATTATATAGCCGATTTTTTTATTATTATTTTTCCTTTAATATTTGGGACGTTTACCGTACAAACAAAGGGATATCAGCTCCATTATCCCCGGTTACCGGTGACTTTAAATGACAGTATGGCCTACTTGACGTTTGTGAAACAGGCGCTAAGTTTAATAAATCAAAACAAAACCCCAATACTACTAACATTTTAATCAGTTTTACTAAACATTTTAAATGATCAATATATTTTTATTACTTTACGACAAATTATATTCATTTGACACACATTCAGGTCATTAAGGGACATTCAAACATTTATGGTCCCAATACTATAAAAAGGTTATGCCGTGAATCCATAAAAAATAATCCTGGGGTACAAACAATGTATGACATGTAACCCATGATTAATTTCTATGGACATGTCATATTCGTTATCTTATTAATCCTACTAATATGTATGTTAGAATATTAATTGTTACTCTACCACGTAAAAACTACTTGAAGGATTTATTTAGATGAAACTTTGTAAATAATAGAATATTAATTACTAGCTGGTGCCCGGTCCGCATAGAAATAATTATAAAAACCTTCCTGGTGGGGACAAAGATGGGGAAAGACAGACTAACCTATACTTTCAACTGAGGTTCGCCTGCTCCTTCTGCGCTGGTTCAATTCCACCACAATACACCAGTTTTTTATTGATTTAAGATCAATAAAAAGATTTTTATTGATTTATTTCCTTAAATATTATTTTCTTTTCAATGTTTGGGACCTTCCCAAACATTAAATAGAAAATAATAATAAAAATTCGCCTATCGAAAGATGCAGTAAACCGAGTGCATAATTCTATATAACAGAAAATGATTTCTAAAAGTAACTAATCAACACTTTACTTGTAGTTGGTGAAAGAGGCGCTTAAACGAATTAACTGATTTTCATACAGCTTGGTAGATAAACATTTAAACTTACAGGACACAGGATAGGCTACTTTTTTTCTTTTTCAACGCGGACGAAGTCGCGGCCACCAGCTAGTAATAAAATAAAAGAGATACTTTAATTTACAAAGTTATATACTTATACTTTAATTTATACTTATACATTTATATTGCTAATTTATAAAATTAAATTACCCACATCATTTTTCAATAAGACTTTCACCGACTTTTAATAAGATGCTCTTATATTAAGGCAGATCTTGGATGGTTAAGTTGTGAACCCTCTAACTCAAGAGTCCTAAGTTCGATTTATGGTTAGGCAAATAATGAGCACGATTAAAAACTTGTCAAGTGTGGCCACTTAAGGCATAAAATTGGATGGTCATTTTATAAAAATTTGGTTTCTATTACAAGAAAATGCTCTTAAATACACGCATTGCACCTTAACGATTTCCTACGGAAGTAGTTTTAATGGAAGTACGTTACAAAATTAGCGTTACAAGGATCCGGGCTAACCGTCTCAAAGCAACAGGGTGATTTGTTATGCAACCAACGTAACACACAACCCTTTCACACTCTATATACGTTCCCAAGCACAAAATAAATAAATAGATAACAGATTGGGAAAGAACTTTTTTCCTATTTTATAAATAAAAAGGTTCAGTAAAATCTCTTTGGTTTTGATGTTTGTATCTGGCTGGTTTTGATAACATAAAGAGACGACATTCGGCTTTAGACGGATAAAGAGACGGTTTCGCCTCATATTTCTATAATTTGATAAAAAATATCTTAATTTGTATATTAACTGCGTGAAAATATTGTCCCTATTATATAGCAAACGCATTAAAGTTTTTGAAATGATGATAAACATAATACAGAGAACAAATGAAAAACTTGTGAAACGTTTTTACCTTAACCTTCTAACTTAATCATGTAAAGTAATGATAACTTACAAAAACTAGTAAGCACTAATGTCGTTTATGCCTATTATCTTATACTCTATGCAGCCAATGACATGCCATGCTTGTATTACAGGTGGCATGTGCAAAAACAACGAAGACTAGAACGAGCAAGATAGAAATATTCAATTGAAAATTGATAGAATGTGATCAAAACTGTCACTTTAATTTTGATTCAAAATATTATATTAGCATTTCTTTAAAATTAAATTAATTTACTTAATAAAAAATAAATCAAAGCTATCTAACGAAAAACCTCGTTAATCTGCGTAGCGGCAACGCTTCGCGCTCAGCTGTCATACAAAAGACATCAACGGCTGCCGCTGTTCGTCCCTAAAACAACTTTCCCTCGAATAGCAAAATATGTAAAACAAAACCACGTCACTTTTTATAAGACGCCTTATGATACTATAAAAAATCGAAACTGTTTTCTGTTGTACAAAAAAATCGTTATTTCGGTAGACAAGGCTTTGTTTGGCATTACTATGTTGCACATTGCGGTGAATGAAATGAATCGTGCTAATGAATGTGTGGTAATGTTATTGTTAATAAATTATATGATGAATTGTTTCTGATTCATGACTTGTAAATAAACTTTTCAAAGTTCGCCTGCAAAACCAAATTTTTTAACTTGGGTTTGTATATATAATGACATAATATTAAGTATAGAGTAATTTGGGACAAAGTTTTCTAAACTTTTTTATTTTTTGTTCAACTTTTTTTAGTAATTTTTATCTGATAATCATTTAATGTTTTATTATTTGCTTTTTACTAATTTGTCTTGTAAAATGGGACGTACTTTTTTTTAATATTAAGCGTCTGTTTCTCAAACGTCAAGTAGGCCAAACTGTCATTTAAAGTCACCGGTAACCGGGGATAATGGAGCTGATATACCTTTGTTTGTAAGGTAAACGTCCCAAACATTAAATCAAAAATAATAATAAAAAATCGGCTATCGAATGATGCAGTAAACCGAGTGCATAAATTCAATATAACAGAAAATGATTTCTAAAAGTAAATAATCAACACTTTAATTGTAGTTTGTGAAAGAGGCCCTAATTCTGTCTTTTAAAGTAAGAATAGTCATGTGAATATATTATTAGTTAATATCATTTAACAACTTACAGTTTTTTAATTGATTTAAACCTTTGTGTAATAGTGAAGTCTTTAAGACTTCGCAATTGACTTTATAGAAGACTATTATAAAGTATAATATCTTTTTTAAGAAACGGATGTAAAAGCCCTTAGTGCCCGCCCTGTCAAAAGCAATAATTTTAATCTTACGTCACCGATGCAAATCGCCAATCTTAAAGATAAAAGGCTTAATTTTTTTAACATTACATATTCTGTTCGTTGCAAACGCACACCAGATGGTAGAACAATGCGCCCGCGTCCGTTCAAGCGTTTTCCTGCTATATTCTATATGAAAATCCTCCAGTATTCTAATATAAATGGATAAATATTTGCGAATCCTAAATAGATTCACCACAAATAAATTCAAAATATTTATTTATCAATTGGGTTTCTCCAAGAATTCCGAAAAATCAAGAAGATTCTTAAGAAGAAGAAGAATCTTCTTGATTTTTTTGGAACTTCTTGAATCTACTAATCAAGAGTTTTAGAAGTTTTAGAACACTTCTAAAACTCTAAAACTTTATTTATGTAAAGGTAGTCAGACAAGCTGATGGTCCACTTGGTGGTAGGTGGGCTAACACCATTGATATATTTTTTAAATCCCTTTTTATAATGGCAGCTTCATATCAGCATTCGATTTGCATTAAAAATGCGCATGTCAGAGCAAATTTGGCAATAAATAATGAAAGTTTAAAAAGCCAATGTTGAAAAGCATAGCGAAATGATGGCGAGAGCAACTGCCACCGTTAATCGTCTCATACGATGACATTTTAATAGTTACACATTGTTTTAGATTGAGGCAATATGTCGGAGGCGGTGGGCCGTTATCTGATGAAATATGTCCGTTATGATTGGCAAACAAACAGTATGGCGCGTTACCATATGTCGCGGCACGTGCGCCCACGCGCTCACTCAGGGATGAAACTATAGACCACAGATAACAGTTGAAATTGACACAATATTACCACTGCATAAAAAGTAGGTTGCTTAAGGGTTTTTTTATTAAAGTTTTAATTTTTTAATAAAGATATTTTTGATTGATTTGTCTGCCTTTACTTCATTAAATATATAGGTACTATAGGTATTACTTTTGTACGGTGCTGTACTTTTATTTCAAGTTTTTTAAGAAAATAAATAATTTGTGTGCTAGACGACTACTAAAAATATATTTAAATTTTAATGTTTGGTTTTCGCACATTTCGTACGAAATCATTTTTGTGCGAGATGACTACTAAACCGAATCATCATCAATACTAATAATAAATCTGTAAGGATTGGTCATGGAGTAAGTTACTTTGTTTTCAGAGATATCGTGTTTATAGGCTCATGATACTAAAACTAAAATGACGATTTTTAGAATACATGTATGTATGTATGTTCCTCCATAACTCTTAAACGAATTAACTGATTTTCATGAAACTTGGTAAATAAACATTTAGTCGTACGGGACACAGGATAGGCTACTTTTTTCTTTTTTAACACGGACGAAGTCGCGGGCGTCAGCTAGTATTGAATAAAAACATTAGGTTCTTACATAGTTGATTTTTATAAAATACCGGGTGATTCATAAACACTGCGGAAAATCGTCTAAATGAAATGAATGTTAAAAACTAATGAACACCCGTTGAAAATAAATAGAGATTATGAAAAATTTTATTCTTCATTCTTCGTTTCACCCATTCTGTGGTGTTACTCGTATTTAACAAAAAACGTTAGATAAAGAGTCACGATATATTTAATTAACAAGCTTATTTAAGTAATAATACGTGTCTGTGAGATGCACAAGTCTGTGGGCGGGAGAAGCCAGCGAGCGTCGAGTGGCTGCGCAGTGCGCGCGCGCCGCCCATCCGTCAACATAATCGCTTGTTAATCATTATTCGGTTGATGGGGTTCATTGTGCTACCTTCCACGGATTATAATATTCATAACCAATTACGTGCGTGCAGAATTTTAAAAATTGTTTCCTCGCCGTAACCGATTTAGGGAGTATTTATTTATTGTTCATTTCAAAACCACTAAAGTATATACGAAAGATACACAGATGTAGCTGCGGTAGTTGTACAATACATTGAAGAATAAATGTAAATTTACTCTTCAATGTAGCTGAAAATGTAAATTTTCTGAATGATAGATAACTAAAAAACAATTTAATAAATATTTTAGTTTTTTTTTTTTATGTCATGGTTGTTAGATACGCTGATGATCCACTTAATCTGGGTTGGGCACTCTCGTCTATAACACAAACAACGCCATTTTGGTTAATATAGAATTTCAGAATGAAGAATAACAGGGACTCGACATTGACAGGCTAATTCCACGCATGCGAAGCCGTGGGCACCAGCTATCTAAAAATAAAGATCCAACGCTTGGCAAAAGTAGGTAAGTAATGTCAGACGTTATCTTTTATTTTTCAAAGCGGACGAAGCACCAGCTACTTATTGCGTAATATAACAGCAATTTAGGTTCTGTAAACCTACTTCTTTATACTTGTGCCCTTATAATCCGTTCCCAGTGAAACGTATATATGTACAGTTTGCTATAGTGTAGTAATATGCATAAAATCACTTAAAAACGTTAAGTCGACAGCCGCCCGTATTGGTAACCACGTTGAACTCATCATTGACATTGAACTCTGCAGTCAATAGCATATGAGGAGATGGGGGAAATATTGGGAGAAAAAAATTATCGAAATAAAATTAAATCAGTAGGCATTTAAAACTGTATGCACACGTGAATTCATAGTCAATATTATTCTAATCTTCTTAAGGTAAAGTCATGTTATGTCCTAATTTAACAGTAAAATAAAAACGTTTTAAATGAAGTTATTAAAAGTAAGCTAAACTTTTATTAAAAAAAAGTGCAGCTCACAAATTTTCAAACAAACAAGTTATCAATTAAAAAAAATACTTTCCTGAGTCTTTCATTGAGTGTCGTGTGTTTTTATGCTAAGGTCAGCAGACAGGCTGACAATTCACTTGATGGTAGGTGGCTACCGTCGCCAATAATTCAAGCAATGCCACATTCTATAGTAAATCAATTATAATAGTTATATATTGATTGCTCTCATACTGAAAGGAATGTCTTAGAAGACTAGCGATCTTGTAGTCTTCCCAGAATCTAGGCTGATCTACAGTGGTTTAACGCGGTGGACTTATAATCCATACTCAATGTAAAAGTTGCTAAAAGTCAAGATAAAAATTAAATGTACTTACATGTATAATATTTTCAAATGGTCGATTCTCCCATGTTGCCCGTATGTTTGAATGCGGTGACGCAAAACCCGCATGTATTCCATCAAGCGGTGATTTGCATGCCCCATCAAAGAGATAATTCCGACGATAGCTTTTAAGTTTTTGATACTTTTTTTAAGTTTTATCATTAAAGTAAATTAATCGCGCGACTATTTCGAATGACACCTAAGTGTCATAGACAGTATATTAGCCGATAAAGCTTATAAAAGTTCACTTCGAATAAAGTGCTTCTAATATTTCCCACAGGAAACTATTTCGTGCAAACAACAGAATCCAATAAAACAAAGATAAGATTGCATATTATAAATGTGTTTGGTCACACAATTAAATACGCCCCATTATAATATGCAACACTTCGTCTTCCCTATATGCAATTAAGATAAAATAATGGCTCAATAAATTGAGACATTTATCAATTAATACCGTGCAATTTGCGAGAAACGGAAATTAACTGTCTAGAATTTAAGTGTCGCCTTCCAAAATTGATATAAACAAATAAAATAGTGCAAGTGAATCTAGTAATAATGTTGGTATTAATTACGGGAGCGCACCTGGGGGCGCAGGTGACGATTAAAAATTATTGGGGTCAGCGCTGGTTTCGGACATGGAACACGACGCGCAGGGATAATGGGCTTGTGGGAACTGACTCATCGTCGCATGGTGTCAATTGTTTTAGGGCAGTCCCGTTAATTAGCTCACGCGAAATACAACTGTATTCCCGTGTCATCAATATACATACATAAATTAATTTTAATAATTTACAAAAACCGGTCACATAACTGTAACACACTTAAAAGTAAACTAGGAATTTCAACATTATTGTGAACGTGTGAGGGGACTTTTGCAACCAGATGACAAAATTCCAAATAATCACGATAGGTAGGACTTGCGCAGAAACCCATTCCGTTATCTATGGCAGAAACAATCTCATTTTATTAGTTTTATTAATTAATTTGAAGCGTCATTGTATTTTTTAAAAACACTTCACATTTCTATGGAAATACAAAATATCAACAGGTACTTTTGTTAATTTACACGAAAAATTATTTTAGCGTCCATTTCGCCAGAGCCATATAATATATTATGACAAATTCCGCTACTAGTAGGTATAATTATTATTATTTTTTAATCATTGTTGTTTTCTCTTTAAAAAAAATTTTTACTCGTCAATTTACCACGGCACGACAACTACAAAACCAAGCGGTTAAGGAGTTATGCTATTAAAAAGTCGTTTTATACTTGTATACTCGCATGTCAACAGGCTTTCTATAGCGATTGGGCTATAGTGCTTAAATTGTTTCAAGGCTTCTTCTCTAAGTGCCTCATCAGGTTTTCTCGAAGTTGGCGATCACCCTCGAAAAGGCCTCTCTATCATACGCCAATCAGTGAACAGCTCTCCCACTCCTTCAACCAAGACATCTGTCTTCTGCCGAATCCTCTTCGCCCCATGATAAGATGGAGCATATGGTACAGTCGGGGTACGAAAGCCTTCGTCGGTTTTCAAATCCTTTCCTTTATCAAGTGACGAACCTTTTCTTACCACGATTATACCTTTCACCCTTCAGGATATGACCACTTTCACCCCCTAAGTTCGCCAGTAGCTCTCTGGCTCAAGAGCTTATAAATAAAACAAAAGCAAACAGTTTCCCCTTTATTTGAAATAATCCAGTATTTTATCACATTAATTGAGTAGTTTCTCAAGCATGTTAAGCACTGATCACCGCTGTGACTGAATATCTACGCTCAGCTGCTCAACATTCAACACTATTGTTTACATTTATGTTTAAACACACGCGTTTACATCTTTATTTAGACACATTAATAAATAGATACGATAAAAAGATTGAAAATTACAACAATTACATTTCAAAATGTTCTCTTGTATACATTTACGACAGTCACGTTATGTAACAAAGTGGTCAATATAATAGGTACCTACTATTTATTCAATTAAATATTTAAAACTGTTTAAATTTAAGTTAAGAAACAGTCAAGAGTTACGAGTGAATTTATAAACGAAAATTTTGATAAGAGATTTGTACAATATCTCCAAAAGTCACAGTCGAATGATTACTTATTTAATCTATTTATCAAAATTTGATTGTAATATTAGAGATAAACACGATTTATATTAAAAAAAAAAACATTTTGTTTAATAAAATCAAACATTGATCAATCATTTATTGATTGAGTAAACGATACAGTTTACTAAAGTTGGGCCAATTTAATAGATCACATTAAACATTTGTCAATATTAGTTTCATAGTGACGTGACCTGCTTAAAAATATCGGCGTAACCTTGTAACGATGTTCAGTTTTTTAGAAAAAAAAAAATTATGTTTAGAATGGTTTATTAGTCAAAATAAAATTGCCGTCTTTTGTCATTATTATAATAAATATGTGTTTTAACTGAAAAAAGGTAAGCAATTCTGGAGTTTCAACTTTAAAAACAATTCATTGTGCGTTACAAGTTTACGTTGTGGAATTTTGTTGAAATGTCAAATGTAATCTATTAAATTGGCCCCACTATATTGTTTTTACATGACTTGTGTGCTATTAATATCTAACTTTTTATTTAATTGTTTTTATAATTTAATCTATTGCAGGATGGCTATATCTAATTCGTTAAACAATACTCGTATCATAAACATTACAAGTTATACAATTTATTATTTTTTTTATGTAGCTAAATATAATGTTGATACTATTAGCCGAGTGGACCAATTCCATTACACTTCAATCATGCGATTTTAAAACCGTCCGGAGTAAAAGCGTTTTACTCGAGAAATGTGAATAAAATAAATAATATTTAATATGATTGAGTCAGTGGGTAACACTATCGTAAATCTTATGTGGGAAAACAAAATGAAAAATAAGCCGACCGGTCGGGGTCTGCCTTTTGCGTGTTGATGATTTACTATCGGACATTTCATGGCCGTTAAAATATTCATTAGCCTCTGTGCGGTAGCGCAACGTAATCTATCCAAAAAAAAAAATGTAAAATTTTAATTTTTACTTATCCACTTTTATTGCAAATGAAATGAATGTTCATAAAATACATTAAATATTGCATTTTAAATGTTGTTTTTTTTTTTATCCCCGCTTATAAAATACATACCCTAACAAAGTTACATAATAGTAAATGACACAATTAACAATAAAAAAATAATATCAAAGAGTTGAAAGCTTGAGCACTGCAAATTTTTTGATTGTCTTATACGACGTGTATAGATTATGTGACGAACAAATAGGCGAATATGTAAATTCAAGCTTAATTCGTTATACTACCTCGTTTATATACCATTTTTCGGGCAATTTCAACATTTTCCCAAGCATTTTCAACATTTTCCTTAGGAATTTGCTTAGGAAAATGTTGAAAATGCTTGGGAAAATGTTGAAATTGACCGAAAAATGGTATATATAGCAAAATGGATGACTTGCGACTCGATGCTATCGCTAAATCAACTAGACATTAGGGAAATACCAAAATAAATATCTCACTTAATAAATGATCACCCAATTTAATAGAATGCGCGAATAGCCCAATTAATAATAGCATTCAATATATTATTGAATTATAACATATAAAACTTATATGTCCATGTGAAGGAATTTTGTATCTCATATACCTATGACATATAATATGTTCTTTGTGATGAATATGTAAACAAAAAAACCTGGATATCGTATGTAAACTTTTACAAATCCCACTTCAAATGGAAATATTTATATTTTAGTAATCTTCCCTTTGCATTTTTTTTTTTAATTTCGGATGAGTCGCCAAAACATATTTGCTTGGTCTTAGAGTATCGATCATAATAGTAAAAAAGGACATTTACAGAAATGCCACCGTAAGTGCTTGTTCAAATTCGCAGTTCCATTGGCCAGTTTTTTATTCCAAAGTTGCCATTGATTTCAATCATCTAAATTCTAATGCATAGATATCTTACAAGATTTGCCATTTTTCAATACGTGTTATATTAAATTGTTTATATGCGAAGGATAGAACCAATACATCTATATTTGAAAAATTCTTTCAATATTTGAAAGATATATTATTCCAGATAGACATGGACTATACATTTTGCATACCTACTTATACTTAGGCAAATTATATCACAAATATACAAAAAGAATTAATATATAGCTTTTCAAACCAGTGGTAAATGTTAAGAAATAATTAAAATACGACAAGCAATGTTTGAATTTCAAACCAAATTCAGTTAATTTAGATGAATGTTTATTGAAAGAAAGAGATAAAAAAAGAAAGTTATTGGTTACAATAATATAACCGTGACGACAACTGTGAACAAGCACTTAGGTATCAATTAACGAACGAATCAATTATATTCATAAAGTACACATTTAGGCAGCACATAGAGAAAAAAAAAGATTAGAACTAAGTATGCTAGTTAAAGTAATTAACTAAGGTAACTTTAGATAATAAACCTAAAACAGTACTAATCATAAAAAGTGTAAAAGCACAAAGAAACGTGTTTGTACACGAATATAAATGTAAACAAAATATATAATATATTAAATCATGAGATCCCAAAATTAATAATTCCAAAAATAATATCAAGATTCATTAAAAAATATTGGGATAAGAGATCAAAATGTTGGCAAGCGCAAAATAGTAACTATTGTGATGTTTAAATAGCAAGATGTGATATTTTGAAGGTTAACGTAATTAAATACCACAATAACTTATTAATTAAAAATAATAATTTAATTTGAATCCCCTCAGGGTGACAACGACAACTTTTTAGAATGTCAACGTCCTAAAACGAAAACTTCCTAAAGAGACAACTTTTTAAAATGTCAACGTCCTAAAACGACAACTTTTTAAAATGTCAACGTCCTAAAACGACAACTATTTAGAATGTCAACGTCCTAAAACGACAACTTCTTAAAGAGACAACTTTTTAAAATGTCAACGTCCTAAAACGACAACTTTTTAAAATGTCAACGTCCTAAAACGACAACTATTTAGAATGTCAACGTCCTAAAACGACAACTTCCTAAAGAGACAACTTTTTAAAATGTCAACGTCCTAAAACGACAACTTTTTAAAATGTCAACGTCCTAAAACGACAACTTTTTAGAATGTCAACGTCCTAAAACGACAACTTTTTAAAATGTCAACGTCCTAAAACGACAACTTTTTAAAATGTCAACGTCCTAAAACGACAACTTTTTAGAATGTCAACGTCCTAAAACGGCAACTTTTTAGCATGAATTCTTAACAAATTCTTAAATGAATTCCCCGGTCCGCCGGAGTAAAACTAGTAGTCATTTTTATACTTACATTCAACTAACTTGACAAAATTATTTTGTGCCGATATTTTTAGTGTACGATTTTAGAAATCGTCATTTTTATACTTTGATCTTTTTGACATTTCACAACTGAGAGCCGAAATTGACACCCCGTTAATAAGTTGTCATTTTCGGAAATTGTCCTTTTCGTAAATTGTCGTTTTCAGAAGTTGTCGATTTCGGAAGTTGTCGTTGTTACCCTGAGGGATTAAATCTATGAACATGTTATTTAACATCAATTAAATCTTGTGTTATCTGAATACTATCTAATAAATGACCAATGATAGCTATTTTTTAATATTTCATAATGTATGAAACATCGACTTTTCACATTTAATGAATTTTTTTTATGAATTTTTATTTTTAGTGTGCCTTTTATAGTCAAACTGCAATCTCAGATTATCTAATTTTGGTCAAAATAATCCACATTTTATCTGATTCAGTTAACGTCATACATTTATGGGAAATTGAATCCGGCATTGCCTTGAAGATTACCTGAAATAGCATTTCTTTAATTAGTTTCCTCAATACCTAAGTTTAGTGTTATGAGGATTCTATTTATGTAAGAATAAGCCTTAAGATAAATAATTGAACGATCATATTCTTTGTTGTAAGTTTATTAAAGTTTTTTAAAAGGCAAAAATGCCATCTTAGTAAATGAACTTTCCTAGTATTGTGTAATACGAAATTTATGGTTTAATTTAATGTGTGTAAATTCCTGCCCTATATTTTTCTTTTGATCAATATGGTCGTCGTATAATCACGGTATTACGATTTTCTAGATTTTTCTAGATTCGGATAGGATTTTTAGGGAGACTAAAAAATAGTATTACAATTTTTGAATCTATCGAACGTAGATTACTTTTGTTTACGCTTCTATGAAACTTGGAATGATGTGATTTAAAAAACACATTTTCACAAATAACTTTTGGATTTTCACAATTAACATAATATTTATGTTTTGGATTCATACAATCATTTATATAGATAGATGAATCCACAACAATAACAATGTTGTGGGCTTTAGTCGATACTTTCATAATGGTTATGATTTGACAAAATTTATAAAAATGGTATAAAAGAGGTAACTGATTTTGTGTTTAATCAATAATTTGTTCTCGGGAAATGACAAAAAAAAAACAATTTTTTTTTAATGAAACTATTTAAAAGGGATGTCGTTTATTTCGAACTCTCTTTTTAGTTTCACTCGATTTTAAATATTATGGGTATATAAATAGGGTTTAAAATTGAACAAACATAATGCCAAATAAATAATCTAGAAATGCAACAAATAAGGAGTTAATGTGTTTATAGATCTTTGTAAATTCAAACATTTAGTTTATGATCAACATCGAACATGATCGTTCCGATTGGCATTTTGTGCTGTGCACTAAATAATGCCTACAAAGTGAACTATTACATTTATGAAAAAATATTTTTTCTAACTTGCGAAAATCACATTCTTTTATATTATGTTATATAAATTTAAATTTATATATTTAACTAGGTGGGCGATTTAATTATATATATTACCACAAGCGAAATTATATCGCTTTCAACATTAATTAAACTAGTTTATTATGAGTTTTTAAATTTATGAGCCAATATATACAAATACAAATTATTCGGAAAATAATGTCAAAAATAAGATATATATATACATAATAAACAATGATTTTCAATACACACTTATTTTTAACATTTTGATGTTTTTAAATTATGATACCTATATATATCGGTTTTTTTTCAATTGTGATGTATGTACTTTTTTTGACTACACATTTTAGGATAATTATATAAAACAACTTATGTTGCATTAAGTTGGTGACTAAACGAGGATGCAACACAACATGTTTACTGCGAGCGAATATGTTACTCGTTTCATAAAAATTTTTAAACATTTTCAGTAATATGTTTAAATTTTTTTAAACATTTTCAGTAATGTGTTTAAAAAGTTTAAACATTTTCAGTAATATGTTTAATTTTTTTAAACATTTTCAGTAATGTGTTTAAAAAATTTAAACATTTTCAGTAATATGTTTAAAAAAATTAAACATTTTCAGTAATAAGTATTAAAAAAATTTAAACAGTAATTATTATTTTAAAAAATAGTGCTATGATGACTTCTCTTGATATAACAGTTAGGTGGCGCCATCTACACTTAAAAATTCATTTAATAAAAAATAATAATTGAATAAAAAAATTAATATTTTGAGCTTTATTGAAAGTAGAATTAGTATATATTATTTTCGCTAAATTTTACCGTTTAAAATATTAGATTTTTTTTTTAAAAATAATCCTTTGCTCAAAAATGCTACGGACAGTTTAATTATTGACAATAAGTTATTATAACATTTCTAAACTTTCTATTGCACAACTTATTACTATTTTTTAACTGTATAAATGATGGAATGTCAAAAGGAATAAATACCTATTTTAAGTTGTATTTGCGAACATGTTGTGTTGCAATTTTTATATAATAATTATAATAGTGCCGATATACACATTAGGTAGATATAATATAATATAATAAATATAAAGAGTATAAGGTGACAATATTATCGAGTTGTAGTTCATTTGTGCACTAACGATGTGAGCCTCCTCACTCCGGACTTAGTGCCTTTGGTCTTCTTGGTCTGCTCCTTTACGCCCCTGAACACAGTAAAAACACAAACATAATAAACTACCTAATTGCAACCGTAAAATCAATATATAATATACAGAGCGGCTATTGAATACAAAATATCTTGCATTGCCGTAACTATCGGTTCAATTTGAAACTTTCATTATTCAATTATGAATTATTTATAATTCATAATAATTGAATAATGAATGTTTCAATTATTTTTTTGGGTATTGATGAGTGAAACGCTCGTTCGGATAAAGTCGGCTCGAATCGACTAAAGGAGTGAGAGTGAGTGAGAGAAAGAGAGAGAGAGAGAGAGAGAGAGAGTTATTATTAATAATTGAATAATGAATGTTTCAATTATTTCGTGGGTATTGATGAGTGAAACGCTCGTTCGGGTAAGGTCGGCTCGAATCGACTAAAGGAGTGAGAGTGAGAGAGTTATTATTCATAATTGAATAATGAATGTTTCAATTATTTCGTGGGTATTGATGAGCGAAACGCTCGTTCGGGTAAGGTCGGCTCGAATCGACTAAAGGAGTAAGAGAGAGAGAAGAGATACACAACGCGTCACTGCTATGATAATATATAGAACAAAAAATATATGTACTTGTATTTAGCGGCGCCATCTGGCGGCAGCAACCGCCCTTATACAAGACCGCAGATAGATAGAAGAAATAGAAATAGAGAAGGATAGATATATAGAAGATATGCTACACTAGCGCTGTTCTGGCCACTTTTAGAACCCTTATTTTATTGTTGGAGGACCATTTTTTATTTTCAGTTTGATTGTCATTTACCTCTACCCTCCATTGTTTCGGTGAACGAGTAAAGAACGGAGAACCCATTTAACTATCCCTTCCTAATAACTTATCCTTAACTAGCTGCTGCCCGCGACTTCACCCGCGTAACTTTGTAAATTATATACTAAAACCTTCCTCGAAAACCACTCTATCCATTGGTAAAAAACAGCATGAAAATCGGCGCAGTAGTTTTTGAGTTTATCGCGAACAGACAGACAGACAGACGCGGCGGAGGACTTTGTTTTATAATATGTGTAGTGATTGTATCTATGGTCGGCAGGACCTGGGCAGTACTTGTAGCACCTGTGGCGTTGCTTGCGTTATAGGCGACGGTAGCGTTCTAAATTCAAAATTCCTTCACCGGTTTCAAACAACTAGGCCATAATAGTTTCGATTTTAATGTTGGTAAATACTATGAATATACAGGGCGTCCCAAGACTATGCGACATGAAGGAAAAGTACCTTAAATATCATAGATAGGATATTTTGCTGAAAAAAGACTTTATGTTATTTTTAAGTTAGTAATACTGCGTTCAAAGATTTTCTAAAAATTACTTGCTTCGTCTGGGAATCAAACCGACTTGAATGTGAAAAAAAAAGCACCCATATTTTTATGATGCCAATCGAAAGAATGGACAAAAAATAATAATTCTTCTTAAGTAACATAGTATCTTAAAAGAAAGGAATAACGTAAAATGTTTGATTCAAATTTCAAGAATATAATTTATTGCCGACGTAATTTTTAGAAAATCTTTGAATGCAGTATTACTAACTTTTAAAAATAACAAAGTCTTGCTTTCAGCAAAATATCCCATCTACGATATTTAAGGTACTTTCCCTTCATGTCGCATAGTTTTGGGACACCCTGTATATTAGGTAAGTTACTAACAGATATCTGGTGAGGTCCTCGATGTCCACGAGCATAGAGTCTTGCCCCATGTGCAGTTCGTCGCGAGCCATCAGAAGCTGCACAAGCCTTTCGTTCAACGTCTCTATCTCGCCGTGCAGCTCGTTCACTATCACCTGCAATACACCAATTAATATTATTATTTTTTTAAATAAAACTTCCAAAAATAATTCTATTTTATCATAACAACAGCTACAGTAGGGCTAATTTTTGACATATTCTGTCAGTCTTAGCTCCATTGACCACTGAAATCGGCTAATATTAAATTATTACAATGGATATGTGTTTTATACAAGTTTGACTTGTGTGAATAAATTATTTTCATAAATAAAACCGCTCAAATTATAATATTAATCTGATTTTAGTTCGTGAGTCAACGCGGACAAGGTCATGACGGCGGCCGGCCAATGTTGCACACCACAAAGAAACTTAAAAAACTCATTGTTATACCTTCCGTTTCGTAGATTTCTTATTTTTTTAAATAATGAAATCAAATGCAGTTATTTTCCGTCATCATACAGTTAAATAATCGTCACATTATTTAGTTGATATTTCAGCTTGATAAACGAAACTTGCTTTTAAAAAGTTAGCGACGAAAGATATACTGAACTTAGTCAAAAAATTTTCAAAATTTTTCAAAAATTTGCACATGATTTTTGTGATAACACGCTATATCGCTCCTTAAAAACTAAAGGGCCACAAATCAAAATTACACTTTTTACAGGAGAGTTAATAGAAAAAAATTAAATTATTTTTTGTAAATTTTTTTTTCCTCATTAGATATATATCAAATATATGCATAGAATACATCGTTAGAAGCGTATTTTTAAGTAGCATTAAATGTTTTAAGTAATTTTATAATAAACTGAATACCAGAGGAGATATAGGGCATATAAGTTACTTTTGAATATAAAAAAAAATGATCAAAATATACTAAATATAGAATAAAACAACCATAAGTATTTTTGCAACATACAATATGAAGGATTGTGATTGTATTTTTGCAATAAAAACATTTTTGGATTTTTTGTTTTATGGCCCTTTAGTTTTTAAGGAGCGATATGTAGACAATAAAGTTGAATATCGCATGTATTACTTAAATCCACTCATTCTAGCTTAACTAGCAGAATGAACGCTGCACTTGTTGCAAGGGACTACAGAGCCCCTTCATTCATTTCTCTTCTTGTTCGTTATTATTTATTCTATGAGGGTTTGGAGTTTAGAATCATATTTTCACTCCCTTTAGTTAGTGTTCTTAGGCGACTATAGCCGGCAGCCGCTTTGCTTTGTATTAAAAAATTCGATGCTAAAGAAAAAAAAATTGAAACTCATTTGTATACAAAAAAGACATTATGCAAAGCGAAATCATGGTTTGCAATCCGCAATGACAACATCGCGACGCATACGTGCGAGAGAGATGGCAATACATATTTAAGCGCGAAAGACGGAGACACAGTTCTGTTATTTATTTCACGGTGGTCTTCTGTAAGGGGTGGTTACTGAAATGACTGTGAAACGCAGTGTTGCGCAACTGTATGGTATGAAAACTGTGACACCGCGTCGCATACGTGCGAGCGAGATGGCAATACATATTTATGCGCGAAAGAGGGAGACGAATGATGTGGTTGGGTACCTGCAGTTGTGCGATGTTCATGTCGGTGAGCAGTTGTCGCGAAACGCGTCGGCGATCGGGCGCGAGAGGAGCGTTCGCCTTCTGCATGCTGCGTTGCAACATCTCAGTCACAGGCGAAACGGCCCGCGCACGTCGGGAACGCTGCACCAATACATTATTTATATATAGATCGTGCAACAAGCTATAATTAAAAATTATAAACTATCCCCCGCATTTCTAATGAGCCTAAACACGCTATATCTGCTGTAAGTTAAGTATCCCGCAAACCACTTGACATTGCATTGATATTTGCACCACCAAAGTAACAGTATACCGAATTTCGCACCAATCGAACCCGTAGATATTAGTGAAATCCCTTCAACTAAGAAATGGGATGATGGACTTCAAACGAATGAGCAAATCTTCATTAATTATAGCTAAGAACCACCCCGATCACGTCGGCTTTCAAACGAGAAAAAACGGATCAAAATCGGTCCATCCGTTTGGGAGCTACGATTCCATAAACAGACACGATGTACACACATACATCGACTTCAAACGTAATATTCCGTTTTCCATCGGGCGTTAAAAATATTTGTAAACAATCTGAAGTGCATACTAGCGTAGTAATATAACGTTTTGGCCACTGACGGTGTAAGGATGGTAGTTGTGCAAAATTGCATTCGCTTCAGGTACAGATAACAAAGTTTAGAGCTGGGGACACCACGAAATACTTTTCACAGAATGAAAAATTGCATAATACCCGTTACTCACTTTGTGTTTGGGATATTTGCAATTTAACTAAGTACATTATACTTTTGTTGTTTTTATTGAATTGTATTGTAGGAGATAATCTTCGAAACTACTCAGATTTTAACTTAAACCTTTAGATTGGCACGAAAATGAGGAACTCAATGAATATTTACTTATGAACAAATTCAAGATTCAAATGTGTTATTTTTTTATTGCAACAGCTTCACGTCACTATGTATAAATTAGTTTCTTCGATTAAATAATATTGCCAGGCTGTTAAATTTTTAATTTAAACTGACCAAGATCACATTAGAGTTAAGAGATCCCAGGTGTTGTAACAGTTTGATATTATAAAACTCCCCTTAGAAATTTTAAAATTAAACATTACCTCCATTTGAATACGGGCCATCTCTTTTGCTTGTGCTAGTGCTATCCTCGCTTCTGTCTGCAGAGTGGCTTGTAGTGCATAAAAATCAGACTCCCTAATGTCAATGTGGTTCAAAGAATTCGAAGAGCGAGATTTTGTTGATTTTTGCGTCAAAGATGATGGTCGCAATTTGGAACCTGTAATTACAATTGCCCAACTACATTAAATTCAATTGTTTTAATGTAATTAAAATTAAATTGATTTATTTAATAGAATGTATGTAGTTCTATTGAGGTGCTTGGAGTTGTCAATGGCGTTGGCTGTATAGGAATCTTAAAAATCTTGAAATCTTGGCTGTCTAGGTCGCATCTTGGAATTAATACATATATGAATGATAATTTATTTACATATATTATGTTGTATTTAAAATACAACAGATTCTCAATCGCCGTACCCGCTTAGAAACAGTAAGGAATTTAAGCCAAAAAAAACCAATGTTTGGTTAACATTTTTTTAAAATATGTATAGAAGTTTTGGTGGTACATGAAACAATATACCAAATGTTGAAACTTTATTCATTTTTTTTCTAGCTATTTTGTCTAGCCATAAACGAGGATTAGGCTTATGAAAGTATTTGACGGCACTAAGTGCCTTAAGTTGATTTAATAGGACTAACATATTTTTGCCAAATAATAATAATATAGTGAAAAATAAAATATATTTAGTTTAAGCAACAAACACAAAAATCTATTAGTTACTAAAACAATTTTGACCATCACCGATGTGACCAAACAATGAAAGCAGGATGAAACAGTTCCTGTCTTTGTAATTGTTAATTAATTTCACACTTTCAAGGAATACAATATACAATTGTCAGCGTAGTACTTACCGCTGTTCAGTGTGCTACACTTGTCATTTTTTGTGATATTCACAGATAGGGGCCTCGTTTGATATGGATGATTACTGAGACTATAGTTTGACTTGCTGAAAATGCTGGATCGAGACAAACTTTTTGTACTTGATACTACACTTCTGTCTAAATCTGACGCTTGAGATTCATTATCAGAAGCTGTCTCATTCATGAAACAAATCTGCAGATTCATCCCTGTATAACCAACCACACCACAATACGTACAAACAGTTAAACACAATACACAAACTAATTTAATACAAAACAAATTCATATGACCCATGATAATATAATTTCAAATGTCAGTTACATAAAACATGGAAAAATTAATTATAGAACTTGCATTTTGGCTTTATTATATTTTTAGCCAAGAATTAATAGTCATCAGAACCACACATCAATCAACAAGTTTCTTATAATAACAAAAATGTTATCAATATTCAATAAATGCAAGAACTATACAAAAATATTTGTACTTTTAAAATTAAAAGTGATATATGTGATACAATAGCATAAAAATTAACATGTCTGCTTTTCATTTGCCATTAAAAGAAATAATAAATATTCGTAATACCTTGAAAGAGATTTATGTAACAAACATTTCAAAAATAAATACTTTTAAATAAATTACAGTATATTACTATAATACACTGTAGTCAATTTAAGGAGCAACTATAGCATTGTACGCATACAATCTTTGTTTAGTCCTAATGTGAAGAAATATGCATTGTATTACACTGCTTATTACTGAAACATTTTAAGCCAACTAAAATAAAGAACTTAACTGTCAACTAAAATCACTAATAATCAAAAAGAGCTAAGCTGGTACTAACCAAATTGTAGCATTAGTTTTAAGTTTATAAAGAATTTAACAAGAAGCAAGTGGCAAAAAATTTATTATTTTTTATGTCTCACGTGGATAAAAACAATGCAATAGTTTGAGAGATTTGTTTTAAACAAAGTTTGTATACTGACAATATGACATTATTTGTATAACTTTAGCTTAATGTTAGCTTTAATGTTTTGCTGTAATGTATGTAATAATAATTAGCACAAATTATGTTTCCCACTCCCACTACACTACTATATATTGTGTAACAGTGTACTTCAAAAATGACAATAATTATTTAAGCAATATTCATTTGTTCCTATTATTTGTGATATTTTAGAAAAATAAAACTAACCATTTTGAAGTCTAGATTGTAGACTGGGCTTTCGTCCTGGACGGTCAATGTGACCCATACTGTAATAATCTTCTGTATCGGCCCCCATGGCAAGTCTTCTTCTAATTTCCTCCCTATCATTACGTTTCTGAAATGTTAATTTAGCTATTAGTTTTAAATAAATTAATTGTTATAGAAGGATATATTTTAATACTAGCTGCTGCCCGCGACTTAAAACCTTCCTCGAGAACCACTCTATCCATTGGTGAAAACAGCATGAAAATCGGTGTAGTGGTTTTGAGTTTATTGCAAAGAGACACAGACAGACGCGGCAGAGGACTTTTGTTTTATAATATGTAAGGATAAAGATATTATGTACTTTTCTTTCATAAGGTGCACCTTCAGTTATTGTAATAATGTTAGTAAATCTTTCTAATATATCAGGAATATGATCAGTCATAACAGGCCAATCGATGTCAGTTTCCGCACACTCAGCTGTTCCTATAGCTCTGGGGCTTAAGACACTGTCACCGTTGTCACAATCAAACACTGGTTCCTTTGCGTCAACCTTTAAAAGTTTAGATTTTATTCTATGTAGATTCTTGAAAAAACCCATATTTTCTTTGGTTTCATTTTCGGAACGAGTCTCTACAGGTGGCTTAACATTATCAGAAGATGGCTTGTGTATTTTCTTTCTAAAATTATTTAGGAAATTCTCAAACATCCTAATATTATTAAATCAGTCTTTTTTTCTTTGGCAAAATATGGCACGGGTTCGAAGGTTCGTTCGGTTTTCGACAATGTAACGCAGAATAGCGATGCAGGAATTACGAAGCGACATGTAAACAAAAATATGGCACAACTGCAGCCATCACAAATCCATTAACAAACAAACAAATTAATAAAACAAATATAAAAATAAATTAAACGTAATTATTATGCCACATTACATTTATGACGTACGCGTACGCGTCGCGTCGTACGACAACGACAACAAAATGACATGACAAATGACATGACATATTTTATGACAAAGTCCTTTATGTCCTTTTGACATTTAGGCCAAGGACAAAGTGTGCTCCAATTCCATTTCAATTTTTTTCAAGCTCTCACTGCCTTGATTACAAGAATTTAGAAAATATAACAATAATGAAAAATGAACTTACGAGACAACAAATATTATCGACAGATTCGTGATTGTCGTATGTTATTGTGTAAAGATCCAGAAGAAATCTCGTGTCCTTTTTATAATGTCTTTGTTCAGAATTAAAATATGGCATTGAAACCATCATTAAGTAGGATAAGCGGCATTAAAGTAATGAAAAAAAAAATCACTGTTCACTAATGCACACCGGTTTAAACATACACCTTGTAGAATGGCTTGTTAGTGACTGGCTGGCGTTTCGACTTCACCACACCACGAGTCTGTACTGTTAAATCACAATAGAAAGCTAAAACTACGTGCTGATGATTATAGTGTTACACATGGTTGCAGCAGACGTGGATGAGACGTGAATGTACGTTTACCGTTACTTATTTGGTTTGGCGCGAATGTTTAAAGTTATACCTTATTAACAATAAAACGTTGAAAAACTTACCCGTCTCTCTGCTTCTTTTGCTGCTTTTAAATGATTCTCAATTGCATCTAAATCTAACTTTGGTAACGCTGTCTCTATATTGTAAACATCAAAACTTCCTGCAACATAAAAAAGGGGAGGTGTTTTTATAATACATTAGCGACCTGCTCCCAGCTTCACACCCAATGCTTACGTTATAAAATAAACCTATGTTCCAAATTTCAGCTTTTTAGACTATTAAGTTTTAACTGTGCATTAATAGTCAATCAGGGCAATCAATTTTATAAGTAGGTCTGTCTGTAAATTGATGATTTTGTCTTCTGCAACAGCAATATTTTTACTTTTTTTTTTTATTAATGATGGTTTGGTTTTTTAATGCTTAATTTTGAAATAAATAAGAGAAATGAATGCGTAATTTTTAGTCGGCAAAAGTTACTGTTACAGCAAAAAGAACATAATTTATTTTATAATTAGTAGTACTGAAGATACATAGCCCATGACTATTACCTACTATTATTTTTATATAGGTAGGTACCTATACTAAACTATTTATATATAAATATCTATATACCTGTATAAAATAAAAATAAAATCACTAAGTAAGTAAAACTAATTTCAAATTCTAATAAAACTTACCTAAATCACTTTCAGCTATACTTTCATTTCTACGGACGGATGTATTATTATGAAGTTCTCTACAACGTTCCTTTGTAGAATTTACTACTTGCAATTTATCATCTTCGTTATATTTAAAGTCACTGTAAATTGATAACATTGTAAATTCAATTTGCTTAGATCAAAATATTCGGTATGATTAATTAATCGCGTTTGGTGTACCGCTGACGCCTTATTCACCAACAAAATTAAAAAGAAACGTTTATCTTTGGAGTAACATTATACCAAAAGTACTTCTGAAAATTCTGGTATTACACGCACAATGAACTGGGCGTACGTAGAGTCTATTTTAAAACGTGAATATATGTATGTATCTTGCCATTGTATAGAACTAGGGAACTACAGTATGTTCATATTTCATCCACTATTATTATTACCTAAACTTAAGTTAAGTTTGAGTTATTACAATAACTCAAACTTAAATTACAATAAATTAAGAGTGATATATGTTATAAAAGTTGTTAGTAGATACTATGGTAATATAAAAAGATACTTACACTCTAGACTTTAATGGACTTCGTCTAGAATTACATATTTTGTAACTGCTGAATTCGGTTCTAGTTGCCATATCAACAGGAGTAACGTTACTGCAACTTTTAGAAGAACTGGGCATTTTGTTAAAATTACCATCTGTAATAACCGAATAATTTGTGTTCCATACTTTATCATTTTCTCGCATTTCATCTAATTTGGGTATAATTTTTTTGAGTTCGCTACTTAATTGTTTTATTGTATTTTCCACATCAATGTGTATTTTCTCTATGTCGTACTCATTCTCATAACCATGAATTTCTTCTTTTGCATCTGATAAAAACGCATCTGCAATTGTACTATTGCTATCAGTTTCTAATAACAAAAACGTAGGCCTACTTTGATTTCTTTCTGTATTTCTATTCATTTCGTTTTCCATGTCTACGTCGTTAATTTCTTCTATATCGTTATTAATATCATTATCATCTGAATGGGTTTCCACGAGCTTTTTAATGACATGGTTAACAACATCACTTATATTGTTAATGGTGTTCTCGATCGGTTTGGCAAAGGTTTCTTTTATGTCCTTTCGTAATTCTTCTAAATCGTCCTGTATGTTAATATTATAATTTAATAACTTTTTTATTTCATCTTCTATTTCTTTATTGAAATTACCAATGATATCATTAGTTTGAAAATTATTTTCTATGTCAGTATCTGTGTAATGTACATCGTAGCTATCGGTTTCAATATTATTGTTATTTTTGGTTACTGTTTTAATTAAGTCCGGTACATCATTGTTAACCTCCAAATGCAAGTCATTTTCAGTTGAAATATTTGTGTTTATTGAAATTTTTGATTCTATTACGCAGTTATTATTGTTGTTATTTATACACTCTAAAATTGTTTGTTCTTCCTTAGGCTCGTTTTCATAAGTGCTGTCCGAAATTTCTATATCTATATCATCATCAGTCATATCATTTTCCGACTGGTAAAAATTTTCAATAGTTGACGAGTAATCCTGAGAAAAAAAGACATTTCATTGTGTTATTTTTTTTATGTAAGAAAGTATATTTTAAGCTCGTGTCGTTCCTGTTGTCTTTTCCTCATTTTAATGACAGTATACCTAACGCTATTTGGCAAGATAACTATTACCCAAATGCTTCCTATTCGCATAAACGGTCATCAGAAATTATATAATACCTTACGAAATGTAAGCATTAAATAATTTTTGTGTAAACAAGTTTCTATTGGAATATTACGTAAGTGACATATCGGGGCTTCACACGTTTCCGATTATTTACAAATTTATAAGACTTCACTTGTAGTGTGATATATAATACCTGTAATGTATGAGCTAAATGTTGAAAACCGGGGTAGTTTGGGTTAACTATCCCTCTGGGGACGAGGTGGACTCCGTTTTCAGACATTTCATCAGTGTCTGAATGGTCAAAGGCTTGTTCTTCTCCAACAGGTAGAGCGTTTGTAGACACATCAGCTTGTTCTAATTTAATGTCACCTGAAAAGCATTGTTAATATAATATAAAGAAATACTAAGGGCCACTTTCACCAACTACAATAAAGTGTGACTAGTTACTTTTAGAAATAATTTTATGTTTTATTAAATTATGCACTCGGTTTAGTGCATCCTTCGATAGGCGATTTTTTTTTATTAGATATTTTCTTGGGACTTTTACCGTACAAACAAAGGTATATCAGCTAAATTATTCCCGATGACACGTGACTTTAAATGACGGTTAGCCTACTTGAAACATGGTGAAAGAGGCCCTAAGTATTAGGCCCAGGAAGGGGAGGAATTCTCATTTTTATTGCAATATTATAACGATACTTAAATCTATTTGATAAGTGAATTTAACTAAAATAAAATCTACCAAATATATTAAAACGTTAAGGGCCTCTTTCACAAACTACATGTAAAGTTTTGATTAGTTACTTTTTGAAATCATTTTCTGTTATATTGAATTATGCACTCGGTTTGCTGCATCATTCGATAGCCGATTTTTTTTTTTATTTTCTATTTAATGTTTGGGACGTTTACAGTACAAACAAAGTTATATCAGCTCCATTATCCCCGGTTACCGGTGACATTAAATGACAGTTTGGCCTACTTGAAAAAAATTTAATCTTTTATTAGTAAGTATATCAAACAATTATAAATATACTAGCGACCCGTCTTCGGCTACGGACGAATCCAATTTTTTTGCAAATTATATAGCTTTCCTCGTTTATCTCTCTTTTCGTTGGTGTATAAACCATATCAAAACCTGTTGTTTAAAATAAGTTAGCAGAGAGACAGACAGAGGCGGACAGCGGCTTTGTTTATATGTATAGAAACAGATTGTATGTCTGTCTACCAACAGATAACAATGAGTAAGTACTCACTAGTGCCTGACATAGAGGTACCACTATATTTAGTAGAAAGGTAATGACGTTGTTTGCGTGAATACATTCCTAATGATTTGTTAGCATGTCGTATAGTAATCTATGTTATACCTACTAATATTGTAATAAGAGAAGATTTGTATTTTTATATGTTTGTAATGAACAAACTCAAAAACTACTGGGTCGATTTAAAAAAAAATCTATTACCTACCTATAGAAATTTATATTATCAGCGAGTAACATAGGCCACTTATATGTTAGCAACAGCTAGTATCTAATATTAGCAGCTGAGTAAGTATGTACCTAAATATAGTAAAAATACATTTTTATGTAGAACATGTGTAGAACCTTCAAATTTTATGTCATTAGCTGTACATTAAAAGGAATAAGTATCTACTTAAATTAAGTAGTAAACTTTACCTGCAAAGTTTTCATATGAAATGTGAGAATTTCTGACGGTATTCTCCAGATCTAAACTGTTTTCTGTAGTTCGTGACGAATTCAAAAAGTTCCTGTTTTCACTTTCCAACCTGTACTGCTTGTTGCACACGAGTTGTCCAATGGAACATTTCACATTTGTTTCTGTGGTGTTTACACTTTCACTTTTATAATTACGATTGCTATTGTACCCCAAATTATGGGTCTTCTGAGAGCTATTGTAATTACAAGTGTCTGTGCTATCCGATGAATTCCAGCCTCTGCTTTCTTCAATACTGTTTCCGAGTCTTGGTATCGCGTTTGAATTGAATGAGACAGAGTTCCCGTTTTCAATCTCTTGTTTGATCTTCATGGTCTTCTGAAACATGTTAAATGTAAGTATCATTTTATTATTTGTTAATTGAGATTTATGAAGTGGGCCATAGGCCATGGCAAGTATAGTGGGCTATGGCAAGTATAATCTATATACATAAAATAAAATTCTCGTGTCACAGTGTTTGTACTTAACCAAAACTCCTGTGAGAATAGGTCGTAAACTATTTTTTATACCTAAGTGATAAAGCTGGTCCACCCCATTTTTTTTTTGGAACAACGTTTGTCGGGTCAGCCTAGTACAAGTATATGTTATCATCTATACTAATATCATAAAGAGGTTAAATTTGTATGTTTATATGTTTGTATATAGGAGGTAATCTTCACGCGTTCTCAGGGTAATCTTCGATTTAAAAAATCTTTCACTAATAAATCAGAATTTCAAGATGAACACAGATGTTCTACACGGGCGAAGCCGTGGGCTATCAAATAATAAAAATCCAAGGCTTGGCAAAAGTATGTCAAGCCGCGTCCTCACTAGGGCCGCACGGCCACATCAGGCCGGCCGCTCGGCCAGGCCTTGTATAGTGTGTACGCGTGTAGTGTGTACAAGGACTGGCCGAGCGGCCGGCCTGATGTGGTCGTGCGGCCCTAGTGAGGATGCGGCTTCAGGAGTTAACATATGCGGGGCGCTATAAGTACTTACATATAAGTATTGCTTTACAATTTTGTCAGGCGTTATATATATTACGAGTACCTACTAGCTGCTGCCCGCGACTTCACCCGCATAACTTTATAAATGATACACTAAAACCTTCCTTGAGAACCACTCTTTCTATTGGTGAAAACAGCATGAAAAACGGTGCAGTAGTTTTTGAGTTTATCGCGAACAGACAGACAGACGCGGCGCAGGACTTTGTTTTTATAATATGTAAGGATTATATTTTTCAACGCTGGCGAAGTTGCGGGCACTAACTATGTGTAAAGATAAGACGGCTTATTATCGTCATTTCAGCCATAAGATGATAACTTGACTACAGCCTCGACGATAATTTTCCAATAGGACCGTCCGGTTCTACTGGAAATTACTGGTGCTGCTTCTGTTCAGAAGCAGCTCGGATTCATCGTCGATCCCCGGCCCTTAAAGGCTAACACAAAAGATTTATAGGGTGAACTACAAGGACCAAATAAGGTAGGAGCAGCTAATTATCTCGAAGGTGTTAGGGGCAAGGTTTACTTTCCACAATGAAAACTGAGCAACTCCTTTTGCGACAGTAAACACCCCTTGAAAAGACTACAGTTAAATGACAGCACTTGTTACAATCTATTTTTATGAAATCGTGCGTGACAATTTTATCATGATATTTATCGGTGCGTGAGTAGAGTATAACAGAGCTAGTTCTTCCGTGCTTTATTTATTTTTTACCGATTATTAAAGTAAAAAATATAACAGCAATAGTCTACACCATTATTTAGCAACGTAAGTATATAAAAATCTATATAATGAGAAAATACCATTGTTTCATGTCATTTAACTACGGGAAAACTGATATTTGACGTAAACCTCATCTTCAAACATATAATGTAATATTATATATCATAGGTACTTAAGATAATAATACCATAACAACAGAATAATTAATAACATATAGATACAACTTCTATATATACGTAATTTAATTGACGATAAGTAAGTAATATCTAGGTATTATTTTTTCTGTAAGTAACAACCATTTTAAATATTCACATTTCAATTCGATAATTCATGTAGCTAAAATTCTCAGATCAAATTTTAAGCAAAAAAACAAAAGTTAGTAAAAGAACCTTTTGCTATCAAAGACAGAAAAAGAGGTCACGGTTTATTTTATGAAAATATTTCTAAATCGATAATCTATTTCATACGCTCTTTTGTAACTATCAAAGGGAAGGCTTTTCAATATTGACCTAAACCTCTTTTATTGTTTTGGGTATAAGAAGTCCAAGTCCAATATAGGGCACAAGGACGACCGTACTCTAATGACATTGTTTGCCTAAACTTGTCCATTTAATAACCTGTAAGCCGGATGGAAAAGGGCGGAAAGGATTATCAGCTATGTAAAAATAAAATTCCAAAAAAATCTTTAGGTCTGAATCAATAATTCAGACCTCGTTATTCTTTTAAAATTTTATGTGATTCTTCATTGTATTTTTAATACTCGTATGTAGGAACTCAAAACATTTTTTTTTCTTGACCACATATTGAAACATGGCTTTATATTTAGGTAATTATCTATTTTAATTTGATTTTAATCTACAATAATTTCTTTAAAATCAATACTAATAATAAATCTATAAGGGTTGGTCATGGAGTAAGTTACTTTGTTTTCAGAGATATCGTGTTTATAGGCTCTATACATCATACTGAAACTAAATTGACCATTTTAAGATTTTTTTTCTGTATGTATGTATGTATGTATGTATGTATGTATGTATGTATGTATGTAAATATGTATGTTCCTCCATAACTCTTAAACGAATCAACTGATTTTCATGAAACTTGGTAGATAAACATTTAGACGTACGGGACACAGGATAGGCTACTTTTTTTTTTTCAAGGCGGACGAAGTCGCGGGTTCCAACTAGTAGAGTACTAAACCTACTTTAAATATGTATGGTTTTATGAATATTTTATAAATTATTAAAGAATTGAATTACTTGATTCAAAATAGTAAAATTGTCTTCTTTCTTTAAAAATATAAACAAAATATATTCCTTAACAGCTGGTGCCCGCGACTTCGTCCGCGTTGAAAAAGAAAAAAGTAGCCTATCCTGTGTCCTGTAGGTACGTCTAAATTTTTATCTACCAAGTTTCATGAAAATCAGTATTCGTTTGAGAGTTATGGAGTAACATACATACATACATCATATATACAGAAAAAAATTCTAAAAAGCGTCAATTTAGTTTCAGTATCATGTATAGAGCCTATAAACACGATATCTCTGAAAACAAAGTAACTTACTCCATGACCAACCCTTACAGATTTATTATTAGTATTGATGATTGATAATTGCCACCTACTCAGAACATAGTATCTATGTCCAAAACACTTGGAATGGTAAAGGTCACATTAAAAATAGATTGTAACCATCATTTTACGAATAAATGTTTCAGTAATTTTCTGTAACAAAAGTTTGTAGTAAATTTAGTTCAAAATTATTAATTTATAACAACCAATTTCTTGATACTATAATGAGTGTCGGTATTCAGGAATTATCGATTAACTTTGCCCTCAGTCTGAAGTCCAAACGTAAGTACAGGATCTAGACGATTTTTAAATTGTTATCATTAACCTAGCCATAGACTTTTCACATACAGGTATAGTACAGGTAACATCGCATACAAAACGTAGCTGTGGAACGACGGTGAAACCTATTTAGGCTACGTTATGTTATAATCATTGAATTTTATGTCCTAAATCCATACAAGGCAATATTGCGGATCAAGGCCGGATATTGTAAACGGCGCACCCTCGTCCTTCCGGCGATAGAGCCAGCCAGAAACGCAATAACTGACCAAGTACAAATAAAAAACAGTATGTGCTCTCATTGAGAATAATTTAACACAGGTCTGGGAGATTACTAGTCCCTCTCATAACTATAAAATAACGAGATATAACGTTATTATTATTGTTCGCAGGACTTGGCTCCATATACTTCTTTTCCTATTCCTATGAAATGTATCGGAAAATATTTCAAATTAAGTATATAGGAAAAATGTATAGCGACTGCAGACGAGACTGAATCACTAAAGGAATTACAAGCTATTCCAAAATGTATGTTATAAAAATGCTTTGAAGATTGAAAGTGACGTTGGCAAAAGTGTATTGCATAAATAAATTGTTAAGGATTTTTTTGTATGCTAAAATCGTTACACAGGCTGACGATCCACTTGATGGTAGGTGGCTACCGTCACCTATAATACAAGCAAAGCCACGGGTGCTGCAAGTGCGCTGCCGTCTATAGTAAGATTGGAAGTAAAGTACCAATCATAGAGTCCAGAAGTAAAAAACTCCCTTAAAAAATGAATAGGTTGAAATAAAATAAGTTCTAAAGGAACATACGTATAGCTTTTAATTTTTTCGGTGCTTTTTGTAAAAAAATATTTTTACTAAAAATGAACAAAACTAAGCATGTGTTCTAACGGCGAAATAAACGCCTTTGTACTTCTCATTATAAAGCTGAAAGTCCAAAATGAAGCAATTTAGCTTTGTAATTGTCAATTATAAGGGTCTAACGATGTTTAATTTGTGTCTAAGCTGGAGGGAGCCATTACAATTTCAAGATTGACTATAAGAAAATAACATTGCGGGAACAATATCAGCCTAATTTTACTTTTGTTAAAATTCTTATGTACTTTTTTGTGAGTATCAGAACCAAAGGAATGTCAAGTATGTTCTGGATACAAAATCAAGATGAAATATGAAAACAACTACTTTTATTATAAGGGGTGGTAAGCTCGCCGTTTCATTTGATTGTATCTGGCTAACGTCACCCAAGAACCCAATGAAAAAAAAAAGTTTAACTTAAACAAAACTTGCTTAACTTGATAACAAGGCGAGGTTAAGGGATTTTGGCTCTTACATCTTACATTCCTAAGTTACTTGATATTCTGTAAAGGGGTATACAGCCGACCCACGACCTTATTTTTAATGACTGCCATGGGTTCACAGAGTGAAACCCACATCTTTAGTTCTTATTTTATTTGGGGTGCGTCCAGAATGCCGATAGCGTAAATATACTAATTTACTAATTGTACTTCGAAAGACAAATGCAAAAAACGAAGCATAAAAGAAATGTAACCTTTGAACGGATAAATATATTTTTAGATCACGCGAGTTAAGTAAAAGGTCTCTGAGGCTTAGGCACGAGTGGCTTGAGCGAATATAGTGTCGTTGTTATTAGTACTTTTCCTACCTACTTACATGTGGCGGGATATATTAGAAACTCGTTGTTCGATCGATTCTTAAGACAACCGCTCTCCGCAGTCGGAAGGACTATATATCCCTATATCCGCATCAAATATTTACGTACTTTTTACCTAGTGACATACGTAGGTGTAGGTTGTGCGGGCCACTCGGAACCACTGTTTAGGATCTATAATAATGAATTCGATATTTATTGCAAAAGGCGTTCGTGAGGGTAAAGAAGTGTGTAAACTCTGAACGTAAGCTGCGATGAACCTAGTATTATTTTTATGATAAAGAGAAGGCAGATGGTTTACTGTAGTGTACAGCAGTACCAGGGACGTTGCTGGCTAGCTGTTAATTAATGTCATTAATAAATAAGAATAATAAGAACAGTCATTAATAAATAAAAAGAAAGCGTTATAAACCAGGAAAGGTTTTTCCAGAGTAGTAGCAGAGTGCATCGCCCTAATCCCCTCTTTATTCCTTATCCTATCATGGGATTATGCTTGTAGTAAATAGGCGAAATATGGTAGCCACCTGCCATGACGTGAACGGTCAGTCAGCTTGCTGACCTTAATATAAAAATAAATAAGTTTATCGTAAAAATATAGTGAGTGGTTTGTATGCGAGTCAAACGGCGAACGGTCGGGTACTTGAGGACGGTTGCGTGACCCGCGCCACCGCGCCCTCAGACTTATACGTGTTAATGGCCACCGAAATGATGAATAGCTTTACCAAAGCCCGGTTATATTAGAGACTGATACGTATAGAGCCTTCACTTTATACAGTGATTACTTTTTTATTACAATAATTTCTTTTAAGATTTTTTACACCTGTAGGTAGTAAACAATAGCTTGACCCCAAAAAAGACTAATTTGACACGAACGATTTTTGTTAATTATTCTTGAATCGCCTTCTAAAGGTTACACGTGAAGGTTCCATTGACATATATTTCGCATTTGGAAACTCTGAATGCATCTGAATTAATTCATGTATTCATGATTACGGTTTTCATCAGTTCATTTCATAAATGGATTTTTACAAACAGATTTTCTCTTAAAATATGTAAGTATATTTTTTATTTGTTTTTAACTAATTTTATTTAATTTACTAATTCAAGCGTATATGGTTTAGCAGACAGAAGACCATGGTAGGCAAAAGCAAGTATCTATTGTTAAGTTTCCGTTAGGATATTAGAACCCATCCCTACTTTATCTTGTCCCTAATTCTTCGTCCCATCGTTTTGTAAGATTTTAATTAATAAATAATAAAAAAATAAGTCGAAATATAAATTCCAAACATAATATCAAATAATAAAATTTTCTTTTAAAAATAAGCGCAGCTATTTCTAGTTTAGAATGGAAAACAAGGTTCTGTTTTTGTTTACATTTGTTAGACTCTGCTTTGCCTAACTTCCATAAAACTGTGTGAATAAAAGCTTCGCTATAATGAGCTATAGAAAGTATCTCGCGCGCTCGCTCGATACTCGACCTGGCAAGAGCCTCCGTCCTCCGTTTCAAACCAGTAGGTATAAAACGAAGCTATTTCTAAATAACACTCTCTTTTAATGAACTACTATCTGAACTGTTTTAATAAGTGAACACTTCGGTAAAGCTTTACATTAAATCATAATTACGATCAAAGTTATACATACTTAGTAAGTAATATTACTTTAACCAACCCAATCAGTGAATTTCTTAGTGAATTTACACTATTATATAAAGTTGAAGAGTTTGTTTGTTTGCTTGTACGTGCTAATCTGAGGAACTATATAGTGGTTCGAAATGAAAAATTCTTTTTGTGTTGAAATGAAATGAAAAAATATTTTCAAAGTTCGAGTGAATAGGAATCTTCTGGGTGAGCTCGCTCCATCATAGGCCTCATCCTTGCTACACAGCTGGTTGTTGGCCAAGAGCAAACCCATCTCTAATAATAATAAAAAAGGCGTTAGATAGTCCATTTATCGAGGAAGGCTTTAGGCTATATAACATTTTGAACGCGGACGAAGTCGCGGGCACCAGCTAGTGGTTCTATAAAGGCTAAGTTATACGTTTGGATGTTCTTGGCATTAATTGGTATTGTTGAGGATATCCTCAAGATTTTCTAGATAATTAACCGATTGATAAAATTAAACCGAGAGATCAAAGCAATTGATGAACAATATTAAATCATAATTGCCCTAATTAAATGTTATACTGTAATCATCTCAGTAGATGGACGCCCTACGCTGCGCTTACCGGTATGTAGCCTCCACTCGATAACCTACTACAAGCCCCAGCGGCCGTCGGCTCTCCGTACTATACGTCCTGACCTGCTGACCACTACCCCTTGTGTTAGGTATAGTCTATAGTCATGACAGAGCGGGCAGCACTGCATTGCCTATGGCTCCAACTACTACGTATACGTGTGTCGTGTGTCCGTCCGTAATATGTTATATATTATTCATTGTATTATTGAGTCGAAAGTTTATTAAATGAAAGTATTGTGTGTCAAATCATTACCCCCAACCGCAATCAAAGGAAATAAAAGACAGATATATAATATATGGTAGATATATAAGATAGTTAGTTAGAGTAGGGAATGACAGACGGGCATCCCACCCGTAATGGAATAAAAGAAAATATGGATGAAAGAAAGACCGAGTATGAAGAAAGAATGTGCGAGAGGTAAGCAAGCGAGAACTGGAATGAAAGAGATATCGTAAACATAGGCTTCAGCGTATGATGCTGGAGGGGTTCTAGAAAAAAATATGTATTATATATTTAATTACCATTGTAAACCGCAAGTAAATAAAGTCTAGAAGATAACAGGACTATCATTCTCTCGTCTCCAGCTCGCCAACCCTTCTACACCTTGAACTTATTAATCCGCATTGTTTTATCGGTGACTTTCACCTCATTCCTGATTCGATCTTGCAGAGTAACCCGAGCATAAGCTTCTCCCTAGTTTGCTGAACGATGACGTTGAAGCTTTCTTACGTGTTTTTATTCTATAATTTCTCTAGTGTTACAAACTTAATATAAAAACATATTAAATTTCTATTTAAATAGCTGTGCAACACGGCTACGCCTGCTTTAAAATTTGACGGCATAATAACCTTCTCCATGTGCAAAAATTGGTACAAACACGTGCAGATTTTCATGTCGATTACAAAATTTACATTTTGTAGGCTCAATAAACAGTTATTTTTAAAAAACGTAAAAAACGTAGGCTGTTTGCTAAATGAGAATTTCTAGCAACGTGTGTATTACGAAGCAAAGAGCTCTTGACCGACTAAAATAATGAAGTACCTACTTGCGCTCGTGAACAAAATCTAAAAAAATATATTAAAAATCTCATTTCAAGTATTGCTTTTATAAATGGCAATATGTTTTGCAAAACTTTAGTATTTTTAATAATTGCAATACCTTTTGTAAATCAGAACATTTTGTACATTATTTATTCTTACCTACAGTTTAAATTATCGTAGCGTCGCACATTATTAGTTAATACACACGTTTCTATATTTATAGTTCAATTTATTGTTAACGAGAAAATCTTTACTAGTTATATCAACAAAATACTTATTGTACAATAGTTTAATATCCAAATTAGAATTAATACTAAAGTAAATCTATTAATTACTTAACGAACTTTGATGAAATTATACAAACAATTATCTGGAACAGTAATAAAATACTCGAGTACATTTTAACTTTTCTGAGAGCGAAGTTGCCGGTGTTTAGTAAGATTGAAAAAAACTTTCAGGTATTTAAGTAAACTATTCAACAACAGGAAAAATCTCAAGCAATGCTTATTTATAAGAGTGCTAGGTTTATAGAGATATATGAGTATACACAAATAACATCTGACTACGACAACTGGGTCAAGAAAATGTCTCTTAACTGAAGAGACAGCCAAGTAACATGTGTGTTACATACGGGCAAGAGATTAAGAAATGTATCTATGCATAAAAGAAAATAAAAAAAATATAGGAAGATGGAATGAATAATTATTGTTACAGAAGTTTTGCTCCTCAAAATTAACACCTACTTTTTGGCTTTTTGTTACTTTCCAAAATAAAAAAAATCAATGTTAGTTTTGTTGTATACATAATTTTTTACTTGCTTTTGTATAAAAAGTATACGTTTATTTTCTATATCCTAATAATATTATAGTTGCGAAAGGTTGTATGTTTGTTACTCATTCATGCAAAAACGACTGAACTAATATGACACACGAATATTTATAAAAATATTTAGTTCGTGTAGTAATTTCTATATATATATATATATATATATTTAATTACCATTGTAAATTCTGTGCGTATATTCTGTGCGTGTGTATGTCACTGAACTCCTCCTAAACGGCTGGACCGATTTTAATTCTGTCTTCACTTATGGATAGAGGGATAATCAGGGAAGGTTTGTCTGTAAAAAAAAATTGGTCGCCGGGCGAAGCCGGCAGCGGACACCAGTTATATAATAAAATAATATTATATTATACCTATTAATGATATTTTATAAATTATGTATTAAATAATTGGTCGGTGGTTGGTAGCCTCATCGTGATGAATTAACTACTTCTATCTCGGATCCGGTCAATTAATAACTGGAGATGTTTACTGAGCAGAACTTCGAACAATAAAGACAAAACTTGCAGCGAAACAGCTCTCAGCAAAGTCAGCAAACAGGCTCGTCAATCGATCGGCAAATTTATTGCTCCATAAAAGCGGAAGAACTCATAATAGTTCAATAACCATTTTAAATCTACATGGCCTGCAGTTAAAAAACCATCCATCATCCGTACTCGCCGGAACTGGCCTGAACCGATTTCTGGGAAACTTTTTCTGTATGGTAAAAATAAGAAGCATTACAAATTACTTTCACACAATTTCTCGAGTTCAGAATAGTTCAGATCCTCAGAAATCTAAGTGTTGCGTAGCTTTAAAAAGTTTTTAAATGAAATCGCAGCAATGTATAACCATGAAGATAAACAAAATATGTAAGCAATAGGTATAACGCCTGACATACATACATTGACGCCTGACATCCTATACTTTGCCAAGCGTTGATTATTTTTAGATGTGACCGTGGATTTGCCCGCGTGGAATATTTAGCCTATGTCCTAACTATTGTTAATATTTAATTCTTAATTAATTAATTAGTAATAGATCTCCACGAAATAAGAGCACGTGTGTTCTTCTGTTTCGGTGCTTAAATGGGATACCGAGGCTCATTTCCCAATTTCCTAACTTAATCCTTATCCTTTGCCCTAACAGAGTATTTATGTTTAGGTAAGTATCATAAATGTTAACATAGGTACTAACATAAATGTTGCTTTCTGTAATAAAAGGTTATTATTTCGCATAGTTAATATAATAATACCGGCAAATATGTCGTTAAGTAAGAGTAACAATATATTGTTGGTGTTGGAGCTAAGCTTTAAGTAAAGTTCACGACGACAAGGCACTAAAAAGACCGGGTGGCAAATGAACCGTTCGAGCAGTAAATAGATTAGGCCGTCGGCCGACGGAATGCTCCCACCACGACCGTTACGACAACTTGTTTGCAATCGTAAACCTACGCCTGTAATTATGTACTTTTATTTCTTTAATTATACAATTTAGTGATACATATTATTTAATTTTTACTGTCAACTTCAACAAAGCAAACTTTTTTAGAAAAATGAAGATAGAGCGTCAATGTAGTCTGTAATTATTTTACTTTCTTCAGTATCGAACAAAACTGAATAAACATGAAACATACAACTTATCTGAAGATTTTGTAATATCTGAAGATATACTCGTAGTTACACCGTATTATAAGGACTGTAGGTTAACAGACATTGCCATTTTAATTCCAATAGTGTTCATTACAATGTAATTATTGTACCAACTTAGCCGGTTATTCCACTAATCCACATTGACTCCAAGTCTATTAATTTAGCTCGATATTGTACCCATATCACGTAGCAAATATGAAAAGAAAATAATCTTTAGTAATAAAGAGTCGTAGCAGCTTTCGTAGCAATGTAGTCTAGCTACGAAGCTACGTACTGCTACAATAAAATCATAACTATGAAAATAGTTTTACTTTTAATAACACGACAGGACTTGTTTTATTTTATTTTTATTAAATACGTTATGTATATGTATATATATAATATTTGCGTTATATTGAGCTCTAAATATATTATACAGTTAATTACCCGCCTTTATAATGAACTAACATTTATCTGCTACCCGTGTGGTACCTACTTGTAGATTTACATTTCTCGTTTGTAGACACTGCCGTTGAATAGGTTCGTAGGAAACTACTGCACCGTACCGGAATCAATGATTTCCGTACATATAATGTACGGATATGTTATGCTGATGTGCTTAGAACAAAAAATGAGTTATTTTTCATACAATGTTTTTTCAGCTAAGGCTATGATAATAAAAATATCGTACCTTTAGAGAACGCCATCCTGATTGTAGCTCACAATGAATGAATAATAAATGCAACGGGCAAGGTTATCTTTTATTTAGTCGAATCCGCGCACAGTTTGCGGCGTTGTGACGTCGACCGATAGTTAGGTGGTCACACGCAATCACTATACACTGGTAGGTATAAGAAAGCACGTCGCTTAGACTAACGAGGTTATAGTGGGAGAAATGTTGTTGGGTGGTTAGGGCGAAGCTTCGCTGCGTGCACCCCCGCCCGCCTACGAAAGCGAAGTAATCGTGTGCCTGTCGCAAAGTAGAGCCGCCCGCCCTTCCCTCCGCACCGAAATACCACCCCGAGCGCCCACGTACTCTGTCGCGCCGGTTGCATGCTAGATTTATTTTCAAAATCTAAGAAACTGATGCCTCTAAACCATAAATCTACTACAGGTATTCCCCTATTCCCAAACCTCACCTTGTCTATCTATCTATACCTACTTTTAAAATCGTGAGTCCTGCCTGACTATCAACAAAACAAGTCTAGAAAGATGAAATTTAGAATACAGGTTTATTTTATGACGTAAGCTAAGAAAGGATTTTTGAAAATTTCAAGTCTATGAGAATTTGAAAGTATGTGAGGATTTATGTATGGATGTTTGTTACTCTTTCACGCAAAAACGGCTGAACGGATTTGGATGAAATTTGGTACACAGATAGTTTATTACCTGAATTAATATATAGGATACTTTTTGTTCTGTAAATAGTTGAGTTCCCAAGAAATCGTCAAAATATATAAACATTAAAATCAGGCGCTACCGTCTTCACAGCGATAAAGATGTCAGATATTTTCTCGAGAGTTATATTTTTCATTTTTCAACGCGGTCGAAGTCGCGGGCACCTGCTGGTATTCTAATAATTGTAAAATATTTTACATATACTAACAATATTTTTATATATTTTTTTACGTAACTAAATTTATTTTACACTTTTCAAGGCTGATTTTTTGTATAATAGAAACATGTTATTAATCACGCCACCTACAAGTGTCTTTGCGGTGTGCACACACAACGCCCTCTACATTTTCTAAGAAGTCATTGCGAGACTTGACAAGCACATTTTCATTCTATTAGCCCTGAAACAGATGGCGACGTTATCCCTATGAAGGCTCGTAAATGAGTTCGCTTCGACTCGATCGAGTCAAAAATTAAATTATGTTTTCATTGACCACCCTTAGTTCACGACTACTATTGGCAACCAGCACTTTTTGTACACGTGTGCACACTATACTATATTTTGTAATAGAAGTTCTTGTAATAATAAAAGATTCTTGTAATAATAATAATAAAAGATCTGTAGATAGTTCATAACGAAATCTGAATGGTTATAGCATGACCGACAGATTTATGACATAGTTCGTCACATAAGTAGGTAAGTATAGGTAACTATAGTTATAGGTAATATACTAATAAGTACCAAAAAAACAATGATTTTGCGGTTTGATTCACCAGTAGAAAATAAAATAAATGAAAAAAATTGAATATTATTATTATTATTCTCGCTTCCTACGAAGTATAACACTCAAACAGAAAGAGCTGAAATTTTAACTGGAAAATATAATTCTTAACTTTAGGTACAACACCATTTATACGGACAGGAAGTAGGTACTTTATTTTAACTCAACTAATAAATAAGAAAAGTAGGTTATATTCAGCCACTACTGAATATAAAAATTTCAATTTAACAGACAATTACTAAGTGAAGTTATTGAACGTGTTTAACAAAAGAAGACAGACAGAAAACTTCGGTAGGTATAGGTAAGTCGATCGTGTTATTATAAAATGTGCCTATGTAGGTATGTAGTACCTACATAGGCAAAAGTTTCACAAGATCGATAAAAGTCCCCAAAGTTCGAAGAGTATTTTCAACTTCACACAATAAAGAAGTAACATTACCTTATGTATGTGTGCCTTTATAATACTTAGTGTGGACATTATACCGATATATATACATTATAACTATCCAATATTTGTTTAAATCAATATTTCATTTTGATATATCGTTTGTAGGTAAACGACCCGTCTAGACAAAAAAAAATATTGTATAGATAAATAATCCTAACAAGGCAATATATAAACCTTCAACGAGGAAGACTCAGGTTTGTGTACACAATTTTTAAAAAAAATTGCTCTAGTAATATCTAATTCTACTTTCCTTCGCTTGCTTTATTCACATTAATCATAATGTCTCCCCTCGGTCCAGGATTAAACTGGAAGAGATTCCTTCTAAGAATTCAATCTCAGATTCATTTGATTTTTTTTATTACTTGTGTAATCTTTTTGACAAAGAAAATGCACTTGACGTCCTAGTTATTTCCTAAAATGAAGTTTTTTTTTCTAAAAATGTTCAATATACACAAAAGATAAAATCAGCAAAAGGTGTATAAAGTAGTTTTCGATGGAAAGTATTATACCCTCAGCGCCGTCAGTCGGGGCGTTATGACCCTTCGAACGAGCCCTCAGCCTAATTTACTTTAAAATATAGGCAATAAACTTGAAAAGTACGGCTTCGTGAACAAGCAGAAATAAATGAAATTTACCCGAATTGCATATTAGCAGATATTTAACAGCATAATTTACAGAGTATTACGAGTTAGTATAGTTATTATAAAATTTAAAAGAAAACTGCAATTAGAAAAGAAGTGTGTCAGCTCCGACGCACGACTGGAGTTTACTGCATACGGACGATAAATAAATAATTTAATAAATATAATTAAAACATATTGATATATAATATATTATATTAATATGTATTGAAGCATATTGTAGCCTGTAACGCGTAACATGTGACATTTAATTTTACTCCCATGAATTTTCATACCCCGGTCTTATAATATTGAAATAAAAACCAAACGGTTAAATTCAATGTTGACCGTCAAATAAAAGAGATATAAAATCGAAATGCGTTGCCGACTTTCACCGAGACAAGTGTCTGTTGGAATGTTGCCCTTATGAATGGATCGATGCCAGCCGACGACATGCAACCCCTTCGTATTCATTCCACCTAAATTAAATTAGGTATGGCTTATAAACACTGTCATTTTATACTTTACACTAGAGCTTTTTGTATAAACCTATGTAACATATATTACAGTACAGTTAAACATAATATACCTCTCCTCAATATGAGAAGGTATGGTTTATATTCCACCAGGCTGATCCCTCTGTGTATTGTCAATACAGTTATAGTTTTTGGATTCTTACTATAGATACACAGGAACGGTGCTTTTTTTCTGAACGAAAGGTACTCAATTTTTTTTGTGTGCCTGAATTTGTATGCAAAAGATGAGCGATTGAGTAATTAAGGCGTGAAGAAAAAACAGAGAATTTTACATTTATAATCATTATTAGTGTGAATGTATTTTTTCAAGAAAGAGCTCAAATTACCAAATGGACGAAGCCTCGGGTATAATTAGTAAGCTATAAATAAGTATTATGTTACAATGTTTTATGTTTCATTCTCATTTGCTGTAGGTAATTAGTGCCACCAAAAAATATTTTAAAATACAGACTAAGTAGGTAATATTGACATAGGAATTTTTATTATACTAAGTAGGTACATACTCGTACAGTTCAATAACCATTGTGGGCGAGTAGTCCATTAACTCGTGCTATAACATACTTGATTTAATAAAAGAATGTCATACGTTTTTGAAAGGTGGTTTCGTCAAAGCAATATTAATAATCTCAGAAATACCTAAATGTTATCAAGGGAAATGGAGACATTCAAGATATAACGAGCTTTCTGCTTGTTATGTCTAGCGAAATCTTACTTCAAGTTCGCTTTGTCCTTTGAATACAAAACAAAGTACAGTCAACATCATTTATTACTCAAAATATCACTACATAGTATAAAACAGTCTGTTCCTATGTATGCTTAGATCTTTAAAACTACGCAACGGATTTTGTTGCGGTTTTTTTTTAATAGATAAAGTGATTCAAGAGGAAGGTTTTAGTATATAATTTACAACGCGGGTGAAGTCGCGGGCACCAGCTATCTACTAAAAATAAAGATACAACCCCTGAAAATTTTATAACAACAAACATGTCAGGCGTTATATTGCTTTACACATTTAGTCAGGCGCTACACAACCCTTACCTTTAATGCGGGCGAAGTCGCGGGCACCAGCTAGTACTTAATATGAGAAAAAGTTATATGTTCTCATATATTACTCAAAGAAATCTAACCTTTAACGACACAATTTTAATAAAACCTTGTGAACTCAAGGTCTTCGGATGAAACGCATTACCAACAAGTTATTGGCGCAGAATATTTTGGGCACAAAAGCTAGTTATGTGCGTAGATGGAAGCAAAAATAAAGATTAGTGACTTAATATCCGCTCATGGAACTTTACTATATACTGAGTCCAATGAACTCACTATCATTAAGTAGCTTAAAGGACAATGTCCTGCATACACGTGATACTTTAAAAATAGGGAAAGTTTTTGTGGACAAATTTGAAATTGTGGAAAATTTATTTTATTAGCGTGTTAGATATTGAATAGTAGTTTTAGGGATAAGTATTTAGTTATATAGTTTATGTGTGACAGTCATATAGTCATCGATTACGTAATGTAAGAAAGCACCATATCTTTCTTTTTGCTTCCATCTGCCTACGGTATATTGATCATAGGATCAACATTACGTTCTCAGAAGTACTTTGCCGTTTAAATGGTACGCATGGGAGTACAATTAAGCAGTTCAAGAAAATAACTGTTTAATTTTCGAAAATATTTAATTTCCAGCTAATAATATTATAAATGCGAAAGTTTGTATGTTTGTTACTCACTGAACTGATTTAAATTATTTTTTTACATATAGTTTATTACCTAGATTAACTTATTTATAGGATACTTTTATCCTGGAAAATATATTAGGTTCCTGTGGTATTTTCATAAAAACGAACTAAGTACAGCGCGTACGAAGTAGCGAGATCAGCTTGTAAGTTATTTTACGAGCGCGAGCTCGCGTAGGTGTGAATATAATTTGCATATTTGACTCCTGTGGGAGAGAATTTAGTATAGTATGTATAACAGAAAAAGGTAAGAAAATGCTGACCCATAGGTCCCAACATTAAGTGAGACCCTATCGAACGATATTTTGGTAGCAGTCCAATTCATTGGACAATGAAAATGAGGACAATATTATGTATAACAAACAAGGAAGGTTTTTGACTTTCTTGCAAGATTTCAGTATGTATATGAAAATAAATTGGATTTTATTATTTTTTAGATTATTCATTTGCTTTGTACTGGTATTAATTCATAAATGAGTAAATGTATATTGTATTAAATTATAATTTAAATTAACATTATTATTTATACTATTATTAGTTTATTATAGTAATAGTTATTATAACATTATTATTATAATAATAATTATTATTATTATTAGTTTTATACTAACATTAACATTAGTATAAAACTAGCTGTTACCTATATCAAGCGTATACATCGCCATAAACGGATACAAAATATTTTGATGGACCCATTACCATTACCGTTCAAATCGTTTATCTTATTTAGATGAACATTTCCTTATTAACATTAACCAAACAAAATATTATCTAATTAATTTTAAATATTTTAAAACACATTAATTTTAAAATTTTAAATTTAACTGTATAAATTAAGATAACTTACCAATTTTCAGTTTACCGTGGAAATACAATTAAAATACGCGAAATACAACCTTAAATACGAAGGAAAATGAATGGGCGGGCACATGGCGCGAGTGGCGGTTCTCTACTGACGCAAACGCGCCACCCTCACCCCCGCTGGCCGCGATCCTGCAGAAACCCTGATTTTAAAATTACTTTCGAAACTCGATAGCCTTTTTACCACCAATAACAGTGCCATCTTTTGTTATTTTCAGACAGTAACATATGGTTTCCACAATCAAGCATTACACAACTTGAAACCGCTAAGTATGTTTCAGAAGTTGTATTGAACTTTTAAAGCTTGGAGTAACTACTACCAAAGGCATCCATTCGTGATTATGTAACTTGTAGATGTTAGGTATAAGTTCTTGGAAAGAAAAAATGTTTATTTTTAAATACAATTCGAATTTAGGAATCCAAGAATGTTTCTTATGCGTATTGATTATGATTGTTTACGTATAGACATACGACCTAGATCACTGACCTCCATAATATAAATCTAGATACATTTGCTATGAACTCATCGAAACAAAAACTCATATTAGTTTTTTGTCGGGCTTATAGACCTAAGCGTAGCCTACATTTCTCTTTCATACCCATTTATATTCGCATTTACACTACTCGTACTTACATTCTTCATATTGTATCTTTCTTGCATGCGTCCTCATTCATTTTCATTGAGGGTGAGAAGCTCGCCTAAATTTTATTTTATTCAAAATTTTTCGTGTACCTATTTGTGTCTAAGGGGGGAAATATTATTTTCATTTTCTTTCATATTAAAAAATTAGCTGTTACATTTTTATAAATTTCATTTATAAACTTACATTTTACTTACCTACTTACTATTTATTTTGTATTATTTCAGAGTGGAAGGGAAAAATTCAGACCAGCCTACTTTGAAAAGTAGATACAGTGGACAACACTGACTTGCCCTAACATGAACAGTGTCCTCTATTCCAACCCAGTTGAACTATTTGTACAAATAAGTTTCATTTATTCCTCCAACTAGAGAAAAACCGCAGTCACTCATCATCATCTCGCTAGAGAGTATATTATATGTTCCTTGCTCATCATTATTATATCTCCATCTATTATTATATATTAACTATATCGATAGGTTAAGCCTGCATTTAAACGATTCTGAACTCATACTATGTTTAGTATTGTTACTTACCTATACTGTGATTTGTGTATTACTTAATTGTAAAAAAATAAATTATTATTTTATCCTCTTTGTATCGTCATCATCTGGCATTTTTTTTAAATCCTGGTAAAATATAAAACCATCTTGGAAACCCATTTTAAGAATAAATATTTATACCTTTACTTGGAAAAAATAATTACAAATTAATTTTAGAAACCCAAAGTCTGTTTATGTGGTTAACTACTTTCAGTATGTTGGATAGGTCAATCTAAGCACATCTATACTAATACTAACTGGTGCCCGCGACTTCGTCCGCGTTCTCTATAGCCCATAGCCTTCTTCGATAAATGGACTATCCAACACAAAAAGAATTTTTCAATTCGAACCAGTAGTTCTTGAGATTAGCGCGTACAACCAAACAAACAAACTCTTCCGCTTTATAATAGATTATAAAGAGAAAAAATTTGTATTTTTGTTTTTGATGAATAAACTCAAAAACTAGTGCACCGATTTTAAAATACTTTCACTTAGGGCCTCTTTCTCAAACTACAAGTAATGTGTTGATTAGTTACTTTTAAAAATAATTTTCTGTTTTATTGAATTATGCACTCGTTTTACTGCATATTTCGATAACCGTTTTTTTTTAAATTATTTTCTATTTAATGTTTGGGACGTTTACCGTACAAACAAAGATATATCAGCTCTATTTACCCCGGTTACCGGTGACTTTAAATGACAGTTTGGCCTACTTGACGTTTGAGAAAGAGGCGCTTATACTTATAGAAGCTAGTATCGTCATAGACTTAATTTTACAAAGTTACGCGGAGGAAGTCCCTTGCAACAGCCTAGTATTATAAATAAAACATGAGATGAGTAATATATTTTTTATTATTATAATAAATATCTTTTAACAAAACAATGAGATCAATTCAGGTTAACAAGACAAGTCGCATTATAATATTCATCAGTAAGTTCCCCAGACTCGTTCATCTGTGACAAGTGTATATTCGTAACTTCGGCAACGCCAAAATTGTGATCACCAAACTTCTCCAGTATCTCAGTACCGTCGAAACTTATTCTTTCCCTGTTTGGTGATTCCTCGGTGCGGTTTTGTCTTTCCAAAAACTTCCTCTTGTACCTTGTGTTGAGGAGGGTCACGTGTAACTTAACATGTTCTGTTCCGAATTCATTTTCCTTCATAAAACCTTTAAATTAAAATAACTCTTTTTAACAATAAATAAACCGACTTCAAACCGTTCTCTCACGGATGCCATTGTCAAAACCAGACCAAATTGAAATGGGACCACACGGGAAGCACTAGCTTTTCAATAAAAAAAAAATCATCAAAATCAATTCACCCAGTCGAAAGTTCTGAGGTAACAAACATTTAAAAAAAAAACAGTCGAATTGAGAACCTCCACTGTCAGTAGATTAACTTCAATCCGTCTTAAATCCGTCTCATGGTCTTTGTCAGAACTGGACCAAATTGAAATGGGACCACACGGGAAGCACTAGCTTTCAAATAAAAAAAGATTCATCAAAATCAATTCACCCAGTCGAAAGTTCTGAGGTAACAAACATAAAAAAAATACAGTCGAATTGAGAACCTTCTCCTTTTTCAACCGACTTCCAAAAAAATGAGACCACAAAGGTGCTTCCCGTGTGGTCCCATTTCAATTTGGTCCAGTTCTGACAAAGACCATGAGAGGATTTAAGACGGATTGAAGTTAATCTACTTGACAGATGGTGAAAGAGGCCCTTCATGTAATAATTATTCTGATGTTAAATTACTACAAAATTTAAAAATTATTAAGTTACATATATATATGAAACTAAAAACAATTGAGACAGCTAGTCTAGTTAGGTAATTAATTATGTTTTTGAGAGCCTTTTTGAACATATGAGTTGTAGTTAAATAAAATAAACAAAACAAACTTACCCTTTGCACTAAAAAATTTGACTAACTCATCAGCCAACGTTTGCAATACACCCGAAACGGTGCCTTCCTCTTTAACTTTCCCATATAAAACATTCATTTCTTGGGGCGCATCGCTCATATAATTTAATCCTTTCAATCTTAACTTCAAAGGAAGGTGTCCGTTTAAGATAGGCCTGCAAAGAGAAAACAAAAATTAGTAGTCAGGATAAGAAAAGGTACGTCACCTTAAAGTCGACATTTCCCTGCTTGAAAACTAAAGAGCCATAAAACAAAATGATCCAAAATTACTTTTATTTAAGAAATGGGGCAAAAATTGCCTCATATTTTCATATAACACGTAGACACCAAAATCAGCCTTTAAATCACAAATTTACGCATACGCCCTTTTAGCATTTTCACGCATCGATGGCTAAGTTCAGAGAGCAAAGCAGTCATCTTTAGAGTTGTCATCAAATTTTGATTTGTGACCCTTTTGTTTTAAAGTAGCGATTTGCTTGCACCAGGGCAATTGTCAGTCATGCCAAAACTTCATTTCAAACGTCTGTCAATTGTCTGCTTAGTGCTTTAGTTTCAAAAGGTACTAAGAGTCTAGGACTTTGATAAAGGAATGATTTTTGAAAACTGACCCCCCTGAATTTGTGACAAAATTGTATACCGTCTTCAGTTGACGGTAAAAGGCACAGCAAAACACGCTAGAGCATTTTTTTTGTGTGAACATTAACTAAATATTGAAGAGGTAAATCAACAAGATAAATATTTAAAAAATATACAAATTTTAACGAATGTTGAACTCTCAAATTCCTTATTCAAATGTTTGCTTGACCCCCACATTACTTAGGCCGTTACAGAAATATAATCACTTAGGAGTGAAAATTTATGATTTCATGATGCCATGATGTGTTTAGTTTGCAGATAAGATATTAACGTCATATTATTTGTAGTTTTATAAACTAGTTAATGGCTCAAAAATATTTTAAAATATTGGGATAATTTTCTCATTAGAACAGTTTTTAAGTAGCCCTTTTTTAAAAATAGCTTTTTAAACTTTCACTCGAACGTGATTCTGATTCTGTAACGCTCTTGATAATTATGCTTTATTTTTAAATTTAATTATAACTTACTAGCTGGTGCCCGCGACTTCGTCCGCGTTCAAAATGTTATAGCCTAAAGCCATTGATTGTCGCGCCCTCTCGCGGTGAGTAGCCGACTTGTTGAGTCAAAGCTGTTTGTCTTCATAGTTCTGCCACTGGACGATAAATGGCGTTAATCTAAATAAGGATTATATAATTTTTTTATTTTTTTAGCCTTCTAGGTCACACTAAATAGCCTAAAGCCTTCCTCGATAAATGGACTATCCAACACAAAAATAATTTTTCAAATCGAACCAGTAGTTCCAGAGATTAGTGCGTTCAACCAACCAACCAAACAAACAAACTCTTCAGCTTTATATATTGGTATAGATTGTCACTCTTTCTCACATAACAACAGAGTCCTTGGCTTCATTGAGTATTTCTGAAGCACGAGACCTTTCCTCTTGGTCCATCAAACACATTACACCGACTGTGATATGCAATTTGTGTGGAGATATAAAAAGTGTTTCATCAAGGCCGCGACCGCTCAAATCTTGCAACACAGTTTCCTGAAAATAAAATATCAAATTCAACATTAGATATTATAATTCTAGAACTTCTAGGGTGGAAGTAGAACAAACAAGAGTTTCTACGAAGAAAAAAAAAAATCAAATCAAATTTAAATTTAAAGCTGTCAGTGACTGAAAAAGCTAGTATCAATACTAATAATAAATCTGTAAGTGTAGGTATTGTATGTATGTATGAAAATCAGTTAAACGAATTAACTGATTTTCATGAAACTTGGTAGATAAACATTTGGACGTACAGGACACAGGATAGGCTACTATTTTTCTTTATCAATGCGGACGAAGTCGCGGGCGCCAGCTAGTATTACATAAAATACTAGCTGGTGCCCGCAACTTCGCCCGCGTAACTTTGTAGTTGTACATTATATATTAAAAGCTTCCTCGAGAACCACTCTATCCATTGGTGAAAACAGCATGAAAATCGGAAACAGCATGAAAGCAACAGTTTCTGAGTTTATCGCGAACAGACAGACAAACGCGGCGGAGGACTTTGTTTTATAATATGTAGTGATATATAAAAGATGATGTGTGTGTGTGTGTGTGTTCCCTATGGACTCCAAAACCGCTGAACCGATTTTGATGAAACTTTCAGACAATCTTCAGATTAGTCCAGCGGGTAATCCTGTGAAGTTTGTTAGCGATCGGACGCGAGCGAAGCCGGGAGCGGGTCGCTAGTATTATAATAAAATCGAAATATTAATTTGAGAAATAAACTTTACCTTGAATTTTTTATAACTTTCCATTATTTGTATACTATTCATCGGTATTGATATAAAGTGTGTTGGTTTTTGTTTTGATCGACTTGATATGACAATTTGATTTATTCTTCTGAATGCGGTTTTCACACTCTGAAATAGAAATTTTATTATTTAGACAATTATTGTACTACTTTCAATGCTGATGCTGAAATGTAAAAAAGATCATTTTAGTATCTACTAGTGAGACTATTTCTTTAAAAAACAGTACCTACAGGATTGGCTCAAAGTAATCTTGTAGTTAATGATAATGTATGCAATTTTTTCTATAACGAACACGAACCTTCCTCGTTTTGCTCTTTATTCTTATCAATACTAATAATAAATCTGTAAGTGTAGGTATTGTATGTATGTATGTTCCTCCATAACTCTTAAATGAATTAACTGATTTTCATGAAACTTGGTAGATAAACATTTAGACTTACAGGACACAGGATAGGCTACTTTTTTCTTTTTCAATGTGGACGAAGTCGCGGGCGGCAGCTTGTGTAATATAAAAGAAAACTGTAATAAATTCGTTGGGTGATTTAAAAGAAGTAGCAGAAAATCAGGAAGAAGCTGACTGCAACTTTATTTTACAATATGTATAAATGTAGATATAAATATAGAAAACCTCAATAAAAATTTTAATTCAGAAAGGGGACTTTAATTTAAAAAGGGGACTTTTTAAACAGATTTGATTGGAATTTTTAATAAAATAACGATACATACAGCCTCGTTTGGCCCAAAAACTATTATGTCTCCACTTTGTCCCATTCTTGGTATTTTTATATCCGTTCTCGTGTCTCTTTCTATATGCATTTTGATTGCACCCTTCTTTCCAATGATAGCTCCAAAATAATGCCTGGAACAAGTACAACTCCCAGTTATAATTTTTTTATATCATTTAAGAAAATTTAAATAATGCGTTGGAAAAATGGAAAATTTTAAAAAACAAGTTTCGCAACTTCGGTTATCTAGTCGGCCAAAGAGATGAGGGAAAATTTGCCATTAAAGAAGAAAATGCATACTAATAATTGACTAATACTAATATTATAAATGTGAAAGTAACTATCTATCTGTCGGTTACTTACTTTGAGACATGAAAGCTGGCTTTAAATTTTGTTGCATTAACCATTGTTACACTAACGTCGTCCTCACTGGCATCAACCTCTTCTGTCTGCGTAGGAGTATCTACAATTGAAATGTTTAGTACACATAAATGAATAAAAATATACACAAATTATTTATAAGCTACACATCTATCAAAACTCTGAGGTTAGTACATAAGAAACAACACAACTTTTCATACCATTTTCGTACAAGTCATGTTCAAGATATTGAGATTCAAAAGGTATCTCTGAATCATCAGTTCTATAACATCGTCCCTCTATCCATACTATTTGTGGACGCATGATATTTAACATGATTAAGTATAAATAAATGGGTACTATATAAAAATATGAAGGAAATCTCCCAACTAATCTGATATAATTCTGTTTTTACACCAGTCGGCCAAAAAACGGATTAACGGACGGATATAATTAAATATCAGATCGGAATTTGGATGTGTAAAATTAAATTAACAATTGAAATTCCCAATTTTTCATACCATAATAAACACAATAGGTCACAGAACAGGATAAACTTAACAATAGACCAAAGAATACAAAATTAATAGAACACATGTCAAAGGGCACAGAGAGTAGACGATATAACTGGACTCTGGACGGGCGAGTGCTGTGAGATTCTGCTCCGACTAACTAACGTACTTACACTCACGTCATTCAAGCGTATATATAAATCAAATTAAATAACAGGGACGGCACTGATAAGTAATCAAGAGTACGTTAGGCACATACTTAAATCTACGACTCTATATAGAATTTAGTAACGCTACATCCCACTATCTCCATCTCGGGATAGCGGGTTAGTTAGAGGATATCCAGAATGGCTTTAAAAATTTAGAAAACATTTATTCCCTGTTAATCCTCCGGATAATAGCATAATTTTAATGTAAGGTATTGTTGTAACTTTACCTAACTGAGTTTTACATGGTTTTGCTCTGATATTATCTAACAGTAGACGACTAGACGTACCTAATTTCAATATAGTTTGTAGATATTTAAATATAAATAAAAATTACCAATTCCTTCCTTGTTTAATCAAAAGCAAGAAAAGCAAGGTTGAATGCGGTGGGCGATCGAGAGTGGTCCAACAGTGGACGCTTGTGGGCTGATGATGATGATGAGAAGCACGAGCACTTATCCATTTTCTTGTGTGCATCCGCAGTAGTAGACTACACGAAAACCCAAACATAAAACTTTCCTATAAAAACCCCCAGGGGCACTACATAAACTATTTAAGAACTATAAACACTGCAAGCACTTTAATTTTTTAAACAAGTATTCTAAAATCTACTTCAGCATGGTGAACTTAAATATACTATGGAAAATTAATAGGTAGGTACCTAATATTGTTATTTTGTATCTTATTTCGTTTACATTGAAGATAATACTTATCTGGCTTTTCATATCTACTTACTTACCTACCTACATTAGGTATATCTCGACCTATTTGTATCGGTAGAGTAACTACGTAACGTGTGTTTATTGTGTTTTTGGTTTTATTATTACTCTTATATATAATAAATAACTGCGAAGAGTTACAAGAAGATAGTTATTATGAATAATCATTTAAAGGGGTCAAGCAGCACTTATCATTTAACTAATTATCAGTATTCGAATATACAAAATAATAAGGAAAATGGTAAGTTGAAGAAATTATATATCTTACTTATCTTTTTGCTATTATTACTTATGCATTATAGATTTATATGATAATTGAATGCTACCCTTGAATGTTTTTTTTTTTTTTCATTTGATATCACTTACAATAGGTACCTACTTACCTAAGTATTACTTCCTACTACTAAGTACTTATTATAAAGTCCAAAATTGGTAATGACGGACCCTCTCACGCAAAAACGGCTGTACGGATTTGGGTGAAATTTGGCACACGTATAGTTTATTACCTAGAGTAACATATAGGATACTTTTTATCCTGTAAAAATTTTGGGTTCTGATGGATCGTCTAAAATATAAAAAAAAATCGGTTGGCACCACCACCGTCATCGTAACGATAAAGATGTCAGGCGTTATTTATTATTTGTTGTCTTATTTTGCAACGCGAACGAAGTCGCCGGCACCAGCTAGTACAAATATATTATTTGTGCCACATTGCCATAAGAAACCATGTTCAAGATAGTTTTATAAATTGGTTATCTGCTTGCCTATTACCTATTAGCCTATTAGCGACAAGCCTATTTACCTATTCATTAATTTTCCATTAGAAAATTAAGCATTAGCTAAGTATTATTATATTAGGTAGGTATATAAAATTCTGCACTTCCTAATGTCATGAGTAAGTAGACACTTTGTTTGTTTACTGTTAAAGTAGCTAATATAACACAGTATCTATGAGTACGTACATAAGTATATTGTGTTTTCAATAAGTGATTAGATAAGTATGTAACTAACTCTTTTTAACAAAAATAAACCGACTTCAAACCGTCTCATGGATGTCATTGTCAGAACTTTAACAAATTGAAATGGGACCACACGAGAAGCACCAGTTCCAAATAAAAAAAGAATCATCAAAATCGGTTCACCCAGTCGAAAGTTATGAAGTAACAAACATAAAAAAATAGAGTGGAATTGTCGAAAATACAGAGTGCCACTGTTTTTTTTTTGCAATAGCTCGGCTCTCCGTCGTGATTCGAAAATTGTGATTACCCTGTATACTTTTTATGCTTTACTTACAATAATATTAAATTAAAACATAAATAATATTAAATTAATTCGTATCAATATTTAAAAATGGTCAAAAACTAGTAAAACAGGCTAAAACAGGTAGGTAGGTAGATTGTTTGGGAAGAGCAGAAACCTTTTGTAGAAATAAACGAGTGGTACTTTATTACTGACACATTTTTACTTAGGTAAAAAAACCACAAAAAGCCTGACCAATTTCATTACTTTTGTGTGGTGCCAGGTAAAAATTAAAATATTTGTAACTCGTTTCATTAGCAAACTTTTCATCGTCCACGACAAACGAAGTCGAGTAGTCAAAGTTCTCTTGGAAGATACTATGGACAGACTAATGTGTGAGTTAATAGTTGGTTAATAGATATATCATCTTTAGTCTATGTAATGAATGCGAGTGACAGGATATGTCAGATTTTGGAGCGAACTTTTGTCTTTGTCTGTGGCGTGTTTATTTAAAATTGATTTGATAATGATAAGGGAGTGAAAAGTGAAACGTGAAGGTGAAGGGTGAATTAAAATTACAGGTGTGAAGGAAGATAAAGATAATAAATATACTTCACAAAGAGTAGAGGCAAAGGCATATAAATATTACTAATTAAAAAATAAGAATTAAGAATATGCGACGCAATTTGTGTAATGTTATTATTAGTTTACCTGCATAAAGCGCAATCATATCAATAAATTGGTTTAACGACACAGAATTGGGCTACGCAATGTTTTATTTATAAAACATTGCGTACTTTGTTTTCATTATGTCTTCGTTTATAATGCGTCTGTATCATTCGCCCCAATTTATCATAAATTTTGTATAATTTTGTAAGTGTTTTTAATTATCTTCTGTTAATTTATACCCACTGTGTGAGTGATAATTATTCATTGCACTAAACGTGTATAAAATTTTAATTTCAGATGGAAATAAAATGCATGGATCTCGAAGAGTTATTACTTTTTGTTTGCTGACAACGGTTGCACCATCAATACTTATTATACTACCATTATATTTACGAAATATCAAATATGCTGATGTTATGTACAGAATATCGGATTCAGACGTTATACAAATTCATAAAGGACAATCTTCAGTTTTCTGTGAAAAACATTTCCTGAGAATGAATAGCACATTTAATGCATTCCAAATGAAAGGGAGACCTGAACTGTCGGATAAAAGAAAACATATTCAATTAAAAAAATCTATGGTTTTACCCGACGACACACTAGAGTATTGGGGATTTTACCTCTTCAAAGGAGCTACTGTAGAACTCAAGGCTTGTTCTCATTATGAAGGCTCAAAGATACTCATAGTTAAAGGCGAAAGAATATTAAATACATGTAACATTTTAGAAACTAATACAGTTAAGAAAGATCCAGTACAAGCCACAAGCCCTGGCCGTGTGTCGGTAACATTGGAAAACCCAAACAGAAAGAGAGACAATATGTCTAAACTGTTTAGTAAGAGCTTCAATGAAGAATGGATTCAGAAACCGAATATTTTCAAGAGCAAAAATGAAGTTACAAATTCAAAATTCACTAACAATTTTAGTGATAATAATACTAATAAGCTAAATAAAATACACTCCGAAAAGATTAGAGAGAAAAGAGAAAAAGTAAACCCCCCATTACACAACCCTAATACTGTACTAGATGCTGGTATAAATCATGGAGGAAACTCTTACAACACAACAGGAAATCAAGACGAAGATCGTTCAGTGTCTAGCTTTGAAAACAATTTGTATGAATGCTATTACGGAAATATTATTGTAAATAAATTCTTTCCTTTCTCAAATCTATGTAACAGTACACACTATCTAGAGAAAACTACAACTCTTAAAGTTACCCACGATGTGATAGTAGATGGATATTACTACTACATCTTTTATAGCGATAATGACTTTGTTAGGAACAAAATTCATGTTATTTTTGATATTTACAAACCTACGTTCCAATACGCCAATATGTCTGAATCTAAGATTTGTGTCAATAAAACTGAATGTGTGTTTGATGTTGGCTTTCTTAGTGATGAATTAGTCATTGTAGAAGTACCTACTAGAGATGGTTTGAAAAACTATGATGATATTCTGATATCGGTTTGTCATCCTAGAATGGCGGTTTATATAATATTTCCCATATCAGTTCTCTTGATGGTCCTTCTTTTTGCATTTTTATGATACTTATTTAAAATTTGTCTTTATTATGTTTTAGTTAAAATGAACATTGGTCAGACTGTTATGGTTTATTGAACTAAGAGTAATCAGAAATATTATTATGTTGATGTGATGTTTTTATTTCCAATGAATCAAGGCTTTAACTATTTTATAATAATTGTGATCGTAGTTAAATAAATATAATTTTATTTTTATTTATTGTTAATTCAACATATCAATAAATGTTTTTAAACCTTGGATTCTTCATTTTTATTTTCTTCTATGTTTAGGTGGTATCAAATTATTATTGTTTCATAAAAATCGAAGTGAATATTAATGCAATAGGTGTATAAAACACCAGGGCAATACAATCGGAGGCCAGAGGCCCATATATTTATAAGCCCAAACATCTCAGTCAGAGTTTATCAAGATTATATAGGTAGATATAATAGGGCGTTTTAACCCAAGGTTGAACCACTTTAAGTCCTGGTTCTGGCTGTAGTCCTGTGAGGAAGCGTATTTTTTCAGGAAAACTTAGTAGTATTTTAGACTTGGGTGCATATCCGCCACCTGGTACATTTTCCAGTTATGACGTCATCAGATTTTTGTATGAAAAAATTTTACTTCACAAACCTACCGACTGGGGTAGGTAGGTAGGGTAGGGATAAAAAAAAGCGCTCGATGAGCTAATTTCAAAAATATACCACATCATTACAAATTGTAAAAAAATAACACACCCAAGTTAGGGCTCTACAGGAAACTGCTGAATATTTTTACTAAAATTTACGCCGAATGAAAGGAAATCAGAAAATATTGAGCTTGCTATTTTTCTTTTTTATATATTTATTTGGATTAGTAAGATTATTTTGAATTGCACTCACGATATCGATTTCCAGCAATTAGTTCCATTGAGTACGGAGTACCTACCTACCTAAATTATCCAGTTCAAAATATCCGTTTCTCAAAACAAAAAAAATATTGAAAAAGATTTTTGGAAAAGGGACCTAATATAAAAAATCAATATGCACATACACAAAGCCGTAAGGTGTGATTACTTCTGTGTTGAACAAAGGCAAAAGGGTTGCTATAATGCCACAAAAACAAAATTTTTATTTAGTTAAAAGAAGCGTAACACTGACAAAAAATAGCTTCAATAAAAACTTGAATAGAAGAATAATAATATTTATAATGAAATTTGTTATTTTACCAATAAAGTATTTTGTGTACATTTGGATGTTTTGGGAAACTGTCGTTGTGGATCTAAAGTCTAAACTAAACCCTGATTATCTAGCTAAAGTTAGAACAACTTATCTACAGTTATCTCACAAAAACAAAAGAACAGGTCTTTACCTGTTATCAATACAATCTACCTATACCTACTATTGTAATAAAGCCAAAAAGTTCTTTGGTTGCTCTTTAGTACAAAGATACCTTTCATAATTACAATATAATTGTATATTGAATTGGATGATTTGCATGGCGAAGAATATGATAAAGGGGCAAATAGACTCCAAAAAGAAACCTTGGCCTATGATCAATTTTTTAAAAGCATATCTACATATTTTTTTAAATAAAACACTAATGACTCACTCCTGGCTTCGCCCGGGGTTCTTTATATATATTTCCATAAGTGAAAACCGAATTAAAATTTGTCTACTCATTCTTGAGTTCGCACGGCGATTGTTTTTTATATTATAGAGTGGCAACCCGCTCTCGGTTTTGCTTGCGTCCGATCGCTACCAAACTTCACAGGATACACTGAATTAATCTGAAGATTGTCTGAAAGTTTCATCAAAATCGGTTCAGCGGTTTTGGAGTAAATAGGGAACATACATACCCACACACACATCGCCTTTTATGATGACTAGTGATTAGGCCGTCATCGGCTTATCATAGTTTACCATAAAAATATGGCACATCTTTGCTCCGCTTGGCTTCGGTAACGACGGACCAGATGAGTAAATTACAAAATCCTATTTGTTGTTTCTAACACAATATCTCCGCTCTACTTGTCTCATCACTACTTTGGTATGGGAGAAACGAGGTTTTTTTTGGAATGTAAGACAAGATATAGTAGGGTCGAATGAGGCCCTCCCTTCACTTGGCGCCCACGTGCCTACATCGAGGAGGGATTTTAGGATATTTTTTTGACTTTTGGCTCCTGTGATCATGGGATCCACTTTTATGATTGACTACTTTATCCTACCGTGGCTTCCATAAGATATTTTTAAAACGATAAACAAATGGCGATGTATGTAGTTAGGCAAGGTCCCTGCCAAATCCCTATTGCATGCTTATATCGGTTATCCATCTATTTCGACTCAATTTTATTGAAGGTTCATAAAGCGATTTTCAGGTATTTAGAATTTAATATTTTAAGGTCATCGAAATAATATATATCTTTGCAAGCATTCAAGTTCGTTGTTTAAGGTAATATTGTAATAAATTAGCAAAGCTAAGCACAGTGATCGGAGTTATTACCATTTGGACAGATTTTCGTTTCGTCAGATTTGTTCACAAATATTGAATATCTGTTTTGTTTATTCTATAAAGTTAAAATCAATAAATTAGACTACCATTTTTCGTTGCAAGAAGTCTTATTAGTAATTTTGCGTTCTATAAATAATAAGACCACAAATTATCTATATAAAAGAACCAAAATTTTTAACTGTTTTTCTCCCTTCTCAGCCTTCCTATACATAGGTAGTATAACTTTAAGTTAGAGGAACCTTAATTATCATCTTTCTCAAAAGTCAAAATATTTTAATATAATTTATTGCAAAATAAAAATATTCGAAACGAACATAAAAACCATGTAGAAAACAATCTTTACAAAATGCAAAATATGGGAATACAGGATACAAGTAAGGATCCGTAAAAAAAGAAAGTAAGGTCTACATTTCAAGGAAATTTTGATTTATTATTTCCACATAGTTGTGTCCATAGTGCATTTCAACAGGCTCAGAATGTAGGGTATTCTGTAAAAAAATATAAATACAATTTCAATATAAACAGTGGCTTTAGAGAAATTATTATTAAGGTTCCGATCGGGATTGGAGCGCTATAATATCCAAGCATACCAATAACAAATACAAATGAGATATTTCAATTATATTTATTTATCGTAATACAAAAACAGTATCATATGTACATATGGAAAAAAAAGTTACAATACAGGGTTTTCTTCTAGTACTTTTGTAATTGAAATAGCCTCTCCAGTACCCGATGAGGCCACTCCGCCTGGGACAGAGTGGCCTTTGCGGAACGGGGGCCATCCGGCCGAGCCGGCCTTACACCTACCTATGTATATTAGACTTATCGAGATAAAGCTACAAATAATAATTATTATAATGAATACAATCAACTAAAATCAACGCGGCGGTCCAAATAAAAAAATAGTTCCAATAAAAATATTCGGCACAGCAGTACTGGAGGTCCCTCCAAATACTCACACCGTATAAATATCGCAATAGAAATGCAGGACACAAAGTATGAACCGGATAAGTGTTGCCAGCTTAGATGAGGTTGGCCACATCGCTGGGCATTTCCGTAATGGTTGTGTGGTAGAATTCCTCTATATCCTTCAAGGCTCTCTTGTCGTTCTCAGTCACGAAGTTTATGGCGATACCCTTACGCCCGAAACGTCCACCTCGTCCAATTCTGAAATTTTAATAACAATTTAATCAGTTGAATAATTATCTCTTTCTAGAGAGAGGTCTTCTAGCAAATGATGTGGGTTATAAATAGTGATGTGCCGGATCGTTAAAAATGTAGATCTGCAGATACAGATCTTAACTTTCATACTGAATCAGTGTCGCTGTGAGTGACCTTGAAACGATTAGTTGACTTTTGCCACTTCACGCTTGCATTATAAAGGTGCCAAATGTTTGATTTCAAGAAATCAACATTTGGAAAAAAATCTAAATAGAATTTTTTATTTTTCATTGCTACCTAATCACCTAGGTATATGTAGAATTTCAGCTATGAATTAAAAATTAATAAGGAAAAATATGCATAAAAAGATCCACCAAAAAGTAATGGATACGGGATACGGATCTTTCTTCTCCGTCGGATATCCGGCACATCACTATAATAATGTAGTTATAAAATATTACCTGTGGATGTAGTTCTCGCGGTTGGTGGGCAGGTCGTAGTTGATGACGCAGGAGACCTGCTGCACGTCGATGCCGCGCGCGAGCAGATCGGTGGTGATGAGAACTCGCGAGGAGCCCGTGCGGAACTGGCGCATGATGATCTCGCGCTCGCGCTGGTCCATGTCGCCGTGCATGTGCGACACCGTGAAGTCGCGCTGGTGCATCGACTCCGTCAGCCAGTCCACCTGACACACAATACCAACATCGTCATTTACCAACTCCTAGAGGGCATTACGCGACATACGCATTGTTTAAATTATACTAGGTAAAGATTACATGTTTCTCTAAAGTGGCCATCAAAGAAGTAAGTTTGACAAGTAGGTATTTATTATCTCTAAGGGCCTCTTTCACCAAATACAAGTAAAGTGTTCATTAGTTACTTTTAGAAATAATTTTATGTTTTATTAAATTATGCACTCGGTTTACTGCATCATTCGATAGCCGAATTTTTTTATTATTATTTTCTATTTAATGTTTGGGACGTTTACCGTACAAACAAAGGTATATCAGCTAAATTATTCCCGGTGACAGGTGACTTTAAGTGACGGTTTAGCCTACTTGACGTTGGTGAAAGAGGCGCTAAGTCAATTAAACATGCAAGTAATACGAGTGGGAGTTTTCTCAATGTGGAAATAAATGCACAGTCCATGCACAGTCACATATGGAAAAAGCCAAAGATATTTTAAATGCAAATATGACTGTGGTAAATTGTCATATTATTATTTGATGTCTTAACAAGACTGATAATCTATACTATCCTTACATATTATAAAACAAAAGTCTTCCGCCGCGTCTGTCTGTTCGCGATAAACTCAAAAACTACTGCACCGATTTTCATGCTGTTTTCGTCAATGGATAGAGTGGTTCTCGAGGAAGGTTTCAGTATATAATTTACAAAGTTACGCGGGCGAAGTCGCGGGCAGCAGCTAGTTTGTATATATAAAGCTGAAGAGTTTGTTTGTACGTGCTAATCTCAGGAACTACTGGTTCGAATTGAAAAATTATTTTTGTGTTGGATAGTCCATTTATCAAGGAATCGGACGAAGTCGCGGGCACCAGCTAGTATAATATAATAATGGAATTTTGTACGTAAGATCATTTATAAAACTATTTGTTATTTGTTAAAGAAAAGTATTTTTCATTATATTTATTTAATAATCATGAAAGGCATAAAAACAAATTTGAAATAAACAAATTATAGCTCTTGAGGTGCATAATTTATCACAATTTGAATTCTTTTCCTAAACGTGATACCATAGCATTGAATATTTTGAAATACATTTGAATTTCATATCAGATCATAAATTGAGTACTTATGTATGAAACTAGTTTTGTCCTTCAAAGACAAATAACCGTTTCATATACAAATAACTTCAATATTATGCTACCCAGTACTGATAGACCACATGAAAAACTTATTCGTTTGTTACTTTGTAAAAAACTGTAGATAACAATACTAGAAATGACACCATTGTAATCATCAGTCAACATTCAACAGAAATTATGACTCATATATTCATACACAATGTATCACATTATGAATAGTCAAATTAGCAAGTTTTACCCATAAAACCAGGAAGGCTTATAGGCTCTATACATGATACTCAAATTAAATTGACCATTTTTAGAATTTTTTTCTGTATCTATGTATGTATGTATGTATGTTCCTCCATAACTCTTAAACGAATTAATTGATTTTCATGAAACTTGGTAGATAAACATTTAGATGTACAGGACACAGGTTAGGCTACTTTTTTCTTTTTCTATGCGGACGAAGTCGCAGGCACCAGCTAGTAAAACATAAGAGGGGACGTGCTACAGAGTTTGCTTCAGGAATTTTTTTATAACTAACTCAATTGAAGAGGCTCCACATCTTCTTAATGGATTCTAATTAATATTAGAAATTTATAAGCCCAATGAAGTTATTACCTTGCGGCGGGTATTGCAGAAAATAACAGCCTGAGCGATGGAGAGAGTGTCATACAAGTCGCAAAGAGTTTCCAATTTCCAATCTTCTTGTTCAATGGCAATAAAGAATTGCTTGATACCTTCCAGGGTTAGCTGTAAATAACAACAGTTGAAAGATTATAAAAACGTTTAAAATATCATATTTTTATCTTAAATTAAATCTACTCAAAAGAAAAAACCTTTTAAAATTTTATTGTTTAAAAAAATTAATAATAATAAACAGTTAAAGCCATATTTATTACCTACACATCTACAAAAGGATAATAATAATTGAGAACAATAAATTTTTTGAATTTCTTGGAATCATAAATATAAATAGTTTCAATCATAAATAAAGGTTCGAGTTAACAAAAAAAAAAAAAAACGAAGGGTTTTTGTTCCCTACAAATTCCTTTGCTAAATTGTAAGTAGCAAAAATACAATTAATTCTAAGAAATTTTATATTTTTGATGACAATAATTACAACTCACTTCTTCCTTCTGCACAAGAATACGAACGGGATCCCTCATGAAGCACCGAGACACTTCCAGTACATCGTCAGGCATGGTGGCAGATAGCAAAATAACTTGCACATCCGGAGAAAGCATCTTAAAGACGTCATGAATCTGGTCTTTAAAACTGAAAATGTACACAAGACAAAATTAAAAAATAATAATACAAAAACATAAATAGAAATCACTCGACTCTTGAGACTTCGATTCAGACATGTGAAATATATAAATGTAACCAAATATGATTAAAACTGAATAAACTTGTCTAAATTTGAACAAACACAACAAATTCTTAAGCTCATTTCAAAAAATTATCAAAGCTCTTCTTAATGATGAATAAACCAATTATGATAAGTAAAGGATTTGGAGTAAAAAAGTACTTCATTAATAAATGACTAATATTACTTAGGGAATAATTTATTAATGAGGCTTCAAGGACTAATGGACTCACCCTCTGGACAACATTTCATCAGCTTCATCAAGTACAAAGAGCTTAATGGTGTTAGCTCTAAGGGCACGGCGGTTGATCATGTCGTAGACACGACCAGGAGTTCCCACAACTACATGAACCCCACTTTCCAACTGACGAATATCTTCGCGCACATTAGTACCGCCAATGCAGGCATGGCATTTGGCATTTAAATGATCACCAAGGGCTATCACCACCTAAAATTCAATATAAAAATAAAATAAGACTTTATTGTTCAACTTGAATTAACAAAGATTCAATACATTAAATAAAAAACAACATAATAAAAGACAAAATGCCAAATGAAACATACCTTCTGGATTTGCTGAGCCAACTCCCTAGTTGGGGCCAAGATCAGGGCTTGACATTCACGAACATTAGTATCGATTTGCTGAAGAATTGAGATTGAGAAAGTAGCCGTTTTGCCAGTTCCAGACTGGGCTTGAGCTATGACATCGCGTCCTTGAATACAAGGCATAATGGCGCGTTGCTGGATCGCCGAAGGTTTCTCGAAACCGTACGCGTAAATTCCTCTCAACAATTCCTCCTTTAAATTCATGTCATCAAAACTCTCCACGACTTGATGCCAGTTTGTGTCCAATGCTCCCTCGGGCTCCATGCCCGGAGGGCCGTCATAAGCGCCTTGATCTTTTGAGGGTCCATTTTTGGAATCCTCCGGCCACTCCTCTGATCTGAGAAAACAAAAGATACTCATTAAATAGACACAAGTTATAATTATGAGCACATGCCAAAAAATTACAATTACCATAGACTTCTAAGATATGTTTAAAATTTTGCTTAGTTGCGCTAATGTCAAAACGGCATTTCATGTTACTAATTCGGCGTTGGCTGGGTATAATTTTGAGCGTGGAAATTCAGAGGACTCAATATAGTACATTAACTCAATAGCAAAAATTAATTTATAACTGTGAAGTACACTTTTACAAAAAACACGTGCAAGGACTCAATTATAACACTTCTTCCCCACCGCCATGTTGGCAAAAGGCAATCGGCGACCATTCAAGATCAATTTTAGCTAAATATAAAAGAATCCGTAAAATAACTTCAAGATATTTTGCTTCGGCGTTACATTCTGCAGCACTTAAGTAACTTTTCGGTTAAAACAAGCAATAAACACTACATAAACTAGACTTACCTCCTTTCAGGTGAATAAGACATGTTCCAATCACGGTTGCAAAACGGAAAAGAACTAGCAAGGTCAAGTCAAGTTGTATGAAAGCTTTTTTTTTTAATATTTTAATTTTAGACTTTTAGAAAGCAAAATTTGTAAAATTAAATTTTATTTTGTTTTATGGAATCTACACAAGGATTTTTAAGCTCGACAATGTTAATATCTAAAGAAGACACTGTAAACTGAGAATTTTAACAACGGAAGTACGTCAGAGACAAGTTACCGTCCAACGACAAAAAGAAAGAATGACTAGACTAATCAGAGATGAGTGCAAACTGCAACATAATCCACAGAACCGTAGAAGATGATAGAGCAATTTTGATGAAATACAATTAAGTGTTGCCAGTGTCTAATTACTAAATTTGGAAAACATTCTCAATATTTAGCATGTGTACACAAAGTAAATAGCTGTTACAATCTGTATTCTATTCAAAGACGATAGCGCGCTTACATTCACTTTTACTAATGATTTTCCACCATAATATGAACCGTGAACCTGCCCTGCCACCAATGTTAATGTATTCTTCGTCTCCACTATTTTGTATTAAAACAAAATCTCTAAGTAAACTATATGTATATATTTAAAACGAATTAATAGAAAATTTATTATTATATTCTATAGTTATGTAATAAAAATTTATATTTTTCTTAGTAGAAATAGTTTTTAGAAAAATATTCAATACTATTCTTTCTTAATTATAAATCAAGTTGATGATTGTTTTTGGCGTAGCTAGGCGTGGGCGAAGTGGGCTCACGCCCACGGCCTCGCACTTAGAGGGGCCTCGCGAGGCCTCTTTGAATGCGATGCCACCACCCCGTTTAATTTTAAATTAAATAAGAACTTAAAAAATATTGGCCACAGTCCTCACTTTCCTAAAACTGAAATAACAACAAAACATCTCCTAGTTTTACGATTTATATAGAACGGTAGCCTGGCTCGCTTATTTGAACTTGGCGCGTGTGACTCGAGTGAGTGAGTCGCTTATAAAAAAGTATGAACTGGGGATTCCCCGATCTTTTTGTGTCCCGCTGTCTCGGTCACATCTGTCATAATTTCGTCATAATTTTTTTTAATAGGACGAATTAAGCAGAAAAAAGATATTAAATAATGCTTAATATTCTTAACAAAACTTTCAGAATCAATTATTGAATTTATTACTTCAATCATGAGCGTGATTACACCAAAAAATAACAGCTTTTTTCCCCAACGCGCCTAAAAAAGTTTTACAGAATTAAGTCGTGTAAATAAAACAATGTTTTGACTATTTAAACTAAAAGTGGGCAAATTATTTCGCATGTTCAGCCACTGCGACATAAAAAAAAAATCATTCAAAAATATTAAACGTAATTCGATTAATATTAATTTATAATAACTGTCTATATTTTCAAAATCAATATTACAATAAGCATATTATATTTAATTAAATAAGTATTTTATGACATTCTTTAACGTTTAATTAATAGTCTGGGGAAGATCGCCATGACCATCGACAAAACTGATTTCATTGTTACATCGGCAAGTTGGCATTATTGCATTTCATTTCCTGTCGTGTCTATGAGTACGCTGCCATTTTGAAACGGCAGTGCTTTTTGTTCGTGTGGAGCGTTTGCTCGTTGCGAAGTTCTAATTGTGTTTTTTAATAAGTGTAGTTCTAATTAATCGAACTAAGTCAAAATGAGCTGGCAAGATTATGTAGATAAACAGTTAATGGCATCGAGATGTGTAACAAAAGCAGCGATTGCCGGTCATGACGGCAATGTCTGGGCAAAGTCTGAAGGCTTCGAAGTAAGTTTCTGGTTAATGTTACTTACTTCAGTGATCGAATTCAACAAAAATGAACCTATGTGTATATGTGTTCAAAAGTGCTAGTTTGGTGACAAAAGTGTCTAATTTTACCATAAACGGATGACGAATACTTTATCCGGCAAGTTTGACAAGATGGCGACATGTGGTGCCTGTCGTTATAAATCTGAAACGTGTACAATCTTTTCCAACACTTTCCAGATTGATATTAATTCTCATTATTATACATAAGTTACCCTATTTTTATTTCGTACACACTAACAATGCAACACCATTTATTTTTACCATTCTGTTCCGGCCGGTTTTTGCAGGTTGCGGTTTGATTGTAATATTTTCAAGCAGTTTCTTATAAATACGTTATAAGTTATAACATTATATGCTCGATAATGAATGCGTAATTGTTACTCATTACAACACATTGTCTTAATTAATGTCATTTATTATATTGAAATTAAATCTGTATTAAAAAACCCAACAATTTGGAGACTTCAAGAACATGGTCATTTATTTAATTTATTGTTCATTATATCAGACCAGCAATTCCCTTTCAACTTAATTCACGTCCATTCTTTTTTATTCCACCGAAAATTTTTATCGGGCAAGGCACCAAAAAGTTTCACAAGATTTGTTTCGTAAATAATTTTATACAACCAAAAAATTAAATTCATATTGTGCACGTAAAAAGCCTTTATAGTATATAGACAAATTCTTAAAATTTATTATTCGCACGTGTATGTAACAGGTTTCGTTTTATTTATCTGTGGGTTCTATTATCTAGAAAGTTTATTACAATAAATAAAATTAATATAATGTATGTATGGCTAATCTGCTTAAAATGCTAATATTTTTTATTAAGAAGATAGCAAAATCTCGGTCACAATATTCTTGCCTTTTTCACATTTAATTTGTAAATAAATTTAAATTTATTTTATTGCACTTCTTGTACGATTATTAAATAGTTATTTGAGTAGTTAGTAGGTATTATGTACTAAGTTTTTGGGATTTTTTTTATTATTAAATCACGTAAATATATAATAGGCATCATCACAAATTGCAATGTCAACTATGAAATCATTAATCAACTAAAGTTGATATTCTAAAATACATTGGCATTCTTTGGTCCTATGTCTCTTAAACACAGAGTAATATATCTGACCAAATCAAGTGTATGCAAAGGTAAAAACAATTCACAAAATTCAAACTTGTCAGCCCAAATACCTGATCTTCATGTCATCTCATTATTTCTCTAAAACTTTGTAATCTACGTATAAAAATATTAATTTTTAGACACACACCTTAGTAACATTTAGATATTTTCTATGCCTACAAAAAGTTTTACTACTTTCCTATTATATATTTTGAAATTATATACTGAAATTTTTTTTAGTTAACTGTGAAATTTATCCTGATGAGTAAAAACACATTTCTTAACATAAGATTTCTTGACAGCAATAAATGAAGTTTATTTAGTGATATAGATAGACTACACCTATGGGTGATACATATTTCTAATTTTACTTACTGACAATTAGTAACAGTAATGAATTGATATTACCTGTTATATTGTCATTGTCAAACCTAAATCTACCATGCACACATTTTGAGATTTCAACATTTTGACCCTTAGACTTACCTTATCTATCATAAAATAATCTGTGAAATGCTTACAAACACTATTTGTCAAACTACAATCTCTTAATAGAATCTGCAGCAATTAAATAGAATTTGAATTTTTTGCAAAATTTACACTATTATCAAAATAATAAATAAACTATAAAATTTTCATGTTTAAAAGACAAATAAGTTGTATAGTTAGCCCTAAGTTTCAATAAAATGCTTTTTTTTTAAATAAACCTTCATGAAAAATTTTTTAGGAACACTTTTTTGTCAATATCTTAAAAGTATATTATGACTTTGGTTTGACAATGAAGGTATATCACTATCAAAGCCACTTATAGTAAATTCTATAAGTTTAAACCCTGCCATTGTTATTACTATTTTCAGATTTTAATAACAGTATAATCATTTCACAAATTTGTAACTTAATAATTTGGTCATGCTCAGAACCCTTCTTCCGAAATCTGCCTTTTTTATTTGCTGCTCTGCGAATTAGCTCTACTTCCAAAGAGATCAGTCCTCATGAGGTGGAGTTGGAGTTGGGAGACAAATTCTTGCTAACAGATCTCAAGTGTATTAACTCAGGTGGCATACGTTTTTTACTGGAAAGAGCATTAAAGGACAAAGGCTCATATATTATAACTTGCAGAGCAATATCTGTGCAAAGCCAGGGGCGACCCAATTATGAAAGACACACATTTGGAGATGTCTCAGTGATCAACAAGTTTAATGCCGGTAATAATCATCACTTGGTTTGAGGCACTATCAATTATTGCCTGGAAAGATTCCATCTGATAAGGCCAGACCTTGACCTTCACTTTTGGAAATAAGTTGTAGAGGCCTTTCAATAGAAGTTAAAAACTGATTCAATGTTTTGGAAACTAAAGCAAATGTTGAAGAACTTTTGAATAATCTGGTGAACAACAAGTCATATATTGATATACTGTAAAGGTTTCAGTCCAAGTTATTGAGAATAATAACAGACACCCCTTGGTACGTCACAAATGACAGCCTTCATCACGATCTTAACGTCCACACTGTTAAAGAGGAAATACAAGAGAAGAGCTCTTGCTTATAAGCAGAGAATTGCAAGGCACCCCTGCAGTTAAATTGATGAATCCACAGACAGTTGACAGAAAGCTGAGAAGAAAAATTCCTCAAGATCTTATTATATAATTTTATGCAGACTAGGATGTGGACGAACTCTGTACATGCCAAATGTACTTTCGCACCAATTGTTGAATATCTTTAATGATAGATTGCAATATAAAGAAAGATAAAAAATAATAATAATAAAAATTATAAGGCGGTTTAAAGGTATGGAATCAAAACTCTTATGATCAGTCTTTGCATCTGCGAAAAAAAGCGAGAACAGTCGCAGAATAACATGGCGTCATATATTGAAGAGGCGATCAACTGAAACAAAGGTTTGAGTCACGGCAAAAAACAAAGACCATGGTCAATAAAAAGTGCTCATAGTACACCTAGGTGAACATAGGTGGACCACGGGCAATTTTTGTGCCCGTGGTCCACCCAGGTGTACAAAGTAGGTGGACCACGGGCAATACCCGAAATTTATTATATTCAGGGTATTTTAGATTTTTATTTTTATATTTTTAGTATTTTTATTTTATTATTTATTTTAATATAGTATTTTTAGACTAAAATAAATTTTACTATACCACTACTGTACAATGTTAAAATTTTAAATTATACTGTACAATTAAAAAAATCAATGCTAATAATAAATCTGTAAGGGTTTGGTCATGGAGTAAGTTACTTTGTTTTCAGAGATATCGTGTTTATAGGCTCTATACATGATACTCAAACTAAATTGACCATTTTTAGATTTTTGAATTCTGTATTTTTCTGTATGTAACTATGTATGTATGTACCTCCATAACTCTTAAACGAATTAACTGATTTTCATGAAACTTGGTAGATAAACATTTAGACGTACAGGACACAGGATAGGATACTTTTTTCTTTTTCAACGCGGACGAAATCGCGGGCACCAGCTAGTATACTTATATACACTCGAAATACGATTTTCTTTTTTAAATCACATTACAAAATAATAGAACACAGTTTTTAATATTTTTATTTCTAAATTTTCAATAAAATGTGTTAATATATATAAATATTTGATTTGGAAATAGATAAAAATTTTATATGCAAATGTCAACATTGTCAACCGCAAATGGCTCAAAATCACCAAGGTGCAGAATTGGCTTCGCTAGCAATTTAATGTCTTAAATCTTGACTTTATTGAGACAAGAAAATTATTAAAATACTACAACTAACCTGTTTTGTGTGTACATCAAACAATAAAATTTATTAATAAAGAAAATTTTAAATTAAATCAATATACATGCATGGAAAATCATTTCGGGAACGCGTCTTAATCTACGATTTTCAACAAGTCCAAAATGTCATTACTTAATACACCGTATTTTTTTACACAAAATCTAGTTTTGAAAAGAATACTAAAAGATTATTTATTTTTAATTATAAAAATGCAAAAAATTGAAAAACATAATTTATTTTATTTTCTTAGAAAAAACATAATTTATTACATTACAGAACTTTCGTTCTATTCATGTAAGTTAATTCGATTATATGTGTTTTAATTCGATATAAGCAACTTCTTTAATTTTTTGACGTATTTTGCTTGTAAAGATTTTGTATGAATTGTTTTCATTATTGTTTATATAATATAGATACATAATATACCCACGTTGTTAAGCTTAAATTCAGCCCTATTCCGTATCATTCACTTTACATAAAGGATACGCTAAATAACGCCAGAAAATAAAGGTTGCAATAACGTATACTTTATAATTCGGGATGTTGTATCGTACCTACGCTATGATTACCGTTGACACTCGATAAAGTTTAATAACTCTATGGTTTAACGTTTCAAATGTTTGACATTTATGTTTTGACGTTTACGGTAATGGTTGGTTTTTGATAACTGCCATGAGCAAAAAAAACTTAAGAGCCGTGAGTACTTTCATTTGATAAAGAATAGGTACCTGTCCTTTTTTTCTATCTGAGACGTGAGGTTTTTTTTATGTTAAGGTCGACAGACAGGCTGGCGGTCCACTTGATGGTTGGTTTTAAAATATCAATTAAAATATTTGTAACTTCTTTAGTTAATCGGATTTTTTTTAAAATTCACTATCAGCCAATAGTGAAAGGGTTAGATGTATCCCTTAAAATTCGCTTCAGAATTTTATTAAAGTTTCTGCAAAAATTCATATGTAGGTACATACAATAGAAATATTTAAAGAAAAAATAAAAGACTAGGTAAGTAGATAACTATAACGTTTTTCTCAACTTAGGTACCTTTCATTTTGTTCAGAAAGTTCTTCTAACAGTTCTAAACCCAGTAAATTCCCAAACTCCATTATTTTTATTAAGAAATATAACGTGATTTAAGTATAACGTGAACGATTACAGTGATGTTGGATAAAGTATAATAATTGCCTTTATATAAAGTACACGACGTCAAAATAAAGGTTAGTTGTGATACAACATACGAGTTAACAGCAGTGGTTATGCACTGTCCTTTATGTAAAGTATAACGTTAAAAAATAAAGGTTAGGTAGGATACAAAATGCGATATTTGATTTTAAAGGTTAATATGTCTATAACGGTTGCGTTATCCATGAAGTGAATGATACGGAATAGGGCTGATTATGTACTTTGTTTTGTTTTTGTTTATTTTATCAAACTTAGAAAAACGTTCCCAAATTCATGGTTTTCTCTAAAATATTTACTAAAAAGCAATATAACACAAAAAGTATAAAATTCTGTGCGCTGCCCTGTCAAAGTTTATTAAAATACAAATTTGCCAACAGTATAGACTAAGAGATCATTTTTTTTGTCATAAAATCAATGTTGAAATTTGCAACCTTGGTGATTTTGAGCTTAATAGAATTTCAGTTTTTAGTGAAATTATTTAGTTTTAAAGAATATATTTCTTGTGAATGAGTTAAAAAGGTTAAGAAAGTTAATACTTTATGAAGGAAATCAAATTTGATCGTCTAGTGTCTAGTAGTCTAGTGCATGAAGAAATAAGGACAAAAGTGTTTGTTTACATTATCAACAATTTCTAAACAAAAAAGGCGTATACATACATACATATTGTTATTATTTATGTAGATATATTTGTACATAGCTGTGACAATGACTGTGCAAGTACAGGGCCAGCACACAGAACTGGTCTAACTGTGTTACTGTTTTTTACCAATTTTAGCTTACAAGCAAAGACTCAAATATAATGGAAATGAATGGGCTGTCGCATTGACAAATATTGAAAACAAAACGAAAGAGCGACAAGAATGGATATTCAATCTGATTTAGCCCTCAGAGGCTGATTGCAGTTGGACAAGAATAAAAAAGTTTAAAAAAATGTTTTAAGAGATCTAAATGTAAAATGTAAATAATCTGTAAACAGGAATATATATTATACATATTATGTAAAGTAAAATATTCCTTATAGTTTGACACTAGAGGTAAGATGTATATAATGTGTCTGGTTGTAAATGTAAAGGCTATAACTGTCATCTGTGTTACTGCAAATAGGCATCATGCCATCTCCTCATTACAAACTTTGTTACACCTGAGCATAGGTTCTTTTCCTCCATATTACACTGAGAGTCACCTTGAGCCTTCATATAAGGAACTAGTTGGCGCCCGCGACTTCGTCCGCGTTGAAAAAGAAAGAAGTAGCCTATCCTGTGTCCTGTACGTCTAAATGTTTATCTACCAAGTTTCATGAAAATCAGTTTATTCGTTTAAGAGTTATGGAGGAACATACATACATACGTACAGAAAAAAAATCTAAAAATCGTCAATTTAGTTTCAGTATCATGTATAGAGCCTATAAACATGATATCTCTGAAAACAAAGTAACTTACTCCATGAACAACCCTTACAGATTTATTATTAGTATTGATAATGGATTTGGATAGCTACTTAAAAATAATTTAACATGTATCACTGAAAGCTATTTGCATTAATGCTTTACTCAACTTCCCACCCTCCTGTTTTTTGCACTTCTTTGATTCCGTTAGATGTTTTAAAAACAACAAGACATTTGCAAGGGAAATTTATATACAATGTTCTGTCATGATTTAGTTTACCTCATTAGTCATCAGCAAAATAATCATAAAAGAAAAATAAATTTGAAGGGTTTCACCTTTAAACTTAAGCTATAAGTTTTACATTATGTATTCCATAATAACACATATTATATAACCTTGGTTTTGGTTTTTTCAATAATTACAATTTTTTTTTTTCTTAAAAATAAAATTATTGTTTGTTGAATTATAAAATTCTCATTTCACTACTATCACTTACTATTTTCATTCACTTATTTAAATTGCAAACAATATTTTATACTGAAATTATTTTGAGAGTATCATATTAGATATATATTTTTCTTATGTTACATTATTATTGACAATTCTCTTACCATTAAGCTGCATGCACTTGTCCATCACTTGTCCATTTTGATAGATTTTTGTATTAAATAGAAATCAAATTAATCATTTTGCAAAAATAATTTTTTCTCATGAATCTGAAGTGTCCTTAAATATCTTACTGCACATTCAGTGCTGAACAGGAATAGTCTTAGTTTGCTTTATGTGTCTTGAATAGAGAAACTAGACAGTTTTTTGATTCAAAATCACCATTTGCCTCTCCTTTTTCTTAGTCTCTCCATACTCCTTCAGCGGAGATAGTGGGATATCAGTTTTTCTCAGTATATTCACTCTACCTAGATTTTTTTTCAACAGTTTGGGTCATTTATATTTTGAACAATATAAACTTGTCTAAATAAATTACCTTTCAAGTGTTATAGTTTGGTCCATAAATTGAAGACCAAGCAAGTTTTAAAATAAAATATATAGGAGAGTTGTAGTTGTATGTGTTGATTTTTAGGACTGTAATTGAATTAAGAATTTTAGAACAAATTTTATATCATTTATTTTAATATAAATTTTTATTTTAGATAATTTGATTTCTAGCATACATCACAGTAGACCTTTAGGAGAAACGTGCCTACTTCCTTTATAAAATTTGTCTGTTATCTGTTTAATTTAGTTATAAAATTAAAATATCATTGAGATATAATAACTTCTTTCAATTTATTTTTAATCGGACAATTTTAATATTTCATGAAAAAATATTTGTTTTCAGTGTGTTATAAAAAAAGACTCTTAGGGCCTCTTTCACGAACTAAAAGTAAAGTGTTGATTAGTTACTTTTAGAAATTTTTTACATTTTTTTTATTATTTTCTATTTAATGTTTGGGACATTTACCGTACAAACAAAGGTATTTATCAGCTAAATTATTGCCGGTGACAGGCCCTAAAAGTTGTATTGAACTTTTAAAGCTTGGAGTAACTACTACCAGAGGCATCCATTCGTTATTATGTAACTTGTAGATGTTAGGTATAAGTTCTTGGAAAGAAAAAATGTTATATCAGCTAAATTATTCCCGGTGACAGGTGACTTTAAGTGACGGTTTAGCCTACTTGACATTCGTGAAATAGGCGCTTAATATGCACTTACTCAATGACAATTAAGTAATTTACTCTCTGTAGTCACTTTAGTGAACAACATTTATATTTTAACTAAGATATAAAAATATAACGGTCTAAATAAATAACATTTAATTTTACAACAAATCTGATTATAGGTTGAGCTGGATTATTGCAGGTGGATAAAAGATAAAAAAAAATATATTTATTTAAAACTAGCTGGTGCCCGCGACTTCGTCCGCGTTGAACGATGAAAGGTGGTACCCTATGTCCTTTCTGGTGTCCCAGTCAACGTGTATGCAAAATTTCATGGTGATCGGCAGTAGTTTTTGCGTGAAAGCGTAACAAACAAACTCGCATTCACATTTATAATATTTATAAGGATTACAATTTTTTTATTTATTAATTCTGCATTTGGAAATCTCAACATTCATGTGTGCTTTGAACATTCTTTGACTTGGTTCTTGTGAACTTGCCACACTGTAGAATTGATCACGTGTTTATAATTATATATCTTTCCATTGAGCTACAATTTGCCACAATAATGATGTCATATTTATGTGTCTTATCACGTTTAACCCTATTATGCAAATGCATTTCATTGCTTTTAAATCGCACAGATTCACTTGTTATAATAACATTGTTATAATTGTTGTTGTACATATTCAAAACAATTAAAACACAAGATAATATACAATTGAAGGATAAATGTTTTGGTAGTAGTGTCCTTAATAATTGTTTTTGTCAACAGATTTCAAAAGATGAGGTAGCAAAGATAGTTGCCGGTTTTGAAAACGAATCACTCCTAACGAGCGGTGGCGTGACGATAGCGGGCACGCGGTACATCTACCTCAGTGGCACAGACCGCATCATACGTGCAAAACTCGGCAAAGTTGGCGTGCATTGCATGAAAACGCAACAAGGTAAAGATATCTTCGTTTTATGCGGATACAATAATTGTCACAGATATTGAAAATGGCAATCGAGTCAACAGATAACAGACTTTTAACTATATCAAAGTTAGAGATGGTTTGAAATTAAAAGATTTCAATTTAGTGTCCATCATACGGACATTTCAAAACCAGATTTTCATCCATCTGATCTTGAAATGATGAGAGAGTAACTTAAATAAAAGTGATCTCTTTTATTGTAAAACTAGTTGTGCCTGCAACATGCAAGTCCTACAGGACTTCCAAGATTTTCCAAGATAAAAGATCTATCTGTATGCCAAATTTCATCCAAATCCGTTGACCTTTTTCTGAGATTAGCGTACACTTTTTATAATATGTACATATTATTTTCAACTATTGAATGTAAACAAAATTAAATGTTATTGGGTAAAAAGAATTGCTGAATCTCCCTAAATCATATATTATCATTGTTGCAGCCGTCGTAATTTCTCTGTATGAAGAACCCATTCAACCCCAGCAAGCTGCATCTGTAGTGGAGAAGTTAGGAGACTATTTAATTACCTGTGGTTATTAGAGGTGAGTTTTCAAAGAAATCCTTTTTTCGTACATTTATGACTAGTATATTAGTTTTTACAATGCGAGATTATGTCATCCATCAGTTTTAGAAAAGAAAATATTTTTTTCTTTTACAGATCGAAGCGCGCCGTGATCTAAGGATACTATAAGATAATATTTTTTCCACAGGGAAATAAGTAACTGCATTTTGTATATTCTATGAGAAGATAAGAACCGAATATTTGTTTTGATATTTGATGATTTTAGCGACTACAGATGCAATTACTATGAGGAGTCTGGATACTTTTTTTATACGCTCACCGCCTCCTCACAGTGATTGCTACTGTATAATGGATTGAATTGAATTTGTATTTTAAAATTTTTTTTTTTGCTTTTATCGACCGATATAAACGAGGCGAAAAATTTCGCTTTGCAACAGGTCTCAAAGCGTAAATGTATAGAGATTTTTTTAAAATTTCTTTTCAGGCATCTCGTTACAAATTTTTTTAACTTAATTTAGTCTGTGTGTATAGTTTGTCTCTATCGTCTCTATAATCATACATAAAATTCGATCGCAATACATACATTAATGGTTAAATCAACTTGAATGGTAAACAAACATGATTCACGTACAGATGCTTGAAGAGAAAACATACCACGTAATGAAATTACTGTAACAATATACAAAATACTTATATATGATAATATGTATAATTACAAGAAATATGCATTTGTGTAAGGGCTTGTTAAAATTGAAAGACACTGTAACCCAAGGAAAGTATTACGATTAAATTGACAATCTCTAGTCCCACTGGAACCATCGTGCGAGTAATATCTGACACTCGAGAGTGAGAGGTGATTATTGCTATGCTTCCCTTTTTTTATTACGCCGCATTTATTATCTTGTGTAGTAAATGAAATATTTTTGCATTTTTCTTCTCTTCTCCTTACTCTTAGCTGCAGAAACTAGAAGCGCTCAATTACCCCTATATTTGTATCCCTCATACAAGGCTTGCAGTTAATGAAGGGTGCATATTGTTTAAAATATTTGATATTACTACTATAGCTTTGTACATTGTTTCTGATAAGCGATGGGAACTGTGTCTATCTTATAATAAATGATTTGTATTATAAACATTTTTTGTCTTTCATTCGATCCCTCGACTTTTAAAGATTCAAGATTGGAAGAGGATTAGGAACATTAATAAAAAAAATCATAGCTAATGAACATAATTTATTTTCTTTTGACAAAATCTACAAGAGTTAAGTACAATCGAATACAAGGATTGGTATAAAATGTTGAACTTTAGCAATAGCCTATTAGTTAGGTGATCTTGGTTCATTAAAATACAACACACGACGGCATTTTCTTTATTTACTAAGTCTACGCATTAAAAAAATAATATTGCATAATATGTATTTCAAAAATGTTTGTTCAATAGAAGGAAAAACCAAATATAGAAACTTATAAATAACCTATATGTTAGGTGTTACAATATAACCGCAGAAAAGTCTAAATCAATACAGTAAGTATATACTTATTAACTTACTACATGGTTATCTACATTTCTACAATTCTCTATTACAAAAGGGGTCGTGACTCAAACGCAGTTCTTTATTAGCTTAATAGTAAATAAATTACAATAAAATATATTGATTAGTCAAATTAGTGGATCCGCTATACATTCGCATAAATACAACTTAAATATTACTTACAAGAAACAGATCAAAACGCTAAAGACCCGAATATATGTTTTTAAATGCATTGAAATGTAATTTTATCATTTCGAAATCCAACTCTTCAATAAAGTCAAGAAACAATTAGTTTAATTTGATAAACGAGTCGAAGTTATTGTAAAAGTGCAATAATGATAGTACTAAATAAAATAGTACTTATCGTAATTTACGTACACGTAATTGTGTAGTTTGTGTGATACAATGTTTTGTGGTGAACCTTTTTTAACTTTGTAACTTAAAACGACGTTTCTAATGAACATTTTTTTTTATTTTTAAGTCTATTATCCGATACCTTTTTCATATGGTCACACGTTAGATTTTATGGATGTTCCAAAGAATAATGGCGAGATTTCTTCCAAAGGCTTCTGAAAAATCCTTTTCGTTGCTTCTGGCCTGGATGATCTTCGCCTGTCAACAAAAAATATAATTGTTAATTCTATTGACCAAATAACATACCTACTCGTAATCACCATATTAGGTAAACTTTGAAAATTAGGCCTGTTTTTGAGTTTATACAAGTTTATATAAAAAGTTTGAGGTTATATCCGATATGTTCATAAAAATCATAACATTATAAATAACTAGTATATGCCCGCGACTTCGTCCGCGTCCGATCGCTACCAAACTTCGCAAGATTACCCGCTGGACTAATCTGAAGATTGTCTGAAAATTTCATCAAAATACGTTCAGCGGTTTCGGAGTCCATAGGGTGTTCCCTACATACATACATACATACATACACACATCGCCTTTTCTATATTAAGATATATGCAGGCTGTTGTTGATTTTTAACTCGGTGAAGGTAATGCAAATGTCAAGTACTCTGAATCGTTTCGTTGGAGTACTTTCGATATATGCTGCCACTACGAACATCCTCACCCTAAATCGATCGATACTTACCCTAAACTTATTTCTCAATTTTTCTAATATACATAATACTAGTGACCAGTTCCGGCTTCGCATGGGTTCAAATTAAAAACTATTCTATCTTTTAAGTTGGACCAAATTACACTTAGTTTTATCAAAAGCGGTTCAATACTAATAATAAATCTGTAAGTGTAGGTATGGTATGTATGTATGTATGTTCCTCCATAACTCTTAAAAGAAATAACTGATTTTCATGAAGCTTGGTAGATAAACATTTAGACGTACGGGACACAAGATAGGCTACTTTTTTCTTTTTCAACGCGGACGAAGTCTCGAGCGCCAGCTAGTAAAATATAAAGATGTAGATTCGAGGGAAAGTAATTATGGTTATTTTAACAAACAACTTGGCAATTATAATGATATACAAGGTGATAACCCGACGAGGAAGCTCACAAAGGATGGAAGCTGATCAATCAACGGCTATGAGAGGAAATCTTGGCAAACTGTTGTCATGGCCACGGCCTGTCATGTCTTTATGTTATCAGTGCGATAATTACCTACATCATAATATTATATTTATAAAAGAAAAAAATATATATCTATAATTGGATATTACTCATGACAAATTTATAAATATTTGATTATGATATCATAATTGCGGTAACAATGGCACGTATTTTGTGTTTCGGTTTGTTTTTTGAAAATCCCACACGAACAATATTAAACGAGTCGTGTAAAACCGCGCGTATGAAGCTGCGGGTACAACGTTTTTAAAATATTACAAACTTAGTTTTTTTAGGCGTCTTTCACAAACTACGTGTAAAGTGTTGATTAGTTACTTTTAGAAATCATTTTCTGTTATATTGAAATTATGCATACGGTTTACTGCATCATTCGATAGCCGATTTTTTTAAATTATTTTCTATTTAATGTTTGGGACGTTTACCGTACAAACAAACAGGTATATCAGTTCCATTATCCCCGGTTACCGGTGACTTTAAATGACAGTTTTGCCTACTTGACGTTTGTGAAACAGGCGCTTATTAAAATAATATTTTAAATTTTTACACTTCTGCAATTTCCATACATACTAAATACTTATAGATGCTATTAATTTCAATTAATGCAAAGAATAACACTAGTCTTTATCGCTATAAGAAAACACTTATTAATTGATAACACTGCACATTCACAAAAAGTTTCATATATTCGCAAATGGCGGTTACCGTTATATTTGGCTGTGTGCCCATGCTGCGTTCCACACAGACTATACAGTTGTGTGAGTTCATTTGCGCAGTCATTGCTTCGCCAAACCTAATTAGCTGCATTTTTTACTTATCCGCGCTGAATTGAGACACGAATTAATTTTAAACTTACGAGACCATGACAATCTTATAATCCGCGGTTGCCTAGTGCACATTATTGCTCAGTGTTAACAATTTTCTATAGGAAATACGCGAAGAGTAGGTAAATAAACAAGTGTGATATTTCATCGATGAAGTAAGAGCGTGGAGTTAGTAGGGCATCCGAGAATAGAGCGTGTGGATATTCCAGCGCGCGTCCCACATGCCATGCTCGCGCGCTGCCTAAAATAGTCTCAGCCTCAACCGACATCTGACTCCGCTGCTCGGATGTCTGACTGTCCCTTTTCAAAAACTATTATTTACGCTTAAAACCTAATAACTGGTAATTACTATGTAAGCTTTTAAGTTCGTAATTTGTGTATAGATTATTTTTATTTCATATTATTAATACTTAGTAAAAATTTTGTCGAATTAGAAAATTATATACCCAATCCATAATTGTAACTTGTGGCCAGATATAATTTATTAAAAAAAAAGAGTAAGTTTTCAAGTTCGTAACTTGTGGTCAGATTTTTTTTTTTTTCCAATTTATTAAGAGTAGAAATTTTGTCGAATTAGAAAATTATATACCCAATCCATAATAAATTGTAACTTGTGGCCAGATTATTTTCATTTCCCATTTTATTAAGAGTAGAATTGGTCGAATTAGAAAATGATACCCAACCACAACTGTGTAAAATTTGAATTTTATTGTTTAAATTAACCTAGCTGGGAAAAATCCATGCAGCTTTTAAGTTTGTGGCCAGAAATTATTTTAATTCCCATTAATAATAGAATTGATTGAATTAGAAAATATATTTACCAATCACATTTTTGAAAAAAAAGTGGTTTTTTTTATTGTAAAATTTAAACTATAATAAAGTTCAACTTATTTTGTTATATTTTCCTTTACCACTAATTAAATGACATCTTTATATTTATCCTAATGTCGTTCGTTATTAGTGATCGTGTAGCTGTAGTGTTATCTATTTATAGCGTGCGCAGTGGAGGTCGGACCGATTCAAGTTCAACCGCTAGCGGCTAGACTCCCCGCAGTGATTAGATGCCTAGGATAAACATTGTTTGCACATTTAAAACTTAATAATATGGACAAATGTAAATTACTTCTTAACTTTAGACCTGAACCTGAAATGAAAGATAATTGTTGATGCATTGAACCTGAAATAATTTCAGGTTAGGAAACAAAGAAATAAAAAAAAAAAAACAGTTTAAATGTAGGTGTACTATTTTTAATATGAAGAAACTTCATGTTATTAGTAAAAGGATACAAGCCTATCAATTTACACATCCTAGTATCAGAAGTTATTTTTCTTATCCTTTTAAATACATAGATTGAAGTCATTTTTCATGTCTGTCTGCCTGTATATCCGCTAACGGAATTTGTATAGGTTTTCACTAATGGAAAGAGCGATCAATGAGGAAGGTTTTTGTATACAATTTGCAGAATAAATTTGCACCCGTGCGAAGCTATATACCAAATGGTAATAGTAAGTAAATAATGTCGGTACGCCTATCTTTGAAGTCAATAAACTCTGAAACCGTTTAACCGCGCACGAAGCTGCGAGGCAGAGCTAGTTACGTCATAAGTTCTGATTAAATTGCTCATACCAATATTTACTAGTAAGAAATTGAAAAAGAAAATATTAGAGGAATTTCCTAAAAGATTGCGTTACAAGCTTGTGTTGTCGAACAGAATAATAATGAGGTATAATCGATCCGGTTTTGTCAAACGGTCCTCGTAATATTGCGTCGGCTATGGAGAGTGCTAGAGGCGAGCGAGCACACCGGAAGAACGCGATGTGTTCAAGATAGCGTTTAAACTCATAACATTGAAGAATACTTATTAATTAAACGGTTAAGTACAGTCGAGTAATCATGCTGCGCTGTTTCACGACTCACGGCTTAGCGGGAATATGACACATGTCGCCGGAAACGGCCCCAGTGTGACTTTTACGACTATGAATCAGATATATCGATAAAAAGCTGATCTCATCGGTTGTTCATCAAAAATGAGAAGTAATTGAGGTCAGGAAGATGTAGTGGAGAAGTGCGAAGGGTGAAGGGTCCGTGGAGAGGGTTGTCTGGGGGTGGCGGCCGGTATCCGGGGTCGTCGACTCGCTACCGGTGAAGGGCAGAGCGGGGTCGGTCGGTACGTTCGCTTTCGTCGGGCGCGGCGCGCGTCGTTCGGGCGGCGGGCGGTGCCGACGCGACATATTGATCGCAGCCTCCGCGCTCTCCCGCAGCCGTCCCCGCACTTATATCTCTCAAACCTTCACCTCGACACGAGCCGAGCGAGACCTTCGGTTTTTATTAACATTTTATATTAGATATCACGTAACTTATAGAAAGAAATCTATTTTATTTATTACTAGCGACTCGTCCTAGGCTTCGCATAGTTGAAATTTTCAAAAAATTAAATATCAAATTTCAGCTTTAGCTACATTTAGTAGTTTTGGCTGCGCGAGTTGAAAACAGTCAGGACCAACAATTTTCTATAGAAAAAGCAATAGCAAACCTGCCCCCTGTCTTCACGGGGAATATACATATTCAAAAAATACATTCCTAGCTTTTCAAATAAGTATGTAATCTTGAATTACTGGTAATGTTACAATATATTCGAGAAATTTGATTCTTAACCTCGCTACTCAAATTTCACATTGTTATTTCTAGTCGAGTAAATTGTTGGCTAGATATTAAGTAATCACAATAACACATTCACAGAAAATAATTGAAATATAAGTTTGGTGGGTAGCCGCAGTGACCACGAGTCACGACAGTCCTGTGACGCGTTCCTTGGTAGGTAATAGTATTCGTGTCATATGATACTAATATATATCACTCCTAATACTAATATATCCACTCCTAGTAACTTTTAAATGGTACACTTTCAAGATAACAATTTAATCTGTTATCTTACCACAAAGAAGCTGTAATCGTAAATGAGAAAATTTTAACGGAAAATGGAAATTTCATTATAGATAGGTAATTATTATAATGAAAATACATTTTTTCTAGTAACGTGCGTGTGTTTACTACATGTTTAATTGTGTGCTCATCTTTTCCATTATATTAATTGCTTCATACAGTCTACTTTAAAGTAATTTTAATCTCTAATGCGACGAATCATTTATTCTTACTCGTCCCATTATATTCATATATCTTACAGCAATAAAACATATATTTTTTAAATACTTAGTTCTCTACTTAATTCAAAGCTCTACTTATACTGAAACACTGCTTAAAAACATGCTATTAATCTGCATAGTATAATTTGAAGTCACTTTCCGCATCTGTTTGTAACTATGGCCGCTAACTCCTCTTAAACCACGCAACAGATTTTGATGTGGTTTTCACCATCAGTTGGATAATTTTTCACGAATTTTATATGATATAATAAAGTTAAATAAGTTTTATCCTGGGCGAAGCCTGGAGCAGGGTTGCTAGTAAAGTTTTTTAAGTACCTATTCGAAAATTGTTACACAAAAAAAATCAATACTAATAAAATAAATCTGTAAGGGTTGGTCATGGAGTAAGTTACTTTGTTTTCAGAGATATCGTGTTTATAGGCTCTATACATGATACTGAAACTAAATTGACCATTTTTAGAATTTATTTCTGTATGTATGTATGTATGTATAGTATATGTTCCTCCATAACTCTTAAACGAATTAACTTATTTTCACGAGACTTGGTAGATAAACATTTAGACGTACAGGACACAGGATAGGCTACTTTATCAACGCGGACGAAGTCGCGGGCACCAGCTAGTGAAGAAATAAAACTACAAAAATATTTTATCAAATTTTTAGGAACTTGACTATTTAATCCAAGTATATCTCCTTTATTTTCATATCAGACAAGTAACAAGATAATGTGGGCAATGCTGAGACTACAATAGTGCAGATAAAAACTATTGTCTCCAACGTTGATGACGAGATCCGTGAATTTGACAATGTGGCATCGCGACTGACCTCGACTAGTACTTGGAACTCGACCTGACAGCTCCGTTACTCTGGGAAAGTAGAACTACTCATGCGCATATCCCATTGCAACCTGCATGGCACTGTAAGACACGTTTTACTGCCATACTTTAAATAAAAACCTGTCCTTGATTCATTTTAAACGACATCCGTATTTCTCAACTGAAGAAAACTTTATGCCAATATTCTTTACTATATCCATACATTAACTAACCGAGGTACATAGTTCCAAGGCTCGATCGCGTGGCAAATTACTTTTATCGGTGTAACTAACCCTCTCTAATGATTATTATATTTGCATTTACCTATTACTTACTAATGTTATAAACGCGAAATAAATTACCGAAGTACCGAAGCGAATACATATATGTGTCGTAATTTGATATGAAAACAGCTTCAAGTATAAATAAAGTGGCAGGGCAGTCATAAAGACAGAAGACCGCCGTAAAATACATTGGACCGCAAAGAAAAAGGGTCGTTTAGAAAATCTTCAATATCTTCAAAAGTACCTGACCTAGCTTTATAAAATAAAGACTTAAAATAAAGAATATTTTAATTTGCTAAAATAAAAATATAACTTATTTAGTTTAGCATTAATTTAGTCTTTATTTCATAAATCTCATTTACATCTCACTTCTATAGAAATATTTTTTCTTTCATACTAAGTAAACCTTTATGGACGTTTTAGTTAATACACTAGAAAGTAAAATTGGTTTGCATTTTGAGTTAAATTACATTTTTTTTATTGTAAAATTTACAAAGTCAAATACGTTTTGTAACAATTAAAAAACATTTTAATCGAACTGATAAAATGCTTCGTCGCTTACGTCATCGAGTCACGCCTTTTGCGAATATTTCTAATTAGGTAGTTTGAAGTATATTAAAAAATTATAAAGCCTTTTATAATAAAGCTCATTCTAAAGTCTAGGTATACGTTGCTTTAATAAAATCTAACCCCAGTTAATTGGAAAGTTGAATGCGTTTTAAGCAGGAGTTGCCTAATAAAAATGCAGAATATTAATTCCATCATAAAACTTGTCCGTAATCCACACAGTCATCAAGACGAATTATTAAATTGTAGACAAACGTTATGTTAGTTAGGGTCAACGAACTCTGCAACACTAAATGAGCTCTCTGCATTAAATTATTGATAGTTTTTTATATTACCTTAACCACTACATAAAACTGGTAAGTAATTAGATACTTTCGGCTGAAATAGAATTCACTTAATTAAAGTTACTAAGAAGTGACGTCATTCCTTTTAACTTTGTTGAAAGTTGAAAGAAACATAATATGGTATCTACAATTCTACATATTATAAAATGGTTATAAACAGTCTGTTTCTCCGCTAAGTCCTAATGGTTAGGGAGCCCACGATGGTAAATGTGTAGTCATTTCAGCGGGTGGGGTGAGCGTCTACAGGCGTTTAAAATTTTGTAGGCGCTGTATTTTAGAAAATCCTCCATATAATCGTCAGATTAAGAATCAGCACGATAAGGACTTTAGGCTGAACCGTCTGTATGAAAATCTGACGCGCTCGAGTATTACAAAATGAGAATCGTCAAAAATATTTTTTGCATTTTCAAAAATCTGCCACGAGTTTGCGTTACATCCGAATCGTCTGAATTTTAAATGGGAGCTTAGTGTAGGTTCACTTAACATCCACTCTAAAATTCTGACGCGCTCGAGTTGTATTTAAAATTTTATCCCCACCCCCGCCAACCCCACCAACCAAATCGTCAGATTATTAAAATGCACACTTTTCAGCATGTAATTAATCTACCATAGCTTAATCTGACGCGCTATAGTCACTCCAGAAATCCCCTCTTGGGCTCCCCAACCATAAAGAACCCAACGTATTTTGACAGGTTTAAAAAAAATGTGGCCTTGTCGTGGTCGCACCCGTTTGTTATACGTGAATACTTGTTCGTTATGAGTAGGTAATATTATGTCCTTTGAGAGTATATATCCAACGAATTAGAATAAATATCATAGGTATATTATACCAAAAAATTCTTTGGTCCTTTAGCTATCGAGTGGTGTATTTAAATTTTGCATGTTAATGATTATCTAGCTAAAGCATCACTGTATTTTGTCATCACTTTTCTGAATTTCCTCCCACTATAGAAGCAAATTTAAAGCAAAAGCGATAAAAGAGGAAGGTTTGTGCATATGATTTGCAGAAAAAAATACATCCGTGCAAAGCTGGAGGCGGGTCGCTAGTTTAATTTAATATGTATTGCAAAATTGATGATCATCATGTGCTTGTTTTTCACTAATAATTAGTAATATTCAATGAAAAAGTAACATTCATTCGTCTTTTTGTTACTGTTACAAAGTTTCGAGATTAAATAACTTACTTGAATTCTTGGAAAGGGTTTAAGCAGGTAAAATCCCAAGCCAAAGCTAGAATTTCTTCTTAAGAGAAATCAGACAACATTCTTTTTTTATGGGAAACTACTATAAATAAATAGTAAAGTCGAAACAGTTCAGTAATTTTTCTCATATTATATTTAGGAACTGGATTTCTTTTTTGTTTAATATGCACTAGCTGCTGCCCGCGACTTCGCCCGCTTAACTGTAAATTATATACTATAACCTTCCTCGAGAACCACTCTATCCATTAGTGAAAACAGCATTAAAATCGGTGTTGTAGTTTTTGAGTTTATCGCGAACAGACAGACAGACACGGCGGAGAACTTTGTTTTATAATATGTAAGGATTTTAGCATTTAGCCCCCGAAAGGATTACGATCAAATTTCGACTAATGGGCGAACACTATAAATTGTAATGGATAAATATATGTACATAAATAATAGATACTATTAAGTGAAAATAATAAAAAAGCAACGTGGGAGAGCTGGCGAATATTGTTAGTTGATGAACTAACGAAAGACACATTGCTGACAGACACGACACACAAGTCGGGACATCGACCCACGACATCGTCAGGACTAATAAGCAAAAACTTGGGCAGTTATACATCGACGCATGCTTGCAGATTCGCGATAGCAAGGAAAACCTGACAAAGCAGTTCTATTACATTACACTTTGCTTTTTTTTTTGAGTTAAAAAAATGTAATAAAATAATAAAAGTATAATAGAACAAACTGCTTTTTGACAAAGCAGTTCTATCGCATTTTGCTTTTACAAGTTAAAAATGTGTCAAAATAATATAAAATATAATGTAATAGAACTAACTGCTTTTTGACAAAGCAGTTCTATCGCATTTTGCTTTTACAAGTTAAAAGAGTGTCAAAATAATATAAAATATAATGTAATAGAACTAACTGCTTTTTGACAAAGCAGTTCTATCGCATTTTGATTTTATAAAGCTAAAAAATGTGTGAAAATAATAAAATTATAATATAATAGAACTAACTGCTTTTTGACAAAGCAGTTATATCGCATTTTTCTTTTATAAAGCTAAAAAAAGTGTCAAAATAATAAAAATATAATGTAATAGAACTAACTGCTTTTTGACAAAGCAATTCTATCGCATTTTGATTTTATAAAGCTAAAAAAAGTGTCAAAATAATATAAAATATAATGTAATAGAACTAACTGCTTTTTAACAAAGCAGTTCTATCGCATTTTTCTTTTATATAGCTAAAAAAGTGTCAAAATAATAAAAATATAATGTAATAGAACTAACTGCTTTTTGACTATTACTACATTTTACTTTTTTAAGCAAAAAACATAATAAAATAACAAAAATAGGTATAATAGAACTGCTTTTTCTATTACTTTTTGCTTTTTTAAAAGGTAAAAGTAGGTAAATGGATCAATTTAGTCCCAAAACCAAATATTTTGTTTACATAGACTCTTGAACTTAAGCTAAAATATTTTTTATAAAATGTCAAGTCGATATTATCACCGGTGTCTATAATGAAAGCGAGTCAGAACATTAACTAAAGAATACCATGATACTTACTCAAGACAACAAACTAAGCCCGATAAGTGTCTTAATGGACATGAAACCAATTGAAATTATTTGCCCGTATAAAGATGCCTCTTTGTAGATAGTACAAAGTGTACAGCATGCTTTTAAATTAATGGTAGGTATTTCAATATACTGTGCGAATTTTAATAATATTTATTACGTTTCAAAAACATTCATTCAACTGCTACAAAACCTACGTATATCGAGCAGATCAGATTAAATGTTAATATACCTATCACAAAGAAAGAAAACAAGGGGCAAGGGAAGAAATTTTTATATTTATAAATATCTTCTACAGGTGGAAAAATTCGCAATTTTACGTAATACTAATCATTTTCAATCTTCACAATTGGCTTGTGTTCATCGTCATTTCGTTATTTTTAATTTTAGTCAACGTTTATATATATAAAAAAAAAATAACAGTCTCCTATTTACGACACATTACATCTCAAATATTTATATTATTATTTAGCAAGCATTACCCACATTACAACACAAAGTATTTATAATAATGTTTGGTATAAATTCAGTCAGGAAGCGAATAGGATGGGGAGTCTTGAGTCAGCTTCGCCTCTGCAAAGAGGGGTGAGTGGTACGGGGTGTTAGATGCGGGACGCGGGGTAAGTCGAGCCAACATTAGGGGTGGCTACTGCGACTGCGCAGTGGACACGACAGACCCCAGGGATGGCAGCATGTGCGCTGTGTTACCCCCGCAACGCCGCCTTCCGACCACTTCTCGATCACAATAAACCCTCATTCAAGTTCTATCAAGCAATTATCGTCATAGCAACGCCGTTCAATGAATCCATGATCGATAATTATACAAATAAACTCGAGGTTTGCCCTTGGATGTCTAATTAGTAATTATATTCCGTCTCAGCCAGCAACGAGACGAGATAAAAGTAGCCACGTGTTTTGCAACATTTAATTATGTATGTGTTTTAATTGAGTTGAGTTTAATACTGACCATTAGCGGACCGGGCAGCCGGTGATGTCGCTTCTTTGCTTCGTGCATTTTCTTTCTCCTTCCCATTGTTCCCTGTGACAAAGAAAAAAAAAATTAATTAAGAACGCTTCTTAAATTCGTATCAATCTTAATAATCTTAGGGCCTCTTTCTCAAACTACAAGTAATGTGTTGATTAGTTACTTAAAAAAAAAATTCTGTTTTATTGAATTATGCACTCAGTTTACTGCATCATTCGATAGCCGAATTTTCTTTAATTATTTTCTATTTAATATTTGGGACGTTTACCGTACAAACAAAGGTATACAGCTCCATTTACCCCGGTTACCGGTGACTTTAAATGACAGTTTGGACTACTTGACGTTTGTGAAAGAGGCGCTTAATCTAACTGACGTTTATGATTTTGTTTGAAGCCAAAAACAAACACATGTGTCAGCCATGACAGTTTTTTTTTGTATATAGGTATTGTAGATATTGAATTACCATTTAAAATATTTATTATCAACCTAAATCTTCGAGTTTTTATAAGAACCAATCTTTCGCAATGTTCTTGAATTAAGAAAACCTGAATTCAATTTTTTTTTAATTTACTCTCATAACCAACCAGGATTCGAATCCGGTCATATAACTTGATAGTAATATAAATTCTAGGTTTCGTTCTGTATTGTTTATTTTTATTGTTGTAATACTTTCAACAGTGGGACTATTCAAAGTTTAATATCATATCAAAACAGTGCTAGAATGAATGATTAATAAATAAAATGATGTTTAGTACAACTTAGTTAATTGTAAAGTTGTAATCTAGACCGGAAACATGACTAGGACGAGTATGTTTCCATGTCGATTGGCCTGAAGTAGGCCGTGTAAGGCAACCCGTCGCAGCATCCTATCTGACGGGCGCGGGGAGGCACGAGGTGGGGCGGTTCGACCGACCGGTTCCTATCCTATATCGAGCATTCAACCCATGGCAACTTGCAGATTTACAACGCGAGAATAAAACAGTTATACCAATTGATAACTATATGTAATTGGAAAGTCACTATGAATTTGTTATTAGTGAAACTTACACGTGCCTATAGCGTTTATTTGTTTTGTCAATATCATTAAGCTAAGACAAACTATGTCTAATTAAGTGTTTAAGCGCCTATTTCACGGACGTCAAGTAGGCTAAACCGTCACTTAAAGTCACCTGTCACCGGGAATAATTTAGCTGATATATGTACCTTTGTTTGTACGGTAAACGTCCCAAACATTAAATAGAAAATAATAATAAAAAATCGGCTATCGAATGATGCAGTAAACCGAGTGCATAATTCAATAAAACAGAAAATGATTTCTAAAAGTAACTAATCGACACTTTAATTTTAGTTCGTGAAAGAGGCCCTAAGTATGGTAAAATAGTAAAACCAGCAAAGTAAAACGTACTTTTCACCAGCAATAAATACACATTTCCTAAAATTAACTACATAATATTTAAAATGTAGTACAAATGTGACTATAGAAAAAATGAAATCCAAATTCTCGTAGATATTTTATCATAGAAAAATTAAATAAAAAAGACATTGTTCTTATTTACCCAGCGTCGTGTGGGGTAATTGAGATCAGTCGGCGGGGGAAATAGGAACTAACTATATAAATGTACACCTACTAGGTACTACAATTTACTTTGTTTGGAAGAAAGTATGGACATAATCCTTTTTGGATTGACCAGTGTTTATATATTATAATTATTATTTACAGTTGTTACAATGGTACCCATATAATCTTCTTCATATATGGAGATTCATATTTTTTAACTCCCGACACCAGACAAAAAAACGTGGTGTTATAAGTTTGACGTTTGTGTCTATATTCGTGTGTCTGTCTTTAGAATCTCCTCTTCATTTTCATTTATGACCTCTCTTCAGATTTATGACTCCCTAACAGTGTTCTGAATTAACTATAATTCAGTCTATAGCAACCATAGAAAAAATTATATGCTACGTCTCTTAATCTATACTTTTATCATATCATATTGATAAAAAAGATAAGTTAGAAACTGATATGTACAATTTATTTGAGATATATGTCATTTTATCTTTAGTCACAGCAAAGTTATCGGTTTGTGTAGTAAAGTAATGCATCACGATCATGCGATCGGCCATCGGTTCGTTCGACTTGAATTTGACTTGAAGTCGGACGAGGCGACCTTGGCAATGGCGTTGACTTAGCACGGCCGGCCTCAAATCGCAACCAACCGTCGCGCTTAACATCTAATAATAATAATAATAAACGTCTTGCATATATAACAGGAACCACACATTTAAGTATTTAATTAAATGTTAAAAGATCATTTAAAATATAAGAAATGAAGAAATCATTGATGCCGAAATTATCGTTATAGGTAATTGGATGTTACATGTATATCCTACTAATATTATAAAAGCGCAAGTTTGTGATGTATACCTACAGAAAAAAAGAAATATATAAGTAAGCCTCTACTTCAAATAAATCATACATCCAGCCTAGAGCCCTTGGGAACACATAAATCCTCGGGTCCTTGGTGTTTAGGTCCTAGCAAAAGATCTTTTAAGAAAGCTAACCAAGTCACTGTATAATAAAGCTCTAGCATTGTTTTAAACAAAGACATAAAAATACTTTTTATGTATTTTTTTGATATAGGTATATAAAATTCTCGTGTTAGTTGCCATACTCCTCCGAAACGGCTTAACCGATTTTGATGAAATTTTATATACTGTACACTTGGTAGGTCGGAGAATGGGTTTTTATCTATTTTTGATACGCGGGCGAAGTCGCGGGCGGCAGCTAGTATCTTTATAAAATTCTTATCTTATAGATGTCACCAAAGGTTTTCAGCCTAGTTGAAGTACTTTTAAAAATTTAAAATATTTTCATTAATATTATATTACATATGTGAAATTAAAATATAACTAACAAATTCAAATGATGTACAATTAAGTGTTAAAACAATACAAACTCATTTCATGTTCCAATTATATGTAGATTTATCCTGTTTCCTTAACGTAATTTTATTGTAAAGGAAAATATGCGTTAAAAACAGTAATTAAATAAATACACTAATGGGAACAAGAAATTCGCCTATTTTTTTATTAATTCGCAACAAATATAGTATAGAGAGACATAAAAAATATTAATACTAATCAGTAATGGCGTCCCTTAACAACCTTTTATCATGCCGAGTTCAATAGACCCGATCGAATTTGACCTTGTTCATTCGACAGGAAAACCAATGCCCACAAAAATTACCAGTTCATAAAACACATTATGGGCTCGTATCACAAAGTCATACGCTAAATATAAAACGTCGCACATAGCGGTTATATATTTATTTTCTTATCGCGTTATTATTACAAAAATAACAAAATATATTTTGTCGACTACTTGGCCAATTTCCAAATGGATCTTCGAACAAAGTGTTCCCAGTGGGCTAAAAGAGTATAAATCTTAAAAAAAAAATAGCTCAAACCTAAACCCTGTCCCCAATAGTAATAAAATCATAATACTTATTTTAAATGAGATAGTGAGTCTGTTTGATATTACTTCACGCCTTAACTAGTCATGTTCATCATGAACTCAAAATAAATCGTGGACAACAATAAACTTTATTCGCAAGGACACATGTCCAAAAGTTCTAAAATATTTCAAAATTGTCGTTATATCATTATTAGTTTTCTAGAATACTTTTTTTATTATACTAGCGACCTGCTTTCGATTTCGCCCAGGAAAAAACTTAATGAGGTTGTAATCCGTTGCGTGATTTAGGAGGAGTTTATATACCAATATATAAAGCTGAAGAGTTTGTTTGTTTGTTCTGTTGTACGCGCTAATCTCAGAAACTACTTGTTCAAATTGAAAAATTATTTTTGTATTGGACAGTCCATTTATCGAGGAAGGCTATAGGCTATAGAGAACGTGGACGAAGTCGCGGACACCGGCTTGTTTAAATATAAAAATGAGACTTTTTAAAGTGTCAACATAAACATTATAAAAAAAAGTAGTAATAAAAACTGCACAAACTTTTTGGCAAACCTATAAAGAAACCAACCGTTATACCTAACATTGTTTGCCTTAACTGTTTGTGAAACTACATTATTTATGTTTCAAGACAGTTCGTGTGTCACAAGGCTCATTATTATAATAGATGTTATAGTATTATAATAAAATGAATACGGGTGTGTGACAGTGCAGTTGCAATACTGGCAAGTATAATAATGTGTACGAACAGGTGTGTCGACGTGGACGGTATGTAGGTGATGGTCGAACTAAAAACGACGCCGTCAAGGTTGTTCGTCGCATATCACTTTTGAAAAACACCTTCTCTTACTTAAACAATAAATATTCATCGGAAAGTTACGCTTTCAGTTATCTTTCTATTAGCTGTGATTACATTCTGTTGACTTCGTAACATTCTGTCGTAAACAAAAACAATAATATTTTTTAACGAAATACTTAATACTTAATTATGAGTTATTTTTTTCCAAAACGTTTTTTTTCTTGTTGGAAAGAGTACTACTAATAAACTAAAATAATATTTAGCGCCTCTTTCACCAACGTCAAGTAGGCCTAAACCGTCACTTAAAGTCACCTGTCACCGGGAATAATTTAGCTGATATACCTTTGTTTGTGCGGTAAACGTCCCAAACATTTAATAGAAAATAATTTAAAAAAAATCGCCTATCGAATGATGCAGTAAACCGAGTGCATAATTCAATAAAACAGAAAATGATTTCTAAAAGTAACTAATCAAAATTTTACTTGTAGTTGGTGAAAGAGGCGCTTAGACTAAAAGGAAGAAAAGTAAAGTTTTGAATAAGTTTGAAGAGTAAGTTTTAAAAAACTAAGGGCCTCTTTCACAAACTACATGTAAAGTGTTGATTAGTTACTTTTAGAAATCATTTTCTGTTATATTGAATTATGCACTCGGTTTACTGCATCATTCGATAGCTGATTTTTATTATTATTTTCTATTTAATGTTTGGGAAGTTTACCGTACAAACAAAGGTATATCAGCTCCATTATCCCCGGTTACCGGTGACTTTAAATGACAGTTTGGCCTAATTGACGTTTGTGAAAGAGGCGCTAAACTACATAAGTATTTTAGATTTTGAGCTCTAGCTTTGCGTAGCGTTGCGATAAGCTTTTATTACACACTATAGTGACAAATTGATAAACACAAAATTTATACAGTGAATTTTAGAATAGAATTCCTTGTAAGTGGTTAAATACGTATCTTACCTTGATTAGATAGCAAAAACCCAATGATACATTGTAAGCCTATTTTTTAAAATTCTTGTAATCGTATTCTAATTTAATCTTTATCAATGATAGTATGGTGTAATCTTTTTATTTCTTAAAACGGGCAATTAAAAGCAGATTTTCTCTGTTGAAAAAAGTGCTCCTCATTACTTCGTTTCATTGAAATTTTTTTAACTAAAGACTCGGTTTCGAAGTACCAATCATATGATTGAAATTTCGAGTGCCAAGTATCTTCTATATCTATACTGTAAATATCTAAACTGTAGCTTAAGAGTTTGTTTGTTTGAACGCGTTAAGCTCTGGAACTTTGAGTCGGATTTGAAAGGTCTTGCGGAATATGCGGACGAAGTAGCGAGCAAAAGCTAGTTATAAAATAATGTCGCTGGTTAAATAAGAGGTTTTAAACCTACGAAGTTGCGATATGGCGAGAGTTGCATCTACAAGCTTAAATCTTAGTTATTTATTTATTACAACTTCATTTTTTTTTTTCATTCGGTAGTCAAGGAAGTGCTTGCGAATGCTAATTATACCCAACTTATTTAACTAAGTTATCTTGCTTATTATAAATTTTATAAGTATTAGCACCTCTTTCACCAACTACAAGTAAAGCGTTGATTAGTTACTTTTAGAAATCATTTTCTGTTTTATTGAATTATGCACTCGGTTTACTGCATCATTCGATAGGCGAATATTTTTTATTATTTTCCATTTAATGTTTGGGACGTTTACCGTACAAACAAAGGTATATCAGCTAAATTATTGCCGGTGATAGGTGACTTTAAGTGACGGTTACCCTACTTGACGTTGGTGAAAGAGGCGCTTAATCTAAAAATCTACAATGTTGCAACAATTCGAACTAGGCGATAAAGTCCAATCGGTTTTAGTTCATGCCAAGTTCATACGAGGTACGTGTTATTATGATGCCTACGTGCCTTTTGTTAGTAATACACGGAATTATTAAGAAACGTGGCGTCTTGCTTCACAATGGAAGGCGATAGGTGCAGTAGAAGGATTATCTTATCCGACCGTTAATGACGAAGTCGACTTAAATTCACTGTGACTCATCTTTAATGGTTGTGTACTGGCAATAGCAAATCGGTACACGTTTTATTTATCCAGTAACCATTTGTCACAATTGAGTAGATATGCCATAAGTCGAGCGTGGCGCCTCGGCCATATTGGATTACGACGAGGTCAAGCGTATGAGCTAAAGGTATAACAAAGGTTAAGCTTACACGTAAGGTTGAGCGCAATTATAGTAAGGCGATTTTGGGTAACCATAGCTCTACTACAGAGAAGTGTAAAGAAACTTGGAAAATGGCGACTAATCGACCGTTGAGAGAAATTTATCGTTATCCCTTGCTAGCTCTTTAGGTAGGTACTTGGATGGTTACCCAAAATTAGTGTAAGACCTCAATAATTTTAGATAATGTTTTAATGATTCTATGATTAATTAGCTAAAAACTATAATTGAATACGTAATTGAAGCTCAACAAGCTTTGGACAGAGCTATACTCGAAGTTATTTTATGTGATCAAAGGAATCAAGATTAGGGATCCGTAGACAAGTGAAAGTCAAAGACATAACGCAGCGGATTACTAAGTTGAAATGGCTGTGGGAAAGACACATATTATGTGTCTTTCTGACTGACTGACAACCTAATAAAGGTCGCGAGTCGAGGCTGGAATCTGGATACAGTCTGCTTCTGAAGGTTTAGTCCAGCAGTGGACGAGCAACGCTGAGATTACAATGAATTATTGTATAGCTATAGTTTCTATATTTTTTTGATTCCCTAAAAGTAGGTATGTACTTAGATTAAAAAATAAATAAAACTATAAAAAGCCTGATCACAATTTAGGAGCGGTGTAATCATCGATGGGTGTAATTGACAGTTTATAAAGATTGATGTGGCCTTATGTAGTATTAATGTTAATTACATGTTTAATCAAACGCTTTCAAAACTATTTATAAGAAAGTTTACTTTTGACGTAAATATTAAGTACTAGCGACTCGTTACCGGCTTTGCACGGGTGCATTTTTTTCTGAAAATTATATATAGAAGCCTTCCTCGCTTAACCTCTTTCTATTAGTGAAAACTGCATGAAAATCTCCCTTGAGTAGTTTTTTTGAGATTATCGCAAAAATACATACCGACAGACGCGACTTTGTTTAATAATATGTAAGAATATATCTGAGAAAAATAGTGATTTATTAACACAGTTCAAAAACACTTCTTTACACGAGTGTACTGTGGCCATATGGCGCTGATGTCTGTCGTTGAAGCTGTGACCATAAAAGGTTTATGAAGCTTTTACGTAGTTGTTTTTGTGTAAAATATATTTGTGAGTGTCTTTAACTCATAAAGAGGCAGACATTGTTTCTCAGCCTTGCATGTGGTTTGATCGCTTTTATTAGTGGAATAGACATCGGTCTTGCTTGACGGTCGACGACCCGAACATTTTTGATCGGATGTGAATATACTGTACACACCTATTTAGTAACGGATGTAGTGACTGTAATGTCCCTACTTATACAAGCACGTGGGCTATTCAAGGTTAACAAAGAATGACAAAGCTCGGTAACAATTGATTTGTTATTCTGTTGAGGTTTGAGTACGCACATACGAAGGAACACTACTTAATAGATATCAACAGGCTTTGCAACTTTAAAATTTCAATAAAACTTAACGTTTAATTTATCAATTTTCAATGTATTACTTAAGTTTAGTATTGCTAGACATCATCTATGTATATGAAAAAAAAATATTTGCTAATAATAAGTACATATATGTAAAAAACAAGAAAAGAAATCAAGAGAAATATTTTTTCACAGAAAAGATAAACCACAATCCCTATATGGAAAATAACCTACTTTGATATTTAATATTAGTGAACATAAACATAATTGTTTTATTTTTAATTTAAGTTCAGTTACAAAGATTTTCTGTTTGGCTTGGAATATACAATTTCAACATACATTGAAAACATTTTTTTAAATATTATTCTTAATTATTGTTGTAATTACTGCATATATTTATCTATTTTTAACTGTTTTATACTATTAACATTATTATGTATTTACAATCTAGCTATAAATATACACATATAAACATTCCTGAAGATATTACCCAAATTTTAATGAAAATTCGATAAAAATCTGATGTCCAATCTAAAAGAACTAAGTGGACAATCGCGTCTATTTTTTTATTTTTCTATACAATTTTAATTTTGCATACAATTGGCTTTAAAAAAATCTTTCCACGCCAACCACGTTGGAAGGCGTTCCTGTATTAAAATCGGATGTAGATTATATATCGCGGGAGGATGTTATCTTATTAGTATGCGCATCACAGATCGTAAGCGGCTTCGAAAAATTGGTACGAACCCTGACTCGCGATTCGCCCGCATAGCAGCGTTTATTTTAATGTTCGTATAACTATATTTTCATTGCCAAAACTTCATTGGAATATTTTATAGTTTTATTTTATTGGACATTTCTCGAAGAAAATTGACTAGTCAATCGAATATGAAATAAATATGAAATAGGATTTGGACGTTTATGTGACGGATTCTGATTGTGTTATCAATATCATATCAGTAATAGTGAGATATTGGACTGATATAAAAATTTCGACACCGCAGCTATAGATAATGAATGCGTTCATCAATTTTGTAGAAATATATTATTTTCCTTTAGGTTGATTTATGTGGAAACAAATTACTATTCATTTCCACATAAATCAATTTGAATTTTACACAATTTTAAAGGAAAGACAGTCAAAGTAAACTTTTGAATTTTCTTAATTCCGGTCAGCCCACGAATTTAATATTGCTTTTGATCATATCTATATGTTTAATTACTTTCTTTATTTAAATTGAAACTGCTTTGTTTGGATTTTTTTTTTTAATATTTAAGCAATTTTAGTATATCAATAAATAAATGCATTAAGAGCCCAAAGCACATATAGCAATCCTCTGGTATTTTTATTAGCAACTTTCTAAAACAGATTAGAATAAATTATTAAACTTGTAAAACAGTAGTTTAACTTTGTAGAAACAACCCTTAGAGGTGGAATTGTGAATATTATTGATTTACTATAGCTGGTGCCTGCGACTTCGTCCGCGTTGAAAAAGAAAAAAGTAGTCTATCCTGTGTCTTGTACGTCTAAATGTTTATCTACCAAGTTTCATGAAAATCAGTTAATTCGTTTAAGCGTTATGGAGGAACATACATAAAGAAAAAAATTCTAAAAATGGTCAATTTAGTTTCAGTATCATGTATAGAGCCTATAAACACAATATCTCTGAAAACAAAGTAAATTACTCCATGACCGACCCTTACAGATTTATTATTAGTATTGATTGATATTGTATTTTTTTAAAATCTTTTTAAATGTTAATATTTATGAGCGGTTAGAAAAACTTCTTGAAAACTTTCTTTTCTTAAAAAAGATTCAAGTATATTATCCAAAGTGAATGAAAGCTGGCAGTCGTCCAGAGAATTTGATTGCGATGCAAAACGACCTTGTGTGGTCGTTTGCACGATCGCAGCAGTGAACTTTCTCGTATTAATAATTTATAGTAATTGCCCGCATACATAGTTCCCGTGACTATGAGGGTGGTATCAGAGTGTGCACGACCGAGTTCTGTTTAACAAAGTGCTGAATGTAATTCATGTGAAATCTCAAAGAGACGTCCGGTCATCACGAGAGATAAGCACCTGCATGTTGCGTCTAATATGTGGGCCTTTCCACGAAACGAAACGAACGAAGTTGTCAGCTGTTTGTTCTGCATTAGTAAAATAATCAATACTAATAATAAATCTGTAAGTGTAGGTATTGTATGTATGTATGTATGTTCCTCCATAACTCTTAAAGGAATTAACTGATTTTCATGAAACTTGGTAGATAAACATTTAGACTTACGGGACACAGGATAGGCTATTTTTTTCTTTTTCAACGCGGACGAAGTCGCGGGCGCCAGCTAGTAATAATAAATCGTCTGTAGTTGAGGAGAATAGACTTGATTAAAGTTATAGACTTTCAAAAAAATAGTAGGTAATGAGTGTAATATTTTCATTCAATGGAAAATTTTCAAATATTTTTGAAGTAAAAACTTCTTTAGGCATGTTGGGCATTTTGAGATATGAAAAAACTATTGAACTCGCGACACTGTCATGTAATGTAATGATGTAATGTAACCGAAACCTTTGTATATTTTCGGATATTGCGCTTAAATTAAATTTAAAAAAGAACAATTTTTGAGATGGGATAAAATCATTGAACTCGCGACACTGTCATGTAATGTAATGTAATTTTGTGAAGCTTAGTTTTCACTTCTGACGTGCAGTCCAACGACTGACATTTTTTTCAACTGACTTCCAAAAAGGAGGAGGTTCTCAATTCGACTGTATTTTTTTAAAATGTTTGTTACCTCATAACTTTTGACTGGGTGAACCGATTTTAATTACCCTTTTTTATTTGAAAGCTGGTACTTCCCGTGTGGTCCCATTTCAATTTGGTCCAGTTCTGACAATGGCATCCATGAGAATGTTTGAAGTCTGTTTTTTTTTGTTAAAAAGAGTTATACTTCGTTCACGTTGTGACACAGAAAATGATTTAGTTAGTGAAAAGAGAGTAAACGGTGAGAGATACTCAGTCCGCAGTGAGGTCGTATGTAGGGCGGCAGGCTACGTTCTTGGCCTCAAAGCCTGACCGGTTGCCTTCTTTGGCAGCGACCGGTTCTGTGTCATTATTTTATCTAACAGTTTATTCTATCTAACCGTCTTGCTGTATTTGCATTTGTTCAACTTTCGGTGAAATTTTATCAACAAATGTTACTTCTCTGTATTAACCCCGTTCTTTTCGCAGTTTATAACTGTGTAGCCTTTTTTGCTTACACTCAGAATTCAGTACAACTTAATTTTTTTTAAATCCATTTATAAAATAAGTAGCCTACGTACAATATCAGGAAATGGACTTTATAGCTCTAAACTATAAAGCTAATACAAATAAGCTGTAAGCTACTATTTACTTGTTTATGTAAAATCGTATTGAACACAATCTACTAACGGGTAACACCTTCGGTAAGACAAGGACATAACTTACAATTTTTATTAAAATTTAAAATATATGCAGAAATGTCTTAAAAACATTATTAAATTAAAAAAATATTTGCAAAACTATGGGGCTTATTTGATGAAGAATTTTTTAAAAGCAATATAAGCAGAAGTATACGATATTGAATGCAAAACAATTAATTTTAAATGGCTTTCACTCATGTAACATTACAAAAAGTGCAGTTATGCCCTTGTCTTGCCGAAGGTGCGATATATAAAGAAATATTAATTAAATAACATTTGTTATTTATCAATGCCAGTAATAAATAACTGTTTATTGAGACATATGTCATATTATGTATCTACTTGGAACGTAGGTAATGTAAAAGTCAGTGTATTGGCACAGCATTTGCGCCCACCCTCGCAGTGTTCGGGCGGTGAGTCACATCGCTAACGCATCATTCACCCCGTTTCGTTTGCCACGCACAACTGTCGTTCAGTAGTGAATCACTGCATCGCGCTATGACGAACAAGCAAAGCAACCGAACTTATATGCACATATTAATGTCACCTAACAAAAAGGTGCAGGTAACCGAATCGCCATTGTGTGCTATTCATTCTATTCACTATTGTAACGCCGAACTTTTTAGGACTCCGCCATCGATCGAACGAACGCCTCTATTGTTTTTCATTTAGATCGTACCGGTTTATTTGATAACAATACTATTTAAAATGCAGTTATGGGGGTGTATTATTGTGAGTTCTGAATTTCAAGCCGCAGTTTGCAGTTAATGTTAAATCTATACTAATATAATAAAGAGAAAATATTTGTATTTTTTGTATTTTTTTATCCCTACTAATATTATAAATGTGAAAGTCTGTCCGTTTATCTGTTACATCACGCCTTAACTGTTCAACCGATTCTGCATACATGTTGTCAGGGATACAAGAAAGGACATTGTGTACCTTTCATATAGAAAAAAAGTAATGTTCCCAAGAGATCATCTAAAATAAAATAAAAAAAACTAACATCTGGCCAAAGAGTTATAACAACAAGAGGTCAAACGTTATATTGCTTATATATTTTTATTTATTTTATAACGCGGACGAAGTCGCGGGCACCAACTAGTAATGAATAAACACAAAAACTACTGGACCGATTTAAAAAAAAATCACATATAGAAAGCTATATTATCAGCGAGTAACATAGGCAATAATTATCGCGTACAACAGCTAGTTGTTTATATATAAAAAAACATAAATTGTAACAGTTGAAATAAGTATAAATATTGACTATTATTGACTGACATTAAGAGTACGTAATGCATTATAATAGTCATATGAAGATAAAGCAAAGATTAGATGTGTGGTAAGTGAGTATTATATTGTATAAGTAATAAGTATATATACAATATATACATTACGTATATATTGTAAACTATAATATATACACATAATATAGATTTATGTATATAATATTTATTATAATCCGTTTTATAAAATAAGTGATTTATACAACTATTAGTAATGAAATTAATTTTTAAATGATGCATAAGATATTATAATAAAAAAAAGTACAATACATAAAGTTAGAAGTGCATTTGGATAATATACCTACTTACTACCTTATTTAAGGCAAAATAATTTTTTGTTTGAATATTCTATTAGTTTTATACAGGCATTTATCTACCGAAACGATACGAAAAAAGATAAAGTAAGAAAAGACCTAAAACCGATAATAGTATTTTAATGATTCAGCATTACTTACCTAATTATTTGCGAGTATCAATGGTGAATCATAAAATCCTTAGTTAAAATGACCCTACTAGCGCCATCTGTTGAGGTTGCAGGAAATTATTTAACGCGGTTATTTCAATGTTCTAGAATAGTGTGCTGTTTTTAAACTCTCTAGTTCCTTATAAGGGATACGAGTATCACTTATACTTTCACACAATCATTTAACCGCGAGTTAATTTAACTATACATACTATTATAACACTGACAAATTGGTAACAACAGTTTATTGAAAAAAATATAGCGTAGCTTCGAAATTATGAAAAGAAAAACAGGCCAAAAATAGATTACGCCCTTTGATTCTTGCTATTATGATATCATAATATGATGACGGAAACTCGGAATAGTATGTAGACGACTTCTGTTCCTGGCGGGGAGTTGTGCTTAGTATAGCAGCCTGGTGCTGAGATCTAGACTCAGTTCTACGCCAGGTCTTTTCTCGTCTTCAATGTAGTATGAAGAGGTCAAAACAATACACGGATGAAACTAGCCGTGACTTGCGGCTTTGTCCGCTTTAAATTTGGTATGTGGTCGTGCGAGGAGTTCACTTAAAGGCGCTCACTAAATTGACTAATTGTCAATAACAAAAATTCCAAAGGCTTTATTTTTTTGTTGCTGGTTTTGCTCTTGGCCAGCATCTAGACGTTCAGCAAAGACGAGGCCGACGATGGAGCAAGAAAGATTGAAATTCGCTAGATTTTTTTTAGACTTCACTGCATATTATAAGACAAAGTCCTCCGCCGTGTCTGCCTGTCTCTCTGTTCGCGATAAACTCAAAAACTACTGCACCGATTTTCAGGTTTTACTCGAGGAAGGTTTTAGTATATCGAAGTCGCGGGCAGCAGCTAGTTTATGATAAATTAATGACAATAATATATTTTAATTACTATTCCAAATAATAATGCAGTAATGTTTTCAAATGTGTTCGCATTGCAGTTGCATTAAAATGTAAGTAGATTAGAACAATGAACGATAAAGAGCGACAATGACTCCATTATCTTTTGACCTCTAATAACATCCTGGCCTAGGGCCACAACTAAAGGACTCGAGTGACGTGGTTTTGAAGTAAGGAATAGCGAAATGGCGTTACAGAATCAGTGCCCTGGATTAGCATACAGGATACTTTTTATCCTGAAAAATGTTAGGTTCCCTATGGATCGTCTAAAAATGTAAAAATATCGTCGCCACTGTCGTGGCAGCGATAAAGATGTCAGGCGAAATATTTTCATTTTTCAAAGCGTACGAAGTCGCGGGCACAGCTTGTATTAAATAAAAACATTTTTTTACAAACACATTAAAAACTGTTTGTAAATATTAATTAAACTAAATGAGAATAAAATTATTTCTGTTTTAATACTAATAATTAATCTTTAATTTCAGGATGTTGAGACGAGATAATAGAGTTGTGAAACATTTAACTGTTAATTTATCACAGTTAAAAAAATATTGAGTAGGTTAGATAGATATTCTTTACCTACTCGTATGTTCGCGTTCACTGTATTTTCCTATTATTATTATTGTTTGTATATTTTTATATAATTTATTTTAAATATGAAAAAAGAATGGTATCCTGAGTTCCTTTCGGTTTTTCTTCTCAGGATCGTCATTACCGTGGCAATTTTTTCCGAAAACCTGGTAAAATATATAATGACTATTAAAAAATGCATGCGATTGAATCATTCTTACATTTTTACATCTTAAAACAAAGTCCTCCGCCGCGTATGTCTGTCTATCTGTTCGCGATAAACTCAAAAAGTACTGCACTGATTTTCATGCTGTTTTCACCGATGGGTAGAGTGGTTCTCGAGGAAGGTTTAAAGTTACGCAGGCGAAGTCGCGGGCAGCAGCTAGTTGGTAATATTTTAAGGTTTCTGATGACAGGGAGAGGTCAACCAGTTTTGATAGATACAGATATCTTAAATATCTAAAAAATATTTCACTATTTACTTTGATATTTGTAGGTATCTCATATTTAACTCGCACAAGACGTTTTATTTTTTGAAAAATTATTCTTAAGAACAGATAATTAGTTTCGTTATTAGTTTCTGAAACAAATATAGTCGTTTGTTGTTAGTAACATTTTACTAGCATCACTGTATTGTTAGTAAAATTAAATCTTAATTCGACATACTTCTTTTGACTCAAATAGAATCCTGTTTATTCTTATAACATTTTGACATAAAACAGTTATTTGGCACCGCTCGTTGCCAACAACATGGTTAGCCGTACACAAAACTGTTACAAAACTTTTCTATTTTACGATATACAACTCTGTTTATGTGATGTAACTAACGTTTTATTACTGCTATCATTAATTAGCTAGGTACATTTAAAAACGTATAAGGTTTATGGACAAAAACAATGCAGGAATTATACGAAAAAAAAATTGAATTTTCATTCATTAGTCTTTTTTTTATGTTAAGGTCGACAGACAGGCTGACGGTCCACTTGATGGTAGGTGGCTACCGTCGCCTATAACACAAGCAACGCCATAAGTGCTACAAGTGCGCTGTAGACCATAGGATTAAGGATAGATAAGGAAGGGATGGGGGGTAATGGGATCTGGCATCCCTTACTCACACACCGAAACACAACATAATAATAATCTAATAACATAATAACAACAGAATAATAACAGAATAATAGTCTATAATAATATTATAAGAAGATTTGTATGTTTTTATATTTCTAATGAATAAACTCAAAAACTACTGGACCGATTTTGAAAATTCTTTCACCTTTAGAAAGTACTATAGGTCCGTGTAGCTAGTTTTTGATAAAAAGAAAGGATTCCTTGATACATATATTTTGGAAAGGTATAAATTAAAATTAAATTTGAAATATGGTTAGTGGTTGCATGGCTTACTTAGGGTACATAGATAATAAGTGACTTTTTTCTCGTAGACTTCACAGCGCTGGACGCTGATGATAGTCGTCAATAAATTTTAAAACTATAACACTGTTAACAACATTAAAAAACGCCCGTTAAGGTGACACAAGTCAGCTTTCCTCCATACAAACATTTAAAGAATATTACTTCGCTGTTTTATGTTTAATTTACAAAAGTAAGCATGATACCGATTTATCTTGTCGTTAACTAGGTTCCTTGGCATACAAACTTAAAAAAGAAGTATTAATTTAAAGATATGATCATTGAAAAATTCATATTTTAACACAAGTTTTAATGCAACTTTGAGGGTGAATAGGTCACTATAGTGTACAAAAACTGCAAAATAATTTGAATACAAAGATTGATTAGGTAGTCAAGAGTTCGAATAACTTTACACGAAATAGATATATGTAGAAGTTTTTTCAAAAAGAGTATATGCCCAAGGGTCTGTTTAGGATCTTTTTTGGAATGAATCATTGTGAATCTCACTCGACTGCTCTTCCCGCGCATTGTGCTGTGTGAGAGAATGAATTTTAGCCACACGCACCGATGAGTTCGAGCCGCCGACTAGTTCTGCCTCAATAATAAATTAAATCATGCAATTGTTACGTGCGAATGAAGATTCTAAATACCCTTAGTTTCATCTAAGTATAGTATAGAATTTTTTCTACTGTTTTCCTCCCAGTTATAGCAATTTACTTACCTTTTCTTATTAATAAGCTGGTGACCCTGCGTAACGCCTCTCTTGGAGACTTTTGGAAGAACTTGGGCGTCAGATTTGGGGGTAGCGTGAGGGGCTTCCGTCCCCCTGGGCCCTCCCAGGCGGCGGGATGTTCAGCTGCAGCTTTTGACGCTGTCACTCGGTCAAGATGCTCAATCGATGCTGGTCTGTGGAGCAGAAGCTTTATTTTAAACATCTCTAAGTCTATACGCTTTTTAAATATCTTAATCACTTATTGCGTGATTGTTGCCATTACGAGATAGAAGAATAAATTTCCAATACATGTTTTAGAACCCCATGTCTCCTTTTAGGAGTGAATTTTCAATTTTCATCAGATACGTTCATCAGAAACTGATAGACAAACGCATAGACAGACAAAAATTAAAAAAAAAAAACTATTTTTTGACCTCGGTGACATAAGTACAAATATAGATATTACAAATGGTATTGGCCCTAAGGCCCTTCTCTCACGAGACTATTCAAATGCTACGCGACTGAGATGCAAACCATGATCGCCTACTGGTATGCTACTCGTTTCCGCACACGGAGCTACACAAATGAGAATATTTTTTATCATTTGAAGAACAACATTCGTACGACGATGTCTAGTGACAGCGATGAAGACAATTTTCTTCTCTATTTATATTACAGGAACAGACGAAAATATAAAAGAAGATTCTGGGTTGTCGAATTGAATTTTTGTCAATCTCAATCCACGCCTTTTCTGTTATATCTGCTCTGACATACCTGGCAGCTAATAATTATATAAACATGGATAATTTTCCACCTCCTGAACAAAGTTAGTATTTAAATTTTGTTCCGCCGCCATTTTGTAATGCAACGCGTATACGACTCGGGTAGCGTGCGACCAGCAAGACAGTAGCGTGCGACTGATATTAAATGCGTCATCGACGCGTCTCGTCGTGTGCAAAACGAAGTGAATATGTATGGCGGCTACTCACAAGCGACGCGTAGGATACGCGTACGAAACACAAATCGCTTGAGAGTAGCTTCGTGAGAGAAGGGCCTATGTCTATAGTTTTGTTACAATAGATTCTAGGTCTATAAAGATAATAAAGAAGTAATCACCGCTGCCTCTGCTTGGGGTACCACCCGCGAGGGGGTCCGCCGAGTCGCAGCAGATCGGCGCCTGTGCACACCGCGCCTGGCCCCAAAACTGACCCCCGCCCGTAGCCGCCCAGGGTCACGCTGCTTCCTATGGACTGTATAGAGTTCATGGTGTTGTTCCTGGGCGGTCCCGTAGAGTTTCTTGGCGGAGTCCGAGGGACGTCGCATCCGCGGGCGAACACCGGAGTCTCCGGCAAACTCGCAGAAGTCTGTAGAGGTCCGCGAGCAGCCGACGCTTCTCGGTTTTGTCTCTGCATTGTTCGCCGTCGAGCACCACTAGCTCCCATATCTGCGAAAACATAATTTTAAAACAGGCTTCACTAAAATGTTCTCTAAAAATTTGCACAGAACAACTCTGCTAAATAAGAACCGGCGTGCTGTTGTGTTTTTGGATTTGAGATATATGAGCTCGAAAACACAGATGCCAAACAGAAAACGAGTTGCAATATTTGGCAAATCGTATTATGATTTTTTTTTTAAATTGGGCCGAAATAGAGGGATTTTGACAAGATGAGGATGACATAAATGTGAGGTATGTCAGATATCACCTTCCTATCACACCTTGTCCTTTATCTTTTGACTTATTTAATGTTACCAAAGTACTTGCTTCTGCCTGGATATGCTTGTGTTTGGAGGTGAAGTCATGCATAACCGAGTGAACCCTCAGCCTATTTGATACACAAAAATCTAAAAAAGAACTTCTTAACCTGTAGGTAGAGTTCTTCTATCTGTTGAACCGCTCTTGAAATTACTACTTCTTCGGTTTTTATTGTAACTGGTCTCCATCGATCTCGTCTTCAAACTGTTTGTTGTGTCGCGATGTGGCGGTACCGCTGGAGGCTCCGACGGTCTGTTAAATAATGTTTAATTTTGTGAGTTATCAAAAATTTGTATTCCAAAAACTAATTTTATACGTGTGGTTTTAAATTAAAAATAAACCTTACCTTCTTCTGGACTCCAAAGTCGGCGTTGGCAACGTGTCAGCCTTTTTAACGTGACGCCTCTCCGTGGGTTGCATTATTTCGGTATACTCGTCTTCGACTTCTTGCACCGGCGACGGTGGCAGTGGGGGGAATTTCGGAGAGTCCGGTGTCTGCGGGAGAGGCCCCATATCGTGGACGATGCTCGGCGAAGGGGGGAGAGGATGGTGTCTGTAGGAATGCTCCACTATTTGGACATTCAAGGGGAAGTCACCGCCGCTAGATACAGCAGAATCGGAAGAAGACGGTTGCCGCATCAAACTAACCGGCACGTCTTTTGCGCTTGTCGACTTATGCATGCTGTTCGACCTTCGACCGGACGAGCGATCCCTGAGGTCTATCGATCTCTGATTCTGTATTTCATTATGACTCGATGACTTCTGAATGTCGTGCCTCTTTTGTCTCTCCCTAGAACTGTACCGGAAATTGTTTTCTAATATATCTTTAGACACTTCATCACAGTATTCATCCTTATGGATATTCCAGTCTTTAGGTATATAAGGGGTAAAATGTTTTTGGTCCCGACCTTGACTTAGTATAGCGCTAATATTGTTTTCGATTTTGCGAAGGGGCGAGGTCTCTCCGCTGGACCGCTCTCCGCTCTCCTGGTCTTCCTCTTCCTCTACGGTTGTGATGAGGGCCTGTCGACTGGCGCCGTTGCCGTCACCCTCGACCCCCAAAGCGGGCAGAGAGACAACCCTCACCATATTCGGAGGCACCGTTGTCAATTCGTTTACGGTTTCATTGCATTCTATTTGTAAATTTTCCTCAACCTTCCCTTCCTTTATCAACGATTGTATATTATCAAATGTAGACGAATACTTCTTAAAATCGGTAAATCTATTTTGTGGAGACAATTTGTTCTGAACTACATTGCTTTTAGACGAATGAGCACTCTTATCGCTAGGTACTTTTCTACTCTTAGGACTATGACCGAAATAATCTTGATTTATGAATCTATCTTGACCGTTATTGAGATCTAAGCTGAGTCTTGATTTGGGAGAGGTCATTTCCTTGCTTAATCTAGAATTAGGGGTGCAAAGATCTATACTATATCTAGAGTTCGGGGTGTGAAGTTCGCGACTTAATCGCGAATTTAAGTCGACACTGTACCGAGATTGCGGCAAACTTAAGTCGGAGCTGGGCCTGGAATTGTACGACCCGACCGATCCGGATCCACTTATAGAAACGCTAGAGCCGTCTATGGATTTGTCAGCATCCAGACTTCGGTTGAGACTGTTCTTGTTGAAGGCTGGCAATTGCTTCCGGCTCTTGCCTTTACGAATGACGTAAGTTCCAGTGGCCAAGTCCTGCAGACGCCGTGCGTCTTGCTCCGCGTCGGAGATGGGCGAAGCGTCGCCGTGGACTGGAGGCGGCGGCGGCCAGTATTCCTCACCCCAATCTTCGTCGCCGTGCTGCGGAATCGAGCTAGTGCTGGAGTGCGAGTGGTCCCCTGATTTTCTTCGTCGTCTACCAATAACCTGTAAATCAAATACTTCATTAGATGCTATCGTAGGGACAGATAGGAATACAGTAGGCATTTAGTAAAACGATGAATCCTTCGATTTAAAAGAACCGCTGTTGGATTTTGTGATAACTTCAGTTGGCATTAAATAGTCTAATGGATCACACGAAAGCTGCTGAAATGGCAAACGCAGATTGGAATCCTGGTCGGGCCTGCACTCGAGTATTTTACCCGAGTGTTCAGGTGTGGATTAAAAATAAATAACAATTGCTCTATTGGTGATAGAATTAAAGAAACCTGCGTGTGTAAATAGAAGACTGCGTGTACTAGAAAACCATAGTTTCATAAAATCATCTGAACTTAAGCTATATGATGGATTATACATCTCCATAATCATACTTTATTTTTATAACATCATTGATGTCATTATGAACATGCTTAGTGTTACACAAGACATAATGTTAAGTATGGATGGAATATATTTGAGCGTCCTAACGTGTTCAATAACTAATAATTATACGTACGTAATTATAAACATTATTATAACCTACAAAACACTGATAGTGTTTTAACAATTCTCTCAATGAGTCAACACACTCCTTGAGCTGCTTTAAATGTTTATTCAGGTGATGTACGTGTCTCATAGACAACGCATATCATGCAATATTTATTTTTTTCAATTACCAATGCTATCAACTACGCCTTGTTACTGGCTAATTCTTAATTCATAAATATCTACCACACCATCATTCAGTACTAACAAAAAGTGCTAAATAAGTGTATAAATTTTATATTGGTACCTTTGTGCTTCCTGGAGTAAGCAGGGGGTCGTCACCATCGAGAGACACTTCCCAAGCTATGGAATTGCGTTTCGAAGGCGTGATGACTGCGGGCGGAGGAGGCGGAAATGATTCTTCTAGAGAATCATCCGAGAAGTGATCCTCGTCATTGCTTTTACTCGAACCTCTTATTCTGCAGCTCTCCATCAGATCCTCCGAGGAATCTCTACACACTTCTCTATGCCTTTCCATAGAACCTGCGAGAGTACGCGGAGGTATTTTGCCTTTCGGTGACAGTATTTCGCCATCGGATCTACTGTCGCGTTTTATGTTGTTCCGTTTATCGGAGCATTTTGTGTTCGAAGGTGATATCTTTTGTAAGTTATATGTGGGCGAATGTGCTTGTCTGTACTGTATATTTGGTCCAGGGTATATTGTCACTGGGTGTTCATTGTATGGCTTGTCGTAGAATTCACTCGAGAAGCCCATGAATGGGAATATAGGTGGACTTTCAACCGTCGGTGACTTCATTTGGTTAGCAGGTGGAGCATTGTGACGCGGAGGGAGCCATGACGTTGCTGTATCCGCGCACAAAGGTCTCGCACCGTGTTGCAGTGAGGAGAATTTGTAAGGTGGTACAGGAGGCTGTTGTAATTGAAAGCCTTTTGCCTCTGTATCTTTCTCCCAACCGTAAGGACGCTGGTGTTTCGTTTTCGGCTGAAATTTAAAAGAAATTTGCACCTCATTAGATGTTCTGAAAGCAAAATATTTGTGGCACAGATTCTAATTTTTTCAACGCCTTACATAATAATAATTGTGTCAACAAAACGACTAAAGGGTTATTTATCGAAGCGAACCAAAGTTATCGACATAGCTAAAAGAATTAGCAAGTTGAAATGGCAATGAGCCGGTCTCATGTGTCGGTAATTTATTGCTCCGTTGCCTATTGGAATGATCGGTCTTCATTAGATCGACAGTCTTCTGCAAGAGTGGTTGCAAATGTACTGACAGTCAATTAAAAGAGTGGCCAGTAGAAATATACTATACAGTGTAATAGTTTAAAATGTAATGAATATTATTACTAACAAATGTGGTTTGTGTAGCGGTTGTGATTCCATTCGCACTTATGATGGAGTCTAGTTTTTCTTCTGCTTCCCTCTGTTCGATAGACGTAGTCCGTTTGGCTGAATTTGCTGGCGAAACTCTGGAAACAGAAACAAGGGGGGAGTATTGAAACAATGAAACGATAAATGTGGAATAGCTGCATTCTTTTCAATCACATTTGAATGAGTGTGAAAATAATTCCATGTCGTTTAAAGTGTAATTACAATATTATCAATTTCAATGTATTGGAGTTGGGAAATTGATTAGGATATATGTATATTATTTCGATGATTATGATTGTTAATAGCTTATGTAGAGTTACAATCAAACCAGGTCATCTAGTCAAATATAAATGATGATCATTAAAATAAATTAATTTTATACACATGTGTACCAAACTACCTTACATTTATAGATTAAAGTAGATATGTATATCTATGATCTCATTTCAGTATTTGATACCATAGTCAAAACTAGTCTTTTGTATAGAGTACTAGTGTTTTAGTAAACAAGTCATCTTATGGTCGATTTTCATGAATTTGTCTTTTTCATACTGATCATTATGGTAACTATACGAGTATTAATAATTTTACCACTGTGGACATTTCAGTGGCCTAGACAGAATGTACCGGAAGGCAATGTATAAAGGCACGGGGAACCTGAATGAAAGGTGAATCAGTATAGAGGAGTTAAACTTACTTTGGTAGCAATGTTGATATAATCCTTTCGGCTTCCTCTGGCGGTGGAGGCGAGTTGGGCGATGGCGGATCAGGGGGCGATGGTTCCTCGCGTTCCTCCGTTGGACGGAAACCCAATGCGAATTTCGCTCTGAAATTTTACAACATCAAACTCTATTAACTATATCTCCCTTAGAAACAGCTCTTAAAAATTTATTCTTATTTAATATGGTAACTTCATCAAATTTAATAGAAAACATAAATACTGAGATAAGAAACCCTAGTTTTTTTTAATTATAGCTGGTCAGGAAATCTCGGCCTTTATAAAGCCTTTTTTATCAGGAGTTCTTCTTGGCAATTCTCGGTAGCCCTATAACCTTCCTGAAAAATTGGACTGACAAATGCAAAAAGAATTTTTAAAATACGAGTTCTTTAGCTTTATTTTATTAGTATAGTTACCGGAAGATATGGACTTGCCTATTATTTCCTAGCAAGTTAGAGAAAAGTATTTATTAATAAGTCTGGGCTGAAATAGCAATTATTGGCCAAGCTCGCTTCGTATTTGCAAATACTAGGTACTACTCGGCCGACAATCACTTTATTTCCGGCTTTGGCAGTAATGTATTATTATTGGAGTTACTTTTACCTTCTGCCGTTCATGCTCATATATCCATCGTCTTCGGATGTGTGTCCCGCAAGTGGCGAATCGTCGTCGGTGGCCGGTGTAGCGGGAGTGGCGGGCGTGGCCGGCGTGGCTGGCGTGGCCGGCGTTGTCTGCGCACGAGCTTCCAGCGATCGAGGCTCGCCTTCGTCGTACTCGCTCAACACCTGGTCCAGGAGCTCCAGCGACCGCTGCACATCGTCGCACCCGCTGTAACCACAAATAGTTGCCTCCTTTTAGTAAAGTTTACGAAAATATTTTTGTATGTGAATGTATGACCTACAGTAGACGATGTTAGATAGGATGTGGCCTATGTACCTGTCACAATATCAAGAGGCTTGCGTTGACGCAGAAACTATAAAAAAACGTAAGTGGAAAAGACACATATTTAAAAGTAGCTGTGGCCGTAACTTCGTACGTGCGGTTCTATAATGGCGAGTATTATTTCAATTAATTAAACGAGCAGGTATTATGGCAATGTTCAGGCATAACTACACTGCATGTTTGAGATACATATCTTGTTAATTATAATAAGCTATTGATAGAGCCATTGGTAATAAGATATGTTGCACATAAAAGTCTTATTAAGTATAACTAGCAAACATATTTGTTACGAGTTAAGATAATAAGTAAGTCTGATCTACGAGTATAAAAGCTTAAAAAATATACATATTTACAAGTTCCGTATACCGTAAAATATATTGCTACATAGTATAGAGCATATTGGGTCCAGGAAACCATAGCTTAACAATGTTTTCTACTTGATTTTATTCAAAATAAGTCAGTGGAACAAGTAGCGGCGAGCGAGGTCGCCGCAGTCAATTCCCCGAGATAATAGCAAATTGAACTCATTTCCTTCACGAGGGCCACTTGGCTGCTTCGAGAACACTTCCTTTAACTGCACCATTAGAACCAAACTAGAAGGTAACGATATGGTTACATCATTCACAAGTGATGTGATTCTATCAAGCTGATTTTATCTAAAGCAGCTCGTTGTTTCCCCTTTCTTATCTCGTTTGAAATTTACTTCGGAAATGCCTCAGACCAAATAATAACTATAGAGAGTTTTGCGAAAAAACACAGTGAAGACGGTTTTAAAAACATAGTGTGCTAGGCAGTTTACTGTATTGAGATTTTGCATTCAATGCTATAAAATCAATTTTTGTATATTTTTATTGAAAATATTGTTGTACTCCAAGTTTATTTATGTGTGAAATGCAGAATATTTTTTTAAGACTAATCTTGACTCCCTTTCACTACGCAATTCGGAATTTTCACTATTAAGTATTAAATTGATTGTATTTATGTAACCGTTTAGTATGTACACGGCGAAGGCGTAGTTTTACCGGCTTCACTCTGCCATTCATAGCGGCTCTATCTTTAGTTCTTATTTCATCTAAGGGGGAAATGCGTTTACTTTCCTCTATTCAGGCAAAACAACAAGTTACAATATGTATTGCAATTTCAACATTGTACTTACATTAATATTACTAAAAATACTTTGTTCAAGTTCCACGAGAAGGTGAATGTAGGTATATTTTCCACAAATTGCTACAAGCCAAACAATTCTGTAAAGGTCAGAGCGTGGGTTTGAGAAAGTTTGTTGAGGTTAATGCTTTTGTTAGATTAAAATCGATATGTAATTTAAGATATAGACTACATTATACCGCATTGGATTACAGATGTACTTTAATTCGACTCGAATTGACGCACTAAACGCACAATAAATTTCCGGGCCGTCATTTTAAAGGTATCTTCTCAATGGTACTAAGTGGTTCCAGGGAAGGGTTCAAAGCAACCCTTTCGAGAGAAGGGGCGCACGCTCACAGCATCTCTTGATAAGCCTATAGGGATTTAGTAAGTTTGTTTTTTTATCTGGTCAATACAGTCTTTGATTTTTTTCTTATTTAAACACGTTTTTATAATGTTGTAAATTAAACTATATCATAAAGAAGATAAAAGCGAGAACCACTTGAAAATGTTTTTAACTTATTTTTAACTATTTTTTATTACAGATAAGTGACGTACCTATGTGTGTAAGTGCACGCGAGTAAAATCGGGAAGCGTAGGATTAGTTTTAAAACCTATATTAATATAAAAATATAACTTTTACATTAAGTATAAATCTATTTGTAATGTTTGTTTGTTGTTTGTCATTAGTGCTCTTTATAAACATAAAAATTGTACTAAAATTTTAAAACAACCAAAAACAATTTAAACTTCCTTATACTCGTATGACATTTTGAATTTGCAAACTCCATATCATTTTATGTATCGCGTGTATGAAGCTGTGTTGTGCTAGGAAAAGTTTAATAGAATGTTTAAGCATCAGGCACGTTCGTCTAGTAAGCATGTTCACTGCCTATCTAGCACATTTGTGTAGTCAGATGGCGTAGACGTATATACGTGTATAGACAAGTATGTATCGCGTATTGCATTGTATCGCCCAGCCTGCCACAAAGCAGAGCACTCAGCATGAGTGCCGCGGCGGCGACGGGCGGCGCGGGCCTGCTTTGTTTTATTACACCCACACTATATATACTACGCTTTCGAAACTTTTAAGGAGTACCTTCTATTGCGTTCCTACTTTAACTCAAATCTGTCCTTTGACTCAAACTTATCCATTACAAACTTTTTGAAACGCGACCGTTGTAACGCGAACGCGACGAGTACATCTTACCTTCATTATATGAGCGCGCGTGACTTTTTAATTATGCTTTTTGTAAGCAAGTTTTTACATTAGTATTACTTGAATAAGTTAAGTTAGTTGTGATGTACATTTTGTCAAGAAAAGTGACGTCACATACGTGTACCGTAAGGGTTTTAGTACGCTAGGCTGGCTGAAGAATGTTGCTTGTTTGATACTGAGTATTTTCTGCATTCCATATCTTCATATTTGGTAATATTATAAATGTAAAAGAACTCTGTCTCTCTATCACGCCTAACCACTGAAGCGATCATCATTAAACTGGATAGGTACACAATTACTTACACATTGTCAGATATACAGAAAAGGACATACATTACTTTTCATCCAGAAAAAAGTATTGTTCTCGAGGGATCATAAAAATAAAAATACACCGCCTGGCAAAACTACAACAGCGATAAAGACTGAATAAATTATTCTTCATACCTATATGTTGTCTGGCGTCATATTTCTTATTACTATATAACTAGTACTAAACTATTAATATATAATTGAAACTTGTGACGAGGTTACAATAACTCGTATCTACTTGTGGCTTTTATCTTTTAATACTGATACGAGTTTACTTACTTCGTAATATACAAACTTGTGCCGAATATAGGAATAATTCATTTGAAACCTAACTATTCTTAGTTTACACTTTTTTTTTTAAATTGAAGCATACGCCTACGTGCTGCGAAGAATTTTGCATGTTAATATCATAGGGCTACGTCTTGATGCAATGAGGTGGGTACTATTTATGCGGAAATGAGTGCAGCGAGGCGGAAGTGCAAAGCTTCCCCCCAGCGTAACACCCCCGGCCGTCGACCCCCGAACGTACGCACAGTAACAACTGAACCAACTCCTCTTAACAGCGATACAGACTTTGTACGCTGGAAAAGTAGGCGCATATCTACGAGTATCAATCTTGGGGTTGCAAAAGCCCTCCATTCTTGCACGAACTATTAGTTAGCAAGGAGATCCTTCATTTGAATCTGTGACCTCTGCTTCGCGATAGCTCCTGAAACTTAATAGAGTAAAATTGGGATTTCCGTATAGTTTAAAATTCTTGGTCCACTCAAATCTCTGGCTTTAGAGAGAGCGAAACTTGGCCAATTAGTTGATTCCGAAAGTTTTATTTCGTTAAAGTCGTTTAGTCTGAAAGTTTTAACCGAATCTTAGCTTTCGAGTTTTCTTTTGTTACAGTCCTCCTATAACTGCCTGTTTGGTTATAACATAAGCAACAATGATTTATTAAAAATATATATAATAAAACACAATTTACAGTTAACTTTGATTTAATGAGTGATTTCACTCGCTCGTACAGGCAAAATAAAAAAAATATATGAGAATATCGATGGTTTAATTTTTGGAAGTTTTATTGAAAAAATAAAATATAAATTCGTAGCAGATCGACATGTTTTATCACATACAAAAAATAACCGTTTCCTCACTGCTGGCATATGTAACAATATTTTGACCAATATTTTTCAAACAAGTACCCTCATCTTTACTGAAAATATCACTACATATTATAAAACATAGTCCTCCGCCGCGTCTGTCTGTCTGTTCGCGATAAGCTCAAAAACTACTGTGCCAATTTTCATGCTGTTTTCACCAATGGATAGAGTGGTTCTCGAAGAAGATTTTAGTATATAATTTACAAAGTTACGCGGACGAAGTCGCGGGCAGCAGCTAGTTTATGTCCACTATTTAGCGTGTCACTTGTTTCATTAAACTTGCTTCCATTAATATTATCCTCGCACGAACACACACGAAATCCGAAACAACTTTGTTAATAACAATACTTTCACGTTTAGAGTTATCCCGAGTTCTTATATTATTATATGGGTCGAGTTGCAGTGTAATAATATTTTTGATTTTATCATCTGATTTCACCCTTAAAATTTTTAATACAAGTAAAATACTGGAAAATTACTGCTAACTGGAATATTATGTGGAAACACCTAAGTACACATGTCCAGCAGTGGACGTCTATGCAAAGATGACGAATACAAATAAAACTAAAGTTAAAACTAAAGTTTAACTTAATATTAACAATTTTTATGCACTCTATTTATTTATATGTATTTCATTTTTACTAGATTTTTATACGAACATTCGATCAATCTGTACGTACTTGGGTCTGTACTTGTGACATGACAGACACCGGCTGCTTTCAATAATGATGGGAAACGTAGAAGGAAACAAGAAGGAAAGCGTATTAGAGAGTGGATTGGTTTTAAAAGCGTGGAAGAATTATTTCGACATGCGAAAGACGGGGAGAAATTGACTGCAGACCAAAATTGCAGACAGAGAAATTAACATGAAGAAAAAGATAGATGCACGGTCCCTTATTATAGATACACACACAATAAACACTATATTTATTGCTTGTTTGTGTGTATAAATAAATTTAAAATTAAGTTGTATTATGTGAGGCAAAATTTATACAAAAAAAGAACATCGATAGTGAATTCTTTGGAAGTTTTGATTGAAAAAATTAAATTTAAATTCGTATCACATCGACATCTTTGTCCTATAAGTTAGTTGCACAGCCAATTCTATAAGTTTACTGTAGATAAACCCTTGAGCTTACCAGTAAACGTTCGCGAGCTGTAACAACACCCCACCAGAATATCTTTTCACGCAAGCAATTTCGGATTTTTAGTGCAAGCCGATAAGGTTGTCGTTCCCTATTCGATTTAGACTAGCGCAGCGGTTTAAAGCAATTTTAGGGGTCAACATAGATCGTACAACTCTTAAGTACGACGTGTATACATATATTATATAGGTACGTATGCATATAGATAAACTTACTTATGTGTTAAATTACTTTAGCTACAATAAGTTACGAAGTGATAGTGGATTTAGGAACTTATGCAATTATACAAAGGTTCTTAGTATTTCGAAACAATTATTTGTTAGTTTCAAATTTTGTTTAAGGGGCCGTACATGGTATGACAATAGGCGTGACGTGCAGCGGTGGCGGTGCCACGTTGATTTTTACATGAACTAAACTACGGACAGCGGTTTAGTAGGTGTAAACGGTTTTGATTCTTTTCATAAGTATTTTTAAAAATTATTAAATTTATTTTTTATTTTTAATATTATTTTTATTTAGTGAAGCCACAACAGCAACAAAGCCAAAAAAAATTATTCTGTTTTTTATTTTTTTAAATGTAACTTGAGAACAAATATGAACAAATATGGCCAATTACATTAAATCCCATAGAACGTTTCATTTTGTAGTTTGATTAAATATTAGCTAGTCTGAATGGTATTTTTGAATTTTCTACGAGGTGACGTTCCGGATTTTTTTAAAATACCGTTTCAATGTTGAATTTTCAAATTTTAAATGAAAGTAAATACTACACGATTGATTTTTTTATTGAGGGACAAAATAAATATTAGAAATAAAATCCAAAAAATCACCCAATAATACGGTCATTCTGTGTTTTCAGACATATAAATTAATAAAGTTTTGAAACTTATGTGGGTTATACCTTTGGGTCTGCTGATCAAGATCCACAACTCCCCCCCCCCCCTTTCACATGCTGCTTCTTCCCCCCACATCACAAAGTTTGTCTCCGTCAATGGTTTTTTAAGTATTTTGCGAAAACTTTAATAGATACAAAAAAAGTGTCAAAGGCAAAAAGTACCCCCATTAAATTCTTAACAAAATATGTTGCATAAACTTTTCGATTGTCTTGACGGTTTTCAAGCTACAGCCAGTTTTCAAACAAAATTTCATAGTTGGAAAATTAGCTATAGCTTGAAAACCGTCAATATAATCAAAATAATATATACTAGCTGTCGCACGCGACTTCTTCCGCGTAACTTTATAAAATATAATACATTCGTGTCTGTAAAACCATGAAAATACACATACAAAATTTCAACCCAATCGGTCAAGCCGCTTAGTAGTTAACATACCGACAGCAGCGCCACCTACCGGGTCCAATTGCATTTTTATATCATCCAGGAAACCTTCGAAATACCCATATAAAATTTCAACCCAATCGGTTCAGCTGTTTAAAAGTTATGTGAAAAAGATAAGTACGGAAGGATAATTCTTACTACCCGTTGTCCTATTACCCGTTTTCCCGTAGGAATGAAGCATTTTCCCACGGTAAAAAGTAGCCTATGTTCATCACGGATAATGTCGGCTTCTAATGGTAAAATAATTTTTTTAAATCGGTCCAGTAGTTTCGGAGCCTATTCAATACAAACAAACAAATCTTTCCTTTTTATAATATTATTATAAATATATATAATATATTTTGTTAAAAATTGGCCACGTTCACGTGGCCATAAATAAATGTACAATGTCAGTCAAATATATCTAGGCAAATAGGAGGTATAAATATCTATACATGAAACTATCATAAACATGAGAACAAAACGATACCCAAATTATATAGATACAAATTTATGCAACTAATCGTTTATAAGTATCTGTAGAAACAAACAAGTTTCTAATTTTGAATTATGACAATCATCGAAAAGAGTACCATTCTGTCATATGATCGGTTTGTCTCTTTCATTTTGGCCGTGACGTCATTGGCGTAACATTTGTTTCAACTGTCATCCTATTTTTTAGATTCTGCTTCACAGCGTTCACAGCTATCATACACGATTTTCATGTGGCTTTTCTCGTGAATATTATATTAGCGTTTTTTTAATGCTAAGTTTATGTCAGTATCATATTTATACTAGACGTAGCGATGAAACGGAAGATATTTATTCAGAAGATAAGTAATTATACTATATTAGTACGAAAAACTTTCGATTACGCTAATGTATGTGATTTTACGAATGTGGCTTTGCCATTAAAAAGAACACTTTATTTTCTAGTTTCTATTCCTCTTTGCACAGCCGCCTCCGCCGCAACTCTTCACGCCTCGTCTACGCCGTGACGCGCCTCGACTTTTCATGTGGGCGTAGCGCCTTACAGATTTACATACATACATACATACATACATACATACATACATACATACATACATACATACATACATACATACATACATACATACATTGAAGGTTAAAAAAAGCTTGTAAAAATCGTTAAAATCGTTTTGTTGTCTATGGTTTAATATAATATTATATATGTATTATTAATAATAATATAAATGTGTGTAAATATAATGTAAGTAATTATAATGTATAAAATTAATATTTTACTGTGTAGATAAAATACTTTTTAATGTATACTATTTCAACTTATGTTTTGACATAGGTGTCAATCTACAATTGCTATGACAATATGTAAATAGAAAAATAAAAATGAAAATTTGGTAATAGTAAACTTATATTGTCATTTTATAATGCGATAAATTATACAAATGCGTTGCTTTGTAAGTTTAATCAAAGAAACGACAATTTAAGTTAAATATTACCAAATTTCATTTTGATTTTTCTATTTACATATTGTCATAGCAATTGTAGATTGACACCTATGTCAAAACATAAGTTAAAAAAGTATACATTAAAAAGTATTTTACCTACACAGTAAAATATTAAATTAATACTTTATACCCATACTGTGGTAGTGCAAAAAAAAATAAAAGCTAAGCATGCATTGTCATCCAAAATAAGCGTGTATACCAAATTTCAGCTCAATCGGTTAAAGATAACCGATTTAAAATTCAGTTGCAAGATTCCACCCGGACAAACATACATATATACATACATACATACATACATACATACATACATACATACATACATACATACATACATACATACATACATTGCAAGTTAATAAAAAGCTTGTAAGTAATAATAATAAAAATAAATATATAAGAATAACTAATCTATATCTAAAATTAAGTTATATATATTTACAAATAATCTATACTAAATAAAAAACAAAACTTACTATTGAACCTAAAACTTATAATAACTGAAATATAATATTAAAAGGAGTCCCATTAGGCAAGGTTCCGAAGATACTGGCAGCGTTCCCCCTTTGAATAGCTAGACTAATTCTTTGTCCGAGGTAGCTGCCAGCTCTTCGGTCTCCTGTGATGTCGACTAACCTTTTTGCTATTTCTTTAAAAAGCCTTATAGCGCTAGGACCCCACGGACCAAGGGTCTCGACACCGAATGGGACAAAATCATATTCGGAGCCTAGACCCCTGTATTTGCATGCTTTAGATTTTTCAATCGCTTCACAAGCCGCACCAGCTTTGTTGTTGTTTCCATGTAGATGGGAAGGGGCCAGCGTGTCTGAACAGGTTGCATCCCATACCAGCACCCGGCCCATCTTCCATGGAATCACTCATACCGTCCGGTCTCTTGCCATATCAGTCGGCTCAAGTAGACTTGGCACGTTGATGGTGGCAAGGGAGCGGCGTATGATATCGTTAAGTGCGGCATGTCTCGAGAAGCGGCCTGCTCTTTTTTGGCATGACAGTCCGTGATGTCCTAGCTTGTCGACATCACTGCCACAGGGACATTTATGAGGAGCGCAGACCGGAACCCCAAGCCGTAGACAGGTTGCGATTCGGAGCGTGTCTGGCTCAAGGAATGTTCCTGTATTTGACGAAGGGTATGCGTGAAGCCATACAATTATGTATGTACATACATTATGTTCAATATAGTTTTCATCATTTTTTTATGCAACACAAAAAAAAATATTAAATAAAAAAAAGTCAAAACGTCTTGGTTGCGCTATATTATTCGACCGATCGTTCGATTGTGACCACGTGACCGCACAATAAAAAGCGATACGTCCTTCCTCTAGGAGCGCTTAGCGCGTACTGGCGGCCCGGGCAATGTGTCTTCTAATATATTGCAAGATTTGCATGTTTTTACGAGTTGTTTTTTTAGTCTTATTTGTTAATATATTTATTTGATTTTTTGCATACAAGTAGCTGATGATGTGAAGTTTATAGTGGTATTTTTATTTCTAGCAAACAATACTTAGTCTATTCACAAAAGGCACCAGTTTTGGTGAATATTTTCGAAAATTTCACTGCGTTATAATATTTTATTTTACAGAAATTTGATACTATAATAAAAAAAGTAATTATTCAAGGAATAGAACACTTCTATGCCAATACGCAGTATTTTTTCCGTTAAGTTTAAACTAAGATGTCTACTGAAAACAGCGAATAGTTTGAGTCCCCGAACTCCACATTTTATGAAACGGATGTTAGAACATGGTGGATAAATCGAAATTACAGAAATAAATCAAAAATGTGAAATATTTAAGTAATTACTATTGAAATAGTCTTTCTAATGACATATTATGAAGTATTCAACTCGGTTTATTTTATGAATAATCTCTACAAGAAGTTGACTAAATATCACCTTAGGAGTCTTAAGTTTGGAAGCGTTTTTAAATTGAACTTTTTCGGTCAATCTTTTAGTTTGGTTATTTTTTTTTAATATACTTATTAATGTCGATTTCATCAATATCAACTTAATAATACTCATTTTATTTGTATAAGTTAAAAATGATAGGTATGTCTGATACTTATATAATCCGAAAAAAAAAATCAAGAAGCTTTATAAACATAATTAATTAATCTCAAAAACACGTAAAGACACAAACATTGTTACTATACTTTTTAAATCATATTAAATTTATGAAGATCTACTCCAATTTTATTAGTTAAAATTAGGTACCTCTTTCACTCAAACTTACATAAATTTACAATATTATTACAGATATTTTAACATACAGTTAAGGGGTAAACATAACATTATGTTTCATGCTAACAGCTCCTGTTATTGGCTCGAGGGGAACGTTTAATTTTCATCCTAAATCATCTGGGGACAATCATCAAAACGACGTATTACGTGTACGTGACCAACGTACACGTGCAGTGGAGGGGAGGGCGTGTAGCAAAATAATGAATTTTTTGCTGTAACGAAATAATTAATTCAGGCTGGCGAGATATAACAACAAAATTTATGTCCTACACGGTGTCAAAAAGTTACAGATTGCGGTTACGTATCATATTTTTTTTTTATCATCAATACTAATAATAAAATCTGTAAGGGTTGGTCATGGAGTAAGTTACTTTGTTTTCAGAGATATCATGTTTATATGATTTATACATGTACTCAAACTAAATTGACCATTTTTAGAATTTTTTTCTGTATGTATTTTCCTTCATAACTCTTAAACGAATCAACTGATTTTCATGAAACTTGGTAGATAAACTTTTAGACGTACAGGACACAGGATAGGCTACTTTTTTTCTTTTTCAACGCGGACGAAGTCGCGGGCACCGGTTAGTTAATAAAATAAACGAAAGTATTGATCGTATTCCACACTTGATTTGATATACATATTTCATCTCGGTTTCGGTGGTTAAGAGAGAGAAAGGCAAGATCGTGTCTGGGGAGTCGCAAGAACTCTATCGATCCCGTGTTGAGGCTAGACGACCGTCGACGCGCCAATGAAAAACTATGTTTTTTGTTCAAAACTTTGAACCAAGTTGGTTGTATTTGTGAATTGCCTTTATAACATAGTTCAGTAACAGTAATTCTTTGTAAAGCAACATTTCTTCCAACAAGTATAATATATAAATATATGGTTTAAGTTGTTAATATATTATAGATTAAAAAAAAATATACTATAAGAATACAAAGTATATAATTAGTATATTGATACTTTTTTAGAGCTTCCTTCTAGCTATATTTGTAATTAATTAAAAAATATGGCTGTTTAAACATTTGAACTAGGTACTTATGTTCAAATGAGTTTTAATGAAATAGTTTTAATGAGGACTAAAAAATTCACTAAATCCCACTTCTGATGTAATATATTTTTTCTCCTCGTTATCCCAAATGAAATTGAATCATACTGCATTTAGAAAAAAAACCAGTAAATTCTATTCAATGATACTTCAAGCTGTATCATGATTTATAAAAAAATATACTATGAAAATTTTAATGATATTTTTTTCCGGCACCATTACTATAATTACGAATTCTCTCTATCGTAAAATCGTAAATAGTGACAGTAGGAATTTAACAACAAATTGACTCGTATTATTTTAAAAAGCACTACTAAGTTGTGGTTTAATGAATACCTTGGAGTCAAAATCTATGTTTATAAACCCGCGTATACACTGGACCGCAAAGAAAAAGGGTCGGTTAGAAAATCTTCAATATCTTCAAAAGTACCTGACCTAGCCATAAATGAAATAAAGACTAAATTAAAGAACATTTAAATGTGTTCAAATAAAAATAAAATTTATTTAATTTAGTCTTTATTTATAAAACTAGGTCAGGTACTTTTGAAGAGATTGAAGATTTTCTAACCGACCCTTTTTCTTTGCGGTTCAGTGTATAACTTTGTTGAAATAAAACCATTTTGATTTATTATGCAAACAATAATAAAATGACAACATCAATATTGCTAGTTTGAAAAACAATTGATCTAAATTAATAAATTGCCAGGGTACCCCTTCTTCCTGTCATTCGTACATTATTACTCATTATGGCCCTCCATCGTGTCGGCTACAGGGAACGAATAGTTATAAGGAATAACAAATATTAATAGAAAAGTATATAATTCGTACAATTAAAGCCAAGTTAGAGAGGCCTATAATTATAACATATACTTATTTTTATTTAAATGTAAGAAAAATATTATCTAATACTTAACCTTTAATATTCCCTAATTGCAAATCTCAAAAAAACTCCAATATATTACAGTTTAGAATACATTGAAGCTATTGGTATTAAAATGAAAATTATAAACAATAATATAAGAGATTGAGACAGGATTTTGTAAGTTTATTTATATATTATTATGTTAATTTTTTTTTACCTCAGAAACCATACTTTGTTAAAGTACTTACTTGAAAAATACTTGAAAAAACAATTCGAAATAATATATATTAACATACGTGGGGTTCATGCTAACTTTTAACCGTCAATATATATATATATATATATATTGACGGTTAAAAGTATATATATATATATATATATATATATATATATATATATATATATATATATATATATATATATATATATATATATATATATATATATACACATAAAATTCTCGTGTCACAGTGTTTGTAACCAAACTCCTCCTCCTCCTCCTCCTCCGATTTTTATGAAATTTTTTGTGTGTATTTGGTAGGTCTGAGAATAGGTCGTAAACTATTTTTATACCCCTAACTGAAATAAAATTAATTTTTTATTTTTTGAAAAAACAATGTTTGCCGGGTTAGCTATAGTTTCATATAGAATTTCGAAAAATTACTTGTTACTTTATTAATTAACTAGCTGGTGCCCGCGACTTCGTCCGCGTTGAAAAAGAAAAAAGTAGCCTATCCTGTGTCCCGTACGTCTAAATTTGTATCTACCAAGTTTCATGAAAATCAGTTAATTCGTTTAAGAGTTATGGAGGAACATACATTCATACATACATACATACAGAAAAAAATTCTAAAAATGGTCAATTTAGTTTCAGTATCACTTATAGAGCCTATAAACACGATATCTCTGAAAACGAAGTAACTTACTCCATGATCAACCCTTACAGATTTATTATTAGTATTGATATATTCGTATGGATGTTTATAAAATTTGTACAAAATCGATTGATCCAAACACGATAAAGCTGAGAAAGTGTCGCAATACAACACAAGTACCTAAGTAAATTGTTGAGTGAGCACAATATAAACGCAAGGCTCGCCGGATGCTGAAGCATTAGTTCTGTGATTTATTTGTCTGGCAGCCGGCGTCGGTGCATTGGCGGTATTGTGTTAATTCCGCAAACAATACTAAATAAGTATAGGGAGTCGCGAAGGAGCGAATGAGCCGTCTTCATACCCAATATGGATAAATTCGCCCATCCAAAAAGCCATAAAAATGCAAATAAGGTAACGCAGGGTAACATATCAAAAGAGATTATTCCAATGGGACAATTTGAATGTGAATAGATAACTTTTAGCATCATGATGAAAGCAGTCCGCTCGGTACAAACTTAATTAAATGAAAACATACTTTAAAACGTGTAACAGTGAAAACGATGGTTACATAGAACCAAATCTATAGATAAATTATTTATGAATTCAAAAACTTCCTCTGTTACGTTTCCATGGCTAAATCACTATTAGTATGTAGAATTTAAAGAGAAAAATGACAGTAGTATGTCTAAATTGATACAACTTCTTGTACAAACATGATTAAATATAGAAATCTTTTACAAGAAATAGTTTTGTTTAAGCAGTTTTATCTAAAAAAAAAAATTACTTCAATAACCTTTGAGAAGTAAATAAGTGAAAAAGAAAGAGATTGTTACATTAATTTTCCTTAATTAAAATCCTCTTAAAAAGCCATACATAATATACTTACTTACTTACATATAAAATGGTTTAGATTCAATTGAAATTATTAGTTTATTGTGATTATTTTTTTTTAGATTGAAAAAGGACAAAAACATTTTAAGTTTAAGAGAGAGAGAGAGAGAGAGATAGAAGGCGGATTTTGGTAGGTATAATAGTTTATTTATACTAAGTTTAATTAGCATAGGAGTTAACGTTATGCAATACATAGTATGCAAGTCTTTATGAACAATCTGAATAGCTAGATACACAGAATAGGCAGTACCTACAAAGAAGCTGCGACCAAAATCTACTTTAAAATAATTTTAAAATTTAGCTTGATTAAATTCGCTACCGAGACAAAATCAATATAATCACGGTCGTTTACCTATTAGCCACCCCAGCGAATTGTCCCAACCCTATCATTGTCACCACACACTTAAGCTGGCCTTTAAAGAGCAGTAAATAAAAATTAATTTCGTACCTTTATCCCAGGGGTATACGTACCTACCTATAGATGGTAGGTACCTACTACCTACACAAATTTATGGATGTGCGAAGAGACGAGGGGGAAATATCGCAATACCAATTTCTCCCCTAATCTTAGCGGAACCCAACGTTTGTTGGAAGCCTTCAAAATGGTTAGCTCTTGTAATTACTTTTAATTAAACGCAGCAGAGGATGAATGCGAATCGATATCTCAATGTATCTATAGCTTTTTTTGCTATGTCACAAACATTAACTTAAAAGAGATGTGACGGCCGCCAATGCAAAGTATGAAAAGAAAATAGGCTCTGAAAAAGCATAAGCAGCAGACAAAGAAATTAATGTGTTGTGAATTATGAAAGTGAGTGGCGACGTCGAGCCTACCTACTGGGGGTTAGCCGTTAAGCGACTGCTTGAAAGAATAGACCACCCCACCCACCCACATCCCGAGAGTGTAATTACCAGCTTCAAACGGATAAATTAGATTAATCACACTTGCTTTGACAGCCAGGTGCTAATGGAATCGCGCGTTACGACCTCTAAAACGTCAAGTGTTGACGTGCTCGTAAAATAAAACGACACAACGCTGGTGTGTCCAATTCTAAATTTAAATTTCCATTATAACATAAAAGATTTTCTAAGGGTTTTTTATGTAGGGCTCGTTCACGCCAGACAACTACGCGCCGTTTTATTAAGCCAATCAGTCACACGATGAGCCCCAGAGTAAATGTCAAATCAGATAGCACACATGATTGCAGGACAACTGTAATCATGTGTGCAGAAAGTTAACTTTTTTCTGTAACTTTTATGATTCGAATGTTTATGAATGGAAAAGTGGCAAATTACTTCTGGAGCATTTGCGTGTTACGGAACATAACTATGTTTTACGGAATAATATTCAGGACATTGTAAACCAAAAATAAATATGCTTGAAAATCAGTAAGGATGTGATCTGTAAATGCCATCATATGCTGACGCCAAAAATATTAGGTATTAAATCATCATTAAATCGAATGGTGTCAAAGTCGCACGATCGTGCGAGTCTTTTTCGTGCGAGATGACGAATAATCCGTTTACAATAATGATATGTAATGACCCTTGATGCTGTACTTGGCGTACAGACGTCGAGCGAAACATGTACGGCTGAAGTCGCACTTCACATGTAGCATTTAATAGGAGACCGTAGCCTAAACCGCGTTTCTAGTTGGGTAACTACAGTTGACGGCTTACTAACGACCAGTGTGAACGCGGCTTTAAGTGGCCTCCAGTCATGTAACGCGTATTCGTACGAGTGTTGACAGGGAAAGCGAGGTGGTTGCGACTTGCGCCGCCCCGTGTAGTCTCCCCTCGTAATTAGCCATGAACTGGAGTGATGTCGTAGTTTGTCCCGCGTCGTTGTTTGTTTATATCTCTACTTTATGTTTCGTCACAGATGTTTAGAACTACACTTGCAATATTTTACATCTCTTACAAAACAATATCCAAGTTTGCGTCGCGTATTATACTAGCGATCCAACCGTGCCTTGCACGTTTTGAATTTTCACGACTTTATTAAAAAGACTAAACAAAAATATATCTTAGTTAAACCGTATCAAAATTCATTGCGTATTTAGAAAAAGTAAGCGAATAATCGCGTCAAAACCGATGTTCCTATTTTTTTTTTAGTACAATTTATGCTATTTACATTAGACCTATTTTTGTGTTAAATAAATAATCTAAGAATTGAAATTTTTCCACTTTATCTTCGAAAAAAAAAGACTATTAGCTTTATTTTGGAATAATTTGCGAGAGCGCAAAAGACTCATTAAGTATACACGGATTAATATATTATCGTAGTAATAACATATCATGTTAATGTAAACTTTACATTAACACCAAACATATTACATTGAATATATGAAATTCATATTAGTCTGCATAATATTCTAACGGCGGGACTTGTCTAGTATATCTACGAGTAATAGTGTTAAAGCTTTGCAGTCCAGACGTGTGAAAGTTACTTCAAACTATAACTATATATACACCAACATATTTCAAACACATAGACAATGAAAACATAAGGACACAGAGAAACGTTTATAAGGGCCATATTAGTCACAGCGTGCTTTGTGGAGAGAATACGTAGTTCGCAACTTTGTAGAAGGTCGTCGACATTACTTACAATATATCGCACCTTCGGCAAGTCAAGTTTTTTTGCATTCAATATCGTATTCTTCTGTTATATTGCTTTTAAACAATTCAATTATGTTGCTTTTAAAGATTCAAATCATCAATCTTGAAAATATTTTTAATTTAATAATGTTTTAAGACATTTCTGCATATATTTTAAGTTCAACTCATTTTAGAAAAAAATGTAAGTTAGGCCCTTGTCTTACCGAAGATGCGATATGTAGTACCAAGTTTTGCATAACCTCATGAGGAATCGATAGAATCTTTACATAATTGAGTTTTTGTATGAAAAAATAAGTAGTGAGCCACACAGCAAAGAACTGCTTACGTTTATCTAAATAGTACACTTAAATCGTACTATTATAAATTTAAAACTTGTATGGAACGAGCGCATTTTCCGCGCGGAAAGTCCGACTTTCACGCGCATCTCGCGGGAACGCAAAACGTTTGTATGAGTTTAGAGCTTATAGCTTAGTATTTAAGAGCTTAATGAAAAGACTAATAAAAACTTTTGATTTCATTTCGAAACAGGCTTACTTGCTAAGTTGCTGTGTAAACTATCCATACTAATCCGTACTAATATAAATGCGAAAGTTTGTATGGATGTTTGTTACTCTTTCACGCAAAAACTTTTGAACCGATCACCATGAAATTTTACATGCACGTTGTCTGGGACACCAAAAAGGACATAGGGTATCTTTCATCGTTCAACGCGGACGAAGTCGCGAGCACGAGCTAGTACTTATAGAAATTATACTGCATTGGAAGATAAGCGTGGCCAGTCACTAATTCCATGAAAGAAGGCGTGCAGCGCCTCTATTGAATGAGCTCAGAACTAAAGCCCGCCCTCCTGTTGTGTCTGTGACTCCGTAGAAATGTAAATGTGAAATTAACAATTCAACATTAAATCTCACGGAAACGTAAGGATAAAAGTAACAATTTGTGCTAAGTGCTCGGATATATAAGTATTTATGAAGTAAGTGAATCTTTACATATTTAATACTGGGTGGTGCCCGCGACTTCGTCTGCGTTCTGGATGAAAGGTACCCTATGTCCTTTCTGGTGTCCCAGACAACGTGTATGCAAAATTTCATGGTGATCGGAGTTTTTGCGTGAAAGCGTAACAAACAAACAAACAAACTCACATTCTCATTTATAATATTAGTAAGGATGGAAATCCAGTTATCTAATTTTTTATGTTAAGGTCGAAAGACAGGATGACGGTCCACTTGGTGGTGGGTGGCTTACCGTTGCCTATAATAACACAGGTCGCAAAGCGCCACAGGTGATGTATATAAGTGTGTTGCCGACCATAAGTATAGGATTAAGTATGAGAAGTTAGTATAGGGAAATGAGCTTTGGCATCTCTTAATCACGCACCGTAACACAACAGCACAAGTGCTGTTATTTCACGGTGGTTTTATGTAAGGAGGTGGTTAGAGCCTTCAGAGGTGTCTGCCCAAATCGCTGCTTAAAAACTAAAGGGCCATAAAACAAAAAAATCCAAAAATTCAATCACAATCCTTCATATTGTATGTTGCAAAAAGACTTATGGTTGTTTTATTCAATATTTAGTATATTTCGATATTTTTTTTTATATTCAAAAGTAACTTATTTGCTTATAAATCTCCTCTAGAATTCAATTTAATATAAAAGTACTTAACACATTTAATTCTACTTACAAATACGTTTCTATTTGATATAATATCAAATAAGAGAAAAATAGACAAAAACTAATTTAATTTTTTTCGATTTTTTCTCTCCTGTAAAAAGTGTAATTTTGATTTGTGGTCCTGTAGTTTTTAAGCAGCGAAATGTCTACACTACTTACTTAAATTTAACTGAAAAAGTAGAATGAACTGAATATAAAGAAAGATACAAACCAGATAGACTAATAATATCATTTTGTTCTTACGAAAAGTGGAAATAAAAGTAATGTGATTTGCGAAAGAATACAGGCTGTAACTGCATTTTATATCAATTTACGTGAGGAAAATATGAACTAGGCAGACGTAATCAGGAATATCCGTCGCCGCGAAATCTACGTATTTTTCATAATAGCATTTACATCACATCAGGAATCCCCATGAGCACTTTCCCCGGCAACGACGTCTGTAGCTACGAATACGTTTCCCTATGTTGTATACAATATATAAGTATACATGTTACGTGTATATTTGTAGACAAGAAATGAGTTTGTTGTCGAAATTCAGCAGTGAAAACATCACTATAGTTTACAAGAAAACAATTCACTATCTTCACAATGGTTTTAGGTGTGATAATGTGGACTCATAACCTAAAAAAAATAATTTTCTAAGTCATAGTGAAAAAAGCAAAAAAAAAAAAATCGTTTTAAAGTTTTGGAATAACATTTTAAGCATTTTTTACATCGTTTTAAGCCCACATAGCTTGTTTCGTCCTGTGATCACGGATGTTCACTTCCACAGATTTGCTATGACAGTAATACCAATTATTTGGTATTACTGTCATAACAAATCTATTACTGTCATCGAATATACTTTCCATACAAGGCTTATTTTGTATGGAAAGTATATTCGATTCAAGCCATTTCAATATACATTAGACAGATTCAACGCAGAAAATCTAATAATATTTATAAGTAATACTCGTACAATCATTGAAAACTGCTGTGAAAAATGGTGTTGTGAAAGAGATAATAATTCACATTCACTTACATGATCCTTTTCAAATCAAAATTGATATAGAAGAAAAAAAGAATGTTATGTAAAAGCTAAGGCTTTTTTAACCTTATTCACCCAGTGATCCAAATTCGAGCGATTAAAGCTTGAGAATAGCTACTAAACAAAAAATATAAAATGAAAATCTAACACAAACACATCATGGCTTAAATTGTTCGCATCTTATGGACATTAATATCTCTTTTCAATAATATAATGAATTGCATATTTTAGTTTACATTTAAGAATCAACTTTGTGTTGTTTTTTTTTTAGTAGTAGGATCGCTTAACTTATCTAAATGCATTACGGTTACAACACTTTTTCTGATTAAGGAAGTGGCCACTAAATCATAGCACACCCTAAACACGCCTGGGGTGTGGCTAGAAGTAACTATGTGTGCTATATCATTATATATCTAAGCCCAAATTAATATACCTTGTACGCATAGAAAGTTTTAGATATTTTCGCAACTTTACGTCTGAGATCTTTTCAGTTTATTTGCATTTAAACCAATTTTTTGTAGTAATTGCTCTTCACAAACAGGGAGCCAATTGAACAGTCTTTACTTAGAAAATAACTAACGTCGCTCGCTTTTATAAACGAGACATTTTCGGGTCCTAAACAAATTGACCGAATTCTCGTAGCTTGCGAATATTTAGATTTTATAGCCCTTTTTCTATTACGTAGGTATTCTTTATTATCTACTTCATCATACATTTATGAGCTTCTTCACTTACTGACTCTTCACTTTTCTCTCAATTCGTTTTTCAGGAAAGAACATATTATATATGTTCACTTAGACAGAGGAATATGAAAAATGAAATTTTTTTGTAATGTTTGGGTTTTGAAATTAGAGCAGATTTTCAACAGTTTTTGAAACAGATTGATGATGAAAATTAAAAGTGTGTTTGTATTTGAAATTAGAGCCAAACAGTAATAAAACAGATGATAAAAATAAAAGTGAAAACCGCATCAAAATCAAAATTGGATGGTTTGACCCAATCGTTTTAAGATTAATGATTTAAATTAATTAATTTGGTTCTTATTGTGAACTTTTACTAACCAACATAATATAATACTTATAATATAAACATAATATAAAATCCAAGGTAAAATGTAGAGTGCCAAGAAAAAAAACTTTAATCACGTACACCCGAGCGTTGTGCTATTACTATTGAAACATCGACAATAATTTGAAATTTTGAATTTTATTTGGGATCCGGTCAAAACATCAATCAAATAAACAGAAGCATTAGTTAAACAAGTTCCATTTGCAACCTACCAATCACACTTCAACTAGGCTGTCTATGACAATAAATACTTGAACTTAGGTTAGGTACCAGCTGTGTCTGAGTTAGACGCCTACATAATTTATGTGCAAATGGATAACTGATCATACAATCTATACGTATTAAGTAATTATCAAAGATTGTTCTTTGATAATTACTTATCAAAGAACAATCTTGGACTGCAGTTAACTGCAGATTATTTAAGTGAAATTAATGCAAGAACTATTAATATTTTCACTTCGGCCGCGTATACGTACACATATACTGGATAGTATATGTATGTTTTGTTTTGTATGTGAATATTAATATAGACAAAATAAAATAAATTTTGTTTGCAAAGAACTCAATATGTGTATTTGTATTTATTGCATAGGTGAATGACATGGCGAAATAGCTATCAGACGTCGGAAATCACTTGTGCTGCATTTGGTAAAATTGAAATATGGCGAAACCATGGCGATAACGGTTGAATGGAAGCAATTTTAATTTGTTTCCCATATGAGTATTTAGAATGACAAGAATTCGTTGGATTTTTTTATAAAGAATCAGTAAAATGTGCAACAATACTTTTATGCCCCACACTTTATTTAATAACTAAACTTAATACACAAGTTAGATTTCTTCTAATTATTATTTACTCTTATTAAAAAGGACAGTCAAAAAAGTAAAATATAAAAGTTACTTTTTTAAATTAGAAAGAAATTGAATTTAATAAATTTAGTAATATTTTGATGCTTTAAAGCTAGCTTTGTATTTTCGAGTAGGTACGTTAGTATTGTAAACAAGATACAAGTATTGAAGTACTAGATTTAGTTGTTTAAAGTTCTTTAAATCAGTGAGAGTCGAACGCGATGATAGCTTGGCTGTGAACGTGACAGAGGCAAGTTCCTGGTCAATCCATATGCTCCTAATTTTCTACGATTTAATTCTCTCTGGAGTATATTGTGCCTTTCAGCGACGGCAGTCACTTTTATCATAAAATGGACCGTCAGCCTACCTGACACTCTTTGAAATATATATAAAAAAACAATAATATTACAAAATCTACGCGTCTGATTAGACTAATAAATCTTCGCAGACCAATTAAATTCTGTCAATCCACAATGGGTTGTCGTGATGAACTAAACATAGGAGAGACATTTGTCCAGCAATAAAACGCAATAAAATATGCAGATTTATTTCTGCTAAAAATATTTTTAGAATATTAGTCAGTTTATTCAGTTACAGCTGGTTCAATTTAGAAGTCTATGTTTTTTCGCAGTTACTGTTATTTTTGTAACAGTGGAATTTCGTGTGATGCTCCCCAAACAGTAGTCCAGTCACCAACACAATATCGGATCCTAAACAAATTGTTGGAACGGACCCCGACGTGCGCATTATTTTCTTTTATTGCTGAATTGCGTACATTTTGCGAACACACTTTTATTATACTCACACGAGACATGAGAATTTGCAGCGCTTTCTATTCTCCTATACACGAATTCTCTGAAGTTTGTTATTTATTGTGTAGAAAATTATTAGCTTTTATGACCATTAATCAGAAATTTGAATGTTCGTAACCGAAACATGTAAGTGGGACTGCGTGTATAATTTTTTATAAGTATGTGTGACTGACATACAGACACAACAGTTGTTACTTTACTGTGGTCTTCTTGTAAAGGTTTTACTGCCATCAAACGAGCTTTCCAATTTATCACTGTGAAATGCATTATTTTATGCTCTTCCGTATAATAAACAATTTTGGAAAAATAAAATGTGCAAAAAGATCAACAGATTCACAGTTCAAAACTGTAATTAATGAACAGCTTAATTACATCAATAAATTCTGCATTAAAAAATAAATTTAAAATACGGCTGCACAGTTTTTTAAATTTATCCGACTCCAACACGCTTTTAAATTTATTTTTATGGCGTAAATCATTCTTTTATAAATTATATTAAGGAAAGTATCCTCATAATTAACCAACCACTCTACATGATTGATTATCACATTGCGTTCAAAGTACCAAACTTTCGATATCCTGTCAACGGTTGCGCATCAAACGAGATGATTAAAATATAAATTTGGCTAATTGAAACAAGTCGTACACATTCAAAGCGCAATAGATTCAAGTGCTCTTTGATACTAAATTAAAACACCCTTGGAATAAAAGTTGCGTGTACCGGGGAATAAAATTAGAGGATAAAACAAACGCACCGCGGAGAGTTCTGAAGGGCTCTCGTTGAGGATGGCGGCAGCTTTGATCGTCTCCGGTAATGGCCTGACGGACCACATTCGCGGAAACTTTCACGGGACAGTGACCCACTTCTGAACGACCAGTGAATGCGATATTCCTTAAGAATAAATCACATGACCCGAGTCTCTTAAAAAGGTGCGCCGTAGTGATGCGTTAACACCCAAATTCGGATCCGACTATTAAATAATAATAAAATTATTGTTTGTATCAAAATAGTAGTTTGCTCGTGATGTTATAAATTTACTACTTCAGTTAGGTACAAATTCCACTCAACAGTAAAAATTTTTTAGGATGGTTTTAGGTCTCCGTTCATGAATTAATACATCTAAATTAAATAAGTTACGTACAAAAACCAAAATACTTGTAAAAGTTATTTTAGCCAGCTAAAACTAAGCAAAGACATCAACATTATTTTCTCAAGATTAAAAAAAATTAAGTATAGCTCGCTTGCTATAGGCTAAAATCAGTGTGCAAATGCGATAAAAGTGTGCAAAACATAAGTTCAAAGGTGTTCGGTAAATATTTTACTATATAATCAAGTTGACCCATAATCTGATTTGGTAGCGGTGGCACGAGAAGGTGAAGACCTTGTACATTGAGTAGGCAATCAAAGTTATGAGCTATTTCCTTACCACGTAAAGGCAAGATAGTGATTTACGATGGACGTGGTGGATCGTAAATTAGATCTTAACAATGGTCGCACCAATATGCGGTTAACTCAATCTAAATAAACCTATTGATTGCTGTAATTTAAGTTCGTCGAATTTGCATTTGAGGCTAACATCTGTAGAGTGTAGAACAGTGAGAGCAAGATGATCAATGAGATAAGACTTTATCTAAAAATAGACCATAAAAACTTCAAGGAACTAACAGTGGCATCACTGCTCACGTTAATGATAGATAGGAAATACTCGTAGGATTGAAAGCAAGGGACATGACATCCCTTATACGTGTAGAATCGGAACACAACAGCACACGTGCTTATTTAACGTTGGTCTGCTCTTAGGGTCAGCACATACATACTAGCGCTATGTACTATCGCAGTCAATGGAGCAGACCCACTTTTCATACAAATTTGTCTAACGTTGAATTGAGGTTGTCATAGTAACGTAAATGTTATAATACGAAATACGAGTAGGTATTTGAAGTAGGAACAAAGATAAATACAAAATGTGCACACGAAATTGTTCCTTACGGTGGGACTGCTCCCTTGACCGCGATAGTACATAATCTATCTCCACAATTTAGGGCACAAAATTGGCTTTGACCAATATGATTATTTTGGCCGCAACCCGTGCCGTGAACTAATTTAAAAAAATAATTAGTAAAAAATGGCAAATAATGAATATAATATAATTCTACGTCACCAGTAGCTACCGGCTTTAAGAAAAATAAAAAGAGTTAAAGGTTTACACCATAACATAAATGGTTTTAATTTGAATAAACAACAGTTTCTCCGCAAGAGTCGTAATGGACGGAAAGCGGTAGGTATGCAAGAAACAAATAAAGTTCATTTGAGTGGGAAGCGAAGTTGCAAGTAACAATTTAAAGTTACTCCAGGCGAGTTGAAGTGAGACAATGTTGCGGGGTGTGGGTCAGACACAGCGGCAGGATTCGAAGGTTTCGCGGGTGGAGGCAGTAGAGGTTAGACGGACACTAGGTAAGTACTTAACTCAACTTTGTGAAGTAATGGCGAAGTGAATTTATGAATGAAACCATTAACGTAGTTATTATTTAATAACCACGTTTTTATAAAGCCTTGATACGACTTTTCTATTCTTCTATCATCACTAACGATTAGCTAAAGACGAAATGTCTTATTGCTGCACATTTCGCTGCTTAAAAACTAAAGGGCCATAAAACAAAAAAAAAATCCAAAAATGTTTTTATTGCAAAAATACAATCACAGTCCTTCATATTGTATGTTGCAAAAGAATTATGGTTATTTTATTCAATATTTAGTATATTTTTTTATATTCAAAAGTAACTTATATGCTTATATCTCCTCTAGTATTCAGTTTATTTTAAAAGTATGTACCTAAAATATTTAATGCTACTTAAAACGTTTCTAACGATGTATTATTGTAATATGAAAAAATAGACAAAAAAAATTTTTTTTTTCGATTAGCTCTCCTGTAAAAAGTATAATGTTGATTGGTGGTCCTTTAGTTTTAGAATTTAGAACAATTTAGAAAGACAGTTTTTAATTCGGTTTTTACATATGGAAAGAGGGATAAACGGGAAAGATTTTTATACATAAAAATTGCACCACGGACGAATCCGAAAGCGGGTCGCTGGTTTTCAAATAATTCATTCTACTTAGAAGTGTTTCAATCTAGGTAGACACTTCCAAATAAATTGACACGCCAGCGCCTTTGAACCGCATTTTAAAAATGATAAATGCAAGTACTTAAATGTTTCTATTTAAATTTGTCGTGAAAATTGTTAATAATGAAATGCAACCACAGGAGCAGCGATGTCACATTTTGCTGTGGGAAACCGTCTACAAAGTTTGGTGCAAAACGTCAAGACAGATGCGCCGCACTCGCCGTCTAGAATCAAGCAGATGCACTGTTGTGTAACTCACTAACGCGACTATTGTTCCTGCTCACCTAAAAGTTTTCTCTCATTAGCCTCGCGGGTTCCATTTAACAACTCTCAACTAAAGGCCGAAATGGTGAGCATAAAAACTAATTGCTTGTGCGACTAGTTGCTAATACTAGTTGCTGCCCGCGACTTCGCCCGCGTTTCTTTGTAAATTATATACTAAAACCTTCCTCGAGAACCACTCTATCCATTGGTGAAAACAGCATGAAAAAATCGGTGTAGTAGTTTTTGAGTTTACCCGAACAGACAGACAGACAGACAGACGCAGCGGAGGATTTTGTTTTATAATATGTAAGGATTATAAATGCGGATGTGAGATTGTTTGTTTAATGTCTTAATTATTCAAATGATCATCTTGAAATTTTAAATTACACGTTTTCAGGGATACAGAAATGGAAATGGGGCACCTTTCATCCAGAAAAACTACCACACCCGAGGGACCGAATAGAAATAAAAATAAAAAATTCAACGCCTGCAAAAATATATGAGCAATAAAGATTGAATAAATGTTTTAACATCAAAGAAAAAGGGGCGCGGACTAAGTCGCGGGAAGAAGCTAATTTAATAATATTATAAAAAAAATACAGGCAGGCAGGTGACAGTATTACTTAACAGCTGTCGAAATGTGTCTCCAGTTCTTTAAAAAATGTTAACATTCTTAAAGAGCCAAATAAAAATATGACATTTAACGCAAAAGTGGATGATCTCTAGAGAATTGCTACGATTAAATATTAAAGATGTATGCACACGAGTGATTTCGAACTTGGCTTGCGAATAATAGTCATTTTTATGAGCGAATGGGAAAAAGCCTACAGCCTCAGGAGACCGACATTAAAAATATTAAAGTAAGTAATTGCTCCATCAGCCCTGCACCTGCCGCCCTGTCTCTCTCTGCCCGCCTTTGCTACGGACTGCCCTTATAAAACACTTCCCGATAAAGGTAATCGTGCTATCATAAAGTTTAAATTAAACAAGGTTAATATATACACGTTGTGTTCATACACAAACAGTATTTGAATTTATAGGCGTACGAGTAATTTGCGGGTGTCCTTACTTATCGAAATTACTTATTAGGAGTACAACAGTTTGATCGAATAATTTTTCCATGTGATTTCTATGAAGTATTAGTAAAGTAAATAAACTGTGTGTAGAAGTGAATTCGTGTATCATTAAGTGCTAAATCTTGTCTAGAAACGGGGGCCGTTGACGGCTTGAAGTTATGGGAAATGTGTCAGCCGTATTCAAGGATGTGTTTTCGCAATTATAAATCATTAGACGTATATTTTATTGAATATTTTTCTGTAGATTTTTAATGGATTCCTGGAATTTGAATAGGTGTGATAGGTCTATTCTTTCTTCGGGGAGTTCCCGCAATTAGTCGTAAGACGAACGTGCATAATATTAATTTATCGCTATATCATTATCGCCTATTGTCGCTAAGTGATTTTCAAATATTTTTAGAGCATGTGATAATTATTTCTAAATAACACATGAAATCGAAAATATTCTAAAAGATATAATAGCAAACTGAAAATTGATTCCTTTTCTTATTTACTACATCATTTCTTAAACGGAGAACCAACCATATAGCAATCCAAGTTTCTAAACTAACTTAACTTCGAAAGCTAAAATAAGCTGCTAGACTAGAGCTAACATATTATCTGAGTTCTGAGCAGAAACTACAACGCCACAATAGCTAGGTGAACTCAATCGTCCTTAAAGTTTTTCTCCAACTTTGGTGCACTGATTTTATTGTGTCTAAACTTGCGTATTATTTTGTCTCAATGTCAGTCTATTTATTAGTTATTACTATTAGTTACACTCACTGTGATCAGCAATTTATTTATTTATTTATCATCAATAAATACTAATAATAGATCTGTAAGGGTTGGTCATGGAGTAAGTTACTTTGTTTTCAGAGATATCGTGTTTATAGGCTCTATACATGATACTGAAACTAAATTGACCATTTTTAGATTTTTTTTCTGTATGTATGTATGTATGTATGTATGTATGTATGTATGTATGTATGTATGTATGTATGTATGTATGTATGTATGTATGTATGTATGTATGTATGTATGTATGTATGTATGTATGTATGTATGTATGTATGTATGTATGTATGTATGTATGTATGTATGTATGTATGTATGTATGTATGTATGTATGTATGTATGTATGTATGTTCCTCCATAACTTAAACGAATCAACTGATTTTCATGAAACTTTTAGATAAACATTTAGACGTACGGGACACAGGATAGGCTAGGTACTTTTTTCTTTTTCAACGCGGACGAAGTCGCGGGCGCCAGCTAGTTTATTTAATAAAGTACACAGACAGAATGCATTATTTACATGAATTCAAAAAAACACGTGTATATGGTAATTTACTAAATTACAATCAATATCAACGGGATAATTTTGGTGCCTTTTTACATAAGCTTGTCCACTTTTTTGACAGTAACAGTGAGGACACTAAAAGTGTCTGTGTGGAAGAACACAGCAAATTATGGCGCAAATTTGGTACATTAAATACTTACTCGGCTCCATTTTTTCCTCCCCTGTGCAGCATGCCCGCTCGTGCCATCTCACGCCCACGCCCTACGAAAAAAAACAGACCATCCATTAACGCTAAGACGTTCACGAGCCTTTTCCGCATTTTGCGCTCGCTCAATATATTTATTATTATAGTGTTATTTTCTTGAGGATACCTACTTCACATGTGTTTGAGTTCGATTCCACATTTTAAAAATGTTTTCTGTTAACCTTAAATAATTGTTTGTCTAGATGAAATATTCATCAACATCGTCCATTTCAACTGTAAGAGGTCCTCATAATTTTCTAACAGGACCGGAAAGATACAACATGCCTGGATCCTCCATCCAGGAATAATAAATGGATGAAATATTAATTCGGAGAAAATTTGGGCAATAACAAAAAAGGGGATCCTATAATAATATTAGACTTACCTACTCTTGCATTGACTAAAACAATAAAGTGTTGAGAAAAAGTGCAAATTTTTATGTCTACTTAAAATTGAGCGTTTATGTACTTTGGAATCTTGGAAAACGCCAATACAAGGATAATGGTTATTTGCAGTCTCAACAGAAAAAAATCGTGAACCAATTGATTGTGTTCGAGTATATTCTGTAATAGGTAAGTTTATATAGGATGGGACACGTTTAGAAGTCTAAGCGCATATTTCACAAACGTCAAGTAGTCATTAAAAGTCACCGGTAACCGGGGATAATGGAGCTGATATACCTTTGTTTGTACGGTAAACGTCCCAAACATTAAATAGAAAATAATAATAGAAAATCGGCTATCGAATGATGCAGTAAACCGAGTGCATGATTCAATAAAACAGAAAATGATTTCTAAAAGTAACTAATCAACACTTTACTTTTAGTTCGTGAAAGAGGCCATAAGCATAGATATATGTATACAGTACACACGATTTAGATACATAATAGTTACAATTTAAATATAGATAGTGAGTAACTAATGAGTCATGTGATGCTACAGCCTTATTTATCTACTTCAAGTACACGTCACTATGTAAATCTATCTCAGCTTCACTACAGATGGCAGCAGCGTCAGATAAAGGCGCTGTTAAAATGAACAACTTATATAATCTGAACAACTTATATAATCTCAAATAATAAATGAATGTGTTGTATGAATATGAAGTGTTAGTAACTTCATAATAATCGCCAAAATTAAATGGAACAATAGGTCCAGTCGGCTGTGGGTTAAAATTTTATCTAACTCAGTTTAACTAATAAGTAGTGAATTGTTTTCACCAGTTAATCTATTCACTTCCATTCAATTATGATTTCTCAGTAATGTTATCGTAAATTTTCATATGAAATTCAGGAGAAACATTATAGTTAATTCGTTCAACGCAATCTTCTTCTTCTTCGAAGATACGAGTATATCTTCAATGTGCCCCCGACTTCATCCGCGATCTTTTGTAGAACTCTTTTTCATAAATTTATTGCAGGAATAATGTGCCCTTCTTTGTTCTTTTTCTTAGTTACAATTACACACTCCTCACAAAAATTAAAGGAGCAAAAAAATTTTTTAAGTCATTTTCAACAGGCTGTAACTTGAAGACGAATTATCGTACAGTAAATTTTAAAAAAGAAAATTGTAGCTCCAAGTGTCTAGTTTTTGAATCGCCTCTTTTTTTTAATCGTTGAAAAATAAAAATAAAATGAACGCATAATAAAAATATATGAGCAATAATTTGTTTAATCTTTGTTGCTTACATTTATATCATGTCTGGAGTTGTATTTTTTTATTATTTTTAAATGATCCCTCAGGACATTTTTTATTGATGAATTTTTTATCGCAATGTCCTTTCCTATGACGTTACGTTGTTTATTCAAAATTTCCTGATCGTCGGTTGAGTAGTTGAAGCGTAACACAAACAAACAAAATTATCTTTCGCATCTAATACTAATATTATAAAGAGAGAGATTTCTATTTTTGTTTTTTGGTTTGTAATGAATAAACTGTACAACTACTGAGCCGATTTTAAAAATTCTTTCACATATACAAATCTACATTATCAGACATTACATTTTATAAAGTTACGCTGACGAAGTCAGGTTCTACAGTTAGGATATAATATTAGTTACTATGACTTAACTCTCTAGTTGAAGTTTTGAAATAAACTAACAGTGAAATGGATATTTCTTGAGATTTTCTTCAAAGAGTTTTGTAGGAAGAGTTTACTAAAATGTTGACCCTTTACTTTGTATTCATGTTTTACTGAAACGGTAGTTGAACAATTTAATCAACGTTTATTTAGTAAAGGAGCTTGATAGATGGCCTGCTGCAAATATTTCAACGTCGAAGCCCGTCAGCGACGACTGCTGCGATAGGTAAGACAATGAGCCAACGTTGGAAATTTATTTGAGTCGATTCCACTGTGATTCATCTCACCAAACCCGCTCTTTACACAATCTATTTAAACGAGTTCTAGATTCAAAATTGCTTTTTAAAATGTATCTACTCAAATAAATCAAGAAATTTCTTGCAGGGTAAAAAGTAGTTCCAGTTTGAAAAAATGCAGACCACGGACATTCAACAGCAGCAAAGTCGCCTAAAGATGGACTGTCGTGAGTCCTTATTATATATAGAGTCATGGTTGATTTGCCACAAAGTTGTTTTGGCACACTTTTGTCAATAGATAAGGAAGTCTCAATTTTCAACAGACTTCCAAAAAAGGAGGAGGTTCTCAATTCGACTGTATTTTTTTTAATGTTTGTTACCTCAGAACTTTCGACTGGGTGAAATGATTTTGATGATTCTTTGTTTATTTGAAAGCTGGTATTTCCCGTGTGGTCCCATTTCAATTTAGTGTAGATAACATGGTATACTCCCCACAAAAATTAAAGGAGCAAAAAAAATTCAACTTTTTAGGTTATTTTCAACAGGCTACTTGAAGACGAATTGTTGTACAGTAAATTAACAATGAAAAAAAAATTTTGTAGGACAGATTCAAACACTAGACACTTGGAGCTACAATTTTCTTTTTTTTTAATTTACTGTACGATAATTCCTCTTCAAATTACAGCCTGTTGAAAATGACCTAAAAATTTTTTTTGCTCCTTTAATTTTTGTGTATAATTGTAACTAAGAAAAAGAACAAAGAAGAGCACATTATTCCTGCAATAAATTTATGAAAAAGATTTCTACAAAAGATCGCATGTCTTCATTGATACGTAATAAAGGGCAGTTCATATTAATTTTTAAGTGGATTAGCCGCCAACTTTCATTTAAACATGTAATATCGTGTAGAACCAAGTGATAATTCGATAAGACACGCGATGCGAACATTTGTCTATATATATGTGTAGGCATTAAATTGAATTTATAGCTATTCAAATGCGAATAAAAATCCTATAACACTTAATTGGATTTCTAATTTGCAGTAGAAAGTGAAATCAATTTAAATTCATAATATAATTTTATTAGGCGATATTTAGATATAATTGCGAAGTTTTCTATGAAAGATTATAAGTTGCAGCGATTTCTGTTCACACTTATCTGCTAAGATGAGGGTATAATAAATAAATACACGTGTGAAGTAGGTACCTATTGGAAATTTATGAGAAATATCTGACTCCACAGCTACACTAGGATATATTAGTTATTATTACGGACTAAACGTCATTGATAAAAGTCTCACTGGCTTTCAGTGATTGCTAGTTCTAGTCTCACTGGCGTTCAAAATGGTTTTAGCGTTCAAAATGGAACACAGTAGCAAGTAGGCAGAACAGCAAAGTAGCAATGCAGCAATTATTTTTATGTAAAGTTTATCAGACAGGCTGATAGTAGGTGGCTCGGTAGCCTATGAATACAAACGAGTACGAGGTACTACTACAAAAGTACTTAAAACAAGACAGTTGGCGAGTACGTCAACACTCCTAGAGAGATAGAGAGAGAGAGAGAAAGAGAGCTACAGAAAGAGCACAACCGGCCTTAGTGGGATTAAGAATATTAGGTAGGGATAGGGAAATGGGCTCTGGCATCCCTTACTCACTCACTGAATTCTATAAGGGAGTGTTTTAAGGGAACACATTATCACTTGACTGAAATGCTAGTCACGTGGTATTGACTAAAATGTATTTTTTTAGTCTTAGCGCCTCTTTCACAAACGTCAAGTAGGCAAAACTGTCGTTTAAAGTCACCGGTAACCGGGAATAATGGAGCTGATATACCATTGTTTGTACGGTAAACGTCCCAAACATTAAATAGAAAATAATAAAAAAAAATCGTCTATCGAATGATGCAGTAAACCGTAATTCAATATATAACAGAAAATGATTTCTAAAAGTAACTAAACAACACTTTACTTGTAGTTTGTGAAAGAGGCGCTTATTGCATTACTTACTTACCTGGACATTTGATCGGTGGATCGGTAGTGGTGATTAAATATTTGAACGAGTGACATCATATACTCATTGTATCTGAAACAAGTAAATTTATTCTCTTCATTTTGGATTCCAACAAAACTACAATTAGTAGAGGTTTTTAAATATTTATATTTAAATACTTCATTAAAAATATATTTTTGTTTCGCTATAGAAGCTCGTCTACTGATGGCAGACAGTTGCCAGTTAATGGTGCGGAACGCAGTGTGCTGTGCTCTGCCACTCCTCGCCAAATACTTTGTTTTCATTAAAATGAACAAGTAATTTACGAATGAAAAATATCTCTATTAAAAATACACTTTATTATTATAAATAAAAGCATTGAGTGAACAGTAAACTTGCCTATTTAAATATAAACAATTTTTGCGCTTTACGATTCGTTGCTCCCATGAAAATAAATCTCAGCAATTTAATGATGTACTCAGTTATATCGCGGTGAGGTCACGGTAGAGCAGCTATATGAAAATTATTCCCAGCTACGAGTATAAGTTATATCCACTTACTTGTAAATATATATTTATGAATAGGTTCAAACAAAAAATAAATAATTGCAACAGTTTTATTGATTTTGTCTGCGACTTCGTCCGTGCCCATTTTTCTTAAATGTTATAACATTTATTCAATCTTTATTGCTTACTAGCTGGCGCCCGCGACTTCGTCCACGTTAAAAAAGAAAAAAGTTGCCTATCCCGTGTCCTGTGCGTCTAAATGTTTAATCTACCAAGTTTCGTAAAAATCAGTTAATTCGTTTAAGAGTTTTGGAGGAACTTACATACATACAAACATACACTTACAGATTTATTATTAGTATTGATTGATTGATAAGTATAGATTAGAACAATTTTTTTTTAGTGTTTCCCCCAGGGGTTATGCCACCCCCACAGGACGTTTATTATCATAATTCACAATCATATTACTTTTTATAGTTCGATTTCAATATTTAGGACAATTTTATTAAATTTACAAAACAGTTCTTTTTTTGCGACATAAATTACTGGTACATACGAGTAATAATTATTATTTGTACATAATAATTATTATTGGTACATAAATAACTGGTACATAACTAAGTATAAGAAATAATTACCGAAGAATGGCGAATTATTTGGGGGTTGGAGGATTGTATTCATAATCCTCCGACATAATCGTAGTCTCGGTTAGTCTTTGTTAGTTTTATGTCTTTTTATAGTGTCATATTAGTTTCTCCTCCATTAAAAATTAATCTAATACTAACTAGGACATCCCAGGGTCACTTCAGATCTTCGCATTTGCCCTTGACGCCACCTCGACAATTTTATGACAACATGTAGTAAATTTATTGGAATAATTAATATACATTAAATTTCTTAGATATAACTGATTTCTCATTGCATTATCAATTATTAAAAATCAATAATTCACTTGAGACGAACTAAAAACGTTTCAATAATAACATTTTATATCCCAAAGAGAAAACCACACATTTTATTGACATGCCAATATCCCGCTGAAAGACAAAAAAATATATATTGAAATCTCTATGGGACGGAGCCTGCAGTTTATTGACTGGTCAGCGGATTTGTTAATTGACCGATCGTCCGATATCAGCTGACAATTTAGTTCTTTGTCCCTGTAAACCCTGTCGCATAAAAGCCCCTTTAACGTCCAACCAGAGTTACGGGTTTTTATGTCACACCTGTGTCTGTACTAAAATGTTTTATTAATTACAAAATTATTAGAAAACATTAAAAAGCGAAATAAGGCCCAAAAACATCACATATAAGCTAAAACAATACTTTTTACAATTAACTGCAGATAAATATAATTTTTAACAACAATAAGCGCCTCTTTCACCAACTATAAGTAAAGTGTTGATTAGTTACTTTTAGAAATCATTTTCTGTTTTATTGAATTATGCACTCGGTTTACTGCATCATTCGATAGTCGAATTTTTATTATTATTTTCTATTTAATGTTTGGGACGTTTACCGTACAATCAAAGGTATATAAGCTAAATTATTCCCGGTGACAGGTGACTTTAAGTGACGGTTTAGCCTACTTGACGTTTGTGAAAGAGGCGCTAAATGTACATTATTCATAAACAAAAAAAAAAATGTTATAATCATAAAATGGAATTCTAACATCCTAAAGTCTAAATCTAAAGAATTTAGGGTGAATCTAAAGAATTGAAAGTGTTCGTGAGCGTCAACAAAAGGTTTAATCAAGGGTAATCGGAATAAATTATAATAAGTATCTGTATAAATGTATATATTTTAATATCTATATGTATGTATATATTGATATAAATTATTTGTCTCTAACATCGAAATACTACAATAGAATTTGCGTCACAAATGCCAAAGCGGCACATAAAAAGAACGCCTTTGACAGAATCATGGCGGACTCTTGCCTTCACGCGTCAATGGTAAAAGGTAGTAACGATCAACTTCTACTATTTCATTTTAAACTCTAATGGGTTGACGTAAAGTCACATTTTCTTTAAATTACGTACTTATTATTATGTTTGTTTTGTTTTAAATGACAGTTCATGCTCTACGCATATGTCACTTTTAAATGTTCCATAAAATTCGTAGTGTTTTGTATGGCACGCGTGTTCCATGTTGTAGTAGTTTGATGGTCTCTACCTACAAATTTTAATGATTATGTAAACTGAAACATGGTGTGCGGTTTCCTCTAATGAGTTTATGTTTACACCAATGTTTATTTAAATGTAAACATTACTGTAATAAATAAAATAAAAAATTGTTGACTCGAAATTTTGAACGATGTAGGTAGACTTTTAGAGCGATAAATCAATGTCCCGTGATTTTAAATTCCTTATGGTTAGTGTTGAAGTTAGAAATTTTTATGCAAACTTCGTTAGACCTCAAGTAATACGAGTTTCTTTTGCATATGTGTGTCTGTGAAAAATTTCTTAAGTGAAAATTTTACACCTCGATGATAAGATCTTTATTTAGATTCTTTGCATGACTTATTTAGAATTTATAAGTATACTAGCTGGAACCTGCGACCTCGTCCGCGAGGAAAAAGAAAATATGTGATTAGTATAACGCCTGACATTTTTATCGCTGTGATGCACTCGCTAGCGAGAGCGTAAAAAACATTTTTTTAATAAAAACTAGCTGCTGCCCGCGACTTCGCCCGCGTAACTTTGTAAATTATATACTAAAATCTTCCTCGAGAACCACTCTATCCATTGGTGAAAACAGCATTAAAATCGGTGCAGTACTTTTTAAGTTTATTGCGAACAGACAGACAGATGCGGCGGAGGCCTTTGTTTTATAATATGTAAGGAAAGGATTGACAATATGACATTGACAATTGACAATTTTCCATATAATTTTTTTACGCTCTTATTATTTAAACACGTCTTCAATACTTCGGAAATATAATTGATAAACATAAAATCAATAACAATTTGCAAAAGCCCTTACCATACTTTTAAGATGTAAACTTTTTGGTTTTATATTTTTGAAATGTATGGTAGAAGGTTGAATTTTCAAAATGTAGATTATATTTTCTAATTAAAATGTAAACAATACAACGCAAAAAATACGAAAATCCAACACTGTAATGTACTAAATAGTTTCAGAATACCTTTAATAAAAAAAAAGTTACTATACGGGTATAAAGTAGAACAGGAATGTTGATAATATGTTTTTATAGTATCCAGACTGAACAAAGGCATGACTAGCACGTGACCTACATCTAGTTCCCCCATTCGATATTAATAAAATAAACTTACCTTTTCCATCAAAGTTGGGTGTTAAATTGGTTATCATGTCAATTTACAAATGGATTGTTTCGATATATAGATAGATAATAATCAATACTAATAACAAATCTGTAAGTGTAGGTATTGTATGTATTTTCCTCCATAACTCTTAGGGCCTCTTTCACAAACTTCAAGTAAAGTGTTGATTAGTTACTTTTAGAAATCATTTTCTGTTATATTGAATTATGCACTCGGTTTACTGCATCATTCGATAGCCGAATTTTATTTATTATTTTCTATTTAATGTTTGGGACGTTTACCGTACAAAAAAGGTACGGTAGCTCTATTATCCCCGGTTACCGGTGATTTTAAATGACAGTTTGGCCTACTTGACGTTTGTGAAACAGGCGCTTTAACGAATTAACTGATTTTCTTGAAACTTGGTAGATAAACATTTAGACGTACAGGACATAGGATAGGCTACTTTTTTCTTTTTTAACGCGGACGTAGTCGCGGGCACCAGCTATAGTGATATATATGTATATCAAAATATTGTGTACTTTGCTGACATTAAACTAAACATTTATTTTAAAACTAGCATTTGTCAGCGACTTCGGCCGCGCTTTCGCTGAATTTTTCAAAGTAATACGTTCTCAGTCTGGCGTGTAATTTTCATATTATACGTGGTTAGGTGGTTAGGCTTAGGGTTTCAGGTTTGTGGAAACAGATGGCCATTTATTAGTTCATTACCCGTGATATTAGTTATTTTACTACTGACCGCCTTAATAGAATAACGGAGAGACAATAGTCCATTTCAAAAGCATAATAAAGTACACAATTAGTATATAATTTCACTATCTCGTCCTATTTCACTTCCTATTTAAACGTAAATAACTTTCAAAATGACACTTTTATGGTACGAATTGAGATTACTTAAATTTAAGCTATTCAAAAACACTTCAAAGTTTCAAAGCTTGAAATTCCAGCTTGACACGACTGCTCTTTTTAGAAAGTAGGTACAAAGAATCGACGCAAAAACATGCATCACTTTTGTACTTCCGATATCCCCTCGTGTTTATTACACAAGTAGATATTTCTATAGTGTTGAAAGCTCAAAAGATTTTCTCGGTAATAGGTAAATACGTTAAATTACTGTCTAAAATATCGAATCTGGACAAATACGCAACAAAAAAAGACTAAGCCTTTGATGTAACAAACATATATTTTTGGAAATACTGTGTCATTTTCGTATATTAAATAGTAACACGATTTAATAATGAAATACGTCGTATAAATATAATAAAACTAATAAAAATAATCACGGGTACCTATAGTTATATTTTATTTTATAAATTTTAGAATATACGAGTATCATCAATGTCTTTTTATATTGGAAAACTATTAAATCTGTATTCAGATTAAATTTCCAAAATCAATATGGGTCAATCTCACATTAAAGTGTGAATGTTGAAGTCATTCATATGAAAAAATATTGTGTGATAGATTTACAAAAACTCCCTTCAAGTTCTAACATTGGCTCGAATTGATTAGGCTGCGAATGTCCCACTTTTGTCCTGTCCCAGTTACCTACTATATGACAATATAGAATTATCGAAGGCACCGATGTGTGCTAACCACCCGAGTTCCCGTTTGCGAAACAAAAGCAAAAAAGAGAATTGGAACAATATCGCGATGTCCCACGGAGGGAACACAGCACATGTCCGGTTTCCACAGTTGCCAGGCCAGACGCCCGCGTTCGGTTTTAACGGTACATATATAATACTCCGACGATCTATTTACGATATTATTTGCAGTAAAGTAAGAATCATCAATACTAATAATAAATATGTAAGGGTTGCTCATGGAGTAAGTTACTTTGTTTTCAGAGATATCGTGTTTATAGGCTCAATACATGATACTGAAACTAAATTGACGATTTTTAGAATTTTTTCTGTTTGTATGTATGTATGATCCTCCATAACTCTTAACGAATTAACTGATTTTCATGAAACTTGGTAGATAAACATTTAGACGTACAGGACACAGGATAGGCTACTTTTTTCTTTTTTAACGCGGACAAAGTCGCGGGCGCCAGCTAGTTCTTAAGTTTAAAAACTAATTGAAGGCAATTATGAAAACATTATACATTTTGTAGAGCCAAAGTTAATACTGTAGCGAAGTTAATAAATTTGCATAGTTTTAATAAGAAAAGTTATTAAAAACGTTAAAAAGTTGCCTACCTCTACTATGAAAGAACTATTGATCGAATGGTTAAACTGATTGCCTTAACACTCTTGACACAGGGGCCCCGGGTTTGATTTCCGACAGTACCAACATTTCAAAGTTGGTTTTAGTATAAATATGCAGGATCCGTATCCAAAACATACAAGCCATACATTGGTGTGTTTAGTCTTTACAATAAAATTATTCTATACATTTTAACAATACATTAAACCAGTAGCAAAAATCTAATGGTGAACGCACTGAAGCATAAAAACATTATACAAAACATTTCAAATTCAAATCTTCACCTAAAAGAAGGAGTCATTATACAAATTATATGACTGAAAATAATGAGATCTCCCTTGAGTTTTATAGAGCAATAAATATCGAAGGTCGACATTTTTGTGTTGTTGACAATCCTAAGGCTTTCTTTCTGGAATTATGTCAAGGTTAAAAGGTTATACGTCACCCATCAGGGTGAAGACATGTTAGATTTTATTGAATATTTTTACTGACATTTAAAAAATTTGCAATGAAAAAAATGCAAATATTTAAAATGAAATCAAAATCGTAAATAAGAAAGTAAGGTGAGTAATAGGAAGTTAAAAAGTCCCAAATCTTTCGTTATATTTGTGATAAACTTCTAAGACTTCGCAAGCTCCTTTTTAAAATTATTTCTTACCTACACAAAACTTCGTTGTCAAAACTATGTATAATATCTGTAAAACAAGCAATTTTTTAAACATCACCTAACCTTTTATCAAGACTTATGCAAACTTAGCCCCTAAATTTGATTAAGACTGTATACGAAATAATAAATTATTAGTATCCTACTTACTTAAGAGACCTTACCACATTTGATTGTTTATTAGAAACAAAAATTTGAATTTATATAATTTACCAACATTTCGTGACGCAACCTTTCCAATTTAAATGCAAACGCTGCCTCGAAGGCTGCAGACTGCAACTCTTATCTGATGTCCACTAAGCGAGACGGGCTGTCGGTACAAAATTCTATTTTGTTTTCTTCAAAAAAAAAAATTTTTTTCTACTGATTCAGATTCGATTCAGTTTGTAAGGGAGGAAATTAATTTTTGCCGCTCAGCGAGAATAATGTTTACGTTGGAGATTTCGCGTTTCGATGCGATTGCTATTTTCAAATTTCCATCTTTACTTTTTGACGGTAGATTTGAATATTTATTTGCGACATTCATTCGATATTCAGTATCGGAAAATCAATATTATACGTTTGTTCTATATTCTGAGTATTATGCTTATCAATACTAATAATAAAAATGTGAGGGTTGGTCGTGGAGTAACTTACTTTGTTTTCAGAAATATCGTGTTTATAGGCTCTATACATGATACTGAAACTAAATTGACGATTTTTAGAATTTTTTTCGCTATGTATGTATGTTCCTCCATAACTCTTAAACGAATTAACTGATTTTCATAAAACTTGGCAGATAAACATTTAGACGTACAGGACACAGGATAGGCTACTTTTTTTTTCAACGCGGACGAAGTCGCGGGCATCAGCTAGTAGTTATATAAACGTTCACTTTACAGCACTACAAAGAAAAACACATCAATTTAAAAAACTTATTTTTAACTAAGTTTTTGCTTGTAATATTATAAATGCGAAAGTTTTTAAGGATGTATGGATCTTTCATGCATAGTTTATTACCCGAATATAGGATACTTTTATCCTGAAAAAATGTTAGGTTCTCGAGGTATCGTCTAAAAATATAATATATTGGGAGCCACTGTCGTCACAGCAATAAAAATGTCAGGCGTGTTATATATATTTTTAATTTAATTGTTGTTGTGTTATATAATGATAAGAATTCTATTTTTATCCTCCTCGTGTTTAACGTCTTATGTACCTACTATATTATTCCCCTATTCCGTCTCTGGTTCGTTATTTAAATATAGGTACCACCTACCTACTTCCGTTTCATGCCTCCACATTCCTACTCTCATGCATGAATTATGACTTTAGTTTTGACTCAATGCAACACGAAAATCCTTTATTGAAAGTGAAATGTTACATTTTTTGAAATAGTAATCTCAAGCTATTGCCCGCGACTTCGACCACGTATCTCGAGAAAAGCACTTCGTTTCTGGATGAAAAGTAACCTATGTGCTTTTTTGTAACCCTGACAACCTGTGTGCAAAATTTCTTGATGATATGCTGAGTTGTTAAGGTGTGAAATCGTAACAAACAAAATTACAATTTTGTTCGCAACAAAATCGCATTAATAGTAATAATATAAGTTAGGATTATTATAGTCTACCAAGTATCTGCGCATTGGCAGGACTTGGTACTAAGGTGTGAAAACGTAACAAACAAACTTAGTTTCGTATTTATAGTATTATAGTTGGGTGCAGGCCCAACAAAATTTAAACCTACATTTGCCTTGTCGGCATCCAGTGTTCATCCCACTGGGCTATCTATCACTGCTTTTATAGTTTTCAATAGTCATTTACTGAATTACTTTAAAGTGATCAGTTTCAATCGATAACATATACATTTCAAAAGTATATAGGCAATTAGGAACTCATATATAACATGGTTACTTATTGGAAGACAAAGCTTAAAAGGTCACGTGTCAAATGTGAGTTTGCTTGCGTTGAAAGCTCAGTAGGGTAGCACCCTACAATGTGGGCGATGAAAGCTAATTTGTATTTTGCACATTATCTGCTCAACCACATAAGCTTCTCAGTAAGATAATATTTTTAGAAATATTAAATTAAATACAAGATTAAACACACGGTTTCATTAACAATATACCTGTGAAAATTGTTGTGTAAATATTAAGACTTTTTGGTTTTTAGTAAGAACAAATAGGTTAGGTTCTGGATACCTTAGTCATGGTCACGCGTTGCAGTAATTTTATCACGCTCAAACCAGCGAGTTATCATGTTTGATTTTTATCTATTACTAGCTGGCGTCTGCGACTTCGTCCGCGTTGAAAAAGAAAAAAGTAGTCTATCCTGTGTCCTGTACGTCTAAATTTTATCTACCAAGTTTCATGAAAATAAGTTAATTCCTTTAAGAGTTATGGAGGAACATACATTCGTACATACATAAATACAGAAAAAAAATCTCAAAATGGTCAATTTAGTTTCAGTATCATGTATAGAGCCTATAAACACGATATCTCTGAAAACAAAGTAACTTACTCCATGACCAACCCACAGATTTATTATTAGTATTGATTTCACTAGACAACTCGCTCACAATAGGTGGTTCTGTACAGATGAACATAAAAACTTATTATAATAAAATATTAAAGTGGAAACTACATTTTATTTCGCTCTATTGTTTTCATATTTTAAACAAATTCATAAAGCAAAAAAAAAAGTAACATGACATGTGTGGGATAAGCAATATTATTGACATTTTCTCTATAAAAAGTCATTTTATTTTTGAAGTGAAATCTTTTTTAGGCGCGTTGGGCATTTTTGAGATGGGAAAAACATTGAAGTCTCGGTACTGTAATGTAATGTAATGTAACCGCAACCTCTGTATATTTTCAGGTATTAATTTAGAATAATTTTAAAAAACAAAAATTTTTCTGATAGGATAAAATCATTGAACCCGCGACACTGTCATGTAATGTAATTTTGTGAAGCTTAGTTTTCACTTTTGACGTGCAGTCCAACGACTGACATGTTTTTTTTTACATATTTAAATTGCTTATCAGTTTCTTAGTGAATATAGTTTAACAATGCGCTCTACTTTAGATTGGATTTAGTAATGGCGGAAATGCAAAAGGGATTTTTGTTAGATACAATAGATAGCGGGATACGTGGAATGTAACTCATTTAATTAACACAAGTGAATTGGGGAGTAATAAATAACATTTGGAAGGGCGCTGTTGGCTGTCTTAAAACTTTGCTCTTCACTACCCTTCGGCCGCCTACGAAACCAACGCTACGTAACCAGTTACGTTACGTACAAAGAATTTTTCTTTCTACGAAATAGGTAAAAACCGCATCAAAATCCGTTGTGTGGTTTCAGCGGATATACAGCCAGACAGCAGCTTCAATTTTTATTATGTTTGACTATAGAGTTAAACACAATATAAGTAAGTTTTAACTAATCTATCACCTGTTAAAAATTTGTTTACACAAGCAACAAAACGAAAAGAAACCGAAGGAAAAAGGTGATCAATCTAATTCATTCATTTTATTCCATATCTTTCACTCATGTGAAGAAAAATTCTAAACATGATATTTGAAGTTTTTACGTAGGTTGAATTAAGCTGGTCGCTAAAGAAATCCCCATAGAGCTTATAAGCTTCGGCTTCGGCCGAAGGTTGTGGCGATAGCCAATTAATCGGTTTCAGCTTCGGTTTTTTTAGTGAAAGTTACAATATTTCAATTCAATTCAATTTAATATTGCCAAGTGTTCCCAAGTGCTTTTAATGAATTATGTAAGTGTACGATCATTGGACAGCTCAAATAAGAAGTCGTGTTGAATAAATAAAAGAACATAAGTGCTCAGTGGAGGCGAAAAATGCTGAACTCGGGGTAATTCATCTTGAATAATTAATGAAGAATTTCGAGTAGGATCAAACTTGTGGATGAGATATGCGCCGCCAGCACCGAAACGCGGCAACTTCGGGCATCCTCGTATGTTACACTGAGTCTGAATATGAAATACACCAATTAAGATATGACTGTGTTTGCGATTGGCATAGTAATTTGGTAATTTTCTCCAGATCTATACATATAATAAAATCTTGAAAGAGCCTGGATATATTTTATCCAAGAAAGGTGGGATTTTTAACAAACGAACTACAGCGTGTACTAAGTTGTGGGCACCGGGTAGTAAAGTAACAATTTTCAATCATTATCCCTTAATTTTATAAGCGTTTCAGTGCCTAACTAAAGTTATTGTGTTCTCTAAAAACAAATAAAGAAAACACATCAAGTTATGTGTTTATTTAGGACAGTCCAAAGGTTTTATTTATTAAGCGTTCTAACTAAATGCAAAGTTAGATTTTAAAGCCCCAAAAGTTTGTAACAAACACAAGGCTGTAAAAATTATAATAAGTAAAAAAAAATTATTAACTTTTTATCAATAATACAATATTAGTATAAAATTTTTGTTTTACTTTGTAATCTAATACCATACAATATTCAAGTGTTACCACAACCTAATCAATCGACAGTCTTAATTTGGTAAGAACCGCAAAGATTTAAATCTTTGAGGAACCGTCGATCGACGTGGACTAATCCATTCTACCATCGATCGACGACTCGATTGGCGTGGTAACACACATAGAACAAACAAACTGAAGGTCAATTACTGTTTCCTAATAGAATATATAAACAAGCTTTTAACCGCGACTTCGACTGTGCCCCTCGAGCACTGTATTATCTTTTGGTTGTAAGGTAATTTCTGTGCTAGGTTATAGAAGAGTGCTAAGTTTGGGGTCACTCTCAGAGACCTCATCAGAAATGAGTGGATTTTTAGAAAAACGAAAGTCACCGATATGAGCCGACGCTAATCCGTCAACCCACTTCACTCAATGAGAGTACGGAGAGCCAACAACGGTCTGTGGAGCTGGAAAGCTCTTTACTGGAGACCATGGACCGGCAAACACAGCGTAGGACGTCCACCCTAGGCTAGCGTAGGCTGCTTCTGACTGGTCCTACTGAAAAATTGTGAGGGTGGCCTACATCGTGCAGTAGACGCCCAATGGCTGAGGTGATGGATGTCATGACGGATAAGAAACATTTGTAAACCCAACAATGCATGGTAAATTTTCGATACAGATCGAATTTTGAAATTGACATGGCGTAAGAAAGCTTAGCGTGCGGAGAAAGCGGTCCGCAAATAAATCTGCGGCGAGGAAACAATGCACGCATTGTTTACTTGTAAATTGGATGTTATAATTTAGCTGTACCACGCTTTGAACTTTGCCACGATGGCAGATAAGAGGGAATAACTGCTACAATTTTACTTTCCTTTTATAAATACAAGTTTGACTTGAAGTGAAACGACCGCGGCGGCGACGATTCGTTTTATCTTCTAAATGTTTGTTCTTGTTCGCCGCTATGTAACCGGAGCGACTTTTTTACTTACAGAAACAACTCTTCTACTAGTAGATATACAAGCATTAAAATTCGCAATGGCCTTCCTATTATTACTTTCTGCATTATTTGTAACTGTTTAGGTTTCTTCAAGAAACTCTTAGGGCCTCTTTCACCATTTGTCAAGTAGGCTAACCGTCATTTAAAGTCACCGGTCACCGAGGATAGTGGAGCTGATATACCTTTGTTTGTCTAAAGTCTCAAACATTAAAAAAAAATAATAAAAAAAATCGCCTATCGAAGGATGCAGTAAACCGAGTGCATAATTTAATAAACCATAAAATTATTTCTAAAAGTAACTAATCAACATTTTACTTGTAATTGGTGAAAAAGGCCCTAATGATCGTCATTATAGTTTTAAATTTACCAGGGTTTCGGCAAAAAAGCCAAGATGATAACGATCCTGAGAAAAATCCCGAAAAAAACTTTAGGATACCATTCTTTTTCTCATGTTTAAAATAATAAAATAACAAAAATTTCAATTAATTATAAACTAAATCAAAGTATATAAGTACAATCAATACTAATAATAAATCTGTAAGGGTTGGTCATGGAGTAAGTTACTTTGTTTTCAGAGATATCATGTTTATAGGCTCTATACATGATACTGAAACTAAATTGACCATTTTTAGATTTTTTTTCTGTATGTATGTAAGTATGTATGTTCCTCCATAACTCTTAAACCAATCAACTGATTTTCATGAAACTTGGTAGATAAACATTTAGACGTACGGGACACAGGATAGGCTACATATTTCTTTTTCAACGCGGACGAAGTCGCGGGCGCCAGCTAGTAACAAATATAGTATAAACTCCAAATCGCTTACATCCAAGCTTCATTAATCAAAGCGCTTAATCCGCGTTAAAAAAGAAAAAAGTATCCTATCCTGTGTCCCGTACGTCTAAATGTTTATTTACCAAGTTTCATGAAAATCAGAGTTATGGAGGAACATACATACTTACATACAATACCTACACTTACAAATTTATTATTAGTATTGACTAGCTTGTGCCCGCGACTTCGTCGGCGTTCTCTATAGCCTATAGCCTTCCTCGATAAATGGACTATCCAACACAAAAAGAATTTTTCAATTCGAACCAATAGTTCCTGAGATTAGCGCGTACAAACAAACTCTTCAGCTTTATACATAGGTATAGATATGGAGAACTAAACTTGGGAAGAAAAGAGTAAATTATTTTTAGCTTTCGTGCAGACAAAGGGTTACTCTCATTAAATTCATAAATCAATATTATTAACAAAAATAATGACGCGTATACTCACTGATTGTAATATTCGAATATTGCGTTACCTATCATTAAATTTTCGCCGTTCGGAAATATTGCGAGTAAAATTTTCGTAATTCTTAATTGGAACTGACTATGTTTTTCATTTAAAAACTATCAGCCCGTCTGACAGCAATTGCCACCTTCTTGTTACCTATACACTAAAAAGGGAATATTTGACTTTCGATTTTTTGTTTGTTGGAATTGAATAAGCTCCTAAACTTTTTTAAACGATTTTATGACATGTGGGCATCGAAATACTACAATGGTATTTGCGTCACAAGTGCCAAAGGGGAACATAAAAAGAACGCCTTTGACAGAATCATGGCGGACTCTTGCCTTCACGCGTCAATGGTAAAAGGTAGTAACGATCAACTTCTACTATTTCATTTTAAACTCTAATGGGTTGACGTAAAGTCACATTTTCTTTAAATTACGTACTTATTATTATGTTTGTTTTGTTATAAATGACAGTTCATGCTCTACGCATATGTCACTTTTAAATGTTCCATAAAATTCGTTGTGTTTTGTATGGCACGCGTGTTCAATGTTGTAGTAGTTTGATGCATGTGGGTCTAAAATGACCCACATGTCAATAAATTGCTCTACTGAGCCCAACTACAGGCAGAGTGGTCTACAGGTGACTTCATATCTAATGAACCTATACTAATCTGCCTGCAGGTACAATTTAGTACATGTCATATAATATTTAAAAAAAATGTGAAAAAAATATTCCCTAGACATTCAAACTCAAAAGTATTCTTTATAATAATTCATTCTATAAAAATATTCTCAATAGACGAACAAAGTTTAAAACTTACTTGAATTCGAATATTCCAAGTCCTTTTGAACGTAAATGAAAATACTAACAAAAGTTAAAGTTCTCTACAGGTAAATAAATAACAAAATTGAACGAAGTTACAAGTATCAGAACGAGTTAGGTTATCGATCATTATTTGTTTCAACTTCAGTTAAAATGAAATAAATTATGAATAAATAAAATAAAAACAATAAATGTAAAATTTTTGTGTACATTTAGTGATGCACAAACATATGGGAATAACAGTTCCATTAAACAATACACACAGTTGAATGGATATTGTTAACATATTGATTTAACAATGAGCTGGGAGTGCAACATGACCTATATACCTGAAACACAGATGACCTGGCATGAAAGGCGGTTAATACTATTAACAGGATGCAGACTTCACAAAGCCTAACTTGTTATGTAGGTGATATCTAACCGGGCTTCTAGAACAAAGCTCTGACGGCGTTAGCTTTTATTTACAATTTGCATAATGTTCCTCATCAATTTCTATGTTAATTGCTAATGTCTGTTTAGGTGACCCTACACCTAATTTGTATTTAGGCTTGAGATAAAAAAAAATTGTAATTTATACACATGTAGGTACTTTTTTTTATGAATTTGAAGTCTAAGGGCCTCTTTCTCAAACTAAAAGTAATGTGTTGATTAGTTACTTTGAAAAATAATTTTCTGTTTTATTGAATTATGCACTCGGTTTACTGCATCATTCGATAGACGATTTTTTTAAAGTATTTTCTATTTAATGTTTGGGACGTTTACCGTACAAACAAAGAGGTATATCAGCTCCATTATTCCCGGTTACCGGAGACTTTAAATGACAGTTTGGCCTACTTGACGTTTGAGAAAGAGGCGCTAATTATAATTTATTAAAATGATGTTAATAAAAATCTTAATATTAGATTATTTTGTCTGTGTTTAGTTAATTGTAGGTACCTTTGATGCAAGATTTGTGGTCTAAAACACTGTAAGATATATGGAAAACTAGCTGGTGCCCGCGACTTCGTCTGCGTTGAAAAATGAAAAATATAATACCTAAATAACACCTGACATTTTAAACGATCCTTCGGGAATCTAACATTTTTCTAGGATAAAGAGTTGTTATATGTTAATCCAGGCAATGAACTATCCGTGTGCCGAATTTCATCAAAATCCGTTAAGCTGTTTCTGAGATTATCGTGCACAAACAAACAGACAATTTTAACCTCGGAATGACCTCGGAACATAAATACAACTATTACAAATGTTTTTTTTTTTTAATTAAAAGCACAGACACGGCTCGTTTCCGATTTTATTATATGCAAAGATGGTCAGTGTATTTTCTGTGTATGTGTAATAAACAAAAAATCCTCACCTAATTGTAGGTTCAATTTAAGAATCACAACAGCATACTACTGGAATTGGGTTAATCTGAAACAATATTAAAGAGTAAACAATAAAAGTTCAGAAAACATCATAACGAACCACTATATTGTTCATGTAAATGTAAACTAAACGTAATAGAGCTAAAACCGGCAGCGGCGAGTGTTTAGGGTTAATCTCCCCTTAAAATTTGACGAGGGTTTCGCTCAGTTTAAATTTTATTCGTATTTGCACGAGTTTACTGCCGCGAGAGCTGTCGACTTGGGGAATTTTAATTGTTATACATTTCGCCTACTTTGTATTGGCCTTTAACGTTGTATCGCCGATTAATTCCGCCTTGTGCAAGACAAAAACTCGTGAGAAACGTCGAACGAATACCTTTCTTTGAAATGTTGAAACCGTTGTGCTTAGTTCTTGAAGCATATTTACTTACTTAGTGCCAAATTTTTTGGTCCGCTATAAATTTGGATTCCTGTAGTGCGACTAAGCGCCTATTTCACAAACGTCAAGTATGCCAAACTGTCATTTAAAGTCACCGGTAACCGGGGATAATGGAGCTGATATACGGTAAATGTCCCAAACATTAAAATAGAAAATAATAAAAAAAAAATCGGCTATCGATGGATGCACTAAACCGAGTGAATAATTTAATAAAACATAAAATTATTTCTAAAAGTAACTAATCAACACTTTACTTGTAGTAGGTGAAAGAGGCGCTAAGGAAGTAACTTTACTTACTTTCGTACCCTGGGCCATGAAACCAACGTTCGAAGCGGATTCTCTTAGAAAATTATATCGAAATTTTTGACGCTCGACATAGACGCTTGCAGCGCGAAGCGAATTTTCTTCGAGCGTTGGTTTCGTGGCCCAGGCTTTATTCAAAAAGAATCGCGGGCGAAGTCGCGGGTATAAGCTAGTACATTAAGCATTTGCAATAGTGCATAAATAATGCATAATTTTTTTTAATGCAATGTATTTTATTATTGATATTCGAAATGAGTCAACGTGATAAGAGACACCATCGCCTATAACACAATAACGTTAGCTGCAGTACTGACCTTAGCTGGATAAAGGATAAGTAATAAGAATAGAGAAATGGGCTTTCTTATGTCTTATTCACTCTTGAAACACAACACAGTATGTTCATACATACTGTTATTTTATTCTAAGTGGGTGGTTAATGTTGCAATCCTGTCCAGTTTATGACTGCGGACAGCTGTGTGCCCTGCCACTATAAAATATTCATTAAAGTGACAATAACAAGAATAACAACGAAGCGTTTGTCTCTTGGGTTACGATCGATACAAAAAGGCGTAAAGGGTAAATGACAGGCCTATATTGAATGTATGTACCGGAAGAAATTAGCATTTCACAGACGTGCGACAAAATGGCTCCGTTTCCTCTTTAATGAACGCTGTACGTCGTGATTAAACGCCTTTACTGAGATCTACACGTAACTTCGGTGTCGGAAGGTGAGTCGTTGGCTAAATTTGGCAATTAAGAGGTGCACCTTGGATAGAGTATATCGATTAGGTAAACCCGTAGCAACTTCTACAAAGTGTCAGTAGCTTACGTACGGCGCGGCGTCTGTGTGCTACACGAACTGCGAAGCGATTTTAATTAATCTTGGCGAGAGATCTTTTAAAATAAATTGCATTTTTTGAAGCTAGAATTAACTAAATTTATGTTTAAAGTAAGTAATAAAGTTCTAAAGGCGACTTATTTCTTATTTAGCTTTATTTCTGATGTTTAGATGTTGTGAGAAACAATTATTATTATCACGGTTTAAAATTTTGTATCGATTACAATCTTTAAAGTTGGTTTTGAAAGCATATAGGTATAACTTGGTAATTGGAAGAGTAAATAGATTTTTTTGTAACTTTTTACGCAAATAAGTTAGCCTATAAGACAGAGAATAGGTTTTGTAAGTTTAAGTATTTAGTGGAGGTTAATCTCCGGAACTACTGCACCAATTTGAAAAATTCTTTCACTATTAGAAAGGTACATAAATATAGAGAAAATAGGTATTATAATATCTATAACATTAACAAGTCTCCCATTGCCACCCGAGCACAGTTGGAACGCGTCAGTATGGCTTCTTACAAATAGTATAGCCAGTAAAACTGAGGAATTACGTCTCAGCAGTAGGTTGACCTTCTTGATTTATAACGACTTTATTTACAAAATAACTGGAAAATTAGAAATGTATGTAGCTTTTGAGTTATAAGCGCAAAGAAAAATACAACCATATAGCAGTTAAAATTTCCGCTTAGCGTAAAGGAAACGAGTGAGCGAAAATTTCCTCATTACATGCGATGAATTCTATTTTTAAAGACGTAATTTTTATTTTTATTGCCAACGTTACTAGAGGCACTTATATTCTTTGATTTCAAGGTTGAATTGTTTAAGCTAAGCCATCCTAGTCTAGTCTAGACTCCAATGTGCATTGCGCTAATTTTCGTAGTATTTTTTATTGATTACAAGCCACATATTAAATTATTCAGTTTTTAGGTTAAATATATATTTTAAAGTGATAAAAACAGTGTATTGTTGAAAACATTTCTTAAAACAGATCTTAGATTATTTGTTATTAAGACACATAATTGAGACTAACAATGTCCATACTTTTGAATTTACCTACGTTTAACGTATACGAGTACAATCCATAGGTACTGTCGAGTCTAGACTCTACACTAGACTCTAGAATAACCGATAATTTATGTAAATATTTTCTGATCGTTTTATAACGGTGTGGAAGTATGATCTTGCGCTTCTCCAGACGTCTCAGTTTATCTAATACGTAATATAATTCACCGTTTAATCTGTTCATAAAGTCTGAAATATATTATCCGAGGAAGAAAGTTCGAAATGTTATTCCAAAGTTTAACTTTCCGCAGTGTACCACTGGAATCTCAACTAGCGATACCGCTTCTCACCCTCTTCATAAAAACTAATGGCCGCTCGTTTACTAAACGTTGACTTCCAGAGGGATTATGGGCAGCCGCATTAGGTGACATTTTCCTATTTATCTACTAATTAAAAAAATAAACTAAAATTAAGATCCCTTCGGCCGCCTACGAAACCAACGCTACGTAACCAGTTACGTGACAAGAATTGTTTTTCTTGCTACGAAACCAGTTACGAAAAAAAGATTTTTTTTTTTCTTTCTACGAAATAGGCAATATACCCTTAATTTGACACGCGACACCTAAGACAACTTCTTTCTAATAATACCATGCCTTTAGTTAAAAATCGACAAAAATAGTTTAGTTAAAAAAATTTGTTTGACTGCTAAATCTACACATCGTAAATGTGAAGATTTAAAAATAGCAAATTATTTAATTTTCATTTAGGGCCTCTTTCACCAATTACAAGTAAAGTGTTGATTAGTTACTTTCCAAGTAACGCTAATTGGCGAGTAAATGTTACTAGTATCTTGTTTCAATTTCATTGAAATTAATACCCATATTGAGTAATGCTACTCGAATATAGTGAAAGAGGCCCTTAAAGTAGCAACATGCAAATAGTGGTCTGAAAGTACAATTTGTGTATGAATTTGCAAGATCATAATATAATAAAAATAATAATTTCAAATGCTTATTAAAAAAATCTAATGAAATTCCAGATGAAATAATATACTCGTATCATATTATTGAAATAAACATTTGTCCACGACACATAAAACTAGGTTGAATAAATAAAAACATAAATATAGAAATGGGTCAATAGAGACAGCAATAATATGAACATCGTTCGGGCTTGTCGAGCATTTCATAATATAAAACAACATGCACCAGTTATGTATGTAAAATTATAATATTAGATATTTTTGTTCAAAATAATTTAAATAAGTAGACGTTGGTTCACTCAATCGAGAGGGAATCAACAGTAACGCCTTATGTTGCTTAGAAACGAAGAAAATTTAAATGACGAATTTTATTCTAGAAGGACAAGTAATATCAAAAATAAAATATACTCAAATATTAATCAAGGTAATAAAAGAAAAAGGTGTTGCATCTACATATCAGTCAGTTTTTAATAAGATGATAACGAAGATTATAATTTGGAATTTTATTTCTAGTAACAGTAGATTTTATTTTATTTCTAGTATTTATTTCTAGTAACATATATCTGAAAATAACATTAGAAATTTAAAAAAGGAGGCCTAACATTATTAAATTATAGATTATAGATCATGGACTATAATAAATTATATAATTTTAAAACATCACTGAAGATTACATTTCTTGTTCTGTGACAATGTTAACCTAATATAATAATGAATGTATGTGATACCAGGCCATAAAATTAAAAAAATATATATGTAATGTATGAATGACACCTTTCAAACGATTAAATCTACATTAAATAAAGTTAGATTTAACTTTTTAATGTACAACTTCCCTTCCCGAGTTAATAATATAGTAAAATCAGGAGAAAGAAAGTTGAGTAAAAGAATCAATATCTACAATGTTGTGTGACTGTTTCGACAACATCGAGGCGGGTAGCCAAGTGGGAATTCAGAATAATTCTAAGCCATACTAGAGCCACGTATGTTAAAGTATATTTTCACGTGTAAAATAAAAACTACGAGGCTTATTTGAATAAAACATTCATGTATGAAACCTACTATATTAAATCTGCGAGTTTTGTGACTGAATTTCAATGTAGGTAAACAGCACAGATAAACGTGCAAATATTTTTTCCGCATAGGAGAGGCAATCTAGTCTTGTATACATATATCAAAAAGTTTTTTTTTTTTAATAAACGCACATATGAGGAAAAATCTCTTGAAAATAAAAGTTGTGGAAGAGATGGTTCATTTTTACCATAAAAACGAAGAAGAATTGAAATAATTTTAAGACGCTACTACATTTTGATAGGTAGCTCATATTTTTTATTTGAAGTGTGGTGCACTTAAAAACTACATCACTAGGGGCATAAAGGATGCAGATGCGTCAAAACATTGCACGCACATGGGTATGTTATGTAAAAAATTATAATTGCATGAATTGCATAATTAATTATGCAATTCAACTGATCTATCAGAAATACTCGCAGTTGATGACGAAATCAGTAAGAATGTATAGAGGAAATAGGATACAACGTAAACATCCAGAAATATTGTAGATTCTTCTAAACCTATAGTTTGTTTTTTAATCTCAGACAAAAATGACATTACATTTGACATGCATTACATACATTTCATGTCATTTTATGGTATCATTATATGCAAAGTTGACATTTGCATGTGTCATTTTTGTCTCTGAGATTAAAAAACAGACCGTAAATAAAAACACTGTATGCGTATGACGTTATAAAACATATACAGCTTTGGGGCCAACGTATTTCTCAATACTATTTGACATAATAAGATAAACAACACACGCACAGAATCATAGCTGGTTTTTGTACAATTTATGATTGTGGAACGCAATGACACCGAGAGAACTGTGATCGGTGTGTAAGGATTAAAAAGTATTACATATTGATTACCAAGTTTAAAGATATTTATGAGCCCGCACCAATCTAGTAGGGTTGGTTTAGGAGGGACATATAGGATCATAAAGCAGGCGGTATCAAAATGTCCTGACTCCGCGCCAGGATTGGCTTCCGGCTGGCAAGCGGCCAAAGTTTCTTTACGCGGTCGGCAACCTACCGCCTCCTTACTAAACTGATACATATGAAATTTACTAATATAACTAAATTGTATTGTAACGGAAATTTTATGACGTAGAAAATGCTTTTATTAGATATTTTGAACTAAAAGCAATTGTATTTCACCAAATAAAAGAGTGGCTGAGTAACCAAACGCTTCCTGTAATGTGGAGTTCGAAGCGAGAAGCCGATGGAACCCTCGAGCCAACTATCACCACTGATCCTCCAGCTCCGAAAACTATGCAAATTAGACCAGCCAATAAAACTATGTAGGAAAAGAATAGAACAACAAAATGAGGGTTGTTAAAGTTCTTGTGACGAAAATATCTTGGTTTCCACTTTCCCTTTTGCTGGCTTGACAAGGAATATTTGCTCATGATTCCAATGATTTTCATTATAAGGATACTCATAACTTGGGAGTCTTCGTTCGCCTACGCGTGTATAAGTTCAAGTTTGAATATCGATATTTCCGAAGCTCTCGAACAGGAAGCTCTGTAGCGCTTCCAGTCACTCACTCAGCCGTTGAGCCTCCTCCACAGGACTCTTGAGAGCCACGTACTTGGAATTCTACTTTGCTGCATCGTGGTGAGAAAGCAGAATTTTTTTTTTTAAAGCAGTTCTAATTAAAAAGAATTTAAAAGTAATGCATATAAAGTGTTTTATACCATCTAGCTTTTGCATGCGAATTCATCCGCCTTCTTTTTTTTAATATAGAAAAATAAATTAGCAATAAGTTATTCGAATAATTCGTTATAAATAATTCAATAATTAAAATAATGGCTACATTATTTTTCTAAGGTCTTGAATAGTTTTATTTTTAGATGATCTGGGATTCGAATTTATTTTGTGGGTGAAAGTTCCTCCATCCTTTTGTTCTTTTCTGTACACTTGACAATCTGTATGCATAATCTTATTCAATGGTTATCGTTTGTGAAAGTGCAACAAACAAACAAACCAATTCGACTGTAATAAAGTTAAAATAATGTCATCCGATCACTCGAAAAATTCACATTCGTCTTAACTACGGTTAGTAGCGAGCTTTGTCGGTCTATCGGGTAGGTCTATGTCCAAACCCCCCCTAGGTGGGTCATGACCGTGCAGTGGTGGGGGGGCTTAATCCTCGGCAATCCGAGCGGTTGCAGGGGCCGGTGAGGTCACCGGCCTTTGCTTGGCTGATCGGATTGTCGCTGGGGAACAAAGAAGACCCACGTGCGTGTGCTCCGAGCGGGCTCCGATCATCGGAGCTCGTGGCGGAGCAACAGTTTGGAGGCTCCAACTGTCCGTTGGAGCTTCACCGGTCACCGCTCGCTGGGCCGAGGAACCGTACTCGGCCCACACGGGTGTAGGCCGGTGAGAGATGGCACCCCCGGTCCTTGTGCGTCGGATCGAGATATGGGTCTCGGTTCTGCGAACGAAGACCGGCGCGGGTCGCAGCGGGCGGATTCTCTCGGATAGCTCTGTCGCTCAGTGGTAGTTGGGCAACGCACGCGAAGACGGAGCTCTACGGCAGGGAAGGACCGTCTGGCAGAGTACTGCAATCGCGGCTTTGTGGAGGGTGGTGAAGACCCGGTAGCGCGGCCCGCCTAGTAACCACCCTCTGCAGTCGTTCGGAAGAGTGAACACCCGGACTCGCCACCCGGCCTAGTAACTCTTCCGACGACATCACGAGGTGAAGCCTGTCTCGGGCTGCCGCGATTGATGTGGAAATGTCAGGCGGAAACCCCCTTTGGGCCGCCCACCCTTAATGCCGTAGAGATGAGCGGCCACACGAGCAGGGGTTTTCCGAGAGTTTCAGGTGGAAGCGGCCTCCAACTCTGCGGTAGGTTGTGCCGCAGAGAAGAGGTTATGGGGTGCTTCATGAGTGAAGCCCCTCGCTGACTGCCCGCTGCGAGAGGTGGGGAATAGGCGGCCTGTACCGCTTCGCCCAGGGGCGGCGGACATGGGGTCGTCCGCCGTCATCACAACACCGGGCAACGAGGGGAGACGTGCTGTGTGTTTCCGGCGCGTCTCTTCACGGCGCGGAGGTTACACTCCGCGCCTTATCGAGGTGGAGTCCGCAAGTGTGCGGGCCTCGTCTGGCGGGGGGACACCGTAGCGTGTTTAAACGTCCCCTGACCCCCGCCCATAGACGGCGCGAAGAAACACCGCGGGGTTTTAGTGGGTAGAAGTCCCACATACCCCACCGATCTCCCCATGGTCGGTGGGGATCTGATTCGCAGATTTCCTCGCGTTAAAAAAAAAAAAAAAAAAAAAAAAAAGGTCTATGTCCAAAAGGAGTGTCTGTCTGCAATCGCACACACGAGAATCGGGATCGGGTCGCTAGTTATCTCATAAAAGTATTATCATAAAAAAAACTACGAATTTTTCTACATACCAGTTCCGATAAAAAAGTTGATCGATCGGTTAGAAAGTACATTTTATAGTAATTAAATGTTTTTAAATGGTTCAATTTAAATTAAGAATAACTTTCAAGTTTATACAAGTGACATTTTCAATGAAAGCGAATAAAGGAAATCCTGGAACCGTCACAACAGTCGAGTTGGTGACGTCACAGGCCCGGACACAGCTGTCGGACTTGGCCGTCATGTGCAGGTACCCTGGGAAAATGCCTGCCTCACTCTCACTGCATTCTGCTCTGACATTGAACATCAATTGTCTCTATGAACTTGAATCACTTTTTATTGTTGATTGTAAATGTAAGACAGATAAATAGAAACAATGAAATACATTGTTTACAAAATATACTATTTTATCTCGTATTGTATGCCATGTCCTTACAAATTCTTGAATATTCTTGAAAAAACAATGTTTCATTTATTTTTTCTGCAAATTATATATGAAAACATTCCATTTAACGCTTTTTCCACTACCTTGAAAAACCACATTAAAATTCGTTGCTTAGTTTATAAGCGCACATACAGAGGGACTGACACCGGAAAACAACTTTGTTTGATACTATGTTTAATACGAATTCGATTCCCGGCAGAGCTAACTTTGAAAATGTACTTCCCAAGATTGGCTCTAGTCTGGATCTTTTAGTAGTGGCAGGGCTAAACCAAGCAAAATAAGGTTTTTGCAAAAAATATATTTTCTATGTCTATAATTTTTAGCATATTCTGTAAAGAGCTGTATTTATTTTTTATTAACGTAGTTTATTAGTAGTAAAGAGTCAAAGCACAGTTTTCTCAGTAACTCAAAATACCTACAGTTACTCATAGCGGTTTGTGCATCGACAAAGACGCGTTTTGCATTATACCACTTTCAATGGCTCGTCCATCTTTAAGACGGTTGTGGATTTAAAGCTTGCTTCGTCAAAAGAGTACGACAACTTCAGGCGATCGGTTTAAAGAACACTTTGAGTACGAGTACTTCAATACGTCGCCCGAATAGTACAACTGCTGGAAGAGGTATTTCAGTAAAATGGTTATAAAAGTTGGTAGACATTACGTTCTTTGTTTATCTTTACATATTATAAAACAGTCCTCCGCTGCGTGTGTGTCTGTTCGCGATAAACTCAAAAACTACTACACCGATTTTCATGCTGTTTTCACCATTAGATAGAGTGGTTCTCGAGGAAGGTTTTAGTATATAATTGACAAGGTAAACGCGGGCGAAGTCGTGGGCAGCAGCTAGTTTTTTATAATATGCACAACGATCCAAGCGTCGATTCTAAAGATTATCTTTACAGGTGTATCAAGCGTGCTGCCGGTAAAATGTTCCTACTTTGTTCCTATAGAATTAATTATGCTCCAATTCTTTTAAATGTTTTATCGCTTAATATGTCCTAATCGGTGCAACTTCGTTACGTTGATTTAACATTAAAAATATGTTAGATAACATATTATTCTTTAAATTAATACATCTAAATTTCATAATTAATAGTGTGAACAATATTCATAATTCCCTTTCTTTGGAGCAAATATTGGAGCAAAGTAGGACCCATTTTACGGTAGTGATAATAATAATAATAATATTTATTTATTCACAAATCTATAAACATATAAACGGTTGTAAACACAATTCAATGTTATAAACATACAGTTCAAATGCAACAGAAAGCATGCTGTGAATTTACGCGATTATTCGCTAAATGACAGATTCTGCAAAAGGCAGATTCTGTGGTCTTCTGTAAAGTGCTGCTTAATTTATGACTGCGAAACACACTCGAATGCCGAGAGAAATCTTTATTGTACGCGAAAAATTGGAAAAGAAATTTAACCGAATGGGACCTATCGCATTAGACCATCATTTACCTTAGTCAGTCGAGTTTAATTTTACGCTCGTCATGATGTGCGAAAGTAAATATTCAGCGGATCTACAAAATGACTTTACGTTTTCTTTGATAACATATCCTCGTTTGGAAATTAACGAACACAGAATCTTTCATGTTAAACTTTTATAGCAATTATTGAGTTTGACGTCTATTTCGCCTTTTACCACATTCGCTCTTCAAATTAGTTATTAGTCATCTCTAACGTACATTTGATTAAAAATGCTTCAAAAGTTAGGTTAGTTTTGATTTTTAAATATTTACAATCAAATCTATCAATCAAATAAAAAAAAACTACTTTGTAAATAACCCTAAATTAATTTAATCAATAAATTAACAACAAGACAACTTACTTTAAGGTGATACAAGTCAGCTTTCCTCCATACAAACGTAGAATGATTATTACTCCGCTGTTTTATGTTTAATTTACAAAAGTAAGCATGATACCGATTTATCTTGTCGTTAACTAGGTTCCTTGTCATACAAACTTTAAAAAAAGTATTAATTTAAAAGATATGATCCTTGAAAAATTATTTTAACACAAGTTTTAATGCAACTTTGAGGGTGAATAGGTTACTCTAGTGTAGAAAAACTCCAAAATACTTTGCCTACAAACATTGATTAGTTATTCAAGAGTTCAAATAACTTTACACGAAATAGATATATGCAGTAGTTTTGTCAAAAAGAGTAAATACCCAAGGGTCTATTTATGATTATTTTTTTGGTAGGAGTCTTCAGTAAATTGGACAAAATGAATATGAGAACTGATTGGAGTCGAGTAACTGAATGAAACTAATTTAGTTGTTTGTGTGACTACAGGGGAATGTGTGAAAAGAATAAATAAATAATGAAGATTTCTGTATTTTTTTTTTTCAATTTTTTTACGTAAATACAAATTGTACCGTATTTACTTGGCCTCCTTTGTACAGTGGCGTTACTTGTGTTATATCACTTACCATCAAGTGGACCTTGATGGTAAGTGATTACCGTCGCCTGTCTGTCAACTAACATATAAATTAATTTTCGATGTAATATGGAAAATTCCAAGTTAAACCCAATTAAACCATTAATTACCTGCATTGAATTTTTTTACAAAACTTTAAAAGTACATGTGGTAACATTTTGCAAATAATGGAAGGTCTGGCAAGGTAAAAGTCAAAGGAAGTGAACAAATGGTTTGGTCATGTTTTTGCGGTACGCCAGTTGTGCGAAGTGATTATCTAAAGGTATAAATAATATATGCATGTGTGTTTACAGTGAAAGGAATTATTGTTTGTTCACTGCTCATAGAACGTATTTAGTTATGAGAAAGGTTTAAAAATATACTAAGGATATATTTGAATTTAAATTTTTTAATCATTTGTCAATCTAAAAGTCAAAATTTTCTTGTAATATTTTCTATTTCCGGCAAATTTTATGATTAGGCAAAATACTTTTTTTATGTTAACAGTGAATGTTTACCTTATTGCATTGAAATTATAAAACGCTCGTGCTTTTTTAAACATCTTTATGGTGGTTTTCTATAAAACGGTTACTGCTGCCAAACGGTTTGCCCAATAACTTGAAGAAAAACCCATTTTAAATCTAATAATAATCAACCCAAGTCGTAGTATTTCAAAAAATATCTGCTGTATTTTGATACAGGAATTATTAAATATTATTAATGAAGAAGTATAATCGAAAATTTATATTTAAAAAATTCATATAATTCTTCCCGCAACTTGTTTCCCTGTTATTGTTGTTAACCAAAACCATAATTGCTAAATAAATTTCCTTTTCTTATAACACATTCTTTAAAGCGACCTTGATACCTATTTTGATTTAGTTCCACATTACTGCATTCAAATCTATACATAAGTCGATAAGAAGTTTAGCGAAATGGAAATAAGTACTCCGATCACAATTTATATTTGCATTGGATTAACGGATTTGTTGGGCGATCGCTTTAAGAGCGGGTTTAAAGAGAAATAGCCAATCCTAGATTTGAATTTTATCTAAGTAAACAAAGTCTAATTTAATTAATTTTTTTAAATAGATAAATACATTATAAATGAAAGTGACGACTGTAACAGAAAACATAATATAATGAAATTTTCTCGATAGAAAAAAATCACCAAGTGAGCTCTCATTTCCATCGATTTTAGTTTTATTTTCAAAATTACACACATTACAAAGTTAAAAGTGTATCAGTAATTTCACTTCACATATTATCTAAGGCTGTATGTAACAATTTTTCATTTGACATTGTAGTTTTACGAATAATTAATATTTAATACTTTTGGCACATAACATTTTTATTGAGCGAGATGCGCTATCTTCCGTCGCATGTTGTGCGTAGTTCTACGTATTTTGTGTCACTGTCATGTCCAACGGGCCACGAGGGTGAAATTACAAATTTTGTTTGCTTTATACCCACTCTTAAGTAAATGTAGACAAGAAAGTAGTTGTAGTGCAACTTGTCGTTAAACAAATTCTACGTTTGTTGCGTCTAGACAGCGTCGCGTCGTCGTCGGGTCGCGGTTTTAGGGTCCCTATCACGGCTAGTGTAAAATTTATGTGAGCCAAACGTTTTTGTACATTATAAAGAAAAAACAGATTATATTGCTGCTATCCTTATAATAAAGTGTTTTTGAGGATTTCTTTTAAATGTTTTAAATATTCTAACAATATTTTATACACAGCACAAACATTAAATTTCGTCATTCTGTATATTATAATACTCATATATTTAGGTAACATCCACTCATAATTTTTGTAAAGAGTTTAAAATATTTTCGTAGATGCTAAACCGCAGTGGCTCGTACAACTTTTCAGTATACGTTTGAACATTTCGCCGCTATTTCGCTTTAGGAAATTTTCAAAAGTTATTTATGACTTTGTAAAAGCATAGTGAGAGGAGTCAAAGTAGTTTGACATAAATAGAAAATAGGTACTTGTAAACTCCCACGTTACAGGTTTTAAAAGCTTTTAACGTATTTTTTATTTACGACTTTACTAGTAGTTTATAGTTCATAAAAAAAGGTTGAGTAATAGTTTTTATGGATAGTGTTTATCTTCAAGCAATGATTTTCATTTCAGCTGTAGGAAGTGGCACTGCTGGAAATTGGCCTCCCCCATAATTTCCCAATAGGACCGTTCAGAAGCAGCTTGGGGTCCAGCGTCGACCAGTAGCCCTTAGTCCATCTTGTGAGTGGACGTCCTACACTGCTATACTATGTGCTACTATGTGCAGTAGTACGAGTATGTGCTCTGTCTATAGTCTTCAACTTACTAATCCGACGAGTTATGTCGGTGACTTACGTTTGTCTACGGATTTCCTCATTGATGATTCGATCTCGCAGATTCACCCCGAGCGTAGGCCTCTCCATAGCTCGTTGAGCGAATCTGAGCTTTCTTAAGAGGCTTAGTTGAATCTTTAAGTAACATTATCGGAGAAACAATAAAATTTGGATATACAAGAAGGTACGTATTAAGAATGAGATGACCAATTACATTCAAATTCAAAATAATTTATTTGCTGAATATAGGTACTTAGTTATACATAAGTTGTTGTAAATTTAAATAGACAATGTCCACATATTCAACCATGTTCAAAATGTGGCCAATACATTTACTACATGATAATATTGTCTATTTTCGCCACAATCCATATTTGGTGAGTTCTTTGAGAAACAATGAAATCGAACACGAATAACAAAAGAATGTAGATCAAAACGGACAATGTGTTTTACTTAGTGAACTGTGAGTCTTTTCTCTCCGGAGAGAGTTGTGCTAAGTGGCGAAATTGTCTGACTGACAATGAAACAAACGTCTGCTACTAGAAGCGTCTTCAACTGTAGCTATCTTGCGGGTCATCGCGCTGCAACCTTTCACCGGGCGGCGAAGTTATCGGCTGTGCTATCTTAACCAAAACATTTGACAAACGTAAGCAGTTTAAGTATAAACCGTATATTGAATCACTGATTATATAACAATTTATTCATATAATGTAATACATTAAGTCGGACATGCATCTTTGTGCTTGTTCGTTTTAATCTATACTAATATTGGAGATATTATAAAGATTTGAATTTTTGTATATTTCTAATGAATAAACTCAAAAACTGCATCGATTTAAAAAAAATCACCTATGTTGGTTATGGAGTCAGTTACTTTGTTTTCAGAGATATCGTGTTTATGGGCTTTATACGTGATACTGAAACTAAATTGACGATTTTTAGAATTTTTTTCTGTATGTAAGTATGTATGTATGTTCCTCCATAACTCTTAAACGAATTAACTGATTTTCATGAAACTTGGTAGATAAACATTTAGACGTACAGGACAACGGATAGGCTACTTTTTTCTTTTTCAACGCGGACGAAGTCGCGGGCGCCAGCTAGTATTTTATAGTTACGCGGGCGAAGGCGTTTGCAAATAAAATTGATATATTTTATGGACACATAAAACATGTGTCACATAGTGACACATAAAAACAAATATATTTTATGGTCGACAGACAGGCTGACGGTAAACTTGATGGTAGGTGGCTACCGTCACAAGCCACGTCATAGGTGCTGCAAGTGCGAGTGCGCCACCGACCATAGAACGATTAAGGAAGGGTGAGATAATGGACTCTGGCATCAGTTATTAACTCACCGAAACACAACAGCACATGTGCTGTTATTTCATGGTGATTTTTCTGTAAAGCTTACTGCCGCTACACAGTTTTTTTGATTTTTGTTAGTGTAGATCAAACTTTCGGCGTACCTTATTGCTTGTGGCGACGGTGGCCACATACCGTCAAGTGGATCATTAGCCTGTCTGGTGAACTCTATACACAAAAAAAAAAATTATCTTTGTTTTAGTTAAATAAAATTTTACTAAAGAAAAAACTAAACATCGAATTTTTTCTTGATTTTTGTTAATATACAAGATTTGCCAAAACCGTACATGTCGTCAATTTAGTGTCTAATATTACTGTTGAACTTCTTATTAAGTACACCCTATTATTTTCATAAAACAAATTTGTAAAAAAAAAATCTATTCCAAAATTATTTAATAGAGTTTGACGTGAATAGTTCACATTTATCGAGAATTTCCGGCTAACCGAGTGCCGGTAATACAAAATTCAGTAACCGGTAGGCACTCGTACCGGTTACCTTAATATAGCAACATCAATATTATTATGTACTTGGCATGTACAAAGTTGTTCGTTCTAAAGTTTAGACAAGAATACTGTTGTATTGTACCTATATACAACAGATAGTATGTGAACTACTTACTAAACGGATCATCATAAAATTTTGCATATATATATATATACGTTTACAGGAAAGGGTACCTTTCAGCCAGAAAAAAGTACTGGGATCATCTAAAAATATTAAAAAAATGTGGCAGCTCTCCTGTCGTCAACAGTGGCGACGCGACTGTCATCACCACATAGTATCCTTAATCCTTCAATGGTCGGCAGCGCACTTATGGCGTTACTTGAGTTATAGGCGACGGTAGCCAACTACCATCAAGTGGACCGTCAGCCTGTCTGTCGACCTTAACATAAAAATAAAAAAAAAGTATAAATCAAAATCGCTTCCTGTCTGTCTGTCCCTATGTATACTTAGATCTTTAAAACTACGCAACCGATTTTGATGCGGTTTTTTTAATAGATAGAATGATTCAAGAGGAAGGTTTTAGTATATAATTTTCAACGCGGGTGAAGTCGCGGGCACCAGCTATCTACTGAAAATAAAGATACAACCCCTGAAAATTTTATAACAGCAAAGATGTCAGGCGTTATATTTCCCTTACTTTTAACGCGGGCTAAGTCGCGGGCACCAGCTAGTCATATAAAAAATAGAGTTGTGACATCTAACTAAATAAAAATAATAACAATTTAAACGAATGAAGTTTCATAATTATAGCTTTATTACGTGTCTAGTTCTAGTTTATAATAGAAATGTCCTACAGTCGTCGCCTACAGTAATTTTACAGATATAAAATGTACAGTAGAGCCGGGCGGCTTGTAGCAATGTTTTTTTTTTTGTATAAATAAACTGCGTTATCAATGTAGAGGCTGTAGAAAATGAAGGTTTTATAAATAAATTTTATCGATTTTCAGCTCCATATGTTACATTCAAGACGTGAGTGGATGAAGGTGTTATGTCGCATTTTTGGGTTTTTTCGTTTTTTTGCGTTGATGAAGGTAATATGTTGTGTAATACAACATAAGGTAATACATATGAATGTTTACAGACCTTAAGATCGTCGATTTAAGACATTTTTGGAAAATATAAAGTTGAAAAATGTGTCAAATACAGTTAATTTTAAAAAGCAAAAAGTGCAAAAAAGTTTACTTTTGTTAATGGAAGAGGGAGCTATATGTTCAACACTTTTTTTTAATTAAATAATAGAAGTGTCTAATTGCTATCATACCATTAATTTTTTAGGTTTTTTACACAACTTTGCATCATAATTTAGTACTAAAATCAGTTCCGTTGCGACTTATCTCAAAAATTAAAAGTAAAACTTTAACCTCAATTTATTTAAAGTTAGAATATCACCTTCATCCACTCACGTCTTCAATTACTACAAGAGGATGTCTCAATTGCTAGTGAAGAATTTTACATACACTTACGCATGTGTATTCAAGTGTTAAAATTACAGATTAAAAAAAAAATTATGAAAAAAAAACCTTAGGCATAGTGATAATATATAGTCTGTGTTTTTTTACTATAACATGGGTAAGTTAGTTCCTTTAAATAAGTTATTAAGCTATAAAAAGCACAGTTTTATACACAAAAATACAACAAATAAACAATATTTCAAAGCTTACTTACTTATTAAGTAAATAAGTGTGGACTATTTAAATACTTGTTAGCTGCGGAGTTTACCTGTTGAAGAAAAATAAAAAAGTTAATAAATATTTTCCATACAATATGTATTCAAAGTTTGTGGAAATAACAACTTTTACCTATTGTTTAACTTGAATCACAATAATTGGAACCATTTAATTTGTAAGAAAAAATCATAATTATAATTATAAAAGGTTACATGTTTGATTTGGAATTAAAGAATACTTGACCTTTCCGTTTTTTTTAAAGGATGTTTAAATGCGATTTTTCTATATTACGAGTACTGACCGATTAAACAATAACATATCAAGTAAAATTTTCCTACAAGAAAGTGTGTAAATAATTTCTTAAAAATTAGTTGCATATTTCAGAACTATTTAAAGATTTTATACAATAATTAAATCCACTATGTAGTTAAGTGGTAAAAAAATTAAAATATGTATAATAAAAACGCATATCATAAAAATTAACATCATATTTTTATTTTTTTATAATTATTAATTAAATCTTGATTTATAAAGAAAATTAATTTCCTAACCCCGATTAAAAAAAAAAAACAATTTAAAAAATTGTACGCTGACTGATCTTTATTGTAATTGAAAATGAGTTCCTTGCTGATAAAGTTGGTTTGAGGTTACTCTTTAACTGGAAGAAAAATGAAATGGAGGATTCTATTTATTTGTTTTCTTCCTATTTGGCATACTCCGATAATTGCGGGTAAATTTTCATTTGTTTAATTAATATTTATTCTGATTTTTATAATTCTATACAAGATTTGAAATGAATTACACGGTCATCAATTTTCATTGCAATTAAGTCTTGATAATGATGATGTTTGCTTTCCGATTCTTATTTTAAACGTGTTATTTTATATTAATTACTTATTTATTTCTTACGAATTAATACGGGAATCACAGGTCTAGTCGATTTACGAGAATCAATTAGTCAATGTATACTAGTCAATGTTATAAAGAGATGAAAATTTGTATTTTTGTTTGTAATGAATGAACTCAAATTGCACGCTGTGATTAAATAGTATAATTTATTCGCTGTTAATGTCAAAAGATCATGGTAGCATGATGTCGACGAACTTTCAAAATAAATAATTATCTTTCAGCAAAGAGTCAGGAAGTTCTTACCGGTTACAGACCTTTACAATCAGGTATGTATGTAATAAATAAGTAATTTCACTAGAAATTTAGACAGTGCGTGTTTATAATGAAATAACGAAATTAAGGCCTCGAATAATAATAAATAGGAATAAATATCATACACGAGTAATGATAATATCGCATAGAGATATAAAATAAAGCTTAGAAGAATAATTAAACTACTTATGTTAAAATTAAAAATTGCAGGTGACAAAATTAGTACAGTTGAAATGTACGTTTTGTGCAGAAAACTATTTGAAAAAGGTCAGTACTTAACTGTTTCCGCTCTGCGTTTTAAAATTGGTCAGTATTATTAAATCCATTTTATATGCTCGTATCTCCTATGGTTGTCAAATACGAAGAACAGAATTTGACTGAAAATACTCGAAACTGAAGATAACAAGTTGTCCTCCATTCATTAAAAGTATAATGATTACAATTTTTTATTTTTAAGGAAATAATTATGATCCTAGTTTTCAAATCATGGTTCTTGAAAATTAAATTTCTAACAAATTCATATTATAACAATCACTACTTTGGACTTTTGGATGGTAATTTTTTTATACGATTTTTTTAACAATGTAACCCAAATTACATTGTACATTTTGATATAAATAAATGTCTGTATTGTATTCACTTTAATGTTCAATCTAAAACGTAATGAAGTTAATGAAATTAAAGTGGTTACGTGTCTTCAAACAGTACGAGTTATTAAATCGATATTTAGGATAAATTTGTCGTGTAAAACATTTATTTTAGCACTGTGTGTTACCAAAGAAACGAATACCCATTTTCTATACTTATCAGACTAAAATAATAGTTGACACAACAACTTAACACTGTATAGCACTTAGCGCCTATTTCTCAAACGTCAATTAAGCCAAACTGTCATTTAAAGTCACCGGTAACCGGGAATAATTTAGCTAATTTAGCTTTGTTTGTACGATAAACGTCCCAAACATTAAATAGAAAATAATAATAAAAAACGGCTAACCAATGTTGCAGTAAACCGAGTGCATAATTCAATATAACAAAAAATGATTTATAAAAGTAAGTAATCAACACTTTCAACAATCAACAAAAAAAATGATTTATAAAAGTAAGTAATCAAAGAGGCCCTTAGTGACACAGTAATTCTTATTTAATTTGTGGCTATACAGTGTCAAGTCATACTAAGTTGAGTGTGTATGTTGTATACTTATAACAAATTTTCAACAAGTTCCATAATAGTATGACATAAATGTTTTATGGCTACCAAGCATAACTGATACTATAATTTTGATCTTCCAGTGAATAATCCAGGACGTAAGTATTGAATTACAAAGTTACCACGCATTTTTAGGCCTAGCTAAATCGGATAAGCACTGATCGGATCAGTATTCGGATTCGGATAATCGGGATTAAGCTCCCGAAAAATACACTAACCTCAACTTCCACTATACTTATATAGTCTTTGGAAAAATAATATTAATAATGTTTGTCATCTTACAAGATATGTAATTAATTTTTAGACGGAAAAGGTATAGTAAGTGGAGCCAAGAGTCCGCAAGATTTATGTGACACGTTATTTGAACGATTGTGTAAGTATTGCATTGTATAATTTGTAACTAACTCTAACCGTACTTATACTTAATTGATTGCATGGATACGCGAGTTCATTAGCATCCAAAGGAAAGCAGGTATGAAGCAGGTATGAAAAGTCCTAATAATTTGGGAGAAAAATAAAATCGCTTATCGAAGGATGCAGTAAACCGAGTGCATAATTTAATAAAACTTAAAATTATTTCTAAAAGTAACTAATTAACACTTTACTTGTAGTTGGTGAAAGAGGCCCTTAGTCACGTATGATTTTAATGATGACAAAAAGAATAGTATCCTGAGTTTCTTTCGGGGTTTCTTCTCAGGATCGTCATCTTGGCTTTTTTCCGAAACCCTGGTAAATTTAAATTAATAATGACGATCATAAGAGTTTCTTGTAGAAACCTAATAATTGATAAATAAATATTTTGATTTTGATTTGATTTTGATACGGAAGAAACGTAAACTGGTCAAAGCGCAGCACTGCGTTTGTTCAAATAAGTTCGAATAGACCAAGTATGACAGATTTTGTTATTATCTATCATACTCGTATATTATCTGCCTAATCTACGTACTCATCCTATGAACAAAATCAAAACTTAAGACTTTGATATCTAAGCGTGTATTTATTTAGTAAGCAATCAAAACTTTAATCAATATTTTTAAAATATTTTTGTTTTATAGTTTTTACAACGAAAAGGATTTCGACAATATCCGGTAGGTGCATAAACTTTACGATATTGCAACAATAAAAATAAAACTGTCAAGAATTCGTGCCGTGTTAAGAAGGCGGTACTTCTTGACACTTTATGAATTGCCTTGCCCAGCTACTTGCGGCACTCTAGGTTTAAGTTTTTTATAATATTTATTGTTTTTTTTTTAATATTTATATTGTAAAAAATTTAAACACAAGAAACAAAATAAATACATGAAAAAATTGCTATATTCTGATCATAAGACCTTATAGAAGACCATCGTGAAATAACAGCGTGACACGTGTGGCGACTGAGTAAAGAGAAGCTAGGGCCTATTCCCCTATACCCATACGAAATATACCCTTTATACTATCAAATTTGAAACTGTAGAGACTTCCCAAACTTTAAGTTCTACGTAAATTTGTCGTTTAATTATTCATAAAGGCTTTTTTATTATAGGTATGTATATACCTGCGTTAGATGCTCTACAGGAAATAGCCGTAAAAGGTAAACATATGTGATGTAAATATTGTGCTTTTTGCATTATTTTATGAGTTTTATTTTTATATGATGATCAATATCAAAACAAAAAAGTATAAAAAAAATTATATAACTTTAGTTATATAGTTATTTAACGATTTTTTCGTCATTTTCCAGATTCAGATTCAGACAAAATCAACCATGGTATTTACTTATTTTTGATACTCCTCTAATATTAATCTAATAAATAAATAATCTATAAATTAATATTAATATTAATCTATAAATTAATCCGGATATTAATCTATAAATTATCATATTTTCTTATCCAGCAGCCTATTTGATATTATCTACACTAATTATAGAGGAAAGTTTTTTATTTTATTTTGTATGTAAAACTTAGTGCCTGTTTCACAAACGTCAAGTAGGCCAAACTGTCATTTAAAGTCACCGGTAATCGGGGATAATGGAGCTGATATACCTTTGTTTGTACGGTAAACGTCCCAAACATTAAATCAAAAATAATAATAAAAAATAGGCTATCGAATGATGCAGTAAACCGAGTGCATAATTCAATATAACAGAAAATGATTTCTAAAAGTAACTAATCAAAACTTTACTTGTAGTTTGAGAAAGAGGCCCTTAAACTCAAAAACTACTTAACCGATTTTTACCAATAGAAAGTTACATACATTGTCAGGGAGTAATATGGACTATATCTTAATTTCGAAAAAAAAATTGAGATCAAAACAATACTATACATATTCTTTTTATACAGGACCAGCGCAAATAAAAATAATATACATAGTTATTTTTATATATTAATTAGACTACACTTTTTAAAGATGGGATACCGGGATTTACTCGAGCGCGTCAGATTAAGCTATGATAGATTAATTTTATTACATGCGAAAAAGTGGCAATACAATTTCTTTGCATACAAAACTATACAATTTCTTTTTATACAGGACCAGAGCAATACATAGATGAAACAGAAGCAGCTGAAGATAGTAAGTATCTATTATTCTACAGCTTACAGAATTATAAAATATTGAAGGACTACTAAAAACAAATTTATTTATTTTTTGAGTAAAAAAGGTTTAATAAAACTTTAAAAACGCTAGTCATGGTTATTACTCAAAAATAAATAAATTTGTTTTTATATTTTTTCCTTAATTTTAAATGTTACTTTAAGGAAAAAATATTAAAATAAATTTACTTGGTAAGAAAAATGTCAGTGTTGATACTAAATTATTTTAAATGTTACCTACTTAATTTAGAATCAACACTGACATTTTTCTTACCAAGTATTTACTACGGTCCAACATCCGCAGATCGCGACCGCAGATCGCGCTTGAACATCATAAAATAAATTAACATTAAACAGTAATTTCGCTTGATTCCATATAAATGTTTGCAACAAAAATTTCAATAACAAAAAAAAATAACAGGAGATATGTTACGTCGAAGTTTTGGTGCGACAATTTCACACTATAACGACACCACGCAAGACCTAGTAGCATTAAAAATTCAGTACAAAAGTATGATTTTTATAAATGCCTAATCATCGGAAAAATCGCTATGGACGCATACGAGATGATTCGATCTTCCCTTCACAAATTAAAAAGATTGTAATGGACTCTGCTCCTCTCTTTAGAAGAAGTTTAATATTTGTTACTTAAAGCGCGTCAAAATCATCAAATTTTTATACTATATTTTAAATATGCATCTAACAATAAATAGTGGTCCTTGTTTGACTTTTGACATACGGACTCTTTGTGTAGTGACTATGTTTTTAAAGTTATAATAACATTAAGTTAGAATGATTTTTTTTTTTAAATTGTTAACTGTAATTTCATGTATACTGGTACAATAACAATTTGGTTTAATGTAATGTTTAGAATAAAACAATACTATACAATTTCGTTTATTCAGGACCAGAAAAATACATAGATAATACACCAGGTCAATACATAGATGAAACAGAAGCAGCTGAAGATAGTAAGTATCTATTATTCTACAGCTTACAGAATTATAAAATATTGAAGGACTACTAAAAACAAATTAATTTTTTTGAGTTTTGAGGACTTTGTTTTATAATATTATTATGTCTAATAATATTATAAAACAAAGTCCTCCGCCGCGTCCGTTTGTCTGTTCGCGATTAACTCAAAAACGACTGCACCGATTTTCATGCTGTTTTCACCAATGGATAGAGTGGTTCTCGAGAAAGGTTTTAGTATATAAATTACAAAGTAACGCGGGCGAAGTCGCGGGCAGCAGCTAGTGTCTAATAAAACTTTAAAAATGTAAGCTAAGTTATGGTTACTTCTAAAAAAAAATAGTTTTTATATTTTTCCTTAATTTAAAATGTTATTTAATTTAGAATCCAACAGCGGTCCAACATCCGCAGATCGCGACAGCTCAGATGAGGAGTACAAGAAAACGACGCACTACAGTACGTGGTCTGTAGGTGAGAATTTGGCGAAAACATTTATTTCTTTCAATAAAAATAGATATTTACTTGAATATCATATAACAAATTTATATTACACAGTCATGTTAGTAATGTTTAGAATAAATCAATACTATACAATTTCTTTTTATACAGGACCAGCGCAATACATAGATGAAACAGAAGCAGCTAAAGATAGTAAGTATCTATTATACTACAGCTTGCAGAATTATAAAATATTGAAGGACAACTAAAAACAATTTTTTTTTGAGTAAAAAATGTCTAATAAAACTTTAAAAAATGTAAGCTTTTTTCCTTAATTTTAAATGTTAATTAATTTAGAATCAACACTGACATTTTTCTTACCAATTATTCACTACGGTTCAACATCCGCAGATCGCGAAAGCTCAGATGAGGAGTACAAGAAAACGACGCACTACAGTACGTGGTCTGTAGGTGAGGATTTAGCGAAAACATTTATTTCTTTCAATAAAAAGAAATATTTACTTGAATATCATATAACAAATTTATATTACACAGTCATGTTAGTAATGTTTAGAATAAATCAATACTATACAATTTCTTTTTATACAGGACCAGCGCAATACATAGATGAAACAGAAGCAGCTAAAGATAGTAAGTATCTATTATTCTACAGCTTGCAGAATTATAAAATATTGAAGGACAACTAAAAACAAATTTATTTTTTTGAGTAAAAAATGTCTAATAAAACTTTTAAAAATGTAAGCTTTTATCCTTAATTTTAAATGTTAATTAATTTAGAATCAACACTGACATTTTTCTTACCAATTATTCACTACGGTTCAACATCCGCAGATCGCGAAAGCTCAGATGAGGAGTACAAGAAAACGACGCACTACAGTACGTGGTCTGTAGGTGAGGATTTGGCGAAAACATTTATTTCTTTCAATAAAAAGAAATATTTACTTGAATATCATATAACAAATTTATATTACACAGTCATGTTAGTAATGTTTAGAATAAATCAAAACTATACAATTTCTTTTTATACAGGACCAGCGCAATACATAAATGAAACAGAAGCAGCTGAAGATAGTAAGTAGCTATTATTCTACAGCTTACAGAATTATAAAATATTGAAGGACTACTAACTCAGAGACGACAGAAAACCTTAAGCGAGTCAGTTATGGTTAATTTTAACCATAACTGACTAATAAAACTTTTTAGTTAAATTTTTTTTATTTAAAAAAATTAATTTGTTTTTATATTTTTTTCTTAATTTTAAGGTTACTCGTGATAACAAAATGTCGGTGTTGATTATAAAAATCAACACCGACATTTTGTTATCACGAGTCCTTTTTCTACATTAATTAGACTGCAGTTTCTAAAGCAGTTCTAAAGTAACAGTCAATTTTTCGCAGATCACGGCTCAAATGAGATCATTGAAAAAACGACGCCGCAGTGGATTGAAGGTAAAGACTTGAACGTTTTTCCTTGAAAATCACTTATAAATATAATTATAATATAATTATATATATTAGTTATTCATGTCGCTTGATTTCATATAAATAGGTTTTCAATAAGAATTCTAATATAAAAAAAATTTATTACAGTAGAGGATCCAAAAAGGACCCGAAATGGAAGAAAAGTATTTTATATCAAATTTATAATATTAAATAATATATGTATCAGGAATAGGTTGCCTGAAAAATTTTAGTACAGGATATGTTTTTTTTTTTTTTATATTGCACATATAATTATATGTCTTATATATATAATATGCACTTATATGTCTTGAATTTTTAGCTTTTTAAAACTCGACAACCGGAATTAAAGACAGATTTTTACTATGACAATCCTATATAATCGTGTTCGTAATAAAATTATCATACAATTTGATTTGATTTCTTTATATACAGAAACTACAACTACGCCAAAATCTACTACTAAAAAAAAAGGAAGTAAGCAATTATTCTACATCTTATACACTTACGAAAAAGTTAAGATCCACTGTCACAGTGAGGAGAGACTGTCTTCAACCATTCGGTAATAATTAAAATTTAAACATAGTTTTTTTTAACTACTTAATAAAATTCAAACATGGATTTTTGAAATGTTTTTTATCAATTTTTTGTCTTTTAGTGCAAATAAATTATAATTTGTGACAAGTGAGTTAGAGGTGTCATCATGCATCAACTTAGAAAGGATTTTTGAAAATTTCAACTTCGAGGGCGGGTCGCTAGCGACCGAGATGAATTTTTAGCTGAAATTTGGATTAGGATAGCTTTAAACCATTTTGTTTCTACATTTAACATCTTGTGGAACATTTGAAAATATTTTTGGGTAGATTTTATTGTTTTTGTATTCATTTTTGTAGTATTCGTACCTACATAATGGCTACATAATATTATTATAGTATTACTTATTCTGTGATAATGGTACAAAACAAGCACGATAACATTTAAGGTTCGATATTTTTAATACATTTATCATGTTATAAATCTTATATATGATTTTTCCATTTATTACAACAAAAAAAAATTTACCAATTGTTCTGATGGACTTGTGCATACCTAATTCTGATTGCATTTAAACACAATAAATAATTAATATGTATAATTTGTTTTTGTACAGAATGGTGGAAATGGCCTTGGCAATGGGGTAAGCAATTGTTCTACATCTTACGAGTAAACATGTGAAAATGTTAAGGTCCACTGTCACAGTGACTATCTTGAACCATTCGGTAATAGTTAAAATTTGAACATATTTTATAAATTTTTAAGTTTTATTAGATATTTTTTTAACTACATAAAAAAAATACCTTATGGATTTTTGAAATTATTTTTATCGATTTTTTTTCTTTTATTGCAAATAAATTATAATTTGTGACAAGTAAGTGAGAGGTGTCATATAAAGGTGTGAATTAGGATTTGTAAATAAGGCCATTTTTGTCTAGTTTGTTTGTCGTTTCTACAGTCGTTTACGCTCTGAGAGAAAACTTGGTTAATGTATAGAAATGTCAAATTTCGACGTTAAGTGGCATGATTGGATAGAATCGAATAAAAAATTGGTAGCCAAGTTAGACTTTTACCACTAATATCGTAGCGTTTCCGCAGCGTTTAAACGATTATCTAAGCGAACACCAATATCTGTAGTTTACGAATAGAAGTGTACAAACATGTCGGATTTCGAATCAACTGATAACCATTCAATAATGGTATACAAATTTACAATTGTTTTAAATTATTCATTTTTTTTTTTAATGCTGTGCTAAAATTGGAGTTTAGTATAAGAAAAATTTACCGAACTGTATTTATTCGATTTATACGTTTACATAAATAATTATTATCTATAGTTATAAAATCATTGCACAGCCAAAACAACTAAGTTTAGAAAGCTGAAAATTGGAACATAGCTTTATTTTATAATATCAGCATAAGTTTAGAAAGGATTTTTGAAAATTTCAATTTCGAGGGCGGGTCGCTAGTAACCGAGATGAATTTTTTTAGGATGAGCTGAAAATTGGATTAGTATAGCTTTAAAGCTCTTTTAGAGAATTTAATTCCCTACAATTTAACTTCTTCATGAACTCTGTACGACGATTTGTCACTGAGTTATCGTCGATCAAAGCGAAAAAGTCATTTTTGAATTTGATAATAGCTTATTCGGGCAATAATGGTCGTACAGGAATTTAAAGTAGGGTTTTGTAAACTGCAAAACATTCCCTACAAGATGCTTAAATTGGATTTTGATAATTTTTTTTTTTTCAAACTGAAAATGTTGACCGAAAAATAAGGTAAAAAAACTGCAAATTTAAGGATATTTAGATAACTTGGATTTGGACAGAGTCCAAATTTATATTTAGGTGACAGAGACCATCACCTAAAAATTTTGATTTATTTTATATCCTTTAATTTTGGCGATAATAACAAAATTTAATAGATTAAAAGTAAAAACACTGTATAAGCTGTACCTATGTATCAAAATAATACAAAATATCTTTTGCTGTATGTAACGATGAGTAGAAATTAACATTGTAACGTCACGGCTCAATTTAAAAAAAAAAATCAAAATATTTATTTATCAATTAGGTTTCTACAAGAAACTCTTATGATCGTCATTATAAATTTAAATTTACCAGGGTTTCGGAAAAAAAAGCCAAGATGATTGTCATCTTTTGTTCGTTAAGTCGGCTGTTTTCGGTACTGGGTTCAAAAATTTATTATAAACTAGCTAGCGTCCGCTATTTCGTCTGCGTTGAAAAAGAAAAAAGTAGCCTATCCTGTGTCCTGTACGTCTAAATGTTTATCTGCCAAGTTTCATAAAAATCAGTTAATTCGTTTAAGAGTTATGGATGGACATACATACAATACCTACACTTACAGATTTATAGTATTGATTGATTGATTTTATATAACTTTTCAATTATATGGTGGAAAAAATAGTTTTTTTTATAAATCTTATATATGATTTTTAGTTTTATTACAAAAAATAATATTTAAAAACCAATTGTTCTGATGGAATTGTGCATACCTAATTCTGATTGCATTTACACTACAAGAACCAAACAAGACCAATCACAAAAATCAAACATTTTGGTTTGAGGTTTACAATAAATAATTAATATATATAATTTGTTTTTGTACAGGATGGAGATGGCCTTGGAACTGGCGTAAGCAATTATTCTACATCTTATACATTTACGATTAAACATGTGAAAATGTTAAGGTCCACTGTCACAGTGACTATCTTGCATCATTCGGTAATAATTAAAATTTAAACATATTTTATATATTTTTAAGTTTTATTAGACATTTTTTAATTCAAAAAATAGATTCGAGGAATGCCATGTATAAATTTGCGTTTATTATTTTTTAGGTTATAAAACAGCGTTGGTAGGATTCGATAATCCGATTTATGGTATGTATTATATATTAATAAGTTATAATGAAAATTGGGCCATTATAAAGCTGTATTATAAAGCTGAAGTATTTATTTGTTTGTTTGGTTGAACGCGTTAATCTCAGAAATTACTGGTTCGAATTGAAAAATTATCTTTGTGTTGGATAGTCCATTTATAGAGGAAACCTTTAGGCTATATAACATCTCAATTCTACGAGAGCGAAGTCGCGTTTTGTGTTTCCGGCACGTCTCTTTAGGGCGCGGAGGTCAAACTCCGCGACTAATCGAGGTGGAGCCTTAGGTACTCATGTTAGGTACTTATAATTAATATAATGTATTACATGACATAACCTTTCAGGTGAACCTGATGTTGACGATGTTGACGGTGAACCGATAAGGTGTAGATACACTTGTAAGTAACATTCATATAATAATATCATGACAGCCACAGGACGTCCACAGCTGCACATAGGCCTGCCACAGAAGGCTGAATCCACTGTCGACTCTGGATCTAGGCCACAAGGTCTGACAAGGTCCCACAAGTTGGACGTCTTGCGCTGCGCTTGCCGGTCCGTGGCCTCCACTCGAGCCAGCCGGCCCTCCGTACTATGTATCCTGTCTGCTGCCAATAAATAAATTTATAACCTAATAACTGGAAAATGTACCAGGTGGCGGATATCCACCCAAATCTAAAACACTTACTAAGACTGCTACTAAACTTTCTACAAAACTTGAAACTTGAACTTTGAATTCCACTGTGAACTTCCCCACAGGAGTACAATCCAGGACTAAAATGCGACAACTTAAAATCCTTACAATCTGCACAGATTACTAAATTTAAATAAAGCCTATACGTAATAAATATATATCTAATCAATATTCAATATACTAATAATAAATCTGTAAGTGTAGGTATTATATGTATGTATGTTCCTCCATAACTCTTAAACGAATTAACTGATTTTCATAAAACTTTTATAGATAAACATTTAGACGTGCAGGACACAGGATAGGCTACTTTTTTCTTTTTCAACGCGGACGAAGTCGCGGGCGCCAGCTAGTAATATAATAAATTTAAATAAATACCGATCGATTTGAAGCTCATCGTGTGGAGACTGCCTTAGATTATTCAATCTCCCATCATAAGTGAACTCGATAAAAATTCTCGCTCCTTTTCGAATTCGTTACGCTTTCACACCTTAACAACCCAACCGATCGTCATGAAATTTTACATTGTGTAGAAAAAACTTACCTCGAGGGACGCGAACGCGAAGTAGCAGACAAAAGCTAGTCAATTATAACATTGTAGAAATTCCTTTTAAATTTATCTATGAAAGTACAGTGATCTCTTATTCTTTTGCAGTGCTTACGAAACATGATGATGATGATGAGCATGATCTAGATAAGACAGGTTATTGTTTTTTTGTATAATGTAATTTTTTTTATATATTAAAAACACAGGCAAGGTGATAGATGGCACCGTTGGCTGAGGAGGCAAAAAACACTAAACAGGAGCAGATGCCTTGTCGACTTGTAGATTTAAAGTTTTGTTATAGATGTTTTTAAGGGGCGGTAGACGGACTACCGGTGCTTCTGATAGCAGATAGCACAAGCAACACAAGAAAAGAAAACCGTTGTTGTGACGAAATAACAAACATTAGCAGAAAATTACGTGTAAGCCAAGTTTACTGTTAACTAACTGAGCACCTGCTTCTTATTAAAGCAATGGGAGATAGGCTGCCTATGCGAGCAGTGTGTTTAAACTCGGGTTTAGCTTAGTGGTGTTTTATTGATGGAGAAAGAAAAGGCCAGAAGACAGATGGTTGGCCAATAGGAAGATAAAAAAGTACTGCGACTTAGTGAAAACAGCACCAAATTTAAAGCGATGAACTTAAAAAATTGGAGAAAATAAGCAGTGAGAGGTGATATTTTGAAATTAAATCTCTTAGGGTGTATGGTATAAATAAAACCTATAAAAGTAAATATATCAATTTAAGAAACATTGAACAAAAAAGTTTTTTTCTTGTCTAGTGCTAAAGAAAAAGAAAAAAGAAAACGACCGTATAAAGAAGGATAAAAAAAGAGTAGTTTCTCGTTTGAAATTCAAACCAGTGTCAGCGCGAAAGTCAAATTTAAGAAGAAACAAGAACCTTCAGAGAGGTAAGTAAAAGCGATCAACTTTACTATGACAATTATCATCATCATCATTTCAGCCGCAGGACGTCCACTGCTGGACATAGGCCTCCGCCATAATTTTCCAATTGGACCGGTCAGAAGCAGCCTGGATCCACCGTTGACCCGCGGCCTTTATTAACGTCCTACGCTGCGCTTGCTGGTCCGTGGCCTCCACTCGAGAACCTTCCGGCTCCAGCGGCCGTCGGCTCTCCGTACTAAATGCCCTATGACATGACACACTATGACAATAAACATTACAAAAATAAAAAAATGCTGTGATGCTGCGTTTAGCGGTCCAGTTCGTTTAAGTTCAAGTTGCACGCGCCACGCCACTCTATGCAAAATATATATATATAAGCTAGTCTAAAAAAATATTCAATGTGTTTCTAAAGGCTTTTTTCGTCAGAAACCTATCGAGTTGGGTGTCAAATGAAATTAGCTGATTCTTAAAATTTACACCATTATACTTCAGCCAGTTGTTTCGTAAAAAATTAAACCATTTTCAAAACACACAAAGTTTGGGCTCTTCCTGATTCGAAACGGCTGAATGATTTTTCCTAAAATATACGCCGAATGACCCGTTATATTCTCAATTCTTCATTATCTAACGTAATGAAAGGAATTTGGAAATTATTATTTTCTTGTAAAAAAAAATTAAAATATCAGTTAAATTAACACAAAAACCAATTATAACAGTAGAGACATTTACGCAAGAACGGAATAATTCTAAGGAAGAATTTTATAATAAATATAAGTTGTATTTTTCGGATGTTTTGCGTGATTCACTTTGTAATTTTTTTTTAATAACACAAATTTCGATAATTTTTTAGATAAAATGGAATCGGTCGACGAACAGGTGGAGAAAGTTTGTAAGTGAATTATATTTTCTGATATTCAGTAGGTACTTATCTGATTGATCTGGTCTTTGCAAAACTTTCGGCAGTGCTTTTCTAATATGCTAAGATTTAATGCCTTATGTATTCCGAGATTCCTAAATAGTATACTTAGCCTTACATCGGTGAGGAATATGTAAAGTAAATGGGAAATGCCATCTTTAACTCCCAGTCTCAGACGCCAGGCCATTGGCTACAAACATTATGCTTGCACCAGGCTTAAACTCGTTTTAATTTAGTTATAATTAGCGATTTATGTATTATGATCGGAGAAAAGGTATGGTTTGCCTGTTTACAAACTAGTTTATTTTTCCAAGACGTTAAAATATTAAAAACTTAAAACGATTCTAGTGAGAAGAAAAAACGATAAAAAATTACTTTACCAGTTTTCATTTTGACAACAAAGTGATGTTACAACAAATACGCTTTTTCGAATAAATAAACCCTTTTCTGTTTCAGTGAAAGTTGTTGCGTTGTTACACAACACTAACCAAAACGCAGGTAACTTAGTTTGTCCATTCATTGATACAATTTCCATGATTTATCGTAGTGTTTTTATTACCTAGCCCAAACAGATATAGGTATAATAAAAAAAAAAAATCACAGCACAGATGTAACTACGTTAGATTTATCTTACGAGTATCATTTTATATGAACAATGAAAAAGTAATGGCCATTAATAATTAGTATTGAGTGTATTAAAAGAAGTAGTTACATATTTGTTTCAGATGACGAAATAGATCGAGTAGAAACCTTAACAGAGTATTTTCAGAAGCTAATTACAATGGATGACTTAAATGGTAAGTACTCAAAAAAAAACATAAGAAATAATATTTTATACATTAGAGATTAAATTAGAACTGTAAATAAGAATAAGGATAATCTATACAAATAAATAAAATCAAAGTGTCTGTACTGTAATATCAAAACAACTGTTTTTTACTAAAATGTACATCAAAGATATAATACTGTATTTAAAACAAAAATACCTTTTTTATATTTTTTCTCTTTGCCCGGTTAATCCCCGAATCGATTGGACCGGTATTGACGGGACTTTAACTGGCAGATAGCTGATGTTATAAGAAGTAACTTAAGCTACTTTTATTTTAGAAATTAATAATAATAATATGATAATATATATATATATATATATATATATATATATATATATATATATATATATATATATATATATATATATATATATATATATATATATATATATATATATATATATTATAATCAGTCCAAGACGCGCTCAACGCGCACGCCGCCATAGCATCGAAACGTGGCCGAGGTCCAGCTACGTATATTGTCTTTGAATAGGTTAAAATGAAATTTAACGAATTTATCTATTTTGATGAACAGAAAGTACAACTCCTAAAATGCAGCCCGTTATACATGATCTTGGAGATGACGACGCCAAGGATTCCGGAGGTGAAAACACAGAAAGAGAAAAAACGGCATTGAAAGTACCCCCTGAATTTTTATTAAGTGACGAAAATATGTAAATGTAAAATCACCCATCAAAAACATTAAAAAATAAATAAATTGAGGAATACGATATGCTGACTTAATAATTTATGATGTCAATCTGGACAAAAAATTTCCTACGAGTTATACCTCTGTTACTACTTGAGTACTATTACTTATTCTGTGCCACTGTACTAAGTTGGAGTCCGATGGCGATATGTAAGATATCCTCTGTGTAATCGAGGAATCCCGATTTGATGAAGCCAGAATCTCGATTTTTTTAGCACCCTCAATCTAGCGAGGTGAGAGCCTGCAGTGGATTATCGTAATTATGATTTGCGTCAGTGATGTGTTAAACAAGTAAGGATGCCCCCTTAAGCAATGTATGTGACGCCTTCGCAATGTATCCGCACTACGTTTGCTTTATTGACGTGTTAGTCGGAGTTTGACAACTCTGTCGTACACACGTCTCAACCACTCCGAGAACCAACCAACCGATGAGAACACTTTACTATAGCAGAATACGCCAATAAGAAATAAAAATATGTATTAATATGGCAATGGAAACAAATTATATTTAGTAAGTAGATGTGCAATAAAGGAGGACCGCTTTTTTGTCACTGGTAGTATGGTAAGGGCGCATCCTTACTTGTTTAACACATCACTGATTTGCGTCAGTAATTTAATTAATTCATATTTAGAACGCTTTTCTTTCACCCAGCAAAGATTAACAAAAATTTGTCGAATAATATAAAAAAAGAACTTTCGGACAGTATAATCTTTGGTCCAGTACTTATCTGTGGTAAGATCAGTTTAAAAAGAAGTGATATTAATGTAAAGAGTTCAAACAGCAATCATATAATTTCCACGTGATATTGAAATAACCATATTTAAGTGACAAAAAAGTAAAATTTTGCTACTGAAGGTTACCTTAAAACCTTAAAGGAAATAAGATTTGTGCTTCGTTATCCTACCACACCCTTTATTATTTAGTGTTCTCCATTAGCGGTTGGTGCACAAAACCGCCTACTCATTCATAGCTACTGTTCATGTGAAGAATAGTAGGTATACTCGAACTGCTATTAAAATTAAGTAAATTGTCAGAACTAAATGTTATTTTTTTATGTTAGGTTCGAAAAACAGACGGGGGCCACTAATTGATGATAGGTGGCTACCGTCACCTGTAACACAAGCATCGCCACAGGTGCTGCAAGTGATGTTGTTGACTTTAGTAGGATTAAGGATATGTCATTGGGAGGGAATGGGGAAATGGGCTCTTTTTTTTTGTCCTACCGGCTAGGGTTCCTCTGACATGGGTCAGAGACCTTATGTAGCTAGTAGAGTTACGATCCAAGTTCACTTGCTCTATAAAGTTTAGTATTGCTGTACAGTGGTACAGAGTACTGATCGACCATTTTTTTTTTTTTCGAAATATTAATAATACACCCCTTGTTTTTTAACCAATGTCAGCCTTTTCTTTCTTCCTTTTTTTGGAGAAAAACTTCCTTTTTTTAAAAAAACTTTTCAACATTAATTTTATGTACATTAATAAATATTATGTAACCATTAACTTGAAAATTAATCATAATAATTATGTTAACATCGTCCGACTTATGTATCCACAATTCGAAGTAAATTTTTAATTTCGTTTTTAATTTTAATTAATTGTTTTTAATAAAAAAAAACTATGGAGTTTTTTTAGATGTGCTAGGGAAGAATTTTACATACACTTGTGTTTCCAAGTACAGTTACAGATTTAAAAATTATAAAATTAAATGAAAAAGAAAACTTACTTATATAGTGGTATGTATAGTCTGTGTTTTTTTTTTACTACAACAAAGCTAAGTCTAGCCTTTAAATAAATTATTAAGTTGTCAAGAAAGCATAGTTTTATACACATACTTACAACAAATAAACAACATTTCATATCATACTTACTTATTAAGTAAATAAGTGTGGACTATTTAAATACTTGTTAGCTGTGAAGTTTACCTGTTGAAGAAAAATAAAAAAGTTAATAAACATTTTTTACGATTTCTAAAAACGAATAAAATGCGATTTTTTTATATTACGAGTACTGACCGATTAAACAATAACATATCAAGTAAAATTTTCCTACAAGAAAGTGTTTAAATAATTTCTTAAAAATTAGTTGCATATTTTAGAACTATTTAAAGATGTTATACAAGAATTAAATCAACTATGTAGTTATTAGTTAAAAAAATTAAAAAACTAATAATAAATCTGTAAATGTAGGTATTGTATGTATGTATGTATGTTCCTCCATAACTCTTAAACGAATTAACTGATTTTCATGAAACTTGGTAGATAAAACATTTAGACGTACAGGACACAGGATGGGCTACTTTTTCTTTTTAAACGCTGACGAAGTCGCGGGCGCCAGCTAGTGTATAATAAAAATGCATATCATAAAAATCAACATCATATTTTTTTTATTTATTATTTAAATCTTGATTTATAAAGAAAATTAATTTCCTAACCCCGATTAAAAAAAATCAATTTAAAAAATTGTACGCTGACTGATCTTTATTGTTATTGAAAATGAGTTCCTTGCTGATAAAGTTGGTTTGAGGTTACTCTTTCAATTGGAAGAAAAATGAAATGGAGGATTCTATTTATTTGTTTTCTTCCTATTTGGCATACTCCGATAATTGCGGGTAAATTTTCATTTGTTCAATTAATATTTATTCTGATTTTTATAATTCTATACAAGATTTGAAATTAATTACACGGTCATCAATTTTCATTGCAATTAAGTCTTGATAATGACTTATGTTTGCTTTCCGATTCTTATTTTAAACGTGTTATTTTATATTAATTGCTTATTTATTTCTTACGAATTAATACGGGAATCACAGGTCTAGTAGATTTACGAGAATCAATTAGTCAATGTATACTAGTCAATGTTATAAAGAGATGAAAATTTGTATTTTTGTTTGTAATGAATAAACTCAAATTGCACGCTGTGATTAAATAGTACAAGTATTCGCTGTTAATGTCAAAAGATGTAAAGTTTTGCACGAAATAATGCTTTATTTGTGCGAGAAATGTCACTATAATGTTTATTGTAGCCCAATATTTTAAAAAGTTACGCAGACGAAGTTGCGTGCAACAGTTAGTAGCATTTCATGGAAAAAGTACATAAGAAAAAAAGTTTAGGGAAATGTATTATGATTCAAAATTCAAAATAAATAATTATCTTTCAGCAAAGAGTCATGAAGTGATTACCGGTCTAAGACCTTTACAATCAGGTATGTATGTAATAAATAAGTAATAATACTGATTTTTTTAAATTGGAAATTTCATTAGCATAGAAATTTAGATAATGTTTATTATGAAAATTAGTTCAGAGAAAAGGTGAAATAAAGGCATCGAAGTTTTATGTGTGGGAAGTCACCAGAGACGACCTTCGACATATTTAGTATAAATATTTTAAAAAAAACCCAATTAGTTGATTAAGTTAATTAAATAAGATCCTGAACATTACTTATTCGTTGTTATATTTTAGAAGAATATAAATTTAGTAGAAAAATAAATATAAAAAGGAAGAAATTCTACAAATTACATTTTATATAAGCTTAGTTATGTAAGTTATGTATACTAATCCTTATATATTATAAAACAAAGTCCTCCGCCGCGTCTGTATGTATGTCTGTCTGTCTATTCGCGATAAACTCAAAAACTACTGGACCGATTTTAAAAATTCTTTCACCAATAGAATGCTACATTATCAGGGAGTAACATTAGTTGTATTTTATAATGTTACGCGGACGAAGTCGCGTGCAAAAGCTAGTAATATATAATAATAAATAGGAATAAGTAATAACATAGACAATACATGGAGAAATAAACAAATTAAAAAAAGCTTAGAAAAATACTCCCTTCCTTCTCAAACTTAATCAAACTATGTTAAAATTTAAAATTGCAGGTGACAAAATTAGTACAGTTGAAATGTACGTTTTGTGCAGAAAACTCTTTGAAAAAGGTCAGTACTTAACTGTTTCCGCTCTGCGTTTTAAAATTGGTCAGTATTATTAAATCCATTTTATATGCTCGTATCTCCTATGGTTGTCAAATACGAAGAACGGACAAATGACTGAAAATACTCGAAACTGAAGATAACAAGTTGTCCTCCATTCATTAAAAGTATAATGATTTTTTATTTTTAACGAAATATGATCCTAGTTTTCAACTCAAGGTTCTTGAAAATTTAATTTTTAACAAATTCAAAAACAAACAAAACAAAAATTATAACAGTCACTACTTTGGACTTTTGGATGGTAATTTTTTAATACGATTTTTTTAACAATGTGGGTTACATTTGTTGATACTGTTTAGCAGTTAGTGCATAAAACGGCAACCGTTGAGACGACTGTGGATCTTTCACACGTTGCTTCAACGTACACGGTTGCTGCTACCTGTGCCGCGTGCGATTGGTTGAATATCAGTGCGAAATCACGACCGTGCCGTGCCCGTGTCCGTGTACGTGTGAACGTTTTCATACTAGGCCATAGACCACTACTACACGATCGACGTGACGGAATCGTGTCCGTGTCGATATGAACGGCTACATCACGATCACGGCACGGTCGCGGTATCGTGTGAAAGCTTGTGTCTACATTACTGAACCGCCACGGTACCGAACCTATTTATACGAAACCGTGTGTGTGTGAAACGGCACTAACATGTGCATGTTTTTAGTTGTTACAAATTTTCAACAAGTTCCATAATAGTATGACATAGTTAAATGTTTTATGGCTACCAAGCATAACTGATACTATAATTTTGATCTTCCAGTGAATAATCCAGGACGTAAGTATTGAATTACAAACTTACTACACATTTTTAGGCCTTTTTCTTCTCACTAACTATAATATTAACGCACTTTTTCAGGTCAGTATTTCTTCAGACCAATCTGACAAATCTAACGACATTTGTCATATTCTTATTTCGACAGATCCGTTTTTGGTCAGATCCTTTTTTCGTCAGATACTAAAGCTCGTTAGTTTCATATTATATATCGAAAATTATAGTTACATTTTCATTAATAAAATGCTTGAAAGATTACTATTATAAAAAGTATAATACCTTATCCGGCTTCATATCAGTGCGTATCCGATTAAGCTCCCTAAAAATAATATTAATTATGTTCGTCGATGTAGTTTCTCTAGTACCATTGGACATCCATTAATAGTACTAGTGAAACTACTTGGTGTCGCTAATACCACTAATGGTAATGGTAATATTTTGGTATTAACAGTACGACGTAGTTGCTCTAGTACCATTTGTTGTATACTTTTAATTTCTAAATTTTAAATTCAATTTAATTTAATTTAATTTAGCATTGCCATTCAACGACGTAATGCAGCTAGCATGCTTGGGACCCTGTCTAGGGGACCGAAACTTTATACTGTTAATATGTAAATGTAATATAATTTTTTTTAGCCTTAAGTATTGTTATCAAATAAATGGTGTTTATTTTTATTAATTATGTATTAATTACCTTAATATCATCTTACGAGAGATAATTATATTAATTAATTTTTAGACGGAAAAGGTATAGTAAGTGGAGCCAAGAGTCCGCAAGATTTATGTGACACGTTATTTGAACGATTGTGTAAGTATTGCATTGTATAATTTGTAACTACTTACATAATTGCTCGTGCATCCACGCGAGTTCATTAGCATCCCAAGGAAAGCAGGTATGTAGTAACCTAATATAATTGATATGTAATGTAATATTCATAATTAATTATAACATATATTTTAAACCACGTGACATCACAGACTATAAAGTTTTTTCCATCACTGGCTTTAATTTTATAACAGCAAAGATGTCAGGCGTTATATTGCTTTACACATTTAGTCAGGCGCTACACATCAATTACTTTTAGCGCGGCCGAAGTCGCGGGCACCAACTTATATTATACAATGTGTATATATTGTATATATACACAGGATTACATTTTATTTTAAACAAATAAATGTATATAAAATACAAATGGGAGTAGTTAAATAATAAAAACAATAATAACATTTTGTTTACACAAAAATTCAAATCAACTAAATTTATGACCAAACTGAGTAGATATTAAAGCGTGTATTTTTTTTATGTTAAGGTCGACAGACAGACTGACGCTTATAACACAAATAACGCCATAAGTGCTACAAGTGCGCTGCCGACCATAGAAGGATTAAGGATAAGGTATAATAAGGGAGGGATGGGGGGTAATGCGCTCTGGCATACCTTACTCACTCACCGAAACACAACAGCACAGTCATATGCTGTTATTTCACAGTGGTATTCTTTAAGGGGGTGGTTACTGCCGCCTGACGGGCTGCCCAAATGACTGCGAAACGCAGTGTGCCCTACCACTACTTTTCAAATCCAGACCAGTCAATTTTGAAAATTACATTAAAATTTCCAAAGTTGACCCTGCCGGGAATTGAACCCGGGGCCCCTGAGACGTTAGGCAAGCACCCTTGCCACTCGTCTAGCGGGCTCGTCAAATTTATTCATTAAGCAATCAAAACTAATCAAAACAAAATGTTTTAATGAATATTTTTGTTTTTAGTTTTCACAACGAAAAGGATTTCGACAATATCCGGTAGGTATATAAACTTTACGATATTGTAAAAAAAAACAATAATCATTATAAAAAAAATTAAACCTAGAGTGCCGCAAGTAGCGGGGTAAGGCGGTACTTAATCTTGACACTTCACGAATTGTCAGGTTCCTTACTTTGCAGCCATAACCACCGGTAGATTTCGCTCTCTAGGTTTAAGTTGTTTATAATTTTTTTTTTTTTAATATTTATATTGTAAAAAATTTAAACACAAGAAACAAAATAAATACATGAAAAATTATAGCTATATTCTTTTTATAAGACCTTAAAGAAGACCACCGTGAAATAACAACGTGTGGTGTGTGTGTGGCAAGCGAGTAAAGAGAAGCTAGTTCTTATTCCCCTATCCCCATCAAGCGTTTATTTATCCCATCAAGTTTGAAACTGTCGAGACTTCCCAAACTTTAGATTCTAGGTATAAGTTGTCGATTATTTATGAAGGCTTTTTTTTATAGATATGTTTATACCTGCGTTAGATGCTCTACAGGAAATAGCTATAACAGTAAAAGGTAAAAATATTATATGACTTAAATATGTGATTTTTGCATTGCTTCTTTTGTTTTTTATTTTTTTATGATGATCAATATCAAAACAAAAAAGTAATCAAAATAATTATATACTTTTAGTCATATATTTGACGATATTTTTTTCATTTTCCAGATTCAAATCGAGACAAAATCAAACATGGTACTTAATTATTTTTGATGCTTCTTTATAATATATCACATTTTTGTATTTGTGTAGTGACTATGTTTTTATGAACACAATATAAGTTCATGAATACAACAACATTTTGATTAATGTTTAGTTATTTTTATATATTAATTAGACTACACTTTTTAAAGTATTTACTAACGGCCCAACATCCGCAGATCGCGACAGCTCAGATGAGGAGTACAAGAAAACGACGCACTACAGTACGTGGTCTGTAGGTGAGGATTTGGCGAAAACATTTATTTCCTTTAATATTATAAAAATATATATTTCCTCGAACATCATAAAATAAATTTATATTAAACAGTCATGTCGCTTGATTTCATATAAATTGATTTGCAACAAAAATTTCTAAGACAAAAAAATTAAAACAGGAGATATTTTATGTCGACGTTTAGGTGCAACAATTTCACATTATAACGATACCACGCAATAGCATTAACAGTTCAGTACAAGAGTATGATTATTATAAAAGCTATGAAAAATCGCTATGGACGCATACGAGATAAATAAATAAATAAATAAATAAATAAATAAATATCTTCACACATTCCACACAGCACCATCTAGTTCCAAAGTAAGCAAGTAATGCTTGTATTATGGATACCAGACAGTTGATATAATACATAGATTACTTTTTTTTGTAAATACATACATATTATAAATACAAAACATCCATGACTCAGGTACAAAGGTAAAATGTTCACATAAAACATTTGCCCCTAGCGGGATTCGAACCCGCGACCGTTTGGTTAACAGCTAGGGTTACTAGCCACTAGACCAAACGTGTCACGATCGATCTTCCTTTTACACATTAAAATGTTATGGAGCCTCCTCCTCTCTTTGGAAGAAGTTTAATATTATTAACCCGAAGCGCGTCAAAATCATCGAAATCTTATATAATGAGCATTTTTTAATATGCATCTAACCATCAAACTACTACAACATGAAACACGCGTGCCATACAAAACACTACGAATTTTATGGAACATTTAAAAGTGACATATGCGTAGAGCATGAACTGTCATTTAAAACAAAACAAACATAATAATAAGTAAGTAATTTAAAGAAAATTTGACTTAACGTCAACCAATTAGTTTAAAATGAAACAGTAGAAGTTGACCGTTACTACCTTTTACCATTGACGCGTGAAGGCAAGAGTCCGACATGACTCTGTCAAAGGCGTTCTTTTTATGTTCCGCTTTGGCATTTTTGATGCAAATTCCATTGTAGTATTTCGATGCATCTAATAAACAATAATCCTTTTGATTTTTGACATACGGACTTTTTATGTAATGACTATGTTTTTAAAGGTAACATTTTTAAATTTGTTAACTGTAATTTCATGAATACAATAACATTTTGATTAATGTTTAGATTAAATCAATACTATACAATTATACATACATATTCTTTTTATACAGGACCAGCGCAATACATAGATGAAACAGGAGTAGATAAAGATTGTAAGTAGCTACTATAGCTTACAGAATTATAGAAATATTGAAGGTCTACTAACTCAGAGAGGACAGATAATTTTAAATGAGTCAGTTATGGTTAATTAACCATAGCTGACTAGCTTACATTTTTAAAGTTTTTATTAATTTTAAATGTTACTTAATTTAAAATAAACACTGAAATTTTTCTTAACAAGAGTCCTTTTTATACATTAGTTATATTACACTTTTTAAAGTATTTACTACGGTCCAACATCCAGATGCAGGTCCAGGTCCAGATCCAGATCCAGGTCCAGATCCATATCGATACAGCTCAGATGAGGAGTACAAGAAAACGACGCACCACAGTAGTACGTGGTCTGTAGGTGAGGATTTGGCGAAAACATTTATTTCTTTCAATAAAATAGATATTTCCTTGAGCATCATATAATAAATTTATATTACACATTTGTTTTTATATTTTTTTCTTAATTTTAAATGTTACTTAATTTATAATCAACACCGATATTTTTGTTATCACGAGTCCTTTTTCTACATTAATTAGACTACAGTTTCTAAAGTAACGGCCAATCTTTCGCTAAACACGTCTCAAATGAGAAGATTAAAAAAAGACGCCGCAGTAGTTTGAATTGAACGTAAAAATTTGACCGTTTTTCTTTGAAAATCATAAAATCATATGAATAGGTTTGCAATAAAAATTCTAATATCAATTCTAATTCAAATAAAAAATATATATTTAATAGCAAGAGATATTAATAGTATAGGACTCGAAAACCTGTGAATGGACCGACCTGTTTAATGGAAGAAAAGTATTTTATATCAAATTTATAATACACTCGGCGTCAAAAATAGGTATCGCCCGTCCGCGGAAATCTAATTCAAGTTAATATAAACTTACGATCTTATTCATAAAAATCCCTTATTACAGGCTTAAAACGTTGATTAGTTAAAACGCTCATAAGACCTTATTAAGCTCATTATAAAATTCCTATTCATAAACGTTCAATAAGCCTGTCATAGGTAAATGCTCGCAATTGGTTTTTTGTAATTGTTATGTTGCCGTTCTGATGAATTCATAGACAAAAAAGGTAAAATGTCCCTATCCACAGTAAAGTATAAATGGTAAATGACAGTAAAGTGATTATTGTGATGTGACATTTTGACATTTCTTATGAATACAAAACAATTCGCAGGGGTTATTTTTTTTATATATATTTTATTTTATTTGGGAAAGCAAACAATTACACCATATATAGTAAATTTGAAAAAAGAGAAAAATACATAGGTAAAAAGTTGATAGTGCAACGACATTTTCCACGAATTCGTACACTGGTTTTAAACAGAGAAAACTTTATAGATATTAATATACAAAAATACACTTAAATGCGAAAACAACACCATAAAACTAAAAAAAATTAACAATTATCAGATTAGTTACGTGTGATCCCGGTCGTTTTCAGTTACCTAAATTATATTTCTTTTCCAATGAAGGAGAATAATGGAGACAAGACAAGATCAATAATAAAGGCAGCCGTATGTTTATTAAAACTTAAAATGGTATATCCTTTTGAACTCAACTTCGGGCAAAGAAAATGGATCATATCTCTCTTGGTGTGTGATCATAATCAGAATGGATCAGAAAATGGATATATTCCTTTCGACAATGTGGAATGTTTTCTACAAATTCAATGACGGCTATAGCTTGTAAAGCTTGCATGACGTAACTTTTATTATATCGCTTATTATGTTATATCTCACTTAAGTAATGTAAACTATTATTTGTAGAAATAAATATCTTAAATATGACTAACTCCTTTACAAACATCAAACTACATCAAACGTCATTCAGAAATCAGCTGTTTTAAGTCGGCCATCTTGAATTGTTCCCTTATTAGAGGCTTATACTAAGGTCCACGCTTCAATAATTTATGAAGGCGTTATTAATACTGTTTGACTGCTATTGAACGTTTATGAATAATGCTTTTTGGTAAATTTCTTATAACAAGCTTATAATCCTTGTATAACTTTTTATGAATAACACCGTTAATATATTAGTTTAATATTGCATTTATTTAATAATATCTTGAATTTTAAAACTCGACATCCGGAATTCAAAACAGATTTTTACTATAACAATCCTATATTACCGTGTTCGTAATAAAATTATCATACAATTTGACTTGATTTCTTTATATTCAGAAACTACAGCTGCACCAAAAGCTTCTACCACAAGGAAACTACGAAGTAATTATTCTACATTTTATCCTTACTAGTTATGTTATGTGAAGTAGTTAAAATCAACCTTGAATCATTTACTTTTTAAAACCCGACAACCGGAATTAAAGACAGATTTTTCTATGAAAATCCTATATCACCGTGTTCATAATAAAATTATCATGTTACATCGATGTTTACATACAGGGCGTCCCAAGACTATGCGACATGAAGGGAAATCGTAGATAGGATATTTTGCTAAAAGAATTTTTAGATTTTTTTCTATTTTTAGAAAATATTTGAATGCAGTATTACTAACTTTTAAAAATATAACATAGTCTTCTTTCAGCAAAATATTCTATCTACGATATTTAGGCGCGATTTCACCATAGTCTGTTAGTTATTTGACAGCGATGTTAAGTCATTTAACAGACTATTACAGTTTGCGAGTGTCCTACCACGCTCCATCGAATGTTAATACCATAATCAGATGTTAAATTTTAACAGCTGCTCTAGAGGTCCGTTAAATCGTTAGTTAGTTAATCGTTAATTGTTAGTTGACACAACGCCTGATTGACATTCATTTTTCATGTGACGTTAGATACAATAGTGGTCAAAATGGACGCTGCGTATAATTTTATATTCAATAATGGAGATGTTTTACAAAATATAGATAACTTGGATATTTTGGATAATATAGTACGACGTACAAAAAATTTCAAAGAACGGAGTCATTATTTTGAAGAATATGACGATGTCGATTTTCAGACAAGATTTCGTTTATCAAAGAAGTCTGTTTTAGATGTACTCAATTTAATTGAACACGAACTTGAATACCCATCGGATAGGTTAGTAAAAAGTTTTCACCGATATTTTTCCTTACTCAATAAATATCTAACTATAATAGTTTCCTTTTCATGTGACGAAAAATTCGGTCCACGCACTTTTTTAGACATTGTATGCAATATGTAAATATAATAAGGAACAGAAATCACACAACACCAACACAAGTCACAATACAATACAATTGGTTTTCCTGTCAAAACTCAAAACCGTTACAATTATAATACGACTTACGAGAAGAGATGCTTGTTTCCAGAATAATGACATTAAAAATAATGACATTTTCATTTGGTCGTTTTAAAATAGGAGTGAATGTTTTGCGATCGTCGATCGTCGGTTTACAAATGCTTAATTAAATTTACATCGTAGGACATACAAAATTAACAAAGATGTCAATGCCAATGTTAATTTTAATCCTACATCACGTAATGTCTGATTTAGCAAATAACAAACAGACTATGGTGAAATCGCGCCTTAAGGTACTTTCCCTTCATGTCGCATAGTTTTGGGACACCCGATATATTGAAAATATGTATATGTAAACGTGTATAATATAATGTATTGAATTTCTTTATATACAGAAACACCCGAAAGAAGAATCAAACCACGACGTAAGCAATTATTCTACATCTTATACTTATGAGTAAATATGTGAAAAAGGTTGAGATCAAACTTGAATCATTTGGTTAGGTATGGTTAAACTAAACATATTTTATATATTTTTAAGTTTACCTACCTAAAAAAATTTTTGAAATTTTTTTTATCGATTTTTTTTGCCTTTTAGTGCAAATAAATTATAATTTGTGTCATATTAGGATGTGAATTAGGATTTGTAAATAAGGCCAGCTCCCCAGCCAAGTTTGTTTTCTACACTCGTACGCTAAGAGAAAACTAGGTTATTGTATGGAAATAATATAAAAAAATCTTTTGCTGTATGTAACGATGAGTAGAAATTAACATTGTAACGACACGGCTCAATTTTGTTCGGGAAGTCGGCTGTTTTCGGTACTGGGTTCAAATTTATTTTTATTTTTATAATAACTTTTCAATTATAGCGTGTAAAAATTGTTTTGTTATAAATCTTATAATATGATTTTTCCAGTTAAATATTACAAAAAATAATATTTAAAAACCAATTGTTCTGTAATTCAGTAACTTTAGACTTCGACTTTAGGGTGACTTCGGAAAAACTCCAACCAAGCTGAAAATTTGTATACACGTACCTGTTAGCTCCCCAAATAACCTCTGAAAAGTCCCATGAGTCCAGGGGTGGGCATAACTTTTGACAGCCAAAAAACGGTAAAAAAAAAATTAAATAAACAAATAATAACTTTTGTTCACTGAAATAAACCATTTTTCATACCTCGTCCTATAAAAAAAATTTAAAATTAGAAGATCATGAAATGCACTAAAATGTCCATAATAGAAATTTTTTACCGTAGTTTCAATGCCCGATTACGTAAAAACTATTAGTGTTATCAATAAACTTTATATCACCGTTTTTGTGGAGAATTTTCCATTCTTTCTTTTTTATAAGTACATATACCTCATAGCGGTAAGATCGACAGGAACGAAGATATAGGCAAAAAACCGAAAAAAGGTATTTTTTTTTCACCGTTTTTTGGCTTTCAAATGTTATGCTCACCCCTAGACTCATAGGACTTTTCAGAGGTTATTTGGGCAGCTAACAGGTACGTAACAGCTAATTTGTACACACAAGTTTTCAGCTTGGTTTTAGTTTTTCCGAAGTGAAATGCTAAAGTACCTGAATTACTGATGGACTTCTGCATACCTAATTCTGATTGCATTTACACTACAAGAACTATACAAGACCTATCACAAAAATCAAACATTTTGATTTGAGGTTTACCATAAATAATTAATATATATAATTTGTTTTTGTACAGCAAGGCCTGGCAAAATATGTAAGCAATTATTTTACATCTTATACACTTACGAGTAATTAAACATGGGAAAAACCTAACTGAGACTACCTTGAACCATTCGGTAATAGTAAAAATTATATTATTTTCGCTGTAGAATGGTGCGTGTCTGTTACGACCATTTCGTTTCACTCAAAGGACCAACCAACCAAGGAGGTTTCACTCTTGAAAGTTGCCGCGATTTACAATTATGACTGTATTTCAGCTGCACCACATTCGTAATACATTAAATCATTAATAACTGTAGTAGTAAATTAAATTAAAACCAATCAGAATTTTCTAGTCTACAAATAAAATCAAATTGAAAGAAAAATTAAGCGTATAACGTAACGCCAAAGATGTATTTAGTGATGGGATGTACTGCTACGATGGATAGTCGATATTTTTATTTATTTTATTTATTTATTTTATTGTAGGGAAATTTACAGGTATAATTACATAATAACAGTGGTGAGTAAATATCGCTGTAGCATGGTGCGGAAGACAACAGTCATTTGGGCAGCCCGCCTGGCGGCAGTAACCACCACTTTACAGAATACCACCGTTAAATAACAGCATTTATGTGCTATTGTGTTTCGGTGAGTGAGTAAGGGATGCCAGAGCCCATCACCCCATCCCTCGCTTATCCCTGATCCTCAATCCTTCTATGGTCGGCAGCGCACTTGTAGCACTTATGGCGTTGCTTGTGTTATAGGCGATGGTTACCACCTACCATCAAGTGGACCGTCAGCCTGTCTGTCGACCTTAACATAAAAAAATTAAAAAAATAAAAATAAAAAAAACCAACGACAATTTTTTTTTTAAATTTTTGCTCGTCTTGAAATCGGTGTAAAAGCCGTAATATTTTTTTTTGTAATGGCACTATAAAGCTCTTTTAGAGAATTTAATTCCCTACAACTGGACCTCCTTATGAGCTCTATACGATGATTTGTCACTGAGATATCGTTGATCAAAGCGAAAAAGTCATTTTTGACTTTGATAATTGATTACTCGGGCAATAATGGTCGTACAGAAAATTAAAGTAGAGTTTTGTAAACTGCAAAGCATTCCCTACAAGGTGCTTAAATTGGATTTTGATAAAAAAAATTCAAACTGAAAATGTTGACCGAAAAAAGGTAAAAAAGCTGTAAATTTAAGGATATTTGGATAACTTGCAATAACTTTGCAAATAATGCAAATAATTGCAAATAATAATAATGTTTAAAATTATCGTTGTTGCTGAAAATCAAGATAAAGGGCAATTTTTAAACGATTTTTTTAGCAACAATTCATATATTTTTATTAGAAGCCTTTATCATTAAAAAATAAAAAAAATGAATTTTATTTTTCAAAAATTAACGTTACCCAAAGCGTTGCACGCTGGATTTAAGCTTATTTTTGCGCGTGCGCGCGCGCGTGCGCGCGCGCGTGTATGTCCGTATGTGTGTATGTCTATATTTGTGTGGATCTGTATGTGTGTATGTCCGTATTAGTGCGGCTTTTACACCGATTTCAAGACGAGCAAAAATTTTTTTAATTTTTTCGTCGTTATTTTTCTGACTATTAATTACTCATAAACCGCTAACGAAAAAAATATTTGAAGCTCGGATTCAAAAACTAGAGACTTGAAGCTACAATTTCCTTTTTTAATTAGCACTGTACCTACGACCATTTCTTTCGAAGTTACAGCCTGTTCAAAATCACCTAAAAATTTGAAACTTTTTTTATATTCATTAATTGTTGTGTTTAGTGTATTTTAAATATTTTAAAGTTTCATTAAACATTTTTTATTTCAAAAAATAGATTTGAGCTTATGAATGTCATGTATAAATTTGTATTTATAATTTAGCAGATATTGATGATTTCTGGGAATATGAAAATAGTTTTTATAATGATATGTATATTAAAAAAAGTTTTGAAGTTTGGAGTTTATCCTCGTCGCCATTTGTAGTGTCTGGGTGGCACTGGCTCTGTAGTTTCACTGTATATCCGGCAAGACACGCGTCCACTCCCGGCTCCGGCCCACGCAGCGTTTAGTGTGACCACCATTCCGTGTGTCCAACATTCGGTGTTGCCCCCACCGGTGTTGTCACCGTCGGTGTGGCCATCATATACAATGAACGCGAGATAGTGTATATAACTATGATTTAGTTATATCTATAACGTATCTATTGCACATACACTACAGATGGGTATACTAACCAGCTGATTTTTTGTCTGCAATTCAGTAAACATTTGTATAATAAAATGGCCGCATAGTCCTACAAATTGAGTAGTACGTTTTCTCAATCCTACGCTTGGAAGTTTTTTACGGCTGCTAACTCCTTTAGCTACCACTATCGAGAATTTTCGCAGAGGAAAAAGTTGTTCGTCTCGGCAAACTGAAGCTACTCACGAAGATTCAGCCTGTTAGTAATCAGAAAAAAATTCCTTTGAGGGATACTGGACCATGTGTAATACATGAACTAAATTGATTGGTTTGACTTAATTTAAAGTTTATTTTCTTCTTTTTAGGGCACTTCAATAAAAGCTTGTTTTTAAAAAGTTTTTTTACCATTAATTTACACATTTTTAATTTAAAAATACTTATGAAATGTCACGTATAAATTTGTCTTTATTATTTTTCAGGGTTTGAATTAAAAGCTTTGAAGGGTATGTATATTTATAAGTTACTAGCTGAACCTGGCCACACTTCACTGTGGCTCAGTCACTAATTCTGATTGAATTTATATTACAAGAACCATACAAGACCTATCACAAAAATCAAACATTTTGATTTGAGGTTTAAAATAAATAATTAACACTATAAAACCAAATTAATATATATAATTTGTTTTTGTACAGCAAAGGGACGGCCTGCAACAAAAAATTGATTTGAGACTTATGGAATAAATTTGTCTTTATTTTCAGATAGTTTAGAAAATTTAACGCTAATAAATGTTTTGAAGTATAAGTTATAATGAAACAAGGCAAACAAGAGTGTGCTCCGAGCGGGCTCCGATCATCGGAGCTCGTGGCGGAGCATCAGTTTAGTTAGAGACTCCACGCCCACGCGGGTGTTGGCCGGTGAGACAACACCCCCGGTACTCGGTTCTGTTCACGAAGACCGGTCGCAGCGGGCGGATTCTCTCGGAAAGCTCTGTCGCTCAGTTGTAGTTGGGCAAGGCACGCGAAAACGGAGCTCTACGGCAGGAAGACCGTCTGGCAGAATACTGCAATCGCGGGTTTGTGGAGGGTGGTGAAGACCCAGCAGTACCTGGCTGGCCTAGTAACCGCCCTCTGCAATCGTCTGGAAGAGTGAGCACCAGGCCTTGCCACCCGTCCTAGTAATTATTCCGCGACGAGAACAGGAGGTAGAGTCCGTCTCTCGGGCTGGCGTGATTGATGTGGAAATGTCAGGTGGACACCCCTTGGGCCGCCCACCCTTAATGTCGTGGAGATGAACAGCCACACGAGCGAGGATTATCCTAGTGTCAGTTGGAAGCGACCTCTGACTCTGCGGTAGGTTGTGTCACAGAGAAGAGGTTATGGGGTGCTTCAGGATAGAAACTCCTCGCCGACTGCCCGCTGCGAGAGGTGAGAATAGGCGGCTTATGCCGTTTCGCCGCGGGGGTGTCACAACACAACACCGGGAAACAAAAGGAGGCGTGCTGTGTGTTTCCGGCACGTCTCTTTAGGGCGCGGAAGTCAAACTCCGCGACTAATCGAAGTGGAGCCTTAGGTACTTATAATTAATATACTGTATTACATGACATAACCTTTCAGGTGAACCTGATGTTGACGATGTTGACAGTAAACCGATAAGGTGTAGATACACTTGTAAGTAACATTAATATAATAATATCATCATCATCATCATCATCACCACAGCCACAGGACGTCCACAGCTGCACAAAGGCCTGCCACATAATTTTCCAATAAAACCAGTCAGAAGCAGCCTGGCTGAATCCACGGGACGCGAACGCGAAGTAGCAGACAAATTCCTTTTAAAATTTATCTCTGGAAGTAAAGTGATCTCTTATTTTTTGCAGTGCTTACGAAACATGATGATGATCATCAGGATGATCTAGATAAGACAGGTTAGTGTTATTTTTGTATAATTTGATTTTTTATACATTAAAAACACATGCAGATAGATGGCACAGTTGGCTGAGGAGAGGCTGAACAGGTAAATGTAAATATATATTTTTTTATGATTCTTTAGGCCTATTTGTATTCATATACTGTATATATGTAATCTTAATAAATAAATAAATAAATGTTTTTAAGGGGCGGTAGACGGACTACTGGTGCTTCTGATATAGCTTAGTGGTGTATTATTGATGGAGAAAGAAAAGGCCAATAGACAGATGGTTATTGGCATAGGATAGCAATAGGAAGATAAAAAAGTACTGCGACTTAGTGAAAACAGCACCAAACTTAAAGCGATGGACTAAAAATTTTGAGAAAATATGCAGTGTGAGGGGATATTTTGAAATTAAATCTACTTATAAAGGCGTACATGATGATTAAAAACCAAAACTAACACGGGCGAAACCGCGGGTCAAGTTAAATGCAAACTCACGTTCCGGAGTAGTTTGTTGGAATTAGGCATTAGCATAATTTTGTATTAAGTGTATTATAATTGAAAATGACGTCTGATATAATACGCTAGTTGTGCGAATTTTATAGTTACGCATAAATGCATAACGCACGTCTACTTATCTAAACATTCTTAGGTTCAATACGAGTAAAAGATACCAAACTATAATAAATCATATTACATTATTAAGATTGTTATAAGATTATTATATTGAATGTTTTGTATGTAATAAAATTGTGTCTTGTGCTACCAAAATCTCTAAAAGCAAATGTCAATTTAAGGAACATTGAACAAAAAATTTTTTTTTTTGTTTTTAGTCCTAAAGAAAAAACAAAAGGAAAACGACCATATAAAGAAGGATAAAGAACAAGAACTTACTCGTTTGAAATTCAAACCAGTGTCAGCGCGAAAGTCAGATTTAAGTCGAAACAAGAAACTTCAGAGAGGTAAGAAAGCGATCAACTTTACTATGACAATAACATGCTGGCAAATATAAGCTATTCTAAAAAATGTATGTATGTATACTAATTTCAATGTGATATTCAAAAAATTACATATATAGGGCAGAAAAAACTTTCTGTGACTATTATGGTGTATAAGCTCTTTTGAAATGCTATTTTGAACAACAGAGGCAGCTAGGCCTTATGATCCAAGACTTGACTATGCGGAAGTTCGCGTATGGAGAATTGTTTTAGCGTAGTAGGAGTTTTAGTAATTATTTTAGAGTTGGGGTGGATATCCGCCACCAGGTACATTTTCCACTTATGACATCAAAAGTTTTTGTATTAAAAAACATTTTTTTCTACGAAACCTATTGAGTTGGGTGTCAAATGAAAGGGTACCACACCATTAGATTTCAGCAACTGTTTCGTAAAAACTTAAAAGCTTTACACCAGTTGTTTAAAAAGTTTTAAAAGTTAAAAAAAATAAAGTTTGAGCTCTCGGCTGAATGATTTTTTCTAAAAATAGCAAGAACTCTTCATATCTGGCGTAATGAAAGTAATGTGGAAATTATTCTTTTCTTGTAAAAAAAATGCGAAAATATCAGTTAAATTAACAAAAACCAATTATAACAAAGAATTTTACGCAAGAACGGAATACTTCTAAGGAACAATTTTATAATTATAATAAATGTAAGTTGTATTTTTCGGATATTTTGCGTGATTTATTTTGTAATACATTTGTTTATTAACATACAAATTTCGATGTTTTTTTAGATAAAATGGAACCTGTCGACGAACAGGTGGAGAAAGTTTGTAAGTCAACTCTATTTTCTTATATTCAGTAGTTTCTTAACTAATGTGCTAAGATTTTAAGGCTTGTGTAATCCTAAATAGTATACCTAGCCCTACATAGGTGAGGAATATGTAAAGTACATGGGAAATGCCGTTTTTAACTGGTTTAGCAGATTTAGTTAGAAAGGATAGGTGACCGAATACGGCTAATCTTTGGTTAACTTTAGTAGTAGAGATGAGAGCCGCAATACAGGCGATTAAAAACTAAATTATTAACATTTCTACAAACATTATATGCTTGCACCAGGCTTACACTCCTTTTAATTTAGTTATAAAATTGGCTATTTATGTATATGATATTATATGGCTATTAAAAGGTATGTTGTTTACCTTTTTACAAACTAGGTACTTTATTTTTAGTACCTTAGTAGTTTATTTTTCCAAAACGTTAAAATATTAAAAACTTAAAATTATTCCAGTAAGAAGAAAAAACGATAAGAAAAAGCGACTTTACCAGTTTCCTTTTTGACAACAAAGTGATGTTACAAAAAATACACATTCTTGAGTAAATAAACCCTTTTCTGTTTCAGTGAAAGTTGTTGCGTTGTTACATAACACTAACAAAAATGCAGGTAATTTTGTTTGTCCATTCATTTACAGAATTTCTAGTCAAACCAGATATAATATATGTATAATCAATAAAAATTAATCAAAGCACATTAGACATGTGCTGTGATTAATTTAGACATCTTTGTGCTGTGATTAATTTAGACATCTTATCATTTAATATGAAAAATAAATGAGTAATGGCCATTAATAATATAGTCAAGTGTATCAAAAGTAAGTAGTTACATATTTGTTTCAGATGACGAAACAGATCGAGTAGAAACCTTAACAGAGTATTTTCAGAAGCTAATTACAATGGATGACTTAAATGGTAAGTACTAAAAAAAAACCATAATTTTTTTTTTATAAATTCGAGATTAAATTAGAACTGTAAATAAGAATAAGGCTAATCTATACAAATAAATAAAATTAAAGTATCTGTAGTATCAAAACAACTACTTTTTACTAAAATGTATATGAAAGATAATACGGTAGTTAAAACAAAAAAAAAAGTTTTTTTATATTTTTTCTCTTTGCCCGGCTAATCTCCGAAACGACTGGACCGGTTTTGACGGGAATTTAACTGGCAGATAGCTGGTGTTATAAGAAGTAACTTAGGCTACTTTTATTTTAAAAATTAATAATAATAATAATATGATAACATACATATAATATTATAATCAGTCCTGGGCGCGCTCAACGCGCACGCCGCCATAACAGCGAAACGTGGCCTAGGTGCAGCTACGTATATTGTCTTTGAATAGGTTAAAATGAAATTTAACGAATTTATCTATTTTGGTGAACAGAAAGTACAACTCCTAAAATGCAGCCCGTTATACATGATCTTGGAGATGACGACGCCAAGGATTCCGGAGGTGAAAACACAGAAAGAGAAAAAACGGCATTGAAAGTACCCCCTGAATTTTTATTAAGTGACGAAAATATGTAAATGTAAAATCACCCATCAAAAACATTAAAAAATAAATAAATTGAAGAATACGATATGCTGACTTAATAATTTATGATGTCAATCTGGACAAGAGATTTCCGACGAGTTCTTTACTATTTATTACTACAAGGAGTACCTAGTAACTTTTTAATACTTGAGTACTATTACTTATTCTGTGGCTCTGTCTGTACTAAGTTGGAGTCCGATGGCGACATGTAAGATATCCTCTGTGTAATTTAGGAATCCCGATTTGGTGTGGAGCTAGAATCTCGATTTTTTTAGCACCCTCAATCTAGCGAGATCTTGGCCTGAATATCTATGCAGTGAATTATCATAATTATTATTTGGGTCAGTAATTTAAATAAATTATATTTATAGCACTGTTCTGTCACCCAGCAAAGATTAACAAAGTTTTGTTGAATAATATAAAAAAATAACTTTCGGATAGTATTTGGTCCGGTACTTGTGGGATCAGTTAAAAAAGAAGTGATATTTATGTAAAGAAATCAAACAGCAATCATTTAATTTCCACGTGATATTGAAATAACCAATATCTAAGTGACAAAAAAGTAAAATGTTGCTACTGAAGGTTACCTTAAAAAAGCATTTATTACGAAATAAGATTTGTGCTTTGTTATCCTCGCACACCCTTTATTATTTAGTGTTCTCCATTAGCGGTTGGTGCACAAAACCGCCTACTCATAGCTACTGTTCATGTGAAGAACAGTAGGTATACTTGAACTTCTAATAAAATTAAGTATCTGTCAGAACTAAATATTACTTATGTTAAGAGTGCGTATAGTGATGTCTATGGAAAAGAGAATTCACTTGGTGATTTTTTTCTATCGAGAAAATTTCATTATATTATGTTTTCTGTCCGAGTTCACTTTATTTTATAATGTATTTATCAATTTTGAAAAAGTTTTTAAATTGGACTTTGTTTACTTAGATAAAATTCAAATCTAGGATTAGCTATTTCTCTTTATACGCGCCCTTAAGTTCGAAAAACAGTCTGACGGGCCACTTGATGGTAGATGGCTACCGTCACTTGTAACACAAGCAGCGCCACAGGTGCTGCAAGTGCGCTGCTGACTTTAGTAGGATTAAGTATATGTGATTGGGAAGGGATGGGGGGCTCTGGCATCCCTTACTCATTCACCGTAACACAAAAGTAGGTACACACTCATGATGTTATTTCACAGTGACATGTAAGGTGCCGCTTTTGTGACGCAAATTCCATAGTTGTAGTATTAGTATAGAATATAAATGAAGACGTGAGTGGATGAAGGTGATAAGTCGCTTAATTCCAAAAAACAACCTAAGACCTAATATATTAATGGTATGATAGCAATTAAACACTTCTATTATTTAATAAAAAAAAAATTTAACATAGCTCCCTCTTCCATTAACAAAAGTAAACTTTTCTGCACTTTTGCTTTTTAAAATTAATTGTACATAACACCTTTTTCAATTTTCGGTTTTCCAAAATACGTCTTAAATCGACGATCTTAAAGTCTGTAATCATTCATATGGACATATTACCTTCATCAACGCAAAAACACGATAAAACCCAAAAATGCGACATATCACCTTCATCCACATCTTTAAATGTTTTAGTATTGTGGTTATAATTTCGCCTAACTAAGTGGACTTTCCATACTGATGTGCCATACTTGTAGCGGTAAGCGATGCCTCCCATCTAATTACAACATTTATCTCAGTTAAGCGACGCAATTCCATTTGTGGTAGAGTTTTATGACATAATCCTTGTTCAAAGCTTTTATATGATAATCTAGTTATTTACCATTGAAATTTATTTTTTTATTCTTTTAGTCAATTTAAGTGGTAACCGCAACTATAGTTTAGGTCGCTGGTCAGGTCGCTCTGACGATTTTCTACTTCATAAACTGAAAATTTACGTCGAGGACACTACGAGTTGGCTTGAGCCTCAATAATTTTATTTTGAAATTACCGAGGATAATACAGTGGTGGTTGTTTGCTCATATACTTAGTTCAAAAGTACGTTAAACCGTTTAAAAAATATATATTTCCTTGTGGAATAAATATAAATATTTCATTGGTCTCGATTTAATCGATCGAAAATAACAATGTGAATTTAAAATGAATAAAAAAACAATAAAAACAGGAAAATTTTGTTATAGTTTATTTTTTATTAATTGACATTGTTATTTATTTTTATTTTTCGAGCTAATTATGTACACTAAATTTCGATTTAATAGTGGTTTCGAACAATTTCACATCAATCGAACATGTGTAAGTTAGTGAAATACATACCTTCGTCAACTAGGAAATGGGCTGATGGCCTTCAAACGCCTGTATAGGTCTTCATGAATTATAGCTAAGAACCATCCCGATCATGACCTGATCAAAATCTGTCTATCCTGTGGAGATACACAGATACACTACCGCTGTTGAGTAGGTAAAATAAACTTTCATATTGTTCATTAGACAACCACTTGATTCTGCGTTGCACCGTCACCAGGTAAGCACACCCAATTAAGTTTCGATCAGGACAGAGCCGGCGGCGCGTGCGGTCGCCCTAAACGGATTATTTATTGGCCGCCGGATGATGGCGCAGTCGGCGTGATGTAGCATAGCCTGACTTACTACCTGTACATCAACTGTACCGGAACAATATATACATAAATAGCGATATATTGTATTCTTTTTTCATTGATCAAAAAGGTAAACAAAGAATTCACGATATAGAACTAAACAAACGAGTTCTAACAAACTTCTAAATGAGTTAATCACTGAGTCAACTCTCTTTGATAATGCCTAATGTACAAATTCCATCTTTAAAACAGTCCAGTGACCATGGCGACGCTATATTTGTTTACGTTTTTGATCAATAGAAAAAGAATAGATCATAGAGTTTTACGGTTATCTAGATATCTTGCATTGATTAACATACAGGGCGTCCCAAAACTATGCGACATGAAGGGAAAGTACCTTAAATATCGTAGATAGGGTATTTTGCTGTAAGAAGACTTGATGTTATTTTTAAAAGTTAGTAATACTGCATTCAAAGATTTTCTAAAAATTACTTGCTTCGTCTGGGAATCGAACTGACAAATGTGAAAAAAATAATCACCCGTATTTTTATGATGCCAATCGAAAGAATGGACAAAAATAATTAAGTAACATAGTATCTTAACTTCTTAAGTAACATAGTATCTTAAAAGAAAGGAATAACGTAAAATGTTTGATTCAAATTTCAAGAATATTATTTATTGCCGACGACGACGTAATTTTTAGAAAATCTTTGAATACAGTATTACTATCTTTTAAAAATAACACAGTCTTCTTTCAGCAAAATATCCTATCTACGATATTTAAGGTACTTTACCTTCATCTCGCATAGTCTTGGGACGCCCTGTATACATAATATATTACCTACATTACCTCGACATATAATATAAATTCGGGCGAGTAGTCTAGTAATTCCGTGTAATTATCACACACTTCAAGCACCGGTATGACAAATTATTTGAAAGTAAATGATTTAAGATTTCGTGTTTTGTAAACCATATCAAAATGAATCTGAACGCCGAGTTCTTAACATTACGTATATACCTACTTATCTCATAGTAACGTAACCTGAATTGTTAAACTTCAAAGGATTCCAATGACCTATATATAACGAGGCCTCAACCGAATTACCTCGATATAAATTTCCGTGAACGCTTCCGAAAACATTGCCTCATCGCGTCTACAAATCCAACGTCACAGATTACATTTTATAAATATTTTTTATTTATTATGTGGAAAATTCTTCATTTGCAAATATTCTTAAAGCGCCTCTTTCACCATCTGTCAAGTAGGCTAACTGTCATTTAAAGTCACCGGTAACCGGGGATAATGGAGCTGATATACCTTTGTTTGTACGGTAAGAGTACCAAACATTGTAAAGAAAATAATAAAAAAATTCGCCTATCGAATTATGCAGTAAACCGAGTGCAATTCAATAAAACAGAAAATTATTTCTAAAAGTAACTAATCAACACCTTACTTGTAATTGGTGAAAGAGGCCCAAACTGTATTTTAATTAACCATAACTTTGTATTATTATTTTTTCTGTAATTTAAAGTTATTTTTATAATTTTTTTCTGGATTTATTAAAGTTGATGCATGAATTTAATGTAATTTATCAGTTTTTTTTTACAGAAGCATAGAAGCGGTTAGTTGAAGCAATGAAATACGCTTTAGTTTCCAAAGGGAAATGGTGGCACGCCACTTATGCAATAATAACAGCTGTAATCACAGTAGAATCACCTTATGGCTTATTCACCTTAGTCTTCAAATTGGGCGATACTGCTGTCAAAAATTGGGTACAACTTGAAAGAAAAAAAAACTTTTTTTATTAATATTGCATTATTTAATAACGTTTGGTTTGTACGTCTATACATCTATTTACATAAAAATTTTATACATGTAACCGAAAATTTTTAGAGACATACCCACATAGGGTATGTACAAACAAATCGATATGAATCCATTTCGTGCGGTTAAAGGACTTGATTGATTGATTACACACCAAGCCGCACGAACCCCCAGTTATTGCGCTAGTGAAAAATCTCAAATAAAAAAATCTCGGTAGTCCTTTCAGCAAGCGACTACCAAAATTGTGTAGGTAGTGTAGAACTAACCAATCTCACCATTTCATCCTGGATTTTTTACTAAAAAATATTTGTAGCCCAAAAATAATACTTCCAATGAGTAGGTATTTTGTTTGTTACAGTTGTACTTACTTTAGAAAAGAAATAATTGAGGGACGTTATAGTCTATTTATTATCAGGCTTGGACCCTAGTATAATAAGTATTAGAAAAAAAGAAAGCCTCATATCCTCTTATTGAGCTCTAGTCGTTTCCAAATGAAATTGACGGTCAAACTAACTGAAAGTTATTTATAAATAGAAGCAAAAACAAAGACATGAAAGGGTGTTGCTGTCCCTTACAGGATAAAAGATAAAGAACAAAGGAAGAGGAAAGAGGTGTGTTATATGACCTGGTTTCTAAAATTTTGCAATCTGGTAGTAATATTGCGAATTTTCAGTAAAATAAACTAGATTATTCTTTGTCATATTATAAAACTTTCATTTCAACTCTGATGCTTTTCTCGGTTTAGTGAAAATAGTAAAATGTCATTTCATCTAAATACTGCAAATGACGATCATGTTATTTATTTTACTCGCTCGCGAAAGACAAAGGCCTGCACGTCACTTCCCACAAAAGCACACGATCAAAGCGGATAAATGAGCTGTCGCCAAGAGAAATAGAAAAACTGCGGTCGATTCCATTACACTACAGAATGTGTTATTACTTTTAGCTACTTCCACCTTCATCTGAAATTGTGTGCACTTTCCCATCTCTCTAATTTTAGGACAGCCACCGTCTAGAATACGCGTAAAGGGACGCCCGTTAGCGAACTTGCGTTACTTGTAAAATATTCAAATCTCGAGGGCGACTTTCCCCGCACTCGCGTAAAATGCAAAACAAGGAAACTTTCCCCCTAAATCAGCGGAGGCAACGCTCTGCGCCCCGAGCCTACCCGCCCCTGCCGACAAACATACCCGGACAACAAACAAACTTTCATTACTTCGACCTGATGCTCTCTGGCTTCTCAGAAAAGCGCTGCTTTCAAAACGTGGCCAGACTTTATGTCAAATTAAAATGCGTTTTTAACTTCCGTCTATTTATGTTTAATTAACTTATGGTGTCCCTACCCTTCCTACTTAGCCTGCGTTGAAAAATTTAAAATATAATACCTGAAAAAAAATATATATGACTAATGGTTAGGGAGCCCACGATGTTAAATGTGTAGTCACTCGAGCGTCGTGGAGACCTATTGAACTTTGAAGATTGGATGGTAAGAAGAAAAAAAGGTTATATGAAGTTTTTCATTTCAGCGGTGGGGTGAGCGTCTACAGGCGTTCAAAATTTTGTAGGCGCTGTATTGTAAAAAATCCTCCATATAATCGTCAGATTAAGAAGCAACACGTTCAGGAATTTAGGCTGAACCGTCTGTATGAAAATCTGACGCGTTCGAGTATTACAAAATGAGAATCGTCAAAAATATTTTTTGCATTTTTCAAAAAGCTGCCACGAGCTTGCGTTACATCCGAATCGTCTGAATTTTAAATGGGGGCTTAGTCTGAATTTTAAATGGTTCACTTAACGCCCCCTCTGAAAATCTGACGCGCTCGAGTTGCATTTAAAATTTTACCCCCACCCCCGCCAACCAAACCGTCAGATTAATGGGGGGGTATATAGATTGGCAATATCTGACGCGCTCGAGTAAATCCAAAAATCCCCTCTTGGGCTCCCCTACCATTGGCAAGAGAAGAAGAAATGACGAGGTAAGAGCTGAGGCAGTATGGATATGGGTAACGGAACCCCTTGGGACAGAGGTTGGTGGATTTCTCGGAAAAGGAGGAATTCTACGTGATGAACTGTTTATAATATCTACAATTCTACATATTTTATAAAGCCGTCATGTATGTTTTCCGGATTTTGATACGGTACTTAAAAAAATTGCAACCCGGCCGAAGCCGGGTGCGAGTCGCTGATAACATAACATATATCTATTTACATTTCATAATCTCTTATAACTAAACTCAGTCTTATCAATTTCATTTATATATATTATAGATATGAAAAAGGTGAACGCAGAGGAAATCATACCTAATACCCATAGGAGCACATTTTTATAATGACATTTTCAAATAAATTTTTCACACAAAAAAATTTTCAGCCTTCAAAGTATGTCTTATACATTAAATTTCATAGATTATTTTAGCAGCTCAGAAAAAAATTAAACTGAGCATTGAATTTTAAACGAGAATTGGCACTTTATTCATTCTAAAAATATTGAGAATATCTGATGGTATATCACACTGTGGATTCAACGAACTTTAGCTCATTGGTATAATTCAGATAATGGATACATACAATATATAAAATGTAGGCACAAAGGTACCCATAATGATAATTATATGTAACGCGGTTTCACGAGAAATAAGACTACGTAATATAATGCTCATTTCACATAATATAGCAATTTATAAATATTTCGTCTAGAACACATTCATTTTTTTAATGCTGATTTAATGTTCACTACCTTTTTTGGTTCGTATTAAATTACATTTACATGCATATCGAGGTATTTTGTTAAAGAAAATCCTTAAGAGTTAATTTCCTTAATATTGTGTTAAAAATTTCTTTAGAAACATAAAAATAGAAGTGAAATCAGTACCTACTTCAAGCAGATTTTTTGAATAAACTGTGAACTTTATAGGTATATAAGTGACAAGGACAACAATGTTTTTAACTTCGTGAAGCTTTTTAAGAACAATTGCCTAAATCAATGTTTTCCAATTGAAAAACACTGAACACTTTGCACAAGCTTTCAATACAAACAAGAGAGGCTGCGTACAACAATGGAGTGGACGCGAAACGAGCAGCTTTTATCTCATTCTAACCTAGTTCTGTGTAGTGGACGGAAAGGGGAATCGTTGCTAAATAGTCAACGAGTTGTAAATTTACAAATGAACCGAACGGTCAAAAAAACGTACGACGCCAGTCACGTGGAAGTGCGATAACATCCTTTACGTCCGCCCGCCGATGTTTAAACTGGGACGCTTTCAGTGCTGTTGTCTTCAATACTAATAATAAATCTGTAAGGGTTCTTCATGGAGTAAGTTACTTTGTTTTTAGAGATATCGTGTTTATAGGCTCTATACACGATACTGAAACTAAATTGACGATTTTTAGAATTTTTTTCTGTATGTATGTATGTATGTATGTATGTATGTATGTATGTATGTATGTATGTATGTATGTATGTATGTATGTATGTATGTATGTATGTATGTATGTATGTATGTATGTTCCTCCATAACTTAAACGAATTAACTGATTTTCATGAAATTTGGTAGATAAACATTTAGACGTACGGGACACAGGATAGGCTTCTTTTTTTCTTTTTCAACGCGGACGAAGTCGCGGGCGCCAGCTAGTACTAAATATTTTTACAAACCTTTTTCTTAGAAGACAGTTTTCATCTGGAACAAAGAAGCAAATAATTACTTATGAGGCAACGTAGCTTAACTAAGTATTTATTTTTTGTCGATTGCATCTTTAAAATCATATTAGACTTTATTCGTTGCAATATATTCCATTTTGGATTTAGGAGTTTTAGAATCAGAGAAATTCTTGTATATTCGTTACAAGTACTTTTACGTTTATATAAATAAAGGTGGGCAGACAGGCTGGCAGTTCATTAGTAATTGCCTATAAACATTGGTAGGATAAAGGATAAGAGAAAAGAAGGCAAAGGGAATTGGGCTTTAGTATGCCTTATTCACTCACCGAAACGTAATAAATATTTTTTTAACAATAACTCGACATTAAAAGGAAAAGGAATTTCTGCTTTGTCTACAGGAAGCAGAAATGAGGGTGCATTGAAACCTCTACTGAAATAAAACAGATAAATTATTATTCATTCATAAAGAGTGATGCTTAACATATTTTTTTGTCAATTGAGAATTTTTTATTAAATTTGCGGTTAAACATTGGACTCGAATACTGTATTGATTGAAATGATTGATATTATATTATTATCAGCTGAACAAAACAAATATTCTTATCTTAGTTAGCTATTTTATATGTATACTAGTTGATGCCTACGACTTCGTCCGCGTTGATAAAGAAAATGTTTATCTACCAAGGTTCATGAAAATCAGTTAATTCGTTTAAGAGTTATAGAGGAACATACATACTTACATACATACAGAAAAAATTCTAAAAATCGTCAATTTAGTTTGAGTATCATGTATAGAGCCTATAAACACGATATCTCTGAAAACAAAGTAACTTACTCCATGATCAACCCTTACAGATTTATTATTAGTATTGATTGATGATGATTAATATCCTTACATCCTTACATATTATAAAACAAAGTCCTCCGCCGCGTCTGTCTGTCCGTCTGTCTGTTCGCGATAACCTCAAAAACTACTGCACCGAATTTCATGCTGTTTTCACCGATGGATAGAGTGGTTCTCGAGGAAGGTTTAAGTATATAATTTATAAAGTTACGCGGACGAAGTGGCGGGCAGCAACTAGTAGGTAATAAAAGGTTGAAAGCTTCGAGGTGTCATTTGGGAGGGAGCTGTCATATATAGTGTTACTTTTATATATTATGCTTTTTAAAAAAAAAGATAGCTCTAAAATAATTATAGAACTAAACTGTGGAATACATCCTTTGACGTTATTATTATGTTATTAATAACTGAAGATTTTGTTATGTTATCATTGGGTTACAATAAAAGCTCACATAAGAAATACAATAGACACATTTAAATATATTCAAAAAAGGAACATGCAACTGCATTGTTATGGAGGACATAATAGATTGGTTTTGCATTATAGTCGATGAGCCTTTGTTTGCATTTGAGCACCGCCTTGTACTATCATAATAGCTCCCAAGTGTATCCAATTAGCAATCGTGATACTATCGTGAAACCAATGTTCCTTGTAATCCGGTCTTTATTCATCCACAACAACCAACAATATCTCCAATAACTGTGGTCTTTTCTATGCTGTAAAGCCTGTATTCTTAAAATCTCTAGTTCAGAGCCTAGGAGTACCTATGTTAAATTTAGCTCACATATCACTTAAAAAATAAAGGGCCATAAAACAAAAAAACCCAAAAATGTTTTTATTGCAAAAATACAATCACAATCCTTCATATTGTATTTTGCAAAAAGACTTATGGTTGTTTTATTCCATAGTTAGTGTATTTTGATCATTTTTTAGTAACTTATAATATGCTTATATCTCTTCTAGTATTCAGTTTATTATAAAAGTACTTAAAACATTTAATGCTACTAAAAAATACGCTTCTCACGACGTATAATATGCATATATTTCATATATACTCGTATCTAATAAGAAAAAAATAGAATAAAAATAATTGAATTTTTTAAATTTTAAAGCTCTTCTGTAAAAAGTGTAATTTTGATTTGTGGCCCTATAGTTTTTAAGCAGCGATATATTCTTAAATTCTCTAGTTCAGAGCCTAGGAGTATGTTTTTTTGTAAAATTCCTATTTATATAATTTTTTATGTTAAACACGATAGACAGGCTGCCGGTCTACTTGACGGAAATGGGCTCTGGATTCCTTTATATTTTACAACGCGGGCGAAGTCGCAGGCACCACCTAGTATTAGTATAGATTGATCAATTGTGTATCATATCTAATTATGTACCGTTAAATATACTAAAAAAACATGAATTTTTTTTTCAACTTATAAGACGACATCCTGCGCAAGTCTATTGTGTCGTCCGTGTTCAAGGGCTATAGAGCTTTGCGTAGCTTTAATTGTTTCATTGTTATCAGAGCCCTTTTAACTTATTTCGTGTCCCCGAGGAGCAGAGATAAAATTTTCGTTGACGTCAAGAACTTCCAACGAGTTGACTTGACGAAGAAATTGTGGTAATAATATCAAAAAAAAATCTCAACTTTTTTTTAAAAATTACTTAAAACAAGGACTAACCTCAGATCGAACACAATTTTTACCTAAATGACCGCAACCTAATATTGCGCAACAAATTTTTGTAGCTCTTCGGAGATAACCGAACAGATTTAAAATTGGAAGATTTTTCTTAAATATTGTGAAAAATATGAAAAAATAAATAAAAGTAGTCGATTCAAACTTTAGTTATTAATAAGAACGTAATTTTATTAATTAATAAGCCTCTGTCACGGATTTTTTTTTATTACTGTGAACAGTAAGTTTTTTAGCAGTATTTTACTATTTTTTTTTATAAATCTGCCCGATTCAAACTTTTTTCCATATAGTCTATTATGCACTGTATTTTTATCTAACTTGTGATTTTACTCTAAGTCAAACTGGGCGACGAAAATAACACTTTTCTGCTAAGTCCTCGCCTTAACTTTTATTATATTAAAATATTAATTTACAGACATAAATTTATTAATATTGATGTCAATATTAGCAAATGTTTTAAAGCACAATAAGGGTTTTTGTATTTGGCGGAGCAGCCACGCAAAATATGATGCGGGAACTATGTCCGAAGTAGTAGCGGCTCCCATCAATATCTGTCAACGGTCAGTACTGAGTAGCCAAATTATTATGAATGGCCGCCATAGACGTGATTGTTCCTGTTTCGGTTTCATGTTACATATTGTGACCTCATTGGCAGACAAAACTATTTTGGGAATAGGGGAAAATATAATATTTAACTTGTGTTTGCGTTACACTTTCTTTTATGAAGATATGGTCTTCGATCCATGACAGCACTCAGACAATAGAGCTTTTCCACCAAACTAACAATCATCAGAAAGGAAGAATAAATCTGTAACAAGTTTAGTTGCCAATGCTGCAAGACTTCTGAAAAACAGACTAGTTCTTATAATAAAGGAATAAAACTAAACGTTTTTAGTTAATATTTTTATTTACTAGTTTTAGTGTGTTCAGAGGTTTCAATATTTAACTAAAGTTAGCAAAAAAATTTGAATTTAGGTATAAGAATTAAATCGTAAACGAAAAAGAGCCACAGAGAAGTAATGTATAACATTATGGGCTAATATCATATATATTTTTAAATTTCAACGAGTCAGATGTTATTTTTAAAAATTGATTGGTTCAGGAGCGCATCTTCAGCTTTTCATCTTTCCAGCTTAGCCACTTATTTGAATTTGACTTTCAACCTGATCGTCTTTTACTAAATAAACAAAAATTATAGAAATACTCACCGGAATATCCTGGAACTCTTTTGTACGGAACGCGTTAAATAAAAAAAGAGAGATTCGTAAATAATAAATAGGTTTAGACAGATTTCGGTGAGCGCTTGAAGGCAGTAAGTTCATTATTAGGTGGCAAAACGCCAGCATAATCGCTCACCTAGATATGTGCAGCACATGCCCGCTTCATGTACGATTTATTATGTGCACCGTCAGACTAATTATACAAGCGTTTTATGTCTACAAAACAGATTAGCTATCATCCTGTACATACACAAGTAGTAAAAACGATCAAAGCGAACGACTTCAGTAAGTTAAGTTTGATGTTTGAAACATTAAAAAAATTGCAGGAAAAAGTTTAACAATTTTGAAGTGTAAGTAATAAAAATACCTATATACGTACGTAGATGGAAACTAAAAGAAAGATTTAGTGACTCACAATAGTCATCACTGCACTCAGTATCATTCAGTCGCTCAAAGGACATTGAACCTTTTGAATACATATTGACGACTCTATACATGTAATATAGGGTTATGTAGCCCATTTTATAAAGTACCTGACTAAATGTGTAAAGCAATATAACGCCTGACATCTTTGCTGTTATAAAATTTTCAGGGGTTGTATCTTTATTTTTAGTATATAGCTGCTGCCTTTGTAAATTATACAGTGTGGAAAAATAAGTCGGGCCCTGGAGGGAAACTACCTTAAATCCTTAAGTTGGCTCATTTTACATAAAGGAGACATTCCTTTATTTTAAAAAAGAAACAAAACTGCATTCAAAGATTTTCTAAAAATTTCTAAAATTTTCTATAACTAATCGTCGGCAATAAATAATATTCTTGAAATTTGAATCAAACATTTTACGTGTTTCTTTTTTTTAAGATACTATGTTACTTAAGAAGAATTATTATTTTTTGTCCATTCTTTCGCTTGGCATCATAAAAATACGAATGTTTTTTTTTTCACATTTAAGTCGGTTCGATTCTCAGATGAAGCAAGTAATTTTTAGAAAATCTTTGAATGCAGTATTACTAATTTTTGAAAATGAAGGAATGTCTCCTTTATGTAAAATTATTATAAATACTAGCTGGCGCCCGCGACTTCGTCCGCGTTGAAAAAGAAAAAGTAGCCTATCTTGTGTCCCGTACGTCTAAATGTATATCTACCAAGTTTCATGAAAATCAGTTGATTCGTTTAAGAGTTATGGAGGAATATACATACTTACATACATACATACATACATACATACATACATACATACATACATACATACATACAGAAAAAAATTCTAAAAATGGTCAATTTAGTCTCAGTAAATGTATAGAGCCTATAAACACGATATCTCTGAAAACAAAGTAACTTACTCCATGACCAACCCTTACAGATTTATTATTAGTATTGATTTTAACCTTCCGTGAAAAATTATTAATCTAATTTATAGTGAAAATCGCTGGCGGAAAGCGACTTCAATTTTTACTGAGTAAGAATTAAACAAAATAAAATGAAACAAAATGTTACAGGTCGTGGTTACATCTCATTTTGTTGCAGAGCTGTACAAAATGGCGGTATGTGTCAAGGGAATAAATAATACCCACATTAATGGAGCTTAACCGAAGGTTGCTTAATAATTTCTCATGTACACGCTTCGATCTAGCTTTAACGAGCGACTGATTTTCGTAATTTTACTCAGCTACGTAAGTATATCGTCTTACACATAAAATATTCTTTATTGCATAGGATAAAATTTCAATAAATTATTGCCGCCGAGTTGAAATGTATAGATTAATCCGATCAGAAACCTTATGAATGTTTTCTTTTTCACCTATAAATTTGTGTTTTAAATTTATTATCTAGCGAACCGCTACCGGCTTCACAGACCTTCATTGTTTAACGCTCTTTTCTTTTCAATAGTGAAAATCGTATCCATAATCCATTAGGTGGTTTAGAAGAAAAAATTACACGTAAAAATTTATTTATTTTAGTATTTCTAGTTAAACTAAATGTTAATGTTAATGCGAAAGTTTGCATTGGCATGCCTGTTATTCAATCACGCAAAAACGGCTGTGAATGGATTAGGACTATTATCTGGATGCTGCAAGAATGTCTTTGTTTCATTTGTATATTTATACTAGCTGGTGCCCGTGACTTTATCCGCGTTGAACGATGAAAGATACCCTATGTCCTTTCTGTTGTCCCAGACAACGTGTATGCAAAATTTCATGGTGATCGATTCAGTAGTTTTTGCTTGAAAGCGTAACAAACAAACTCACATTCACATAAGGTAGTAAGGATGTAATAATATTTATATATTATAATTCACATAGATGTATATTTTACATAGATGTATATATGTAACTATTTGTTATTATTTTGTTAATACATAATTAATAATTATGGATGTTCTATGTCTGAAATAAATGATTATTATTATTGGATTCTTTTTATCCTGGAAATGTTAGTATCCAGTTTGATTTTCAAAAAAACGAACTACAACTCGCAAGCACAGCAAATTTTAGAATAATAAAATGGTCATATTAACATAACATGTTATTTAAAACACTATTGCAGAGCGCAGATTCGTTTCAATTGCGTTCGGAAATACGAGTAATTCTTTGTAACTATTTTGTATACAATATGTATTGTGTCAAATAAATATTAAAGAAATATTTCTCTAGCAAAATCCACTGGGCGGCCATAGATTCAAAGCAAATATCTTTTGCTTAGCTCAGTATAAACGCCCCATTCGTTAAAACTTTTTGCATTATTTAACGAGTGGGAGGGAATTGTTTCCATTACGAGACAAAGTTTTATGCGTCTAAGCCATGAATATCGCACTAATAAAACTTGGTCAAGTTGGTAACGAAAAATTATACTTTTTAGGGTAAATGATAAATGTTTTGCTTGTGCACTTTACATTTACATACATCAATACTAGCCCAATTGCCCATATTCTATATCTACTATATTATAAAAATAGTACATTAAAAATAGAGAAGATTTGTATCTTTGTAATGAATAAACTCAAAAACTACTGGACCAATATTAAAAATTCTTTCAATTATCAGCGAGTAACATATTTTATAAAAATTACGCGGGCAAAGTCGCGTACAACAGCTAGTTATTATGGGTGTGGAACTACATAATTCTCCAATGAAATGATTTTGTTAAAATTTGTAATAGAAATAGGAACATCCCCGAGCAAAAATACATTTTCTTTTAAAAGGGTATAATAGAAGATGCAAGTATAATATGAGATTTTCGTAGTTTGTAAAAATAGAAATGGGAAATTTTAGTATTTTAGGTAGAAAGGTTTTCTGAAATGGAGGTAAATTAGGTCACGATACTTCGAATGAGGTTTTCGATTTTGTTTTGTTAAATACTAATAGTTATGTGCATTCTTATTTTTTTTTAAATTAGTCATATTCACGGACAAAAACTCGGTGAATCCACGGACAAAAACTAGTCCTTACATATTATAAAACAAAGTTCCCCGCCGCGTCTGTCTGTCTGTTCGCGATAAACTCAAAAACTACTGCACTGATTTTCATGCTGTTTTCACCAATGGATAGAGTAGTTGTCGAGGAAGATTTTAGTACCTATATTAGCTGGCGCCTGTGACTTCGTCCGCGTTGAAAAAGAAAAAAGTAGCCTATCCTGTGTCCTGTACGTCTAAATGTTTATCTACCAAGTTTCATGAAAATCAGTTAATTCGTTTAAGAGTTATGGAGGAACATACATATAATACAATACCTACACTTACAGATTTATTATTAGTATTGATTGATGATGATAATTTACAAAGATACGCGGGCGAAGTCGCGGGCAGCAGCTAGTTTAAATATAAACAATGCAACGTTGCACGTGTTAAAGGGTCGGTCGTTGACCTGAAATTTTACGAGTGGCCGTACCACCGTTAATCACTTTCGCACGGGACGACTGCCACGGCTCACGCAACTTAATTTGCCGAATGATTTTAATGAACAGACACTTAATTTCGCCAATACAATACACCAAATAGGTAGGAAACACAGAAAACGATTGCGCAATGAAACATGAGCTAGGACCGGACGCTCTAATTCTATGCAACGACGTTAATACGCGATATAGGACAAACACTAATTTAAGTGCAGCCGTTAAACTATTATTGCAACAAATTCTAGTTATATTGAGCACTAGCTGATGCCCGCGATTTCGTACGAGTACGGGGTATTATACTTTTGCCAAGCGATAGATTTTTTTCAGATAGATGATGGGTGCCCTATTGGAATATTTAGCCTATGTTCATCCTGAAATTCCATTCTAACTATTTGGTGAAAGAATTTTTTAAATCGGATGAGTAGTTTCGTATAAAAACATACAAACTGTACTCTTTATAATATTAGTAAAGATAGAATTGGCACGTAAATAGCGTAAGACACATCCACAGGTTCTGATTATCTTCATCATAAAAGCCCGTCACGTCCCCTTAGCTCCGCCCCGTCTCCCTACTGAAGAAAGCCTCCCCAGACAAAAGCTCGTACCTGGGGTGAGGAAGCTGTATGTCTGGACAGGCAAATTCATAGCTACGTGTATATTTATATATTTACATCGCTCATCTTTAGACACTTGCTACGCTTTATTTAAAAAATAACAATTCTAATATTAAATAGTCTAAGGGCCTCTTTCACAAACTACATGTAATGTGTTGCTTAGTTACTTTTAGAAATCATTTTCTGTTATATTGAATTATGCACTCGATTTACTGCATCATGCGATAGCCGATTTTTTTTTATTATTTTCTATTTCATGTTTGGGTAGTTTTACCGTACAAACAAAGGTATATCAGCTCCATTATCCCCAGTTACCGGTGACTTTAAATGACAGTTTGGCCTACTTGACGTTTGTGAAAGAGGCGCTAATATTAGATAGAAATGTTATAGTGGGAATTTAGTAGTATGTGTGAGATGAATAAAATTAATTCGGAAGTTCCTCGGTAGATGGCGGTGTCAGTAAAACGCTTGCTAATGTCATTGTATCTTATTAATTTTTTAAATCTATACTATTAGGGCCCTTTTCACCAACTACAAGTAAAGTGTTGATTAGTTACTTTTAGAAATAATTTTATGTTTTATTGAATTATGCATTCGGTTTACTGCATCATTCGATAGGCGATTTTTTTTTATTATTTTCTTTTTAATGTTTGGGACTTTTACCGTACAAACAAAGGTATATCGACTCCATTATCCCTGGCTACCGGTGACTTTAAATGACAGTTAGCCTACTTGACAGATGGTGAAAGAGGCCCTTAGGTATATAAAGCTGAAGAGTTTGTTTGCTTATTTGTTTGGTTGTACGCGCTAATCTCAGGAACTACTGGTTCGAATTGAAAAATTCTTTTTGTGATGTATGCAACACAAAAAGATCGAGGAAGGCTATGGAGAACGCGGACGAAGTCGCGGGCACCAGCTAGTAAAAGGTAAACTGGATGTGTTTTAATTCAATTTGACGGGCTTACGCTATCATGGCTAAAACTTTACCTGGGGCAATTATTACAAGAGTTTAAATTAAAGCTCGTTGAAAACCCTCATATAAATGGTACAAAAGAGACCTTTTTTGTAAATATCAATGAAAATAATTAATTATTTCTTATTATTAAATCCTTTAAATAGATGAGCTTTAAGGGACAAGATAGTGGAGAGAAGAGATAAATAAGAGTCGGCAGGTGGACACGACACATAAAAAGCTATAGCCAACACTCTAAATGTATGACACCCTCAGCGGCAATATACGAAGGGCAACTTCAGGAAACAGCCGGAACGGATCTAGGGAGATTTATTATTTTATCTATCCGCTTTCTCTACAAAAATTCAGTTAAGTATCCATTTGACTGGTGTAAAATACATACAATATAGTTTAAATTTGTTTTAGTAAGAGATTTACACTTGGTCTTAATCTTTATTCTACTATAGCTATTTAAAAAAGCTAACATATGAAACTATTATAACTAATTTTATTAGTACTAAAAACAAATTTAGTATTTAACTATTACTTATGCGAGAGTTATTTGTTTTTTAATTGTTACGCTTTTACGCCTAATTTACTCAACCGTTCATCGTGAATTTTGTATACTCGTTGTCAGGGATATTGAAAAGGACATAGGGTATTTCATCCAGAAAAAAAGTAGTGTTCACGAGAGATCATCTGAAAATAAAATACTCAACGACTGACAAAAACATATGACCAATAAAGATAAAAACTTAGTGTCTAATAATTTTAAAAGATAACTATTACATGCAGGATAGATTATGTATTTTCATAATATTTCACTTTGCATTTTATTTCTTCACAAGGAAACTTCACTATAAAGTTTAAAATCCTCTGTTTAATTCACCCATCCTTGTATTATTAAGTTCAAAAGTATTTAGAAATAAATTGTTGAGCTATTATCGTACAGGAACTTATTATCTGGATAAAATAACTAAATAAATATCTCACATTTTTTTCAAGACATTATTTAAATTATTTGAAGTCTCACAGAAGACCACCATGTTGACAGTATGTTTTGTGTCTTTGTGTTTCGGTGAGTGAGTAGTCCCATATCCTTAATTCTCTAAGGTCAGTAGTTCTTGCAGTTACTACCTGTGGCGTTGCTTGTGTTAAGGTGACAGTGGAACTTACCATCAAGGGGACTGTCAACCTCTGTGACGACATTTAAAAAGTAATATTTAAATATGTCACATTCGAATCTAAATAATTTTTATGCGTGATTGAATAACACACATAAAATATTAATAGAAACTTTCACATTTTATAATATTAATCAGATATTCCTACAGTCATTATGTAAAGTCGCTTAAAACGAAATGGCTAATTTAAACATATTCGCAGTTTATTTATAGTTTATCGCAACATATTTGTATATTATTGGAATTTTTATACGGTAGTGTCCGCAACTTCGTACGCGCCTGCCTTGTAGTTCGTTTTTTGAAAATCCCACAAAAAGCTAATATTTTTCTAAAAAGGATTTTTTGACCTTAGAAACATATGTGGGTAAAATTTGTACATTTTAAAAAAAAGTATTTAACGTAAAGACACGGCTCGTTTACGATTTTATTATACAAGATTTTTTTTAAATAATCTATACAAGATTGTTAACAAAAATTATTATGTGCTTATAATTTTAACATAGTAGTTATTTATATTTATAATATATAATACCTAATATGTAGTTACAAATGAGTTAAAAAGTGCAATGACTTCTAAAATGAGCATATTCTTTGAAGTACGAGTAATTTCCTTTGGTATATACATAAAACGTAATGACAATTATTATAATTCAAGTGAAAAAACCAACACAGCCCATGAAATAAACAATAATGCGAGGCAAGTTGCGTGCGAAATCGCATAGCGTTAGCGTTGCTATTAGTCATTAACCGGTTTCGTCCGAGAACCAGTATGAGACATGATTCCGTTACATCATAAATCAATCATAAATTGCATCACTCGTGAGACAATGTGAATGTTGAGTGTTTCAATGCACATGCAGACTCAATCAAGAGAAAACATATTAATCAAATTCTATAAATATCTTTATAATTCAAGCCTTTTTGGCAACGTTATCTCTTACTCAAAATATTTTCTGTAGAAATGACAATAGGAGTTCAAAAGTTTAGTCAATTTTGTCCAATTTTTATGATTATTTATTTATGCAAAAATTATCTTTTTAATATAATAAATTATTAAATAAATTTATATTTATTTAATATTTTTACTAATATTAAATAAATATATTATATTTATTTAATATAAATATATAAAATAATTAATAATTATTATTTATTAAATTATTAATATAAATAAAATAATAACATTAAATAAATAATAATTAAATAATATAAATTAAAAAAATAATCAAACTGCAAACAAATGGATGGTTTAGAACAAATTACAGAGAAAAAGCAGAAGCTTACAGCAAATCCAAGAGCAAAGATCTAGACGAGGGTGACGATGGAGCGAGCTCACCCAGAAGATGCTGACGCCGGCAGAGAGTTTCAAATCTTGACAGTGCGCATTATAAGGGTGTTTTGAGGTGCTTGGTCTGAAAAACAGGGATTTCAACAAGATGAGGATGGTAACTAGCATCCTCATCTTGTATGTAATATGTATAGATAAATAATAAAAAAAGAATGTTACGGCTGAATATGATGTTAACTAACTTTAGAGAGAACACATTCAGGATATAGCTGAATTAGAAATACACGACCGCCTGAGTGATATTGCCTCGCCATCGCATAAAGTTTTGAGGGGAAACTGTGAGGCACACAGGCGCTGAGGACGGACGTTAATTCTGTTCTAAATTAAAAAATGAAACTTTAAATTCTCAACTATAAAATACTGGTCAGCGTTGATCTAACATACGAATAAAAGGACAGGGATTGGTAATAAAAATTCTAGACGCCATTCCAGCTTAAAATTATTCGAACTTCATGAAGATTTCTAAATTGGTAACGAAGTTATAGACAGGCCTTTTAATAAGTTGAACACTTTCGGAGTTAGACGTTAATGATCTGCGCCATCCTTTTGAGGGGAAGCTTTGAGGGAAACTGTCTTTGGAATGGGAAGTAATGCATTTTCCTTTATCGTCGTACGGACAGTTTGCGCACAGCTTCGACAAGGGGATCGAGTGACTTTTACGATTATTGTACTTGCGCCGTTCGTACACTGTTTACTTACATGTGTTCTTAAAAGAAAAACACTTTGGTTTGATAGGCCTTAGCAGTTACAGAGAAATAAATTCGTTTTTACTCACTCGTTTCGCTTTCTCGACTTTTATGTACTTCAATCATCTTTTAGTAATTTTAACGCCCGACGCAAAAACGGGGTGTTATAAATTCGACGTGTGCGTCTGTCTGTGGAATCGTAGCTCCCAAACGGATGGACCTATTTTGGTCAGTTTCTTTTTTTTTTTTGAAAGCAGACTTGACTATGGCAAACAATAATCTAGGTAGTCTGTAAAGAGACGGCGAATTTTGTTAATATGTTGGACGGTAATCTTTACAGCACCTATTAAAAAAAAACACCATTTAAAAGGTACTTTATTCTAGATGTATATTATGTATACTAATTCTTCTAATTGCACACAGGCGAAGCCAGGCGCGCCGGTATAAAAAAAGAAAATAATAAAGTTAAGGACGCAGGAAATCGTCCACGAATACGCGATGAGCTTAATATGAAATCTAACGTTTGTTGTGCCCGTTTCTATGTATAGCTGTAGCACGTGTTTGAGTCTGCAGACCTTCTATAATAGGGTTAGGTTAGAATATAAACAGCATTGCGACACGCGCCACTCGCGCAACATTTCAGAGCGACGTGAAATGCTTGCTACGGGTCGGGTCGCGGCAGCTAAAAATGTCAAAGCCGTGTGTTTATTTGCCTTGGAAGCGGTAACGCGCCGGCAAGCTGCACCGGAAAACTGTCGGCCACACCGAGCGTGAAATAATGCACCATATGTTGAACAACACCAGCAATTAATAATATCCAGCGAAAGCGCAAGTGTTCTCATGCGAGTATAGGGTGCAAAAACTCGACTTATTAGATAATAACAAAGCAATAAGTAATGCGCGGTTGAATAGCATATAATTACACGGGTGGCAGGCCTGGGAGCATGCACCTACTGCCCGTACCAACGCCCTGCACTCGAACAACATGCATCACTGCGCTTCGCTATGATGCACGTGCGGTGCATACCGCTTTCCACAATATTTCATGTGAGATAATTTCGATCTTACTGCAATCGTTATCGTTCAAAACGTCGATGCATCGATCGATTTCATGTGGGAGGTTAACGAACCGAAACCATGTAAATGTAACTGTGCGGACACCATAGACTTCACGGGTATCAGACAAAACATATCACAGTTACTTTAGACTTCATGGATATTAGACAAAACATATCACAATTAGCATAGCCTTCATGGATAACAAACAAAACATAATTATCTCAATTAGCATAGACTTAGATTACCATACCATGGGTATTATTTATTTGGGTACACAAGAAGCAACTGGCTTACGTACATTTTCGTCTTATTTTTTTGGAAAAAATAACTACAATTAATAAAATGTAATGTCACTCATGTCTGCTAAAAAAGAGAAAAAATGAAGTGAGAACGTGCAGTTTAAAATAATTATACATATGTCTGCTTTTATGAGTATTTGAGAAGTCTGTGGTGGTGTACACTTATCTAAAAAGATAAAACTGTTAGCAAATGTTGACTAAATCCAAAAGTAAACACGAAGACATTAATGTTCCCATTTGTACACGTTTACAACCGGAGTGATAAATTTTCACACATGTTAATGTGTCCTGGGAGCCAACTGTTAATAAGCCCACGATAAACGTGGTTTACTAAAAAAAATATATGCCGACGGGGAAAGTTCAGACGAAAGGGTTTGAAGAAACTTTGATTTATTAGTGTTAGCTTTAAATGGAACAGTCGTGCGAGAGAAAGTGCGCGAACGGACTCGTGACAATGAAGGGACAGCTAAATAAGTGGGCTGACTATTTATTACAGAGATCAATAGATACACTGATTTAATACAAACTTTGTTGCTATTTAAACAACTTCAATCATGTAAATCAGCCATGGGCAAAAATGTCATACTGAACTTTGATGCTACAACAGTATATGTATATGATGAATTACTGTTAAAAGTACAGCTTAACATTTCTTTTTATGGATATATCTTAAATTACTAGTACTAAAAATATAATTATTAAAAGAACTAATGTAAAAAAATCCCTCTGGCTGTGAGGCATTAACGTCTTTGCAAAATCTGAAATCGTTTTAAAACACCACCAGAATCCAGTAAAATGCAGTTTAAAAATAGTGTAAATCCATATCCGTATTTAAGTAATAAATCCCTGAATGCGATTTGAAGTCTCGCATTACATCGTCAAAGCGTGTAGAAATATCAATGCGAGGTCACGGCTGGACGAGCGACGGGCTCAGGATTTCACTATTATAGAAAGCTCCCAATGATACCAGACACCAAGACGGTCGGCGCCTCTCCGAGCAGTAAATCTTATTAGAACGAAATGGTTCTAGCATGCATACCGACTAGATATAAATGACCGCATACATTAAGACCGATGCGATCTGTATCAATCCCCAGTAATATTGATTAGAGAAATACTCTTGCATATGCTAGCGAAATGAATACGAATGTAATGTATTTTACTGATGGCAATCGATTTTTAAAAAAGGAAACATTAAATGCAAAACAAGAAGAGAATAGAAACATCCGGCAGCGGATGCAATAAACAATCGAATGCGGTCCCGTTGCACTAAGATAATTACCCAGTGGTGATTTCATTTCTTGTCTTTACTTCAAAAGAACACAGGCCAAAGAAATGGACAACAAAAAGGGAATGAGAACAAAAGACATTGTTTTATTAGAAGTATCAATAAATATTTTTCCTCTAGATATCCTTGAGCGATAAAGAGAAACAGAATTGTTTTAAGTGCTATTACACCGTCTGTTACTCAGCTACTAAATATAAACAGTAATATGTTAAGAATTAATTTAGTCAGAGAATTTATACTGAACAGAAATTTGGAAAAACTTTTATTTGTAAAACCTAAACCAATTCCTAAGCCTTGACATCTTTATCGCTGTAGCAACAGTGACGTCGAATCATTTTATATTTTTAGACGATCCTCGGGAACCTAACATATTTTCGGAATAATAATATGTTAATCCAGGTAATAAACTAACTGTGTGCCAAATTTCATTCATGTTGGATGCCAACAAACATCCAAACATCTAAACATACAAACTTTTGCATTTATATTATTATAAGGGTTAGGATTGCTACTAGTTATTGAACACATACTCGTAACAGGTAATCGGTGCTAAGACAGTTGTGAGCACGGGCTTTGAAGCTGAAGATGCCTTTAATCTCTGGTCCGTCTTCTCATGTCTTTCGGAAGTGATGTGCGGATTAGAAATAATTGTCGCTTTCTTGTTAAGGTTGAGGAAAACATCGGAAGGAAACTTGCCTGTCAGCAATGATAAAGTTTGGAGCCTGTGAATTCTGCGAAAGTAATGGATTGCATACTCTTAGTTCAAATGGAGGTACCATGTTAATGTATTGAGCACTTGTTATTAGGAGACTGGGTCATTCTACAATAACTATTTGCTATTAGTTATCCTACTAATATTAATAATGTTAAAGTTTATGAGGATGAATGTTTGGATGTATGTTTGTTAATCTTTACGCAAAAACAGAATTGGATGAAATTTGTCACCTAGATAGTGTATTAATTAACTTATAGGATACTTATTATCCTGAAAAAATTTTAAGTTCCCGAGGGATCGTCTGAAAATATAAAAATGAGGGCACCACCGACGTCACGGCGATAAAGATGTCGGGCGTTAATTCATGGCAAAAAAATTCCCTGCCTCTTATGCGAAATTGAATTTTCAAAGCCCCTTACGGGTGCTTGACAAACATAAAGGGTCTTAAGCCTTTCTCACCATTAGCTGTACCATTAATAATTAAAAACAATACCATTTAATTAACAAGACTGTGTTCGATCAGTCGTGAGCCTTGTGAATATTGTAAGGGAAAGCAAAGTACAATGCTAGGGGCTATCGTTCAATATAATATCCCGTTTCATATTCACATAATACATTTGTGATTTCTCTAGAGATTTTTCATTATAATTATGGATATAATCGTATCTAAGTAAGAAATCGGGTAAATTATTATATATAGTACCATTTTTTATTCTGTATAAATCTGTTTAATTTTTTAAATTCTATTTGACAACTTTGGATGAGTGGTTAAGGTTACCTTAACGCTCTGTTCTAAGGGCCACGGGTTCGATTCCCGGCAGGCTCAACTTTGGAAAATAAGGCTCTGAGTGTCGACCTTAACATATAAAAAAAATCAATCGAAAAAGTCTTACTAGCGGAGAATTCTTATCGGATTAACATACCTAATGGATATTAATGCAAGTACCGTAACGTAATTAGCAATTGTAAATTGACATTTAATTAACCCACGTACTAAATTTAATTCAGATACTTTCTCTTTCAATATTCATGATCGCAGTAGCATTGTATATCATTAACTCAACAATATACTTATTCATTTTAGATTCCGTATTTAACTAACTATTTAGGTATGCTTTGAACGAACAGGCATATATTAAAATACTAATGCCACTAAAATTATCGGGGAAATTTTGGGATTATTTTATTTCATTTCATTATTGTCCTAAAGTATAAAACATTTTCGATAAATTGTTATTATGATTTATAGAAATATTTTTACAACCTATAAAAGTGAGTTATTTGAACACCTATATATAAAATTTTCGTGAATAATTATATAACTTATAGTGAAAACCGCATCAAAATCCGTTGTGTGGTTTAAAGACAGACAGACAGACAGACTTCAAATTAAAGATAAAGAAAATTAACAGATGATGATTAAATAAATATTTAAATTTGTGCCTCCTTTGCGACGACCAAAAAAAACATGGTGCTTAAAACTGAAAATATTATCAATTATAAGAGAAAATTATTTAACTCATATAATAGAATACAGATAGATATTTAAATCTATAAAAACCTGTAAGCAGAACAAAAAATAGCATTGTTCAATCATAAGGCAACCGTGGAATGGGTACATGTGAATTATGCACTTGTGAGAGATGTTTTTGTTGCATAGCGCGGGCCGGACATCGAACCGGTGCGCTGTGCAAAGGCGGTTTCATACGTGACCTCCGTTCACATGGCCAACAACGAGTCGTTCATTATTCAACCCGCGAACATAAAAAAGCCTTATGTGTTCGCGTTTTCATTCCATTTCGTATCTTATATCAAATTAGCCGCTGTCCGTCTCGTGAGAGCAAACATTACCATAGGAATACTTTGTATTACATAGAAACACATCCTTATATATTTAAGACTAGCTAGTAGACGTGACTACGTCCGCGTGACACTTGAGGATATCGGTGCATAAAAGCTAAAAGGCCATAAAACAAAAAATCCAAAAATGTTTTTATTGCAAAATACAATCACAATCCTTCATATTGTATGTTTCAAAAAAGACTTATGGTTGTTTTATTCAATATTTAGTAACTATATTTTGATATATTTTTTTATATTCAAAAGTATACGAAAACTTTACATTACTTATTCAGTTTATTATAAAAGTACTTAAAACATTTAATGCTACTTAAAATACGCTTCCAACGATGTATAATATGCATATATTTGATATTATCTAATAAGAAAAAAATAGACAAAAAATAATTTAATTTTTATCGATTAGCTCTCCTGTGCAAAGTTTAATTTTGATTTGTGGCCCTTTAGTTTTTAAGCAGCGATATATATTTTCCATCTATATCATATCACCTTTAAATTTAATCGTTACATTTAACGCTTGTGTCTAGGGATCGTCTTTAACCAGATAATCACAATGTTATACAAAATGTCATTGTAAAAAGAAGAAGGTCGGGTCGCGGGTTAATCATTGTTGGGAACCGCGTGACGTGCCCCAAACACCCGACGATCGGCGGCAATTTGTCAATCACATTGTGAATGCCTTCACGGACATTTTCAATAAACGCCTGCCGACGAAAGTAGAAAGCGTTAAAACGCCTATTAACAAGTTTCGACAGAATGTATCCAATATCCACCGCAAAACATGATGTCAGATAAAACGCATAGTAATTACTGTGTAGTTTTATTTTTGTAGATGACGGAACAAACTCGTCTTGTTCCATCATCTACAAACAAAATCACGTTAAAAGCAAAACAAATTTAAACATACATAATATATTATGACACGTCATTCCAATGCTAAGTTCAGTGACTGTTCAATGAACAATTAATTATTTTATTTTATTTATATTTTAGCTTGTTTGAAACATATTTTACAAAATTTGATATGCACAAAAAAAAATAGGTAATAAATATTAATTCCATATAGTTTTTTTTTCGCCCCAATTTGACATTGAAATTTAGATAATATAATACAAATAATATACGAACGATATTTGTTATCTTTGTATAGAGTATTTCTTATAGTAAAAGAATGATCATTAACATTTCCCAGCAAAAAAATACCATTTTTTTATTTACTTCTTAACTATACATTGCAATTGACAGAAGCCGGGGGCTGTTCGCTAGTAAATTATATTACACAAAAATTAATACAATCTATAACCAATATAAATTAAGAAAAAAGTATGTCAAGAAAACAGCCAACAATGCAGTATTTAACTAAACGTCAGTATGTATGCAATTTTTTTTGTTAACAAAAACAAATAGAAAGCAAAATAGACAAAATGCATTTTTTATTGTTAAACACGTTCATTAACCGCAAAGTTACCGTTTTTCAACTGTAACTGATGAATTCTAGTAAATCAAACAGTTGTATCCGCATTCTTATTGTACGCTCGATTGGGTTACGGTCGTAGTTAGTTGCTGCTTGGGCAGAATGATATCATTGATGACCTTGTCACACCTTGTGTACAGTACAGTACGCAGTGGACACAGATGTGCAAATTTTCAATTTTAACACGGCTCATAATCATGTTAATACATTTTATATGCAATGATGTCCAAGAAGGTAAAAATACGTATAAAATTATTAAAAAAAATAATATTAAGGGGCCGTTCAAGTATTACGTAAGCAGATTTATAACAATTATGTACCCCCCCATCTCCCTTGTCAGCAAAAGTAAGCAAAGCTCTTACCCCCTCCCCCCATGCTTACGTAAACATTTTTCAATTAATGTATCGGTTTTTTTAATATTTTATAATTATAATGTTATTTGCCAGAATCCCCGGAAATGCGTTTGGTTTTCAAGAAGACAATGTGGGGTTGCCATTCGTGTAAAAAAGTAAATAACTACCGATGACGTAATCATCATCTAGACTCCCCATGTCATCCAAAATAAGCAAGGCAAAGACCTCCCCACCCCCCATAGTGCTTACGTAATACTTGAACGGCCCCTAACAATATTTAGTAATTTATACCAAAAAAGACTTTTAAAATATATGAAATCTATAACCATAGCGAAGTATACGATTGATATTTCTAGGTTCTTAAATAAATGTTAAATTTCTAGGGTTGGTTCTAGGTTATAAATGTGAAAGTCATGAAACTTTTGTACGGTACTTTTGAAGAAAAAAAATGTTTTCGAAGGATCATTTAAAAGTAAAATATAAAAATATACTTTTGACAAAGTATGAGCAATAGGGATTGAATAAATTTTTTTACACTTAAGAAAAACGACGATTTCGCGGGGTAAAACTAGTATTTTATAACTAATAATCTATAATAATAATAAAGACCGTGTCATTAATTGTTTATGTGACTTATTTTATGATTCAAACTGTATCCAAGTAACTATTATAGTTTTATTGTCATACTTTATTTATACCATAATATCATGTTTGTGTAGTAAATAGCTTCATTGTGTATTGTTGTCCATTGCAATGAATCCGCTTCTCAGCATTTAAAGGGATTGAGGAAGAAATTCCTTATTCCGCTCCGCATACACTGCTACAACTATCGCTGTTCAGCCTTTTTGTGCAACAAAGTATGACCAACTATTTGTAAGGCGTTGAACGACATCTTTTAAAAGTTTGTTTTCCTTTGTGTTGTGGTTTTTATTATAATATTTTTATGGTATTTGTTATGGTAACCTCTTTCACCAACTACAAGTAAAGCGTTGATTAATTGCTTTTAGAAATAATTTTATGTTTTATTAAATTATGCACTCGGTTTATTGTATCCTTCGATAGGCGATTTTTTTTATTATTTTCTTTTTAATGTTTGGGACTTTTACCGTACAAACAAAGGTATATTAGCTCCATTATCCCCGGTTACCGGTGACTTTAAATGAGAGTTAGCCTACTTGACAGATGCTGAAAGAGGCCCTTAAGGCCTCTTTCACAAACTACATGTAAATTGTTGATTAGTTACTTTTAGAAATAATTTTATGTTTAATTAAATTATGCACTCGGTTTATTGTATCCTTCGATAGGCGATTTTTTTTATTATTTTCTTTTTAATGTTTGGGACTTTCACCCTACAAACAAAGGTATCCCCAGATGGTGAAAGAGGCCCTTATGGTAATAAACGACACTATAATGCCTCAATGACATAACGTTTTCTTTGTTATTGTTATTAATCACCTATTTAATCAGGAAATATAAATATTAATCCAAAACTAATGCTGTCTCGAACACAACACGAGATGAATTAGTAATAATAATGTTTCCAATAGCTAATGAGCTCTCGAGTAGCAAAACACTCCTCAAACCTCAACATCATAAGTAACCTCAACAATGTCTGCGCTAATCCGTTAGATGAAGATATGGCGTAGTAACGAACGACCAATATTAATTAAAATAACCCAAACATTTGCACAAATATTTGGTCCAGTGAAGCTAAGGCTGATTAAATCAGAGCGACAACTAACTACGCTTAGAGACTACCTACTTATTTACATATGCAAGCACTTCCTTCTGTTCCTATATTTATATTTACATGTCAGTTATATATGTTTTAAATTTATGTAATACTTGCTGGCGCCCGTGACTTTGTTTGCGTTGAAAAATATAACACTTACGACGACGCCACGGCGACAGTTGCGCCCAATTCTTTATATATTTAGACAATCCCTGAAGAACCTAATTTTTTTCCAGCATAAAAATTATCCTATATGTTAATCCAAGTAATAAGCCACATGTGCCAAATTTCATCCAATCATGTTCGAGAACGAAATCTTTTGTATATGATCTGATCTGATAAAATTGAAGAATATAAAGTCGTTTTATTTAATACTCTGTCTTATAATAGTGAGAAAAAGTCAATCATCTATTGTACTTCTGCTATTAAAATTATCTACGCATGCCGCAATTTTGTTAATTTAGATCGTACGTGGTTTAGATAGCGATCACATTAGTCGTTTTTTGCATTAATTGATTGAAACGAGTTCACTAAAACCTTTTTAATGGTGTCTATGTTTTGTTATGAACCACGAATGTGAACTTTTTTAACATTTTATTTCTGAACATGTGTAATGAACAGGCAAGTAGCAATGCAACACCAAGAAGGTCGCAGCAGCGTCACTAATACGCGCGAGAATTATTTATTTAATAAAAAAAATACATCAAAGAGATGTAGACAGGAAACAAGATAAAGAAAGAGTAAATAACAAATAAGGAAATAAAGAAAGAGTGGGCTTTAGCATCCCTTTCACTGAAGTAAAATATAATTTACCCTTCGGCCGCCTACGAAACCAACGCTACGTAACCAGTTACGTGACAAGAATTGTTTTCTTGCTACGAAACCAGTTACGTACAAAGATTTTTTTCTTTCTACAAAACTTTGACTGTGATCTTTTGTATGAGGTCAGTTTATGTCATGTCACTGAACAATTTTGTTATAATATAATATCCTCATATTTTTTTTACTTATATCTAGATATTATATCTATATTTTCTATACATATAAAAAAAGAAGCGGACTTCTGTCTGTTTCTGCATGATTTCTCCGTTAAACTTCTTAACCACCCAAATGATACTAGATACCCGCCCCGGCTTCGCATCTCTCATATAAATTTTCCTAGTTTATCGCTCTTTCGATTGGTTTAGAAGTTAACGGCGAAACAGTAAGAAGATGAGAGTGACTTTTGTTTATAAAAATAGCTGCTGCCCGCGACTTCGCCCGCGTAACTTTGTAAATTATATACTAAAACCTTCCCCGAGAACCATTCTATCAATTGGTGAAAACAACATGAAAGTCTGTGCAGTAGTTTTTGAGTTTATCGCGAACAGACAGACAGACGCGGCGGAGGAGTTTGTTTTATAATTATGTAGTGATAGATAAAAACAAATACGTTTATTGAATAGTACTTACATTTCTAATGCCTTACCGTTAGTTCGATGACCCAGAATGTGAGCGAATATTATTATGGTTAATTAATTCACAACCGATAGTTGTGTAGTACATTACACGTAACGCGAAAGAAGTTAACGTGCGTGTTTAACTTCTATTATTTGTTGCGTGACGAAATAATTCCATGTGTAGAAAATTTCTCACGACATAGGTACGTCGTTGCGTCGGCTTCATATGCACCTAAGTCTATACTAATAAATAAAATTGTACTGTATGTTTGTAATGTGAAAATAACGGTACTAACAAAAAAAATTGCCTGTCGGTTTGTGCAGGCTAATCTCCGAAACGGTTGGACCGATTTTGACGGGACTTTCTTTAGCAGATAGCTGATGTTATAAGGATAATCTTAGGCTACTTTTAGATTAGCTAAATATATTATACCGCTCAGTATCTCTGTCAATATCAGTACCGCTTGCGCCCCATGCGCACGCCGCAGTGAAGCGTGGCCGGTTCAGCTAATCTATGATATAAAAACTTCACTTTATATCGGACATATGCTCAAATTTACGACCACAGATATAGAGACCAGGAAATCCTGGATTATACAGAAGTAGAGGGTTCTAGGTTGTATGTTTACAAGTAACTAACTCTACGACAAAATTAATCACAAAATCAATAAAAATTAACGTTTTGACGTTTTATAATTGTATTTATATATTATTATTTTTATGTTAAGGTCGACAGACAGGCTGACGGTCCACTTGATGGTAGGTGGCTACCGTCGCCTATAACTCAAGTAACGCCATAAGTGCTACAAGTGCGCTGCCGACCATAGAAGGATTAAGGATAAGGGATAAGGAAGGGAAGGGGTAATTAGCTCTGGCACCCCTTACTCACACACCGAAACACAACAGCAAATAATGCTGTTATTTCACGGTGGTATTCTGTAAGGTGGTGGTTACTGCCGCCAGACGGGCTACCACTACTTTTAAATCCAGACCAGAATCAATTTTGAAAATTATATTAAAATTTCCAAAGTTGACCCCGCCGGGAATCGAACCCGGGGCCCCTGAGACGTAAGGCAAGCACCCTTGCCATTCGTCCAACGGGCTCGTCAAAATTGTCATTATTGTTTTTGTATTATTGCATTATGCAAAAATATTTATAATTATTTTAAAAAAAATATTTATTTAATAATCTACGAAACTAGTAAAACTAAAAATTCTACATCTATTCTAAATCTAGACATAGGTATTATAAGATAAAGTCGCATTTATTTTCCCTCTGTTTCTCCCTAACTTCTTCAACAAGCATAAAATATTAATCGTGTTAAATGTTAGGCACTATTTTATTCAATTACTTTCAATTCGAACTTTTTTAAATTGGTCTGGCAATTCATCTTAATGTAATGTTAATTGAGAGAAAATTATCACACTGAATCTACCAAGTGTTCATTATTATAGTTTCAGATTGAGTAATGTTCCTTAGACACCTACCAACGAAGGCGTGAGTCAGTTTTAGTTAGTGATCTAGTGTTACGAAAGCCATTTCGCTACCAATACAATGCGAATTACAAAACTAACCCGCAGATGTAAATTACTGCAGCAAACTCTTCATAACTATTGCAAGAAAACAAAGCTGTGTGCATAAAATAAGACTAATAGATATTTCATTCTAATATTTATTTTATATTAGCTGGTGACCGCGACTTCGGCCGCGTTAAAAGTAAGAGATGTGTAGCGCCTGACTAAATGTGTAAAGCAATATAACGTCTGACATCTTTGCTGTTATAAAATTTTCAAGGGTTGTAGCTTTATTTTTAGTAGATAGCTGGTGCCTGTGACTTCGTTCGTGTGAAAATTATATACTAAAACCTTCCTCTTCAATCACTCTATCTATTTAAAAAAACCGCATCAAAATCTGTTGCATAGTTTTAAAGATCTAAGCATACATAGACAGCGGAAAGCGACTTTGTTTTATACTATGTAGTGATTAGCTGTGCGCGCGATTTAGTACGCACTGTAGTTAGTTCATTATTTGAAAATCTCACAGGAACCTAACATATATCCAGGATAAAAAGTATCCTACATGCTAATTAGGATAATAAACTGTCAGTGTTCCAAATTTAATCCAGATCAGTTGCGAAGTTTTTGCGTGAAAGAGTAACAAACATCCATTCTATTTTCATAAACTATTGCATTTATAATATTAGTAGAATTGGAAAATTATGACGGAAGCCTGCCTATGTTTAGTTTAGCCTATGCCTATGATATTCTACGGCGAAGATGAGTTATTTCTTTATTTAACTCTTTATTTTTAAATAATATCGACCCTCGAATGTAATAACAGAACATAAGTTTGCCAAAACTTATATCAAAAGTCTTATCAGTCATAAAGACAACCATAACCCGTAAATCTCAGTCATTTCATATCCATAGCACACAAACTCACGCCTAGAGAAAGCTACAATCTTCCTTTCTTGCGACCACATGACGTGTTATAAATATAAATTATTACAAAAAATAAACATTCGATTAGACTTTTGAAATGGATTCTAGACAGGCACTTCTGCGCAATCAGATAGATTGATATAAATTCGCATTACCATGATTATATTGAGGAACTGAGTCACCATTTATCGAAACATCTGACGTTCGGGCGTTCCATTTATAGGCAAGCAGTAATTGGAGGCTTACTACTAATGCATCTAACAGGCGGTTGTTTAAAGAGTTGAATTGTTTTTTAGAAAAGTGTGGCTCCTTGTGGCAGGCTTTGAATCCGGTCACGACATTCAGAGCGCGGTGTGCGTATCAAGTATCGATCTGGTGAACGGCTCAGCTGCGACGCTCCACATTTTACGCTCGTTGCCAATCGCGACGAACAAGCTCGTTTACTCGGTTCTCCCATCGTCGATACACACTATGTTACGATGCACGGATATTTACGGATCAAAACAGTGGCCACAAATAGAATGGAACATGATTCTATTTGTACTTCAAGTGGCTTTGGCAATACAATGTTTACAAATTGAGCGTTACCTATATAGGTAAATAAAAATGAATCACTGTTGCTGCCAAAATAATAAAAAAATATGATAAATGCAATTAATTATCATATTTTTTTACCTAGAGTAGACACAACTCACACGAAAGTTTGTTTAGTCGTTTGAAATCGCATGTCAGAGTAGCATTTTCTCCTGAGATGACCAAGAAGTAACAAAAAAGAATATTATTTCGGCATTCATCGCGTAATACCCGTGATTTGAACAATCATGTTTTCTAAAGAGAACAGAGAAATCTCACCGCAATCGACGACCGTCACGCGACATCACAAATCAGCGTAATTTTGTTACGTGCATCTCTCACTTCTTTATTAATTCTTTAGCATACAGAAAAATATATGTTATACAAATAGAAAGCACATTACTTAGTTGTTTTGCACTAATTATGAGAAATCCAATAATTAATTTACATGCGGGCGATTTTAGATACACGTAATATTTGACTATGCTTTAGAAATCAATATAAAATAACGCCTAAGTCTGCATAAATCTATGCTAATATTACAAAGAGGCATTTGTTTATATGTCTAAGTATATTGTGCGATTATTCAAAAAAAGTGTATTTTTTTATATTTTCACATAGGCTACATTTAGATTAGATACTCAAAAGTACGTTGTAATTTAAATTGTTTAGTTCAAGTTTAAGTTCAAGTAGGAGGAACTATTATATTATAGAATATCGTTGAGGAGGAAGAAATGTGTATCGCTATGTGTATCGATTGATTAGTTCACCATGCACATACAATACACGCACAAAATCATTAAAAAATAAAATCTTTAAAAAAATAAGCGACCGGCTGTGTTTTGTTTACAAACAGGCAGACTGACTAGCTCCTGTTCATATTATAGAATATCGTTGAGGAGGAAGAAATGTGTATCGCTATATGTATCGATTGATTAGTTCACCATGCAATACAGTACACGCACAAAATCATTAAAAAATAAAATATTAAAAAATATCAATAAATAAAATATAAATATTGATTGATTACAATAAAAATTGGAAATTAGTAAATATAGCTAAAATATTTTTGTAGCTAAAAGATTATAACTACGTATCTCAAAAGAATACCAAAATTTCACCTCATAATTAGTTGATAAATATTAAATGAAAACAGTTGAAACCGTGGGCGAAAACTAGTCTATATATAAAGTCGATTGCCCGTTACCCGTCACGGTACGTCTTGGCAAGATCTCGAACGGCTATAAATCAGTTTCGGTTTTTACTTTGCGATAAAACAAGTCGTTTATCGTCATTGGCTTTAAAAGAAAGTGATTTGGGACCTTTTTAATTTTGTACCGATGAACTACTTGGCTTTCGTTAAAGTGGTTGAAACGTTCTATTAGGTACACTCATTTTGTATTTTAAAAGATAAACGCGACCTTGAGTGTGCGCTCGGCTGCACTTGAGATTCCGGTTTGTTTCGCTCGCCACTGTATCTGAATCTTAACTCGAGATGTTTTATTTCTTATTAAATAGACAGACACTATTCACTGCATTAGGCAAAACATTTTCTTTTTGCTAAATGTCTCTTATTTTTTTAACAAATGGCTCAAGTATCTCAGGTACTTACAGTATATATCAAACTATAACATTAACTATAGCGAACGGTTCGCACGGAATGGAAATTTTCAAATAACTATCCCTTCTAAGCAGATGTTTAAGTACATTATAAAATAAACCTATGTTGCAAATTTCAACTATCTAGACTTAATAGTTTTGATTGTGAGTCAGGCCAAACGATTTTATATAAATAGATTAAGCTTTAAAAATAAAAATTACAACCTATTTAATGGAGTGACTTCGTTTAATAAAATTTCAAGGTCTAATTCCTAATTAAGTGTTCTAAATCGGTTAGGTCAGAAGTTAATCAGTTTTCACGCGACTTCATTCTCAAATCAACTCTAAGAGCGGCGAAGGTTAAATTTATTATTTTAATTATACATTCTAGATTGTGACGTGATGGGCACTCAACACTTTTATTTATTATTCAACTAGCTGGTGACCGCGACTTCGTCTGCGTTGAAAAATAAAAAATATATATTATAAGCAAGCAATATGACGCTTGACTTCTTGTTGCTATAACACTTTGCCCAGACGTTAGTTTTGTATTTTATTTTAGATATAATCCCTAGAGAACAGTACTTTTTTCTGGATGTAAGGTACCCCAATTCCTTTTGAGGATCCCTGACAACGTGTTTGCAAAATTTCATGATGACAGTTAAGCCGTGAAAAGGTAACAGACAGTTACTTTCATATTTAGAATATTAGAAGAGTATAGAGTAACTATAGTATGGATTTAAAACAAAAATACCTTAAATGCCTGGACAGAAATGACCAATAGTCCTAAATTCTATTTAAAATAAAAAAAAGAACATTTAGAGATAATAACAAAAATAAGGCAACGATAGCAGGTACTGGCAATGGATATATTTATAAAATTACGAAATCGTGACACATTTAGCACCAAACCATAACAAACAAACAAGCCGCAACACACATAAAATACGTAATTAGCACACGTAAACATTGTTAAGAAATAAAATTACGGCACAGCTATAAAAAAATTAACCGAATAATAAATGAGTAAGTAATTTTCTAGAGACGTTGTTACTATATTAGACTGTGAGACGAACCTAAAAGTTTCAACAGATTTAGTCCCGAAATATACCTATAAAACTAATGTAGGTGGAAACGTGGGGGTTAGGGATACCTCTCGTATCCCAAGGGTGCGTTAATGTGGCCTGTTAGTAATCTATGCATTCAACGTACATTAGCTGCGACATGACTGGCAACGCGGGCGGGGGCGTTGTTTGGAATTAATTTAGACATCAAACGTGCTGAATGAAAATACTGGCTGACGAGAACTCCTTTCAAAGAGTCAAATGTGTTTTCAAATTCGTAACAAAAGATTCTTTACGAACTAATCATCAAACTACTACAACATGGAACCCGCGTGTCATACAAAACACTACGAATTTTATGGAACATTTAAAAGTGACATATGCGTAGAGCATGAATTTTCATTTAAAACAAAACAAACATAATAATAAGTACGTAATTTAAAGAAAAAGTGACTTTACGTCAACCCATTAGAGTTTAAAATGAAATAGTAGAAGTTGATCGTTACTACCTTTTACCATTGACGCGTGAAGGCAAGAGTCCGCCATGATTCTGTCAAAGGCGTTCTTTTTATGTGCAGCTTTGGCATTTGTGACGCAAATTCCATTGTAGTATTTCGATGGAACTAATAATTAAAAAGGGTCTCGAAAAGGCGTTACGGTTACGTGCTAGTACTGAGATGACGACATCGCAGTTCTGATTTATATGAGTCATACGATCGCGCAGCTACTTATAGTCGACCGGCTGTGTTTTGTTTACAAACAGACACTGACTAGCTCCTGTTCGTCAGCGTCACCACAGAGTATAATTTCGAAATAGTTTACATCGGGCAACCGCAATAAAACCAACTTTCTTCACGACCGCACTCAGTAAATAAGACCAAGTATTAGGTCCCTACTATAGTAGCCATTATGCAGAATGGACGTAACTACTTGCTGTTTCTTTGGTGATACATCTGACCATGTTTCGTGGTTTGACGGCTTGAAGCGTGGCTGGACATTAATAACAAGCTATACATACTTATTGAAAACATTAATAATCCATACATTTCTAGTTAATACTTATATTGTTAAATCACCTTCCACTGCTAAATTAATTACTTGGTAAATTTAGTTGTGCCATAGTTACTTGTAAATATTTCTATTTAAAAATTCATAAATTCATAATTTATTTAAATAAAAATGTGTTAATACAAGTTTTTATGTATTATACAATTTAATTTAACCTCCTATAATAACTCATGTAAAAATGAATTTCATTTTGAAAACAAATAACAAAGAGTTGCTTAATTTTTTTTTAAATCAAACCCCAATAAGGATTAAAATAAGGGGTTTTCTTAACAAAGATAACAAAGATTCCTTCAAATTATTTACAAAAAAAATAAAAAACGGAATAAATTAAATAGGATAATACTTAATAACCATCTCAAGTTTAATTACGAGTGAGTAAAATTTATTTATTGTAGAATGTATTTTATTGTAAGTTTATTAACAAAGCAAGACTAAGGTAATCCTCCCACAATTCCTTCTAATTTCCCCAGAGTGTAATGATACCTTAAGTGCTATTTCGGAACTTGACATTGAGATTGAGACAGAGATATTTGAAAACCCTTTTTACCTATATACATATTATTATATATAGGGCCTCTTTCACAAACTACAAGTAAAGTGTTGATTAGTTACTTTTAGAAATCATTTTCTGTTTTATTGAATTATGCACTCGGTTTACTGCATCATTCGATAGGCGATTTTTTATTATTATTTTTTATTTAATGTTTGGGACGTTTACCGTACAAACAAAGGTATATCAGCTAAATTATTCCCGGTGACAGGTGACTTTAAGTGACGGTTTAGCCTACTTGACGTTGGTGAAAGAGGCACTTAGCGCCTATTTCACAAACGTCAATTAGGCCAAACTGTCATTTAATGTCACCGGTAACCGGTGACAAATTCAATATAACAAAAAATGATTTTTAAAAGTAAGTAATCAACACTTTACTTATAGTTCGTGAAAGAGGCCCTTAGTCTTATTAAGTTATATGAGACATTTTATTTTATCATTTCTTCTATAACTTTGTCAGGCGTTATCATCTTAAATTTTTCAACGCTCACGACATCGTATTTATTAAAAAATACCTTTGCGATTGTTTAATGACAGCTCTATACCTAGATTTTATTATTGTGTATAAAGTGTTAAGGTCACTTGCACAATTTAAATTAGACTTATGTTTGTAAGTTCAGTTTAAAAAACTTAGATCGTCAAACAGAATTTGTTACTACATAAATTATAAAACAAAGTCCGCCGCGATAAACTCAAAAACTACTGCACCGATTTTCACGCTGTTTTCACCAATGGATAGAGTGGTTCTCGAGGAAGGTTTTAGTATAATTTAAAAAGCTGAGCGGGCGAAGTCGCGGGCAGCAGTTAGTTAAATAGTTAATAAAAGTAAGTAAATATTGTAGAAAAACTTGATCTTTTTGGCAAAGAATCTTCGTAATGGCTCTTCATTCAATGTCAACATTGTGTAAAAAGACAATTCATTTTCACGCTTTTGGGCACTATACTCGTACTGTATAGAAGGTCTTTAGTAAGTACATAATTTTCTCTTGAAAATAATTTTAATTTAGCTTGGTAAGAAATTGTAGTATATTTTGATTTATTTATAAATAAATCAGTATACCTATACCTGTTATTATGTATAAAATAAAACAATATAATGTATTTATTTTTAAAAAAAATACTATAGTACATTATATCTATTTATTTTTGTATATTATCTACTTATTTTTTAAACAAAAAAGAGTTGCATTGAAAAATATCTTAATAATTTAGTTTAGTCATTTTAATTTCGCCTTAGGTCCAGTCTTAAAAAATAATGCTTCGATGAAAAACGCAAAGATTAAAATGAGAAATAGTTGCAAAAATCTTAGGAGCCGACGACCTCACCGCGACGCTATTGTAGCCGCGACAGGCGCTCATGAAATATGGAAGGTCTTCCTGAAAGAGCGCCAACCCGCCCTTGCCGACCCGAGTCCATTTCACTGTGCACTTACAACCAAAACAGGTTTCATATTCAAAAATATACTCTTCTAAATCGATTCATATTTTCTTTTCATAGTCCCTTCCTGCACCGATTTTCATGCTGTTTTCACCAATGGATCTCAGTGGTTCTCGAGGAAGGTTTTAGTATATAATTTACAAAGTTACGCGGCCAAAGTAGCGGGCAGCAGCTAGTTATAATAAAAAATGAATTACTAAATGTGTTGCTAAGCGCAAAACTCGAGAACGGCTGGACCGATTTAAATTCTGTCTTCACTTATGGATAGAGGGATAATCAGGGAAGGTTTTTACGTAAAAAAAAATGCACCCTGGGCGAAGCCGGGAGCGGGTTGCTAGTTCTTTATAAACTGGACCTCATTATTCAAAACATGTTTTGGGATAAAAAAAACGACTTAAAATACGAGCACAAAGAAACCCTTTCTATTGACCTTTATATTGTTAAAAAAGGGATGAAACCAGTTATAAATTTATTCAAAATTGAAGCTTAACAAAAACAGTTACAAGAGCGGTTTCTAAATTATCTAACGAGTATGGGCTAAGTATAGGGCAGCCTGTCTGGCTGCAGTACTTCTTACTTCTGTAAAAACAGCACCGTGAAAAAACAGCACTTATGCTGTTAAGCCCAATTTTGTACCCCCACCTTTTCAACCGACTTCCAAAAAAGGAGGAGGTTTTCGACTGTATTTTTTTTATGTTTGTTACTTCAGAAGTTTCGACTGGATGGAATCTGGTGCTTCCCGTGTGGTCCCATTTCAATTTGGTCCAGTACTGACATCAGAAAACGGTTTGAAGTCGTTTTTTTTGTCATTTAGTAAGTTATTTCTTATCATTTAGTTACTAGCGACCTGCCCGGCTTCTTAATTTATCGCTCTTTCCATTAGTAAAAACCGTATCAAAATCCTATCCTCCATTGTTTGTACGGCGACGGTGATCACTTGCCATCTAGTAAGCCTATTATTTAATTTAAAAAAACAGTAATACCTTTTAATGTATCTGTACAAATAATTGAGGATTCATGGTACCTAAGTACTTATTATTTCCAAAAAAAAGTATACCTTAGATTGAAATTCATTGCATGCTGTAGAAATATTGTAAAATAAAGCTAAGTAAATAGCTCTATTCAAAGACTTAAATATTTGCCTTTATTAACCTTTATGTACAAATAATATGTACTAGCGGTAAATTGGGTAAAACTAGAAAGAGTAGGTAGGTATTATTGTATTTATTATTTTGTAATCTGACGGTGCAATTTAATTTTAATACATTCAAAAAAATAAATGTCTAGTAGAAACATTACAAATAAAATTAACATATAAAATGAATAACAGTAAAAATTTCTTACCAACATCAGACAGTGCGCATGAGAGGACTTTTTCGCCAATTGCAGATTAGAACGTCTAGTCAGCACAGTGCATGTTCCCAAGGTAAACAAAGATTACATAAACGCAATCCCACGCACGCACGTCACCCGATCGATGTTCAAACTTTCGAATACGCCCACAGGGATACCTCAATAACATTCAAGACCAGCCCGGTCCAGCTCACACAACTTATTTCCATAACAGAATCACGAAACGCAGTGTCTACGTCCTGCCCTTGAAGTATAGGTTATGTTATCGATAGGAGAATCACAACACGCGCACAGACAGTTCCGACTCAATCACACAGGTCAACTTTGGAGCCGGTTTTTTTAGATTTAAATTTGAAAAACTTATACAAAACTGTTGTAGATATTATAAATGTTTACGGTTTATCGCCACGGGCGTGGCGTGTTAGGAAAAATTCAATGAGTCTGTTAGATTTACGAAACCGTGGTTGATCGGGTTAGTGGAGGCACGGAACGGAATGATGATCATCCTCCCGTTGTCAGACACCGACTGCCGCCCGCCCGCCGCGGCCCGCTAGTCGCGACTTCGCGAGGGCGCCGAGAGGATTCTCCCCGCTACCCCGCAAACCTCACCGCAGGCAAAGCCACGCCGCTCCGCGCCGCTCTATGCCATTCCCATGCCAGCCAAGCCATCAAGACCCTACTACCACCGCTATTGCCAAAAAGCCTATCTATATCAAGGTATGCGCGCGCTTACGAATACATTCCACGTTTCAAATACTCCATCAATAGGTACTGCAACAAATTAATTAAATAATTAACAAATTTCTTAATAATAACAAAGGAATCAAGTACGTAAAAAATTAATTTTTATGTCTTGTACGTATTACAAAATAACAAGCAGTCTATTTCTCCACTAATTACTTCTAAACCACCGAATAGATTTTCACTAATGATTAAGAGCGATAAACGAAAATTTGATAATTTGCAGAAAAAATTGCATCAGTGCAAAACCTCTCAGCACAAGTCTTAATCCTGATCCTAATCCTAATAACACGCAAAAACGGCTGAACGGAATTGGGTGGAATTTGGCAAACAGATTTGGATGGTTTATTATCTGGATTATATTATAAGATACCTACTTTTTATTTTATCCTGGAAAAATATTAGGTTCCTGTAGAATTTTCAAAAAACGAACCACAGCGCCTACGAAGTCGCGGACACAGCGACTCGTCCCTATTTGAATAAAATCCATACTAATATTATAAACGTGAAAATTACTCTGTCTGACTGTTACTTTTTCACGCCTTAATTCAACCGATAATCATGAAATTTTGCAAACATTGTCAGGGATAGAGAAAATGTCCTGAAAAAAGTACTGTCGCGAACAGTACTGTAGGGATCATATAAAAATAAAAATCTAAATAATACATTGTTTAGATTTTTGCTGCAAAAACTTGCATAAAGTCCCAGCTGACACAGTATAAGAATAGAAGCTTATCAACGAAGCGCACTCTTCTCGCATAGTAATGATACATTTATAATTTCCCTTTATGAAATTTTCTCAATAAATGGGGGAGAACGGAGAAAGTCACTCGCCCCCGTCAAAAGCAGGTGATTGAGTCTTTATCGCGACGTCAAAAACCCTGAGGGTGCAACCTGCCTCTCTATGTCTCTTTCACTTCCTATTCATTTATTATAAAAAATAGCTTTCGGGGGCCATGAGTCCCCCTAACTCACTATTTTACTTGATAAACCGAGTTCTGACGTATCTAGAAAATGTTTAATTGTGGTTAAAATCCCCTGTTCTTAACCAAAATCGATAGTAAAAGTTAACTTTTTTTGTATTCATACAAAAGAATGAAGGCAGGTAGATGGTTTGAAGTAGCCTCACCTTTCTGAGAAAAGTTCAAGTTGTATCGGTCAAGCATGAAATTATATGTTCCGATATTCGAACCAGTTTCTGACTTGTGTTTTAAATCGTTAATCAAGACCTAACAGTTAATGTAAGAGTACTTTCAGAATAAGATATTCTCTTAGCGATTTTAATAATCCTAATTAAATAACTATAAGATTATTATAAATATGAAAGTGAGTTTGTTTGTACATTCACACCTTCACTTCTGTACTAAAGATCAAGAATTTTTTAATTTGAATTTAGAAATAAGAAAAAAAAATCCCATTTATTATAGATTACACGATTAATTCTTCTGTGGCAGCAACATGCCGGTTACCAGCCAGTAAGTTTTAAATAGGTGGTATAAATAATTAGGTTTTTGATTTTATTATTGTTTTATATATAAAGTTTTTTTATATAACTGTTATCAAAGTAGGTATATTAAGTATTAAGCGCCTCTTTCACCATCTGTCAAGTAGGCTAACTGTCATTTAAAGTCACCGGTAACCGGGGATTATGGAGCTGATATACCTTTGTTTGTACGGTAAACGTCCCAAACATTAAGGCGATACTAAGAGCCAAAACGGGATATTCAGAGGCTAACTCCTCTTTCATAAATCAACATAAATTTCCGAAAAAAATATATGCTTTTTATTGATATTTTATCTATATAAGGTACAAATAATACTGGTCAAACTGTTTAACAACTATGTGAAAAAAAAATCTAAATGGAAGTCGTTTTTGGCTGAAAACTTGTATCTTCTTTTAAACGACAAGGAATATTTACATGATTCTTTTTTTTAAATTTTGGTATGGATTAGACCTATATACTGTACAATTAATGACCTAATATAATAGTTTTTCAAGTCATTATCCATATTTATCTTATTTTACCTAAACAAAGATTTAGCGGGTCCGTGCGCGGGCGACGGGCGGCAGTGTAGCGCTGAACGTCGTACGGGGAGGTTGTGCGTCTCGTCGCAGCGCCGGCTTCGAATAGTTTTTCTCATTGAGCAGGTGATAAACAGATACGACACTGTTTTGAAGTGAAGTTAATAGTTTGTTGTGCAGACATTTTTAATAATTTGGACAGCTTTATTATAATATTGTACACATTTTTATATTATAAATTAATATTTACATATATACAATATAAACAAATTTACGTTTTAAATAAAATCTTTATAAAATTATTTGTAAATGGATTTTCTCACCATAAAAACTATATTTTTACAAAACTTACACATTCCTAACGAATTTAGTCTTCAATTTATTTTGTTAAAATGTTAATCTCGGCAACTCCCTTAAAAAGAACTCCCTAAGAATTATTCAATTTTACTTTTAATTTTTAATATCCAATATAAAATTAACATGGAATCCATAATTATGTTTTTTGATAAAACCGGTCATTACTATCTGCTAAATATGTCATAGTTGGTTTCAGTAAATATTAGCTGTCTATTTACATGATATAAAACTATGATATAAAACTAGAATTGTAAATAAAATATACTATTAAAATATATAAATAAATAAAAGTTAACCATTTTTTTGCTGACGCACCTCAAAAATGCTTTGTGAAGTTAGGCATAATATGTTCAATATCAAATGTTACCACTCTACTTTATTTATTCTTTGACTCGTTTCACGCGATCTCTAAGTACGGGTGGTGCGGGGGCTACATCTTAGCTCCGCCTACTCGCGCAAAATCAATCGGCTCTTAGAATCACCTTAAATAGAAAATAATAAAAAAAAATCAGCTATCGAATGATGCAGTAAACCGAGTGCATAATTCAATATAACAGAAAATGATTTCTAAAAGTAACTAATCAACACTTTACATGTAGTTTGTGAAAGAGGCCCTTAGTATAATAAACGTTCCAGTAGCACTGATTAATTTAACTGTTTAAATCACTTTAAACTGTCAATTTGAACAAACTTTCGGAACGCTAATTTAACACAGGTTAACCAGTTCAAATAACTAGATGGATGATAAACAGAAGTAAATCTAACTTCTCTCGAAACGAGTAAAGCTTGACTATATAATATAGAAATTATGCCTACTAAGTTCATTGTTATATATTATATTATATTATATTATATTATATTATATTATATTATATTATATTATATTATATTATATTATATTATATTATATTATATTATATTATATTATATTATATTATATTATATTATATTATATTATATTATATTATATTATATTATATTATATTATATTATATTATATTATATTATATTATATTATGCTAGCTGTTTCACGCGACTCGTTCGCGTATGTTCATAAATTTTTATAAATAATTTTATAGTTTATAAAAGTTTATAAAATAAAGCCTAATATTACTCGCTGATAGTAGCCCTCAATATAGGTGAAAGAAAAAAAAGAAAACCGAGAGTTCTTGAGTTTATTCATTCATTCAAAAAAAAAATACAAAATATTAGTATAGTATTAACGAATCCAGCTTGGATTGGTTCGGGAAATTCCGAGACATCTTCTTGTCCAAAATACCTCAGTGTCTAAAAAACAAAAGTTTTCGACCAATGTGTGTTGCGCATTGGTCCTGTTAACTAACATCCTGTTTACTAACAGACAAATCAGTAAGTAATCAGTTCATAATAAATGTAAACTACATCTTTATTTATTCTAAACAAGCATAATATTTTCATCTACTAACTAAGCTGAACAATGACATTGTAATATTAACACACTTTCAATTGCAAAAGATTTCTTTTATTTTTATTTTTCCTCTTCTCAGCAATAGATGTGAGATCGTGTGCTGTTTTATTTCGAAGTGCTATTAGTGAGATGTCAGAGCACTGCTTTGAATTTTATACAAGGTTCTTAACTCTTATCTTTTATCTTATCTTATCTTTTATCTTATCTTTTATCTTATCTTTTATCTTATTTTTTATCTTATCTTTTATCTTAAATTTTATCTTTATGATGATACTTGACGAACGGACCGTTAGCCTATCAACTGACTGCTCTTCATAATAAACAAGCGATCCGCTCCCGGTTTCGCACGGATGATTTTGAAATATATATTTTTTGTATTTTTTTTCCTTAAAAACCTTCCTAGTGTAACGCGCTCTTTCCATTAGTTCGTAGGTAATAAGATCGAAGCGTAAATAAGTGAGACTTTGTTTTACGAATACACTATGTAATAAAGAGTAAAGAAGATAATCTAAGTCGATACTAAATTCATTTTTATAAACATTTTTTAATATACATAAATCAAATTTAAATATTACCAACGGCTTAGTAATAATGATTTAGTTTAATTTTTAATTATTAAAGTCATATTTTATTGGTATAAATATAATTATAATATTGTATGCAGTTTTAATTATTGCCTAATTTTAATGTCAGCAATACGCAGTAAATAGGAGTTGTTACATGAGGTCAAATTAATTAGACCATGAAACACTTATGAAATATGTCTAATATTTAATTCCAATTACTTTTAAAGTTATTTACGCTTGTTGAATTTATTTTGTTAATTTTATCTACGTTTTTATATTTGGTTATTATTAGTCGAAAGAAAAAATATACAACATACCTGGACAAACCTATCGATGTGGGATATTGGAGATAGGGATAATTTTTATTATAAGTAATACAAACTGTAAATACGAGAATATCCCAAAAAAAAAAAAAAATTGTCCTGAAAACTAATTAGACGTTGTAACTTTTGGAGGACTTTTCAATATCCTTCAAAGGTTAAACAAACTCCAAAAACAAATCATTATTTAATTAAAAATGTAAGCCTTGTAATTTATATTATTATTGGTCTATCATTAAATTTAATACGGCTTGGCCTTCTGACCAGCAAGACAATAAAATCAATCCACATTCCGTCTTCCGGAATTGTCTAAAGGATTTAAATATATTACTGGATTTGTAGTTTTCATGCTATTTCCCATTAAATACTTAATGACACCCAATTTAAAACAAAATATTTTTAGAGAACGATAACCTTTACAGACATATAAACAACACGTAATCTCTGTTATATTCCTTGCAGCTGTGAATCTGTGAATCGTTCCGAGTGACACAGCCCATCTAGAGGCCATTTCCTGTTCAGACGTGGCTCAGACGCCGCGTGTACCTAGTTGTAGAATATAATATGGGAATTTATATAGATGATGAAGAAGCATGAAAATGTTATGTTTTGCTTGATAGTTAGATCATTGCACCTTGATTTAACCTTGCTTTAAATGAATTCTCAAATTGCCGTCACAATGTTTATCCGAGATAGTATAATAAATTATTTATTGTTTTATCAATTTATTGCTAAAGAATATTAAAATATACTTAATCAAAATATAATCAAAGTTGGTAGAGTACATACCGTCGATGTTCCTTTTGTCATTAGGCGACGGTAACTTTTCATTATATAAAAAAAAACTAGCTGGTGTCCGTGTTGAAAAATAAAATATAACAGTTGACATAACGCCTGATATATTTATCGCCCAATTTTTATACTCCTTAATTTTTTTTTATAAGGCTACTCTAAGGGCCTCTTTCACCGACTACAAGTAAAGTGTTGATTAGTTACTTTTAGAAATAATTTTATGTTATATTGAATTATGCACTCGGTTTACTGCATCCTTTCGATAGGAGATTTTTTATTATTATTTTCATTCCACTTGGGACTTTTACCGTACAAACAAAGGTATATCAGCTTCATTATCCCCGGATACCGGTGACTTTAAATGACGGTTAACCTACTTGACAGATGGTGAAAGAGACCCTATGAGTAGTCCTTTTAATGATAATAAGAAATCCTTAATGTCTCCCAGTATAAATAAATTAGGTACACATAGCTAATAAGCACTAAGTAATTGTTTAGGTAACACTAATATTTTCACGTTTATAGATTTCACAATTTATGAGCATAGAACCAATCAGTAAGAAATAAATTTAATTTAACACAATTTAAAACATTCACACCATCAAAATCAATTACTGATTGTTTACGTAACTGTCAATTAATTAACTACGATAACAGTTTTGTTGAGTAATATGTCGCTTAATTTTTAATAATAATTCCTTTAATTGTAGTGAAAATTTGATCTGATATATTTACATCAAATTAATATTTGATTTGATATCCATTTTTTTATAACTTTCATTACGCATAATCGTGCATGAAAAGTTAAATCGAGTTAGATTTTTGAAGTGATATTTAACTTCTTTAGGCACGTTGGGCACTCTTTGTATGAGTTGAATTGTTGAAGTTGAATTTTTGTATGAGTAATTCATGTTATTACCGTCACGTGACCGTCACGATCGCTCAGAGACAATTATTAATGTTCAAGTGAGTTTTTTAAGAAGGTTGGGCAATTCTGGGATGGGGAAAAGACACTGAGCTCGCGTGACAGTCACACTCAGTGACGCTTAGTGTGTGTGTGTGTGTGTGTGTGTAATATTTTTGAAGCAAGTTTTCACTTCTCAAGTGAAGTCCTACGCCTGGCAGGTTTTTTTTTATATTCATAACTAGCTGGTGCCCGCGACTTCGTCCGCGTTGAAAAAGAAAAAAGTACCTAGCCTATCCAGTGTTCTGTACGTCTAGTTTTATGAAAACCAGTTAATTCGTTTAAGAGTTATCGAGGAACATACATACCTACACTTACAGATTTATTATTAGTATTGATGATTGATTGATGATTAGCAGTTTGCTTAACCGTTTCGTATTGATGTGTGTTAATATTTTCAAATCCGACATTTTTCAAGCGTACAGGTTTTTTAAATGTTTCATTAACTTAATGAATGCGCGTCTGTTTACTATTTAAGTAAAGAATTTAAGGCGAAAAAAAAACAACAACCAAAACGTTTGCTTTACGATGTTAACACACTTATACAAAAGATAAGTAGTTTCTAAACTATTGTTTCATTGTGAATATGCACAGTACTTTTCACGTTGAACCTTCTCAGTTGCGAGACTTTATAATTCCCACCGAGACGAATGCGACGCGACGACCGTCAGACGCGCGGTTCGTCTCGTCGCAGTGAGAAACGTACATTTACTCGTACATTGGTTCTCTTGCCGCGATCCCACTATTTATCCAGTGTTACGCTACCGCATAATGAGAGAGCTCTGAGCTTTGCCATCGACGCAAACCTCCAACTTACTTAAAACCATGTAATCCTTTCATAGCGAAAAAACACACGACTGTCGACCCCTTAGGCTCACGCTCACTAATTAGCTTCGTTGTTATGTATAATTTTGAAATTAGCCGTCTTGGTGCAATTCTAAATGCAATAGTGGAATAATATGGCAGAACAATAGCATTGTGAACATTGAAACTTAGAATGAAATGCCTCTCATATGTCACCGCGTGTGTCATGGCGCTTGTATTATTAATTTTGTCAATTGTAATTAAAAATTATCAAATTTTAGTGTATTATTAATGTTTAGTGCTCTGTCATAAAGGTCCCGAGTTTGATTTCCGTCAAGACAAATTTAAGAAATAAACTTTTTAAAATTGGTTTTGGTCTGGATCTAGCAAATAGTGTCAGGGCACACTGCATTCGCAGTCTGTCTGACTTCTGTGACCACCTTCTTAAAGAAGACCACTGTGAAATAATAACATCTGTGCTGTTGTCTCTCGGTGAGTGAGTAAGGGATGTCAGGGACCATTTTCGCCACCCCTTTCCTATCCTTTATTAAAATATGGTCGGCAATACTATTTTAAACCGTTTATTTGTTAGAAAATTTTTGCTTTTGCATATAACGTTTACAGTAGTAAGGTTAAGGTGTATTTTTTGTTGATTTTGCACGTATCTTTGTTTACATAAAATCTGTTGCTCAAATGAACAGGGTATGGGGTCTATTGATCCTCTGAAACTATTATTTGTACGAAAAACACCAACTAATCTCCATCGACTGCTTCACTTCCTGTATACAAGTTATCGCCATTTTACAGACGCGAGGTCTCCCTTCTTCTAATCCATTTTTGCTCGTAGAACTTTATGATCTCTTTATGTCTCGACAAGTCTGTTAACGTTAATACGTTTAGTGTTATCGTGTCGTAAATACTAGATAATATTATTATTATGATATTTACTTCGATAGGGTCAATATAATACGCGAATTGAAGAAGTGAACAAACAATTTTCAAACCCGTTGGTTGATAGAGTGGTTACACTGTTCCAAGGGTCCCGGGTTCGATTCCCGGCAGAGTCAATTTTAGAAATGAACTTTTCAAAGTTGGCTCTGGTCTGGGTTTTAACATTTCGCAGTCATTTGGCCACCGTGAAATAATAGCATTTGTGCTGCTGTGTTTCGGTGTTTCGGTAAGGGATGCCAAAGTCCATTTACCTTCGCCCCTCCTCTAATCTTTACTTTAGTCAACTGCGCACTTTCAGCGCCTATGGCGGTGCTTGTGTTTTAGGTGACGGTAGCCAAAATCAAGTGGACGGTCAGCCTGTCTGTCGAGTTTAACATTAAAAAAAAAATTGTTAAATACTAGTTTAACACAAAAAAACAATCGTTTTACCTAAGTAGGTAGTTAATGGTAAATTCTGTTGTGGTATTTAATGTTATTACTAGCTGGTGTCCGCGACTTCGTCCGCGTTGAAAAAGAAAAAAGTAGCCTATCCTGTGTCATGTACAGACGTACATGACACAGGATAGGCTACTTTTAAATGTTTATCAACCAAGTTTTATGAAAATCAGGTGATTGGTTTAAGAGTTATGGAAGAACATATATACAATACCTACACTTACAGATTTATTATTAGTACGAGTCCAGTAGTTTTTGAATTTTATGGCAATTTTTTGTGGTTTATGTAAGTAATAACTCAAACTATCACACAGAAACTAGGCTATGCAAAAAAAATATAAAATCTTTCAAAAGAAAACATAAAAGCATTCCAGAAGGATATATTCAATACACAAACAAAAATGTATCGAAATATCCCCATATTGTTTGTAAAGAAAACCACACCGGTGAAAACATTGTTTTCTAAATAAAAAAAATTGTGGAACAGCTCCAAAAATAGTGATGAATTTTTAGTTCTCCGAATACTTGGTTCGTATTTTTCCGTATGAAGATGTAGTTATACGAAATACGTGGGTAATATTTAATGGTAATAAGAAAGATAAGGTTGCAAAGGTACTTGGCTACACTTAATGTAGTTCCTTGAACGCCCCTCCTCGTATTTTGTTATAGTTGAGTAGAAAAATTGTTCTTCCTTTAGCCAACCGTGATTTAGGGACTATTTTTCGTAAGTATTGCCTACGGTATTATATTTTGGTATAACATTTTCACGTGAACCGAACGACGCGGCGCATCGTCGAATTATAATTCGAGAAGCACAACTGAATTCGGTTCTATATTACTTTATTATATTACTGGAGTAATGTAACAAGTGTGAATAATCTGATAATGGCTGTTTCAAACAATGAAAAATATTTTTAAATTTTAAAAAACAGTCAAAAAGAATTTTTTTAAATTGGGGAATGGAATATTTTTTATTTACTAATTTTCTAATAATAATAAATCTGTAAGGGTTGGTGGAGTAAGTTACTTTGTTTTCAGAGATATCGTGTTTATTGGCTCATACATGATACTGAAACTAAATTGAAGATTTTTAGATTTTTTTTTCTGTATGTATGTATGTATGTTCCTCCATAACTCTAAAACGAATTAACTGATCTTCATGAAACTTGGTAGATAACATTTAGACGTACAGGACACAGGATAGGCTACTTTTTTCTTTTTCAACGCCGACGAAGTCGCGGGCACCAGCTAGTATTTTCTAAATATTTACTTTTTCATTTAAATGCAATATGTTTGTGTACTTTCTTAATATCCGTAGTAATATTATAAATGCGAAAGTTTGCATGGATATATGGATGTTTGTTATTCTTTCACACAAAAACTACTGAACCTATCACCATGAAATTTTGCATACACGTTGTCAGGGACACCAGAAAGGACATAGGGTCCTTTTATAGTTCAACGCGCACGAAGTCGCGGGCACCAGCTAGTAAATAAAATAAAACAAAGTGGTTGGACTTTCCGCTCATTAGAACTTCATTAGAGCTTTTCGGTCTTAGCAATAACAGAATTATCGATGGGACGATAATAGAATTAGTGAAACTTGTACATAGTATACTACCTACTAAGCTTCGGATTAGGCTAATTAGAGTCTGAGGTAAGCTTAAAAAGATTCTCAAGGCGGCTGCTGAGAAGTATGCATGATGCTTGATTTCTTCCTCGTAAAAGCCTAATATACTTTTCATTTAATATACTTTTCATCATTACACATTTTATTTAATTCGAAAAAAATTAAAAAAAAAATTAAAGGGTGACAGCATAGTAAAAAGTGTTATTATCACTCCAGTAGAACGTACAAAGAAAAGCTATATCTTATGATATGAAAAAGCTCTAACGTTGTGTGAGTATTGGATCGTAAACAATACAAACACTCGGCGCTTTATTGATTCAAGTAAATCCAGTTAGTACTTCGGGCCACCGGTCGAGAGATTAGAGGTAGGTGCCCCATATAGATCCTAATCTAGGCTTTAAAAGAATTAAACGCTTCTCTCAAAGCAAAATACCTGTTTGCCGCTAATATACAACAGGCAATAGATATTTTTTTCTCTATCACGTACTGACCTTAAATGCACAAAATCCTTACAAATTAGGCGGGCGCATTGCCGCCATTTTGACAAAAACCGTTTCGGCCTATATCTCCGTAATCGTACACTTGAGGCCAAAAATGGTAATAACCTTTATTGTAGATAAATAAATTTCCTATCTTTGTTGTCTGATAATTTTTTTTCTATCACTCACCGTTTACGACTTATATTGATCCACATGTGTAGCCCCTGATGCCCGCCGCAAAACGGGGTGTTATAAGTTTGATTTGTGTGTATATCTATCTGGGTGTCTGTGGCATCGTAGCTCCCAAGCGAGTGGATCGATTTTGATCTGGTTTTTCTTCTAGTTTGAAAGGTGACGGAATCGGGATTGTTCTTGCTATAATTTTTGAAGATCTATTCAAGTGTTTAAATACTATCAGCCCATATGACTTCACTAACTTCACTGACTTCCATACGTTCGATAGATGTGAAATTTGGTATACTGTTTCTTCAGTGGAATTTCCATGACGTGTTAACCTTTATCTGGGTTTGCAGCATCAAGTAGTCTGCGGTGCCCCCAGCTGCTCAGCAACTTACAGTACAGTCACAGCTTTACAATCCATAGTTGAGCAACGAATGTACTTGCACAGAGCAACGCTGGGGATTGGCGCGGGGAAGCGGGCGGCGCGGGCCGCCACGGCGAACTCACATAGTCTGTATTTCCAACTTTCAAGGCTGGCGCGTACATGTTTTTGAGTTGAGTGAGCGGTGGCGGATTTTCCATTTTGTGACAACCCTAGCACATCCGCGCGTGAGTGGCGGCGTCGCCCGACATCAAAGGCGTTGCCCAACTGTATGGATTGTAAAGCTGTGGTACAGTGTTTGGGCTCAATAGAAAGTCGGGGAATTTATAATTATAGCTTGTTTTAAATTTATGGAAGCTTTTTTTGCAAAAAAAAACAGCGTTTAATAAAGCATAAGCCAACATTTATATCTTTATATTATTGTCTAAAATTGTGATAAAGGATCCGTCCGAATTGAATAAATGAACAGCTCTGAAAGGGAAAAAATGCGCAAGTAAATTTCATTTGTAAGAGGAAAAAATGGCGTCGTTTCCTGGCCCCGGCTGGGTCGGTTCGAAAGGTTCTGTTAATGGCCGACCGAAACGCCAATTATATCAATTAAATACTTTACGACCCCGCAAACCTCCCACATTTGTTTCGCCGGTTTATTTTTACTTAGCTACGTTCACACCTTGAAAAACTTAGATATTTCAACAACATTATATTTTACACTAGCTGTTGCATGCGACTTCGTCCGTGTTTATAAAATACAGTTTATGTTGCTCGTTATTAATGTAGCTTTCTATAGGTGAAATAATTTTTAAAATCGGTCCAGTAGTTTTTGAGTTAGGTAGGTATTCATTACAAACAAAAATACAAATATTTCTCTATAGAAACCTTTCTCACTTCTATTAGTAAAAACCGCATTAAAAGATGGCGGGAAGAATATACTATTTTTCTTATGGCATAAAGGTAAAAAAAAATAGTTTTTAGAATTTTTATCTATTTATCTATGCGTTTGTGCACGCTTATCTCAGGAACGGCTTAGAGGATTTGTATAAAATTTGACACAAAGATAGTTTATTACCTGGATTAACATATAAGATCATGGAAAAATGTTAAGTTCATGAGGGATTTTCAAAAAACTTACGAAGTTGCGGGCACAACAAGGTTTCTTTAATGTATTTTTTAATGGTCACTCAGACCGTTATTTAGAAGTCTTTGTCGTTATTCATATTATTTTCCAATTCTAAAATATGCTAGCTAATTTGAAGTGCCCTCATGCGGCAATTACTGTATAAAATTGCTCAATTTTATTCTGACAAAATAAGATTCGCAAACATAATTAGACTCTTTCTACATTTTGTAAGTAAGATGGGCTTCCCGTTTTCGACATTGTTAAACGGCGGCTGGAGTATTTAATTGCGAAGAAATACGCGATCATAAAGCTAAATAACCTACTTTTACAAAATGTAGCTAGTTTAGTATTTAATTTACTGGAGCGAACGTGTGAAAAATGGTACACGTGCAGAAAGCAGTTCATAACTAACTAAAGAAGAAAAATTGTAGCTTTTTACTCAGACCAAATACGAACTATAGACAGAATTTTGCAGTGAAGCCGGTTTTTTAAACATGTATGCGTAGGCCGTTTACTGTATTGAGATTTTGTGTTCCAAGCTATATAACCTCATATTTTGTTTATTATTGAAACCTGGTTTTTACACCCTTTCACTACGTAATTCGGCATTTTCACTAGTAAATTAATATTTTAATATGACGAGGCGTTGTTTGATTGCATATTTTGTGTGCGTGTAACCGTAATGATTAACTTCGCCTATAAGTACAATAAAGGCGAAGGATGCAAGTGCGCTGCAGAACCTGATAGGATAGGGTGGAGGAAAGGAAATCCTCCACAAATCAAAATTACACTTTTTTACAGGAGAACTAATCGAAAAAAATTAAATTATTATTTTTTTTTATTTCTTATTAGATACTAGCTGGCGCCCGCGACTTCGCCCGCGTGAAAAAAGTAGCCTATCTTGTATTCCGGACGTCTAAATGTTTATCTACCAATTTTCACGAAAATCGGTTATTTCGTTTAAGAGTTATGGGAGGAACATACATACATACATACATACAATACCTACACTTACAGATTTATTATTAGTATCGATAATATATCAAATATATCCATATTATACATCTTTAGAAGCGTATTTTTAAGTAGCAATAAAAGTTTTAAGTATTTTCATAATAAACTCAATACTAGAGGAGATATAAGCATACGAGTATATAAGTTACTTTTGAATATATAAAAAATTATCAAAATATACTAAGTATGGAATAAAACAACCATAATTCTTTTTGCAACAATATGAAGGATTTTGATTGTATTTTTGCAAATTTTTTGGAATTTTTTGATTTGTGGTAGTTACTTTTGAATTTAAGCAGAGATTTCTTAAACACTGAAATACAACAGCACATATGCTGTATACACTGATCTCGTATTCCGCAGTGGTCTTTTGAAGGAGGCTTAGTGTGGTATCACGATATCTTTCTGATTAAGCTCTGACCTAAAAGTATACAATAGTTAGTAACTAATTCCTAATAATATCTTCCTCGCCATTGCATACATACCTAAAATAAATGTCGCTTTAATATTTAGGTAGGTAGGGTACTACAGATTCTCTACGACCGAATGCTTGTTGCGTTTCAAAGAAAATTTCAAATCGAGATTTAAAATGTTTTAGTACGGAAAATGTAGCGATTTTCCAGGAAAATATGAGACTTGAGTTTTCTACTGTTTACGCAAATATGCGCTGGAATTTTGCGGATAAAACCTGACTGAAAAACCAACTTTCATCATTAACATTAACACGACTGCCACATGATGCGCCGATGCGTGCTTATCTGGGTAAGTGTATTAAAACCGCAATTTAAGGTGGAAATATATCACAGAACCATTTAAAATTTTACCCAAATTCGTACTTGCAATACAACTTCCACTTCTATACATTTGTAAAAGTTTTTACTTTTCTTTACCACAAACTTACATAAACTTCTTAAGAAATTTTTGTTGGTTTATAGTCTACCTATAATTATATAATTTAAGATAATGTAAGATATTACTTACGATAATCTCAAAAACTTCACTTTGGCCTGGTTATAAATTATGTAACTCCTATAATGCATCGAATATTATCGAATACATATGAAATTAAATATTTTTTTTTTAAAAAGGAATAACTTTCCTTTAAGTTCACAAACAATTTATTTCCAAAAAAAAACCGTATTTAAAAATATCCAAGACATTGAAAGGGTAAATTCATTTTAATGTAAATAAATGTGTAAGAGTTCGTTGATGAGCGTATCTGTGAACTGAAAGGCGTCAACACCCTCGCTCGTTACCGCTGAATACGAAGTAATTGAGACTTGGCCGCATCTTCATAAAATTATACTATTCCGATGACCGCCACGTCGGTTCGCAAATGAGCACGCCTGGTGAAATCTCTGACATAGACCTCTCTAGCTTAACCCTCCTGACAAGAATATTCAGTGCTCATTCAGACACGTAATTATAAACCGCAGTTAGTTGTTTAGATTCAATGCACTACAACTTGCTGCTTGAAATACTCATTAATTTTGAACAAATTACATATTTTCAAATGCAAAAAATTAATTTAAGTATTTTTTTACTTACAAATTGGAAGGCATACTGACGATCCACGTGATTTATATTATATACTTTTATAGGTGACTCGAGTATAAAATAAATTATAATTTTCAATTATAATGTCTATAATTTTAGAGAAGCGTTATTAGATATTACGATTTTTAAGAATTTTATAGTAAAAAAAATTAATGTTAATGAATAAATATATTCATTATTAGCAGAGGGTTTTTCTAACAATTTTTTTTTATAATTTGAATCGCTTCACACTAAAACTCTGCACATTTCAGTCAGGCTTCAAATGTATCGGCTAGGCGATGTCGGACAAGTAGTTTTATCGCTTAGGCGATGATCTTGGATATTTCTTGGAAATTTCAGATGCATAAATAGAAAAAAAAAAAAACAGTAAAGTAACTTTTTCTCATTTGTATATAAAGGCATTTTTTGTCTAGTATATATTGACGAGCTTTTATAGTGTATTCAATTTAAAAAACGTTAAACATTTTCTTTTTTCACCTTCACACCTTGAAAATTTTCACACCTTAAAAATTTATGTAGCCAAAGTTGAACTAATGTTAATAACGGCTAAGGCTTAGTGTACCTTCTCTGCACAAATTGCGAGAGGTAATTATTTTTATTGAAATTTATATAGAATATCAATTAGTCGTATTTTCTATTGAAAAATATTCTTGTCTACTTATACCGCATTTTCGTCGAACAATATTTACTATAGAAAGACTCGCGGTCATTGTGTGAACGGTGATAAATTATCAAGCCTGCAAGTGATGTGCAGACAGTTTTGAAAAATTGCCACATTTTAAACAGGATATTTTCAATAAAAGTTTTATTTATTTTATTTGAAATTTACCAATTTTTACCCGACAAACACTACTGACCCATTTGCCCAGTAGTCAAGAAACGTTTTATTAATTAGTTACTTGTCGTAACCAATTTATTAATTAATTATCAAACAAATGTCAAGGGTATCAATAGCAAGGGTGTCACAATATTAATCATTCGATCGTCGATCGAGACCATTGATTTATGTCGAAAGGTTGATGTAGTAGTATTGATCAAACATCTAACGCGATCATAATTAATAATCATCTATCATCAATTGATATCATATCATATGTCGGGTCGCTTCTCTGGGGTACAGACAGATATTCATCGGGCTAAGGATGAACTGAAAACACGAAACTTATCCCTACCAGGGGGAATACTTATTTAGTAGGGATAGGTAAATAAGTATGCTTGTAGTACATGATGTATGAATTAACTTGAGACCTGGGCCGATGACAAAAATCATTTGCACACGCATCATCGTCGTAGTATTTTTTTATTAGAATTTTTTTAAATTTGCATGAGATTATTAATAAAAACAGAATAAAATGTTCCTGGAAGGGATAAAGAATAATTAGTGGGGTAGGGGGTCGCATTCAAGAGGAGTCTCAAGTTAATTCGTACGGGATATACACATATGTATATAATTTCTCTGAGTTTATATATAAAAAAAAACTATTAAAATAATGCAAAATTTTCAAGACTAACATAGATTGCAATGGGGATGTAGTAGAAAAACTACAGAGTTGTCATTATATGACCGTTTTTTATTGAAATAATTAACAAAACTATAAACGAACCAAATAATTATTTACTTTTTTAAAAATTAAATGAAGGATAGAGGATAAGTAGAGGGTGGAAAATGAGAGGAATAGTAAAATAGGAAAACACAAAACACAAGAACACGAGCTATTTACTGCCTATTTTAAGACTGCAGGGCATAGTGTGGTCAATTTTTAACTATGTACTTAGAGTACTTACTTGACAATGGTAGAATGTTTCATTTAATAATAAAAAAGAAGAATGGCAATGTAAGCATTGTTATTTAATTAGGTTTTAACATGACTTATCTCCTTTTGAGCTTCCGAAAATGTGTTAGCAGTCGTTCACTGTGTTGTAGTATTTTCCTATTACCAGCCTACGCCTATCGTTTGATTGATATTGACGTCTATGAGCGCCTTCCACTCACCGTCAAAGAGAAGTCTGAGATGTCTGTTTACAATATTTTTTACAAATAAATATCTTACTTATTATGTATAATATTGTCGGAGTTACATAAAGTTGTCTGACAAAATACATTTCCTCGAGAGATGTGAACGTGAACGTAATAGATAAGGTCGTTTCCACTACGAATAGAGGTCGGAAGCTGCGGTCGCCGAGTAGATTTATAACTACACAACACTTAACAACTAACTTAACTTATATGTACAATAATAATATTGTATGATTTATTGTAATTCTCACAGCAATTACCCAAGCTGCCTGCGACGCTTGTCGTCCTTGCGGTTAACATACATACTAAAAGGAAAGTTCAGCACACGTGTAGGTAAGTAATGAGACGGTGATACTCCTAAAAGTGGCTTAATTGTTTTACTACTTATACTTATTAGTAAAGTACTTATAATTACTTATAATTGGTCTAACGATCTATTACTTTTTACGAACATCTAAATACCAATACATATTTGAAGCCCTGACTACTTCGTAAGGAAATTTTGCATACACATTGTTAGGTATACACATACCTTTCATGGAGAAAAAAGAACTATCTATCAAAACTATAACAGCAACATTGAATAAATAACTGCTCATAGAATTATTTTGTCAGGCGCTATTTTTTTTTTTTTTCAATGCGGACGCAAAAGTTGGTTGTTAATATCATACTCAGACGAAGCCCGTTTTCTCAACACACTGCCATAGTGTGTTGAAGAAACGGCCTTCGTCTGAAAGAACTGGAAGTGGTCTTATTCCAGTTACGCGTCTAATTTTTCTTTGAATACATTTTGCAGACGCGAAAAGATTACACAGCGTGCATGAGATTGCGAACGCAGGAACAATGGTAGCGTAACCAGCAGGACAAGGCACATTTTGTGATGCGTACGCCATATGTACATTGTACGTATCTCTCGCTATAGTGTCCGAAAAGAAAAATGTGGGGCGGGGTGTTACGGTGAGAGGTGAACGACCCGGGGAGCGCTCACGTCGGCGCGCCACTTCAGCTTCAGGGGTCTATTCCTGTCACTGATGGAGCGAAAAATATACATTTAGACTCTAACTTAAACTACTTTATGAAAGTTTTCCTAGAACGGCGAACTCATAGCGAAGGAGTTTCGATTATATGAACATTTTTGTTCATTACTTCAGTACTTTGGGCTCCAATATTATATTAATAGGGACCCTTGAGCGGATATTAAATATTTTAGTTGCGAGTGTACAAATGTTCTAATTTTTAAATACCTCTTTCGAATAAAATAGTAATATAATTATAATATTGGTCTAGCCATTTTTAATTTATATAATTCTCATTGATTAACAAACGTCATTATTAATTCTCAATACGAATGCAGCATCCTAATAAATGTGAAAGTTTGTATGTTTGTTACTAAATCACGCAAAAATTGCTGAACGGATTTGGATAAAATTTAGCACACAGATAGTTTATTACCTGGATTGACATATACGGTACTTTTTATCTTGAGAAAATTATAAGTTCCTGTGGGATTTTCAAAAAAAAAAACGAACAACACCGCTTACGAAGTCGCGAGAACGGCTAGATGAAAAATAAATTAATTTTTAAATTCGAACAATACATAAATTTTATTTTTACATGTTCTTTTTTTAATTAAAATAATTCGACTTTCTGCTTCTGCTTAGATATGTGCAAGGATGATAGATTGTTTGACAAAGAAACTACTATTCCTATAGTAGGGATAAACCCGCAACTTACTTTAAAAACAAAATTATCTTAATAGAAAATATTGAAAAAGTTAGGCCCTCCATTGGACCTGCCACTTAAAATGAATAAGCCTAAAATAACTTCCCTTCAGAAAGGACCCGAGAAATCTTATACCATTTAACGCGATGTAAGATAAAACTGTGTCGCTTATATTTTTATAACTGTTTCAGTATCAAGCCTCAAGAGGGGGTGTAATAAGGACAATAAAGAGGGGTAGATATTTGCTGTGAAAGGGGCTGTCAATAACAAACAATGTAATAGGAGCTGTATTTTAACTTTATTAATTTTTTTCCTCTTTTTCGCTATTGTATAAGTTCATGTTTAGCGTTGAATAACATTATGGTGCAAAAAAGGGGTTATATAATTAATTATCCTTACATATTATAAAACTAAGTCCACCGCCGCGTTTGTTTGTCTGTATGTCTTTATGTATGATGAAACTACTGAACGGATCTAACAAAGGAGATTATTTTATAAATAATTTTCAGAAAAAAAAAATGCACACGTGGGAAGATAGGACCGGGTCGCTAGCTCATAGTAAAACCATTTTGGATGAGAAAGACGGCTGGCAAGATGATGGTCACATCCACTTGATGGTAGGCGCTGCCAAAATCAGTAGCATCAGTAAGACAGAGTAAGAAGAGAATAGAGAAACGGACTCTGGCATCCCTTTACTCACTCAACGAAACACAACAGTATTACCTATACACAAAGATTTAAATCAAAGATACGCCCTGTGCTTCTGAAAACTGTCTACGTAATATGTCTGTATGCAACGTGAACCGCTCACTGCTTTCTACAAGCGACTAAGGCGGTAAGTCACAGCTCACTCTTCCCAACGATGACACATTTTCGGCCGCCTGAAGTATGGCAAGGGCGCATCTCTGATTTAAATCTTTGCCTATTTGACGTGCTATTTCACGGTGTTCTTATGTAAGGGGATGGTTACTGCAGTCTGGGTTGCCTGATTTATGACTGCGATGCTGAAGTCAAATAGAACGAATACTAAAATTGTCATGAAAATCAGTTTTGAATTTTTATTTTATGTTTACTTAAAATCTCGTGTGTGTAATTAAAAAACAATGTAAAAAATAATTTTATCTACAATTTTGACCATTTATTATGTTATTTTAAAATTCCCCGTTCATAAAAGTTTGTATATTAAGTTTCATCAGCAATTATTGTGTATTATTTGATACTCTCTTGGTTATCAATGTTTTACACAATGTTTTACATACGAGTTTTTTTACATAATATATAATGTATTTGTAAAAAAAACTTACATAATATGTTTTAAATAAACTTCCTTAAAAAAAAGAAGCAAAATGTGTGCTAATTCATTATTAAATGTTATCAGACAGTCTGACGGCCACAAGCTGCTTAAAATTACATATTGAATTTAGATGTTGAAACCATGTTGAAACCAATACTCAGATCTGGTACATAAGGTATGTATTTATAATAAAATTATATGCTCTGTGGAATAAAGTGTCGCGCCTCTTCTGATAAAATCCGATAAACGAGGCAACAAGGATCGCCCCGAGTTGCGTCACGTCAATCAAACGTTCAAACTTAGTTATCTTTGACTTTTACTCTTCAGAAACATTATCTTACCCAAATTTTATCTTTAATTTATTTTAATTGATCCTTTTCTTTCTTTAATTATATAGGTATTATTGTCTCAATTTTCTTATTGGAGTAAAATATTACAGATAATTTGCCGCATACGAAATTTTTTGACTTCATAGCATATACCGGATGGAGGGTTGTGAGAGTGGAAGGGGAATGGCTTCTGACGTCACTCGTCCACTTCTCGAAACACAATAGCGCAAGTGCAGCTATTTACTTGCAGCTATTTGGGTTTCGAGCAACTTGCGTAATACGCGTTATACAAACCTATTACAATATTTACATCAGATTGTATTTAAACAGCACCAATTTTCCCAAGCATTCCTAATCCCTTTTCCTCAATCCTACTATGGTCGGCAGAGTACTTGGAGCACCTATACTAGTGTTATAGGCGACAAAGCAGGCTACTATCCAGAGGACCGTTTTCATGCCTGTCAAGATTAAAAAAATGCATCAACTATATACCAGGTAATTGATAGGTAAATTTAACTATCAATCAAGATGTGTCAGTATATAGGAGTAGAGTACTATATAATGTAAGAGTAGAGGAATGGAGCACCTTTATAATTTTATAAACGCTTCTCACTCCAGCTGACTGATTCTTTGGGTTATGTTTTCGACTCTTACTGACGGATCTCCGATAGCAGCTTATTTTATTTTTAATTTTGTTTTTTTTATGTTAAGGTCGACTGACAGGCTGACGGTCCACTTGATGGTAGGTGGCTACCGTCGCCTATAACACAAGCAACGCCGTAAGTGCTACAAGTGCGCTGTCGACCATGGAAGGATTAAGGATAAGGGATAAGGACGGGATGGGGTAATGGGCTCTGGCATCCCTTACTCACTCACCGAAACACAACAGCACGTAAATGCTGTTATTTCAAGGTGGTACTCTGTAAGGTGGTGGTTACTGCCGCCAGACGGGCTGCCCAAATGACTGCGAAACGCAGTGTTGCCCTACCAGTACCTTTCAAATCCAGACCAGTCAATTTTGAAAATTACATAAAAATTTCCAAAGTTGACCCCGCCGGGAATCGAACCCGGGCCCCTGAGACGTTAGGCAAGCACCCTTGCCACTCATCCAACGGGCTCGTCAAATTGTAGTGCATTGCAAACCATTCTGATGGATAACTCCTTGTGATATCAATAATAATAGTAATTGAAATTGTAATAAAAAAGTTCAACGATCTGTTCGTGTATTGTTAACAAAAAATACATAAAATCAATGAGGATCTCAAACATAAAAATAAGTTGCTGCAATTGCGTGAGAGAAAGGTTTGTCTGTGTCTAACATTAAATAGAAAATAATAAAAAAAAAATCGGCTATCGAATGATGCAGTAAACCGAGTGCATAATTCAATAAAACAGAAAATGATTTCTATAAGTAACTAATCAACACTTTACTTGTAGTTGGTGAAAGAGGCGCTGAGTATTCATAATTATGCGTCTATGAACCGAATACTTTACGGCCATCTCAACCGTGCAAAATTATTTACTGCCGCATTTTTAACAGATATATTTCAACACAGCACCAATCATATTTAATTAATACGCTAATTAATGCCTGGACAACGTTTAGTGATATTGAGCAAAAGATAGACTTGAAAAGCATCACTTGTGTTTTAAAAGAAAATTCACGTAAAAATCTTTGACTGTTAGCAATTTTTCCCAATATTATTATGTTTTAGCTAATTAAAATTTTAAAAGAAATATAACAATGCATTCGTTTTGAAACCAGCACTATAGAATATAGAACTAATTAATTAGGTACATATATTTTTCAATTACAAAAGATCCTTTAGCGAAGAAAACTGTTTTTAAATTTTAAGTTCAATTAATTTTAGAAAGCTTAGCTTACACTCGCCTTTAATCAAACACATACAAAGACAACTTTGTCTCGTCTAGTCTGAACAATGTACATATCCACTGAATATATTACATACGCGAATCACGCACGACTTTTCCATAAAGTCAACATTTTTCACAACAATATCCCCACTCGGCGCCTTGTTTTGCGCCTCCCTTTCTTTTAGAACAACGCTTTCCAATTACATTTGACGAAGGATGGTTCAAATTGACTGTCATAATTTGCACAGTAAATACTTCATATTCGTACTAACCTTTCGATGTAGGTTTATAAGTGTGAAAAATCTATAAAATACATATTATTACAAAATGAAGTCGCTGTTCTTGTTGTTCCTTTGATCTTTTAATATATAAAAGGCTATATATATATATATATATATATATATATATATATATATATATATATATATATATATATATATATATATATGTGTGTGTGTGTGTGTGTGTGTGTGTGTGTGTGTGTGTGTGTGTGTGTGTGTGTGTGTGTGTGTGTGTGTGTGTGTGTGTGTGTGTGTGTGTGTGTGTGTGTGGATGGGTGGGTGTGGGTGTGGGTGTGGGTGGGTGGGTGTGTGGATATGGAATCCAAAACCGTAAAACCGATTTTGATAAAACTTTCAGTCAATCTTCAGATTAGTCCAGCGGATAAGCTATAATCCTGTGAAGTTTGGTAGCGATCGGACGCGGGCGAAGCCGGGAGCGGGTCGCTAGTGAACAATATTTCTAACAATATTTAACTAAGTAAAGAGCAAGAACATGAACATAAAACGCTTCGAAGGAATTCAACAAGCGTTGTCGTTTATAATGTAAGAGCGAATCTATTAATTAAGCCAATCTTTAATAATAATCACGTACTTAACGCAAGAGATAAGTGCGAAAATCAGATAAACCTGGCTTTATATATCGACTGAGCTAGCTAATTTAAATTCTGCATTTACACTGAACGTGTCTATCGATTCGGCAGACTCCTGGTAATCTCCACCGAACATCCCCGCAGAATTATTATATTAGTCACAAATCCCTCGCGGCTTCGTTATTTCGCGTAATACCTAAAGAGTATTCAACCAATATACACCAAATTTACCTACACTTAAAACAAGTTTATACAGAGCCCACCTTTTCAAAAGCTCACATCAAAAAGATATTGAAGTCATGGCTTCATTCAAACAGCGTCAAGAACGCTTCGTATGCGGACTATGGCCTAGTTTCGAATCGAACTAGCTGCGTAAACTTCCTCTATAAATTTTTTGCTTTCATTGGAACTTGTACGTTATTGTGTTGTTTTCATTACGTAGACACATTGCCTGTCTATTGAAAACTTTGTGCCTATACCTACGATTGTGATAGTCCATTTTAACAAGACCGACAAACTTTTTAATTTATTTAGGAAAATTACAATAATTTGCATTATTATATTAGTACTAGTGGGTGCCCGCGATTTCGTCCGCGACCAATTTTTTTTACATAAAATCCATTCCTCATTATTCCTCTATGCATAAGTGAAGACAGAATTAAAATCGGTCAGACAGACAGACAGAATATAACAGAATATATATATATATAAAGATTAGGGCCTCTTTCACCATCTGTTAAGTAGGCTAACCGTCATTTAATGTCAACGGTCACCAGAGATAATGGAGCTGATATATTTATGTTTGTACTGTAAAAGTCCCAAACATTAAAAAGAAAATAATAAAAAAAACGGCTATCGAAGGATGCAATAAACCGAGAGCATAATTTAATAAAACATAAAATTATTTCTAAAAGTAACTAATCAACACTTTACTTGTAGTTGGTGAAAGAGGCCCTTAGACAAATAATTGAATCTTCTAGCTTTTCTGACAAACTTCAAGTAACTACATTTTCTAAGAAATGCAAATAAGATTTTATCATTAGACATAATTATGCAATATAGATGGGTAAATAAATAATGAAAAAAAAAAACAGGTCCATTTTTCTTCATGAGAACCTCCCTCGGACTTCAAGGAATATTTGAAAAAAAAAAAAGCAAAAATTTCCATGAGTTTTCCGCTTAGTAACAAATTTAGCGATTCATTTTAATTTATTGGAACAGAAAGCATTTTAGGTAACTCAATTAAAATTTAAGTCTTTTAGTGAATATTATCCATGCAATCTAACTTTGAAGTCTTTCTTGATTACAATGTCCGAAGTCAATCGGTGTCTGACCTAAATCTGCATCTGAATAAGAGCGCGACTCAATCTCCCGTCCAAGTTTATCACAATCAAAACCATCTTAATAACTCCAATCTCATTGTTTAAGTGTAAACAGAGCTGCACTTCGAGGATTAGGGGGTTGATTTGACAAAGTTTTGCCTTCTTGTAGCGAAGCATTGGATATATAACATCAACTTTACACCAAGAAGTTTGATCGTCATACTTCAAGGACTCGCGAAACAATTTCTTTCATACTCGCCTACTAATGTTATTGTTAACAGTTAATTATCTGTGTCTATATATAAACAATTGTATAAAATAGAATATTCGTCTGAACATACCTGTAAGTGTAGGTATTGTATGTATGTATGTTCCTCCATAACTCTTAAAACGAATTAACTGATTTTCATGAAACTTGGTAGATAAACATTTAGACGTACAGGACACAGGATAGGCTACTTTTTTTTTAACGCGGACAAAGTCGCGGGCGCCAGCTAGTTTGCAATAAAACCCAAACAAGAGTTCTTAAAAATTTTGTCTGTTTTTTTTTTTCAGAGCATAATTTAGACCACTTTATTTAGGATACTAACATACTAACGATTAAATAATGATTATATCACTACATATTATAAAAGAAAGTCCTCCGCCACGTCTGTCTGTCTGTCTGTTCGCGACAAACTCAAAAAGTACTGCACCGATTTTCGTGCTGTTTTCACCAATAGATAGAGTGGTTCTCGAGGAAGGTTTTAGTATATAATTTACAAAGTTACGCGGGCGAAGAATTAACTAAATTTTAAACAATTACTAGTTAATGAATTTAATAAATTGTGTTGCGTTTTTTAAAACTGTTGCCAAAATGATTGTCAACTAATTGACCATTTGTTAATTAGTTGACAATTAACAATATGATATATGAACTCAACTCCATTGAATTTTAAGATTTTTTGTAGGAATTTTTCACAGGAGTCCTGTTTGAAGGCTGTACAGTTATTGAATCAACACGGGTCTGGAGTGCGTATAATAAATCTGCCAAGCACTCTTCGCTGAACGCATGTCTGCAATTCAATGAAAATTTCATCGACTCATGCACTATGTCCTTTTCATGCGGCTTCGTTAATTTTAAAATAAAATTGATCCAGTGAAGCGCGACGAGCGCGGAAGGAAATAATATATACCTTTTCATCGGGCTTTTCACAAGAGGTGTATGTAGGAGTAAAAAATAAAGTAGTATACTTATATTTTTTTAATCGGTGAAAGTCACTGTCTCTGTTTCCCGCTAACTTCTTCTAAACCACCAAAAGGATTTTGATACGATTTTCACTAAAGGAAAGAGTGATAAATGAGGAACGATCCGTACGAAGCTGAGGGCGTGTCGCTAGTAATAAATAAAACATCTTCATTTATTCATTGAGTAATAAACAATTTTCTAAAACTATCGTTATATTGAGCCGTAATATCGATGTTATTGTTTGAAAGCAAATCAATGTGTGTTCTCAGTGATGGCGTATAGCGGAAGCGGATCCGCAGCACACGTATACCTTATACGATTCGGCGGATTACGCTGGTGGATTGGCGATTTTATTCTTTCAATGTCTGAGGGTATTTTATTTTATTTTATTTTTATTTTATTTTATTTGGGAAAACAAACAATTAAACCATATATAGTAAATTTGAAGAAAGAGAAACATACATAAATAGAGGTAATAGTGCAATGAATGTCATTTTCCTCGAATTGATATTTTTTTAATTAATAGCATTTTTATGCCAATTATACAATTTGGCTAAGCGCCTCTTTCAACAAATACAAGTAAAATGTTGATTAGTTACTTTTAGAAATCATTTTCTGTTTTATTGAATTATGTACTCGGTTTACTGCATCATTCGATAGCCGATTTTTTTTTATTATTTTCTATTTAATGTTTGGGACGTTTACCGTACAAACAAAAGTATATCAGCTAAATTATTCCCGGTGACAGGTGACTTTAAGTGACGGTTTAACCTACTTGACGTTGGTGAAAGAGGCGCTAAAACTCTTAAGTCGTGACAGGGCACACTGCGTTTCGCAGTCATTTGGGCAGCCCGTCTGGGGCAGCAGAAATCACCTTCTTACAGGCCACCGTTTTAATTCATATATTTCATTAATACAAATAAGACAAGCACTAATTACTATACATATTACTATACGCAATTGCTTCCACTAAGGTCAGCTGTCCGCTTATTTCTACGTTCCGCAATCCGCATACGCGATACGCTGACACTCGGGACACACGCTTAGTGTAGTGGTTAAAGCTTAGCTCCTTGAACTCTAGGTTTCCGGGTTCGATAAAGTTCGATACGAAGCCAGTTTTTGTTGAGCTGCTCTAACTATTAGAAATATTGTAAATATGAAGAAAAAAATCACGATAAAACTAATAATAAATAGCACATACATCCTACCAAATTTTCATATTTTATAATATTAGTAGGTTAGGTATATACACAGGTTAGATATAGACGACAATGATCATACTACTTACACATAATCTGACAATTGTACAAAAATATACACTGAAATACTTGACACGAACAATAAAATAGTTGCGTTTTCTTTCAACATACTGTGGATTTTTTAAATCAAATAAAACTCGCTAGGTTTTCCTCGTTAGCAGCCTCCTCCACCTCGTTAACCTTATTACGAGTATGAGTCCTGCCGCTAACTGAACTAAATACCAACCACCAGCCAGTACGCGTTCGCAAGTGCGCTGACCCATATTGTATCTAGGGACTTTATGCTAATGAAACATTTGTAAAGCTATAAAACTTAAAATAGCCAAGAAGCTTTTAGACTCGAGCGAGACCAGACTAAAAGACGTCAGGCCCTCGAACAACCATATTAATTAGATGTGATTTAAAACTCCATTATTCAATTTATTTTCTAAAATATAAAAAGAAAAAATTATGGGACTAATTTTTTTTTATTAATCTTTAAAATTTTATAAAGTTTAATCAAAGATTTGATTAGAAAAATTAAAATGCTTTGATTACAAATATACAGAACGGAGTCATAGGCTTTTTGGTATGTTTTTAGGTTTAATTCGGTTTTGGCATGGTTTTGGAACCTAATGTCGTTTTCAGTATTCCAAATTGTTAGTTACTCGTACATGAATAAATTTTGTCTGAAAACACATTGAGAAAACATAAGCTCTCTGTCGATTAATTCAACGTCATTCATATGGGATTACTTGTTAATTTATTTTGGCACATGTTCACGCGCTGCATTATCTGCCTAGTATAGGTAGCAATGTAATAAGGAAAATACGCCTCAAAGGCTCGGAGGCGACCGGAGGCATTTTCGGTATTACGTAACATAATACACGTCGGCCCATTTCGGTGGTCTTCCTTATAACAGGCTTTATACAAACGCACCTGCGAAATGTTATCATCATCTTAATAATAGAATACATATTCCATTCAAACTGTTGGTTATTATTATTACAAACTTTATTACTTTTTTACTCTACAAATTACATTACATAGACATAAACATATTACACATATTATTACATAGATGACACGTTTGGTGTAGTGGCTAGTAACCGTAGCTGTTAACCAAACGGTCGCGGGTTCGAATCCCGCTAGGGGCAAATTTTTAACATTTTACCTTTGTACCTGAGTCGTGGAAGTTTTATATTTATAATATGTATGTATTTACAAAAAAAGTAATCTATCTAGAGTATCAACTTTTTGGTATCCATAATTGCTTACAGTTGAACTAGATGAAGCTGTGTGGAATGTGTGAAAAAAAAATTCAATTTAATTGAAGTTTTTTTTTTATAATTGAGGTATTTTTACTTTTCTTTGTTGAAAAACTAGTTTCGATTAATATAAATTATAATAGTATATATAAGTTATATGATTATAAGTTATAAAGCAGTTAAATGTATGTAAAAAAAATTATGTAGAATGAAACAAAAAAATTCAAATTGAATGAATAAATAGGTATTCATAAAAGCTAAAAATTTGGTTGAGCTAAAAATAGGTAATTAGGCACTGTTTGTAAACAGGCATAGCTAACATTGACGTAAACAAATTCAAATGTAACTAGTTATTAGTTAAAATTAACAAATTTCACATTAGTAAATTGAATACAAATAATGGTCAGTAAAAAAAACAATCACAACTTTCAATCTAACATTTTCAGATAAAATAATAACAGACAATTGTTCTCATCAACATTATAAACGAAATCGTTCAGTCCAAAGTTTCATAAAAAAAATGATTTGAAACAAGCTTTTAAAAATTCACCTAATATAAATTCAAATAAGTTAGTTAATAAGAAAGTCCTTTGTAATTTTCCTTTCTCCCCTCTCGTTTATCTTTCAATGAAAATGGAGATTTATTAGGACCAGTTGAAATATATGCGACAGGAGAACGTCTATGGAAAAATATTGTTCTACGAAAACAGGTACACAAATCTACATTCTCTGTAACACAATAATATCTACATAATATCTATTTACTGCGAAAAATAACTTATTTTTGTTTATAAACAGATTTCATCATCAATACTAATAATAAATCTGTAAGGGTTGGTCATGGAGTAAGTTAATTTGTTTTCAGAGATATCGTGTTTTTAGGCTCTATACATGATACTGAAACTAAATTGACGATTTTTAGAATTTTTTTCTGTATGTATGTATGTATAACTTAAACGAATTAACGGATTTTCATGAAACTTGGTAGATATACATTTAGACGTACAGGACACATGATAGGCTACTTTTTTCTTTTCCACGCGAACGAAGTCGCGGGCGCCAGCTAGTTTGTAAATAAAATGTAAAAGTATAGGTTCACAGAACTTTTTTATGTTAAGGTTGACAGACAGGTTATTAGATGGTCACAAGCAAAGTCACAGGTTCTGCAAGTGTACTGCTGACCATAGTCGGATTAAGGATAAGGGATCAGAAAGTGATAGTGATTTGAGCTATGACATCCCTTAATCACTCACCGAAACACAACAGCACACATGCTCTTATTTCACGGTGATCTTCTGTAATCACTCCCTTACAGAACACCTATGAAACCGAATGTGCCCTGCCACTATTTGCCTGACCAGATCAGAGCCAACTTTTAAAAATTTATTTTCAAAATTGACCATGCCAAGAATAGAACCCGGAATCCATGAGAAAGAACGTAAAGGCAAGCACCTTAACCACTCTTCCAATTGGCTCGTCGAGAAAAGAAAACTGTTAAATATTCCTCTCGCGAACTCTATCCGCTTAGATGTTCCCAAAAAGTTTATTGTCTCTTTCTTAGAAAAAACTATAAGGGAAGCACTTATCTACTACCTGTACTTAGGTCACTGGTAACTCGTCATAATGTAAGATTCATTTTAGAAAAAAATATTTAAGTATAAACTCTTCATAAGCCAAATTAAATAAATAAGTTCATAAGAGTCTTGGGGTACTATTATTTTTATTTTATTTTAAAGAAGCAAACATTATAGTTATAAATAAACTTTAACAAGTCACCGCAATATCACGGCGGATTAATACGTTGAAATGGCAATGGAACGGACACTAGCCGGGAGCCATTGGGACTGGAAAGTTCTCAAGTCACACACAAGATGGAAAGATGAAAGAGCTTCTTTCGGCCTATTGGAAAATTATGGCGGCGACGGAGGCCGCTGAGAAGGTTATGATAGTGAAATTATGTATTTAAATAATATTTGTGTTCATTTGTTTTGTACGTTAAATTCTTAAGTACCATTTGTGATCCAAATTTTGAAGCTTCCTTCAAACTGCTCACCTATCTTTAAATATCTACTATATTGTATAGTATTGTCTAATAAAAGAAAGTATATGTACGCCTCTGTCTGTTCTCCGCGAATTTCTTCTAAACAACACTCAAATTATTTTGATACGGTTTTCACTAACGGAAGGATTGTGTATAGATTTTATTTTTGTAATTTAACCAGAAATGCGTTCTTATTTTTTGTATACCTATCTTCTATTCTATTATCACTTTACCTATTTTATAGTTCCATTAAATATTCATAACTAGCTGGCGCCCGCGACTTCGTCCGCGTTGAAAAAGAAAAAAGTAGCCTGTCCTATCTTGTGTCCTGTACGTCTAAATGTTTATCTACTAAGTTTCATGAAAATCAGTTAATTGGTTTAAGAGTTATGGAGGAACATACATACTTACATACAATACCTACACTTACAGATTTATTATTAGTATTGATTATCATTAAGTAAGAGATTCATTACGTATAAATTAGATGTTATATTCAGTTTTAGTATCGAAACGTACATCAACATAACAAGTAACAAGTCAAACACACAACATCCATTGGGTAGTGTGTAGTTCGCTCTTAGTTGACAAGTAAGTAGTTAGCAAGTCAGGCCGATAACAACCAAGTTTCGACAATTCTGACGCTCCATAACTTGATGACTGATCACTTCTAAGCAACGCTTCTAAGACTTAAAATTACATTTACTCGGAAAATATTGTTTCAGATCTATATAGTTTTACGTGAAAGAGTAACAAACTTACATCTAATTCACAAACTTTGACAGTTATAGGAAACCCAATATAATTTCTAATCTACATTTGGCTTGACCGGAATTAGAACCTGCTCTCACGTGGCAGCAACCGAGCTTCCACTAACACATGTCACTCAATTTAAATGAATTAAGATTTTTAAACTCGCAGTACCTCTACAATTCCATTTGAATGTTATTGATTTATTGATTGGCTGAAAGCAGCAGGCGGCTTTTTAATTTGATCTTTGGCTGCCTTTGTAGCTTAGTTAGGTTCGTAGATAAAGTCTAGTGACACCTTTGACGTAGACCGCCCGGTCTAAGTGCTACTTCAATTAGTGAGGTTTGAGATAGAATCAGAATCTCCAACTTTTTCTTGTTCATCGCCAGCCTTGGCGGCTATTCTTTTTTTAAAGAAAGCACCAGCCAATACAGTCACTATTAATTTTATTTCTATTTTGATTAACAATATTAGCTACGTCAGAAAGTAAAGTATACATAATATATTCATCAAGAACATATTATCGTAAAACGGCTTATTGAAATTAATTAATAATTTGGCACTCAGATAGTATATTACCTGGATTAATATTAGGATACTTTTTATCCTGAAAATGTTAGATTTCCCAAGGATCATCTATATAAATATAAGAAAATATAAACAATTAGGCCCATTGATGTCAACATTAGCGGCGCCACCGTCATCATAGCGATAAAAATTTCAGGCGTTATATCAGATGTTATATTTTTCATTTTTCCACGTGGACAAAGAAGCGGACACTAACTAGTGATACATATAATAAACTAAGATAAACGGATATCATAAAGTAAGTGTAAAATAATAAATAAATAATAGCAATGTGGAGTTATGTGAAGATTTATCGCAGTCGTTTATCCGGATGATCCCGTGGGGCGCGCCAGTAAATTATCACCAAGGCCACGTCCCTCACTGCCCCTTCTTGACACCACATAATGCTCATAATAAAACTCATTTCCGTATTTTATTACATATCTATATAATTAATCTATTATTTATTACTTATTGAAATTATTTAACAACAGCTTTTGCTTTTGCGAATTCGTCGGCGCCCCTTTTTCTTAGTTATTCAATCTTTATGGCTCATATATTTTGTCAGTCGCTGATATTCTTATTTTTACTTATAGATGATCCCACGGGATCACTTTTTTTATATTGTTCTCGACAGACAGGCTGACGGTCTATTTGACGGTAGCGTCGCCTATAACACAAGCATAGCTGTGCTTGTGCATAGTATCCTAAAAAGCACCTAAACATGTCGCTGCTTAAAAACTAAAGGCTCACAAATCAAAATTACACTTTTTACAGGAGTTAATCGAAAAAAAAAAAATTTTGTCTATTTTTTTTCTTATTAGATATATATCAAATATATGCATATTATACATACATAGTTAAAAGCGTATTTTTAAGTAGCAATAAATGTTTTAAGTACTTTTTTAATAAACTGAATACTAGTAGAGATATAAGTACATAAGTTACCTTTGAATATATAAAAAATGATCAAAATATACTAAATAGATTGTGATTGTATTTTTTCATTAAAAACATTTTTTGATTTTTTTTGTTTTATGGCCCTTTAGTTTTTAAGCAGCGATGTGGTGACAGTAATTGTATGGTTACTGTGATACTACTAGAATCAGGTTTTAGAACTCAAAAAATAGGTCGACAACATACTCGTTACAACACATATAGTCTACGTGCCACGTGATTCGCTATATTCAAGCCAAGCTTTGCTTACTCATAAAGTGGGTTGCACGCGTTAAAACAAAGCTAGCTAAACTTAACACAATAGAATGGAAGCAACTGCCTTATCTAATGCCAACAGGTTTAGTCGCTTAACAAAGCTCGAGGCAAATAGACGAGACTGCCTTACGGATAACCCTTCACTGAGAATTATTGTTGCGTTGCAATCTATAATTTCACTACAATTTTATTTGAAGCAATCCTAACTAAAAATACTAACTAGTTTGTTAGTGAGTTTACTCGTATACTCAACCGATCGTCACGAAATTTTGTATACAGAAAAGGTCATAGTCATAGGGTGCATTTTACCTAGAAAAGAAATAGTGTTCCTGAGGGTACATTTGAAGAGAAAAATGTAAAATTTAACGCTTGAATTAATGTTTTAACGCCTTTTTGATGCGGTTTTCATCATCAATCAATACTAATAATAAATCTGTAAGTGTAGGTATTGTATGTATGTATGTATGTTCCTCCATAACTTTTAAACGAATTAACTGATTTTCATGAAACTTGGTAGATAAACATTTAGACGTACAGGACACAGGATAGGCTACTTTTTTCTTTTTCAACGCGCACGAAGTCGCGGGCACCAGCTAGTATATAATAGAACCTATTTTTTTTCTGGGCTAGCCTGGGCTAGTGCCTAGCTTGATTCTCCAAAGCTAGGAACTATAATTAAAGTATTTCCAGTGTTGAAAAGGATACGAGTAAAACTTGTGTTTTTATAGGAAATATCTTGTTTCCAAATATCCGTCCCCTATCATTACGATGCGTAAATATTGGATTCGCATTTGATCTGGAACAAATCTTCTGTTATCGGCCGTAAACGTATATCTACGCAATGATAAATCGTCTCTCTGACCTGTTTACAAATATTAATATCCTTTATTCTGTTGGATACATATGCAGCATAGAAAAACCCAGTTAGAGAATAATGCTATTCTAATGGAAAGATATTTGGAGATTGTAGGTTTCCAATAATAACTCCGTTGAAATTTCAGGATGGAATAATTTTATTTAGAAAATTGCCCTACTTATATATGGTTTTTACACTTGTATGTGTGTGTGTGTAAGAGAAGCGGTTGATGTTGTTGTCTCGCTCATGTGTCGCGCGCAAGTGCGTTGAGTGCTCCCCACTCTCGGGTGCCGAGCCTATAAAAATAGCCGCGCATTTGCCCTCAGTCTTTTTGCTTCGCTGGGCGCCGCGCAAGAAACACTCGACGACGACACGTTCAAGAATGAAGATGGCTGTGAGCGACGACTGCGACTAAAGCGTCCTCTGTCGTGGATCCAGTGATTTATCCAGTGGAGTGATATTTAATATGATGTGAAAAAAGAATACGCTTTAATTTCTAATAACAACAGCTCTTCTCAGGGCTATATGTTCCCATATTTAAACCGTTAGTGGTTACGTGTTTTATTTATCCATGACCTTGGTATGGTAGCTACAGTACTCCCCCTCAAGCGAAGCGTACCGGTAGTTTAATGAGACGGCCAGATCGTGATTGCTTGCTTTCTCTGTCGCTCGTTTTACTACTGGTAGGTAAAGGTAACTCGGTAACTGTTGAGGTATGGTTTAAAGGTAACTCGGTAACTGTTGAGGTATGGTTGTTGTTGGTAACTGGATCTAAGTCTTCAAGTAAGTATGCCGGTTTCAATCGGTCGATCGATATATTCGCTTGACGGCTATATAACTGAATGGTGAAAACTTTATCTGTTCTGTTCAATACACGGTAAGGTCCTTCGTAAGGTGTTTGAAGTGGTTTCCGAACTGCGTCGACTCTGACAAATACGTGTGTGCATGTGTGTAGGTCTTGATGCACAAAAATTTTTTTCGTACCGTGCGACTTTGTACTTGTAGGTCTGAGCGCGTCGATAGTTGTACGTAGCTTGTTTACGTAGGTATAATCGCCAACTGGAATATTCGACTGCGCATTGAAAAAATCACAAGGCAGTTTTAGTTTGTATCCGTAGGTAAGTTCGGCAGCACTAACACCTGTGTCCGTGCGTAGTGAAGCGCGTAAGCCAAATAGTGTCGTAGGTAGCACGTCGGTCCATGTAGTGCTATGTTCGGATAGCTTGGCTCTTAATGCGGATTTTAGTGTGCGATGCCAGCGTTCGACTATGCCGTTACTTTGTGGATGATAAGGCGTTGTACGAGTTTTTTTGATTCCCAATATTTTCATTAGGTTTGAAAATAACTCGCTCTCGAACTGACGACCTTGGTCGCTTGTCAGTGAAACAGGGCATCCAAAACGAGTGATCCATTTCTCGTAGATGTGTTTCGCAATTGTTTCGGCGGATATGTCGTGTGTAGGTATCGCTTCAGGCCATCGAGTAAGACGATCGATAATTGTTATTAGGTATCGATTTCCGTCGGCTGTAGTAGGTAGCGGTCCTACGATGTCGACATGTATGTGCTGGAAACGGTCGCTTGGCGGGAACTGAGAAAGATTACTCGACGTATGGCGTTGTACTTTGCTCTTCTGACAATGAATACAACTCTTCGCCCATGTACCGATGTTTTGATTCATAGCGGGCCAAAAAAATTTCTGCGATATTAGCTTACGCGTTGTTCGTGTTCCGGGATGACTAATGTTGTGAACGCTATCAAAAACGGTACGTCTGTATTCTTCCGGAATGTATGGCCGGATATGCGGTGTAGATGTTTCGCAGTAGATGTTCGCATTAGTGTTAGGTATGCAAATTTTTTTCATCGATAATTTGCTATTCGTGAGCAGTTGTGCGATGCATCTATCTTTTTCTTGCGCTTTAGCTATTTCGTTGTAGTCGAGCGTAGACGGGCATGTGATTGTTTCGATGCGGCTTAAGGCGTCTGCTACAACGTTGTCTTTTCCGCTTATATGGCGTATGTCGGTTGTGAATTCGGCAATAAAAAGTAGTTGTCTTGTTCTTCTGGGAGTTTCTGAGGCTGATGGCGATTTTTGCAGAACGTAGGCGAGCGGTTTGTGGTCGGTAAAGATGATTAATTCGCGACCTTCAAACGTCCTTCTAAAGTGTTTAACAGCCATGTAAATTGCTAGAAGCTCTCTGTCGAATGTCGAGTATTTCTTCTGTGCTTCGGAAAACTTCTTGGAGAAGTATCCCAAGGGTTGCCATTTATTGTTGTGGTACTGTTGAATTGCTGCGCCAGCTGCGGTGTCAGATGCGTCGCAACATAATGCGATAGGTGCTTGGTGAATAGGATGAGCGAGTAAAGCTGCATTTTGAATGCTCGCTTTACACACCTCAAAAGCATTCGACGATTCTTCGTTCCATTCAATTTTTGTTTTGTCTTTTTTCTTGACGTGGTGTAGGTACTTATGCAGTGGTGCTTGTATTGATGCCGCGTTGCGTACGTTGTCACGGTAAAAGTTTAGCATACCGAGGAAACGACGAAGTTCTTCGACTGTTGATGGTTTCTTATAGTGTAGTATGGCTTCCGTTTTTTCTTGTGTTGGCTTGATACCGTGTTCCGAAACAATGTATCCTAGGAACTTGACTGTCGGTTGACCTAGGACGCATTTTGCAGGATTGATGGTGATGCCATATTCTTCGAGCCTTTTTAGAACTGTGTGAAGATGTCGTTTGTGTTCTTCTTCGTCTGCAGAAGCTAAGAGTACGTCGTCGATGAATGGGAATACGTAGTCGAGTCCGCGCAATACTTCGTGAATAAATCGTTGGAATGTTTGTCCTGCGTTCTTGAGGCCAGGACACATACGAGGGAATTCGAACAAGCCGAATGGTGTGATGATGGCAGTCTTCTCAATGTCCTTTTCATGAACCATTATCTGAGAGTATGCACGATTTAAATCGAGAGTAGAAAATATCCTCTTGCCGGACAGCATGTGCGTGAAGTCTTTGATGCGTGGCACGGGATAGCGGTCGGGTTTTGTTATCGAATTGAGTCTTCGATAATCGCCACATACGCGTAGGTCGCCGTTCTTCTTAGGGACGACATGAAGGGGTGACGACCATGACGACTTGCTTGGTCTGCATAGGCCTTGTTGCATCATGTTTTCGAACTCTTCTTTGACCTTTTGATAGCGGTGTGGAGGTAGAGGTCGTGCGCGACTGAAGACTGGCGATCCGGACGTTTCGATGTAGTGTTCAACGCTTCGGTCTGGGTTGAGTTTCATCGAAGTCAGACGAGTGATGCCAGGAAATTGAGCTAGTATGTCGTGATACTGTTGCTGCGTATCGATACTGCGGACGGTAGGTAAATTTGTCGCGTACATCGGAACTTTGACTGATAAGCTTGTACGGCCGTCGATCAGCTTCCGATTTTTGAGATCCACCATGAGTTCGTGATGATTGAGGAAATCGGCGCCCAGTATTGGTTTGGAAACGTCGGCAACGATGAATTTCCATTTGTAGGGTCGCCGTAGGTTGAGGTCCAACTCGAGCGTTTTCTCGCCGTAGGTTTTAATAACGGTGTTATTAGCGGCGTACAGTTGGAATGGCAATGGAGTTGACGTAGACCCTTTTTTTCTAGGTAGGACCGATATGTTGGCGCCGGTGTCTACCAAGAAAGATAAGCCGGTCTTCTTGTCCTTTACGAATAGGCGGTGAGATTGTTCATGAACGCCGGTGTCCGCCGCTGCCAGCGTTCTATTTAGTTTTCCGATGAGTCCGACTTGATAAAGGTGCATGGCGCGGTGCAGCGTCTTGCTTTCGCCCCAAAACGCCGATGGTAATAGCAGTACGGCGATGGTGACGGGGTACTGCGCGTGCGGAAACGGGACTGCGACGGTCTTCTTATACGAGATGAAGAACGATAGCTGGGTCTAGATCGTTCCGCTTTGAGTTCCGCTATTTCTAGGGACAGTTTCTTAATCTCGTTGACTAGAAACTGTGTGTCAGCTGCTGGTGTGATAGATCTCGTCTGTGATGGTGAGGAGATAGTAGACACTTCTTGGGCTTGCTCGGTCATCTTGTCGGCGAGCGCTGCTAGTTCTTCTAGTGCCACCTTCGTGCTGAGAGTTTCGCTGACGGTGAGCACAGAGCGAACGTGTGGTGGTAACAGGTTGGTCCACATGAGCCGTAGCGTGTCGTCTGGAATCTTGTCTCTTGCTAGGTTTCGCATGCGTCGGAGTAGTTGTGTAGGCTTCTGGTCTCCTAGCTCCATCTGCGATAGTAACTTCTGCATTTGACGGCTATCTGATTCCTCGTAAACCGTGATGAGGCGGTCTTTGATTGCCTTATAAAAATCGGCAGCAGGCGGGTTGTAGAGAAGGTCTGTGATTTGTTCGACGTCCTGCTTTTCTAGTTGCGCGATGACCAACTGCGCCAATTGTTGCTGTCCCTTTTTCAGATCGTTGGTAGCTGCTTCGAAAGTGATAAACCATAGTCGCGGTTTATCGCGCCAGAAAGCCGGAATTCGCATTGACAACGAAATATTGGCAATTTCGGGAGTGGCTTGCGGTTTTGATTCGTCCATCGTCGGGCAGGGATTCATCGGCGGATTCATCTGTCGAGTTTTCCTGGCGAGCAGAGGTTCCTCGTCGGATTTTTCTGTCGGGCAGCAGTTCTTCTGTAGGGCAGCGGTTCTTCTGTAGGGGTCACCACTTTGGAGATTGTAGGTTTCCAATAATAACTCCGTTGAAATTTCAGGATGGAATAATTTTATTTAGAAAATTGCCCTACTTATATATGGTTTTTACACTTGTATGTGTGTGTGTGTAAGAGAAGCGGTTGATGTTGTTGTCTCGCTCATGTGTCGCGCGCAAGTGCGTTGAGTGCTCCCCACTCTCGGGTGCCGAGCCTATAAAAATAGCCGCGCATTTGCCCTCAGTCTTTTTGCTTCGCTGGGCGCCGCGCAAGAAACACTCGACGACGACACGTTCAAGAATGAAGATGGCTGTGAGCGACGACTGCGACTAAAGCGTCCTCTGTCGTGGATCCAGTGATTTATCCAGTGGAGTGATATTTAATATGATGTGAAAAAAGAATACGCTTTAATTTCTAATAACAACAGCTCTTCTCAGGGCTATATGTTCCCATATTTAAACCGTTAGTGGTTACGTGTTTTATTTATCCATGACCTTGGTATGGTAGCTACAGATATATCTGCGCTCGTGGAACAAGCAATTTATATTCTGAAGAGCTCTACGGATGTCTGTTAGAAATATTGTTTTTGTCAAAAGTAATTAAATAAACCATTATCTGGTCAATTTTTTAAGTAGAATATATTCTATAACATTATTGTAAGCGTTTAAGAACTTCGACTAACAATTACAGAAAATGTTTTTAATGAAAAACAATCTTTCTTCGAATCAACTGCAATGAAATAATAACATGGTATGATAATAACTAATACATTAATTCAAGACAAGTGCAGACTAGAAGTACGACAATACTTCTAATCCAAAACCAGACACATAATCAAAAATTATATATCTCATCTAAACACGATATAAAAAATACTCAGAGATCCATCTTCGTCCAGGATTCGAACCTGCGCATGTCATTTCGGTAACCGACAGTTTAAGCCACTATTGGCGTTTCAACATGAGACTGGTAAGCTCCAAAATGAAGGCAAACAAAAAAAAGTTCAGAAATCATACTGGACCCTACGCAGTGCGCTTTGGATCCTTTCAAACATTGGTCGAGTACTATGATTTAATTAAAGGAAGTTTAAACGCGCAATTCTGCGGGCAAGCATTTACTGATCGCCACTCACCCCATGTTTCCGTTCTATAATTAAATTATACAGAACTCGAGATTGACGCGGTCCAGCTTCGCCCAGGTGCTATAGGGGTACTTACTTTATATAATACTCGTAACTAGCTGGCGCCCTCGACTTCGTCCGCGTTGAAAAAGAAAAAAGTAGCCTATCCTGTGTCCTGCACGTCCAAATGTTCATCAACCAAGTTGCATGAAAATGAGGAACATACATACATACATACATACATACATAAAAAAATTCATGTATAGAGCCTATAAACACGATATCTCTGAAAACAAAGTAACTTACTCAATGACCAACCCTTACAGATTTATTATTAGCATTGATATATCCCATGCCCATCTGAAATAATGTGAAGTTGTTTCGCAGATTATCTTCCTAATATAAACAAATTTACAAAACCTAATGGATTATAAGTTATTGAGTGTAGCACTCATACTAAAAAGTGTGGAATTGTTTTTGAAGTGAAAACTTCTTTAGGCGCTTTGGGCATTTTTGAGAAGGGAAAAGCCATTGAACTCGCGACACTGTCCTGTAATGTAACCTTTGAGAAGCTGATATTAATTTTAAATAAGAACAATTTCTGAGATAGGTAAATACCATTGAATTCGCGATGTATGTAATGTAATGTAACGTAATGTAACCGAAATCTCTGTATATATGTATGTACTTTTTGACCATTCAAATTGTTCAATTTGTTCAAAAACCTACGTAATTGTTCAAGTTTTCACTTCTGTCGGCACTCCCGGAGTGCCACTATATTTTTTTTTCTCTTTTTGTAAAAAAACACATCGTAATGAAAACTAAGTGACCGTCGCCTTTTTTCGGAACTATTAAATTATACAGATTTTTCTTCTTCCTAATTCCCTTTTATATGATTTGCTTATTAGATTTAAATTGAATTTCAAAACTCACACGTTTTCAATTTACAGCAAATTAAAATGTTAGTTTAAATGTGATTTTTCGGGCAAACGGCCTTCATCTCTTCACTCGATTAGGGAAGTGTTCATTAAATTACTGCGATTGCCGGCGTCCAGTTTGTCGAGCAGATTGCACTAGCAAATTAAATTCCTACAGATAAAACCTATTCCCACTATATAGCAAACTTTATCTGTTACAAGTATACTGTTCAAGCTAATGTTATTTAATAATACCTAATATGTAATAATAATCTTTATTTGTACAACACATGTCTACAGGATTTTAATTACACACATTAAATACAATTTCAATAAAAATGCAAATTTTAAAACAGGTATATTCTCTAACTCCCAAACTAGGTTGGACACCTGTATCTCGGAAATCAGGACATTTTTGCTGATATTTGAAATTTTAAATATGTGTTAACAGAGACCAAACCTTTATTGATAAAATGTGAAATGACTAGTTGGTGCCCGCGACTTCGTCCGCGTTGAAAAGTTAAAAATATAACACCTGAGAAAATTTACGAGTACAACACCTTTATCGCTGTGCCAACTGAACTGTAAATAAATAATAGTCATTAATTAGGTTTTCAGTCATATAACTTAACGAATTTTCGGTACACTCAATTTCGCAGTCATAAACTGGGCGTTAAATTTTAACTAACATAAAATTAATTAAATGGCGGCATTAAAAAGTCCCTTCAAAAACACTTACAAATAACAGTAAATGGGCTTTTTTGTTTGACTAATTAAATGACATTTACACACATATCTTTACATAGTATAAAACAAAGTCGCTTCCGCCCCCTGTCCCTCTGTATGTATGCTTAGAACTTTTAATGTTCTCTAAGGACTTCGATGCGGTTTTCACTATAGTTAAAGGAAAGAGCGTTAAAGGAGGTAGGTTATACTACCGAAGAATAAAAGAAAAGATGGATGAAAGAAAGACCAAGTATGCAGAATGAATGTGCGAGAGGTAAGCAAGCGAGAACTGGAATGAAAGATATCGTAAACATAGGCTTCAGCGTATGATGCTGGAGGGGTTCTAGTGTAAAAAAAAAAAAAGGAGGTAGGTTTTTATTAGGATTTTACAGAAAAATGTCTACGCGAAGCCGAGGGCGGCCCGCTAGTATTAACTAATTAAAACTACAATAGATATTAAAGAAACTAATGTAAAACGTTACATTACGCTAGATGCAATGCTTGTCGCAGCTAGGATATCAATCAATACTAATAATAAATCTGTAAGGGTCGGTCATGGAGTAAGTTACTTTGTTTTCAGAGATATCGTGTTTATAGGCTCTATACATGATACTGAAGCTAAATTGACCATTTTTAGATTTTTTTCTGTATGTATGTATGTTCCTCCATAACTCTTAAATGAATCAACTGATTTTCATGAAACTTGGTAGATAAACACTTAGACGTACAGGACACAGGATAGGCTACTTTTTTGTTTTTCAACGCGGACGAAGTCGCGGGCGCCAGCTAGTTATTAATAATATCTTGGCACTAATTGCACTTCGTCTCTCCTAAACTGGCAAGGAGGGAATTCTCGTTTGGCCTTTGTTACTTAAACGTTCCATCAAAAAAATGTTGTATATCATCAAATTTACCACATCCCTTATTTTGGGGAAACCACTTTTTTCATTAAATGTACAAACTTGTTCGTTGGAATGTTTCCAGAGGGAAGTCTAAAAGCCATAACAAAAAACTTCCTTGTCAGTTCAGAATAAGTTGTATGCGAAGAAGCTCATATCTTGCAACTTTAAGTACCTACCATATCCTTTTGCCATTTTGCACCCTGTCAATGATAGAATAAGTTATTGTGATAGGTGTATAGGTGATGACAAACAAACAAACGAATTTTCATTAATGAGACCTAAAAAGATGTTTTATATGCCTCATACGTCCCGATATTATGTCCCACATCCAAAAATTGCTAATGTCATCTATCATCTAACATATCTAAATATACTTATACTAAAATAATAAAGTTGAACAGTTTGTATGTTTGTCACGCTTTGACGTCACATCACATTAAAATTTTGCATACAAGTTTTGTCAAAGATGTAGAAAAGAACTTTATCCATCCATCCATCCATTTCCTTACCTTAATCCATCCATCCATTTCATTCAGATTTTTATTCATATAAAAAGTATGTTCATCTAATATAACAAAAAATTTCAACGCGTTTAAAACATACAGGGGGACGAATCGCAAAAACTAATCCATCAAAAACTCATAGTACCTATTAAAATACGAAGCAGGGCCTCCTGGCACAGGCAAAATTGATACAGTCTATGTTATAAATCAAAAATATGAATTTTGAATTTCTGAATGTATTTTATGCCTTGTACCGATGTTTTGATAGGTATTAATAGGTATTTGTTAAAAATTATATTCTTAAAGCTCGTCAACAGCCGATTAATTTACATGTTATCTCCCATGTTTTGTGACTCGACAAAGTAAAGGTCTCGTTTGTTTTTTTTTATGTACATGAACCCATTATACATTTTGCACTTACTTACATAAACACGCGATACATTGATTTAACCAAAAAAAATATTATCCGTCCATACATTTTTATATGTTGAACCAATGTCGAAAGCAAACATTATTCCAGGAGCAACGTACGTACTCGTAGATTGACAAATATGATTGGGCGATAGAACCAGTGCTCAACGTTAATTGAAATTCCTTTTGCGGATTAAATTCTACTATCGAACTGAGTTTCGTTAAAAAAAACTCGATGTAGCTATTGAAAGAATGTCTGTAACTAAATTTCAATAAGAAACTACTGACAATTTTTCAATTCAAAACCGATATCCTATAAGCCTGCACGATATTGTGTTTATTTCTAACGGACACTACTGATTGGTTGGGATTTGAAAAAAGCAAAAATAAGCCTGATCCCAAATTTTCAGTAAATATTTGAAGCACGACTGAAAATGTTTACGAAAAATAATCTTTCGGTTATAAGAGATTAAAGTATTTTTTTACTTGGCTTCTTTTATTATATTTCATCATTATGATTTATGTTATTGTATGAAAATATAATCAATGTAAAAAAGTGGGCCTTGCCGCATATAATATAGAAAAACAAATCTGAACAGTTACTACACAAAAAGGTTATTGGAGTATTGATATTAGAGGGCATTTGAGAAATTCGATATTTGCATTGCTAATGAAATCACTGTACAGAATTACCGATATCTATGTAATATTTATTATTTATTGTCATCGGCGTCGTATCGTCTCCATTTTCATCCCATATTTAACGTTAAGGGCCTTTTACGTCTCGCATGAGAAATTTATTAAGACCACACGAATATATTATTTATTCATTACTCGATCTTTCAGTGCAAGTTGTTTATGCTATTACCTACGCTAAATATTTACGTCTGTGGAATTTTAAAAAACCTGCTTATAAATCATATCACATTTTTAATTTTAAAATTTAAAATCTTACTTCCATCCCCTATTTTTCTCTAATATTCTAAATTAGAGAGTCTAATCTAATTAGTCTGAAACTTTCCCTTTTTTATTTATGCAAAGGTCGACAGGCAGGCTGACGATCCATTTTATGGTACTGTCACATCTAACATGAGTAAAAGTGATAACATTATGTTACTAGCTGGTGCCTGCGACTTCGTCCGCGTTTAAAAAGGAAAAGTAGCCTATCCTGTGTCCCGTACGTCTAAATGTATATCTACCAAGTTTCATGAAAATCAGTTAATTCGTTTAAGAGTTATGGAGGAACATACATACTTACATACATACATACATACATACAGAAAAAAATTCTAAAAATCGTCAATTTAGTTTCAGTATCATGTATAAAGCCTATAAACACGATATCTCTGAAAACGGCCCTGAAAACAAAGTAACTTACTCCATTACCAACCCTTACAGATTTATTATTAGTATTGAATATTCTGGAGTCTTTTGTAAGTAAGAAGTGGTTATTACTGCTGCCATACGGGCTGCCAATTTAGGACTCCACTGAAAAAAAAATGTGTTTCGAAATTTCGTGTAGGTTTCATCACCTAACTCTACCATATCTGAGGGGCTGCATAAAAAAACAGGTAGCCTTTGGGCTCAACCTTCCCCATATTAAATTGTACTGAAAACAGATAGCGATAATTTCAGTTTTACAGTATTAGCAGGTTACTGAAAATAATCTTGCCGTTTTAACTTAGTACTTAGGATGTATCATGAGTAGAGGTTATGGACATACGTTATTTTTGCACATTGCCCTACTGTTTGACAGGAAAAAGGCCCTGATGACCTCCAAAGGCCGTATTATCACCGAGTGTCGAAGCTATTTGCGTACGGCACTCGGTCTCAACACATTATCCCCTGAAATCGGACCTTTTCCGAAAATATATGAGCATATTCAAACAGTAGGCATACCACTTCACTCCCTCGTCAGGAACAGTAAAAAATGACGTTTTTAAAAATAGGAAGACATCCTTTATTTCAATTGTGTTTTGAATGTAAGTAACTAATTAAAATATTAAAAATTATGCGTTTACATTAAAAGGAGGTAAGTAGTTCATACGTGTTTAATTGCTAATTGAATTTTTAATACGTATCAAAAACTGTTATTGTCATCCATTTTGCTTTCCGACACCCGACACAGTGCACGGTATAGTTTTTATTGAATGCGCATTCTTAGAATCAAATATACGTGCGAATCGTAAAGTTATTGGATACATCTGATCTGACAATATTCGACACCCGTTTAGCCCGGCTTCAATCCATTTAGCGAGCGAAAACATCAGCTCAAGATTGATGGGAATTATATCACTGAGGGTCACTGTGAGTATTTACTTAGCTACATTACTTATTTATGGACTTTTTTTTCGTGCTTTCGTCTATGTATTTGATTTTATACTTCTATGTAGGTAGGTATTGATAATGGTGTTCTATGAAATTCCAGTCATCTATAATTGCCAAATATCAACAAAATCAGTTTGTTACGCTTAAAACGTTACCCAAGAGTTATTTTCACATCTATTGTATTCTATATCTATAGGTATAATATCAAATAATAAATCTGTAAGGCTTGGTCATGGAGTAAGTTACTTTGTTTTCAGAGATATCGTGTTTATAGGCTCTATACATGTAATACATGATACTGAAACTAAATTGACGATTTTTAGATTTTTTTTTCTGTATGTATGTTCCTCCATAACTCTTAAACGAAACAACTGATTTTCATGAAACTTGGTAGATAAACATTTAGACGTACAGGAAACAGGATAGGCTACTTTTTTGGATAGGCTACTTTTTTCTTTTTCAACTCGGACGAAGTCGCGGCCGCCAGCTAGTAAGTATATTAATAAAATCGTAAACGAGCCGTGTATCGGGTTAAACTAAAGATACTATTTATCCTGTGGGATACTTTTTAATCATGTTCCTGTGGGATTTTTCAAAAACGAACTATAGCGCCAAAACAAAAAGCGTGATCGCGCGATCACGTGACGACCGCGTTGCTTTTTTGAAGTTAGTTTATTTGAAGCTGTTTGGATTTTCTAGATCACTATAATATGGTGTATAAATTTAATTTAATGGTATTCGTATCCGTTCTTTTAAAATTCTTTTGCAGCCCTTTTTCATTGCTTTGACTTCTTCCGTTTCGTAAAAACCTCTTTAAATTGCAGGCGTTGTTGGATAAATACGTACCGTACGTATGCGGAGAGCCCTTTTCATTTCGCCAATGTTTTATTTTTCTTTGTGCACTCCCATTCTCTTGCTTCGTTATTCACTAATCCAATATATCGTGAAACACTGAATTGTCTAATATACCATTCACGTTGAATTGTCAATTAATTTAATGGACTATATATAAAAGGATTAAATCCATTTCTATTCTTGTAAATTATAGACCTTATTTTCTATTTAAAAAAAGAGTATTGTGAGATAATACAAAGAATTATTTCTTTCTAATATATTATACTAGCTGCTTGCTGCCCGCGACTTCGCCCGCGTAACTTTGTAAATTATATACTAAAACCTTCCTCGAGAACCACTCTATCCATTGGTGAAAACAGCGTGAAAATCGGTGCAGTAGTTTTTGAGTTTATAGCGAACAGGCAGACAGATAATATGTAGTGATTATTCAATGGTTTGTAGCTTGACAGTTTTTCAGTTACCTGAATAAGTTAGTCCTCCTTACCTCTATTCTCCATGGCCTAGTAAATACTTTATTATAGCGACTTCAAATTATACTATGTAAAGTTAAAGAACAACATTTATATATTACAGTATCAACAGACATCTTGCTTGATATATTTACTAAAGGTACACGAAACTTATGAGATTACAATATATCACTAAAGATTATTTCTCGGCGTACAAAATTTAATATAGTACTCGCCAGCTGCGGGTTTTACATGTTTGACCTTACTTGTAAATATCTCCCAAGCGGCCTGTATATCCATTACAAGTTTTACTAAGAGGCCACAGTAGAGTCTGTATACATATATATTTAATAATTAATTAAAGTTACTTACATAATGTGCTAACTTGAACTGAACTTGGACACTATATCACGCACTGCATTGGCACAGAGACGTAATTCTACATCGGACTTAGAGAAAACTTGGAGTCTAAGTTGAAAGATGTAAGCGGCGGAGAGCGGAGGTGACAATTAGTTCTTAGTGCACTCAAGCCGGTGTCGTCGGCCGTCAGGTCAGCTGACATCAAACGTGACACCTCTTACTCTTCAATGAGCACTTGGAAAAAGAACACAGTGGAAGCACTACATAGGACTTATTTACTTTTATTTAACACCTCTGATGTCTATTTAGTATACGAAAACAACTAATTACTTAGAACCATGGTTAAGTTACCTGCCGGTTTTCAGGCATAGGACTTACATAATTTGATTTAATACCTCTGATGAATATTTACAAGACTTAGGCACGTAGGACTTACATAATTTTCACCTCTGAAGAATCTTCAAAAAACACTAATGGCCCGAAAGATGGTATACATTTCCGAATATAATTTGAAGCAAGCTTATTTGACCTATAACTCTTCTATAATACCCTAACACAGAACTAAAGACCTGGCTGGGGAGTAGTGGAGCTAAATCGGGACAATCAGTTTCAAGTCCTAAGCTCATGGAAGTGTAATTGACATTGAATATTTTTTTTATTTGACTTTTGAGTTCCTCCTCCAGATTTTTTACATTTTGCGTTACTTTTAAGTTTCAGTTTTAATCCAATCCATCCGTTCCAAAAGTGTAATTTCACTCAACGGGGCCATATTTGCTAATTAATAAAATATGCATGATTCACTAACGGTAATTGGGTTATAGCTACGACAGCGAGCAGCTCAATGTCATCGAGCACGCTGTCTCAGCGCTTACTCGTAATTATTTTAAAACCTTTCAATTGTTGAAAGCAAATATAATGTGGCTAATAACTATCATGTAGGTATAATTTATCCATGCATAAATATCGCTTATTACGTAAAGGCTACGCGCCTTTACAGGGAGACCGCGCCCTGAAACGAAATCTGGCTATGCAGGTAACATTAAGGAATGTATCGGGATCTCCAGTGTAGAATATCTTTTCTGTTTAACCTTTCTGTTCTGTGTAATGGAGAGGCACTTTAAAAATAATAAGAAGAATAAGTCCACTTGGTGGTACTCGTAGGTGGCACCCGTCGCCTATAACAAGCAACGCCACAAGGAATGCTAGTGCACTGCCGACTACAGTAGGATTAAGGATAAGGGATAGAGAAATAGTACCTACATAGCATCTCTTAATCACTCACCGAAACAATTTATTTTCAAAGTGGAACCTGCCGGGAATTGAACACGGGAACCTTAGAAAATAGCGTTAAGGCAAAGACCTCCAACGGGCTCGTCAAAGCAGAGGCTATGAAGGATGAAAAAATAAAATAAACTATACCAAAGTTTTAAAGTAAATAAAATGCATAGGCCATAGAGTATCAGTATTAATGTTCCTGTTATTAGTTTATATTGTTACACAATGCCGCGAGAAAAATAATTTTTAATCATTAATACCTAAGCACTTGATTGTAATGTTTCAATATATTTTAAGCAAAGCAAACAAAATTGAAAGTCCACTCGTCATTGTCGTGTCGTTTAATATTAACACAAAGTACAAAAATGTTTGATCCGGAACAATGTCCATTGTTGAAGCCGTGCATTTTAATCAGTACCCAAAGACCACGTGGCGGAGATTTCGTGGGGATTTTAATTAAATTATAATAACACAAAAGATATCATTTAATCGGCCTTTTTGGCTTTTGTTGCTTATCATGCTTTCATTTATCACAGTTACTTTGAAAAGAGTAACTTTTAAATTTAATTTAAATTAGTAACTATGCATTGTTGAAAGATTTCTTATATATCTAAAGAGTTACGTTAAAATGCTATATTTGAAAAAAAAATACAGTTAATTTTACTATGCGTTAAAGTAATTAAATATTCCTACGACTATATTTAAATAGTTCTTATCGGACGTGATTAAAAAAAAAATCCAAAGTTCTTTTACTTTTCTTTTACTTCTTCTTTCCATTTCTTTTACTTTTTATCCCATCCGAGTTTGCAACTTAACCATTAACCTGCTTACTGCTCTTTTTTCATACAAGAAATAAGAAATACTCTCTAAAATTAAACTAAGTGATAACGAAATAACAATATATAATTATATCAAATAAAACATCACAGGAAGTGGATATATCTAAATTGGGATACACGAGAGCAAGCTACGTCTCCTACAGAAATAAGGTTTAACTTTGCTATAAACGGTAACATGTTGTAACTTTTTGGAGAACAATCCTGAAATAATAATGTGCTCGGCGACTTCTGTGAGACTATTTCGGGTATCTAAACGTGTCTTGTTATTGTGTTAACATTATCTCTTTTTAGTCTAGCTATACCTACATATCTATACTAATATATAACGTGCCAATCTCAGGAACTTACTGGTTCGAATTGAAAAATTCTTTTTGTGTTTGATAGTCCATTTATCGAGGAAGGCTATAGTAGGCTATAGAGAACTCGGACGAAGACGCGGGCACCAGCTAATAAAATTATAAATTACCCGTTTTTGTACATGAAATATTTTTTGAAAAACAGAAATAGGTAACACATTGGTACTTACTATGTTACAGAGGTCAAAAAAATTGTTTTTCGATATTTTTTCTCTTTTTCTGTTCTGATTAAGTATCTGTGTAGGTATCTACATTTATAATTTAAAGACATCTTTGGATTTATAAATAATTTAAACGTGTAGTTCGTATTGAGAAAGGATGGAAGATGCCATTTCGCGCTTCGACGCGTTCAATCATATTCCTATCGAGACAGAATGATGAAATAGATTCACGAAGACTTTCCATACATAATATGATACTTACATAATATATACCTATGGAATATATTTTTTTAAAAGATTTTGCGCAGTTCTCTTAAATTATGAGTAGTAAAAAATTCTTTTTAGCAAAATATTTAACCAAAATAAATCAAAAAAACAAATTGTGAACCAAAGAATTTTAGCAAATAACGAGGATTGTTTTTTTCTTCATATTCTTATGATTTTATTTGCCCTGGTATGAGTTTAAGACATCCTTCTTTAGCTTTTCTTGGATCAGTGTATGAAATGTAAAACACAGGTCTTATTTTTGTAATCATGAGCTCTTTCTTGGGTTAAATTCTTACTGGCATCAAAATTATTTCACATATCAATGTATCTACATATTTATAAGTATCGATTTTATGTATGTAATTTAATATAAAATATCCCAAGAGAGCATACGTAATGAAAACTCAACGATTTATGTTATTAAATCGCTCGCACATGCGACCTTCCCGTAAAGAATAATCTATACCCGTCGCGAAATTGCTGTGAATCAAATTTTGGGAAAAAATCTCGTTATGTCGTTCTCTACGCTACAATTTTGACAACATTTTGTAAGTACCTCCAAAATATTACCTTTCCATTTGCATGATAAAATTAATATTAATGTTAGGGGTGTCATCGTGTACAAAATATTATACATAATGCTTATAGGTTTAGATAATTGTTTAGATAATAATCATACAGCAGTTACCTTATGACGATAAATTTAAGAGCGGCGGTGGCCCACTAGGAAAAAGGTTGTCGTGATAACTGGCAATGTAGGTTCGAATTCCAGACCCCTGCACCCGAGCCTCATCAGGCGGATCGGCTGGGAGAGGTGAAGCTCTTCCTGCTGCCAATCCCCAATGTACTAGAGTAGTGCCTAAACTACTGCCAAACATGCTATAATATTCACGCAAAAAATATCACAATATTTTTGTGAAAACCGCTCTCGATAAATGAAAATGGAATAGTATACCAATATATAAAGCTGAAGAGTTTATTATATATTGGTACCTATTAGGTAGATCGAATTGAAAAATTCTTTTTGTTTTGTATAGTCCATTTATCGAGGAAGGCTATAAAGAATGCTGACGAAGTCGCGGGCACCAGCTAGTATATCATATAATGGGATTACTTTATAATAGTATTTAAGGGGCCGTACATGGTATGACAATAGGCGTGACGTGCAGCGGTGGCGGTGCCACGTTGATTTTTACATGAACTAAACTACGGACAGCGGTTTAGTAGGTGTAAACGGTTTTGATCCTTTTCATAAGTATTTTTAAAAATTATTAAATTTATTTTTTATTTTTAATATTATTTTTATTTAGTGAAGCCACAACAGCAACAAAGCCAAAAAAAATTATTCTGTTTTTTATTTTTTTTAATGTAAGTTGAGAACAAATATGAGATGGCCAATTACATTAAATCCCATAGAACGTTTCATTTTGTAGTTTGATTAAATATTAGCTAGTCTGAATGGTATTTTTGAATTTTCTACGAGGTGACGTTCCGGATTTTTTTAAAATACCGTTTCAATGTTGAATTTTCAAATTTTAAATGAAAGTAAATACTACACGATTGATTTTTTTATTGAGGGACAAAATAAATATTAGAAATAAAATCCAAAAAATCACCCAATAATACGGTCATTCTGTGTTTTCAGACATATAAATTAATAAAGTTTTGAAACTTATGTGGGTTATACCTTTGGGTCTGCTGATCAAGATCCACAACTCCCCCCCCCCCTTTCACATGCTGCTTCATCCCCCCACATCACAAAGTTTGTCTCTGTCAATGGTTTTTTAAGTATTTTGCGAAAACTTTAATAGATACAAAAAAAGTGTCAAAGGCAAAAAGTACCCCCATTAAATTCTTAACAAAATATGTTGCATAAACTTTTCGATTGTCTTGACGGTTTTCAAGCTACAGCCAGTTTTCAAACAAAATTTCATAGTTGGAAAATTAGCTATAGCTTGAAAACCGTCAAGATAATCAAAATAATATATACTAGCTGTCGCACGCGACTTCTTCCGCGTAACTTTATAAAATATAATACATTCGTGTCTGTAAAACCATGAAAATACACATACAAAATTTCAACCCAATCGGTCAAGCCGCTTAGTAGTTAACATACCACAGCAGTGCCACCTACCGGGTCCAATTGCATTTTTATATCATCCAGGAAACCTTCGAAATACCCATATAAAATTTCAACCCAATCGGTTCAGCCGTTTAAAAGTTATGTGAAAAAGATAAGTACGGAAGGATAATTCTTACTACCCGTTGTCCTATTACCCGTTTTCCCGTAGGAATGAAGCATTTTCCCACGGTAAAAAGTAGCCTATGTTCATCACGGATAATGTCAGCTTCTAATGGTAAAATAATTTTTTAAATCGGTCCAGTAGTTTCGGAGCCTATTCAATACAAACAAACAAATCTTTCCTTTTTATAATATTATTATAAATATATATAATATATTTTGTTGGCCACGTTCACGTGGCCATAAATAAATGTACAATGTCAGTCAAATATATCTAGGCAAATAGGAGGTATAAATATCTATACATGAAACTATCATAAACATGAGAACAAAACGATACCCAAATTATATAGATACAAATTTATGCAACTAATCGTTTATAAGTATCTGTAGAAACAAACAAGTTTCTAATTTTGAATTATGACAATCATCGAAAAGAGTACCATTCTGTCATATGATCGGTTTGTCTCTTTCATTTTGGCCGTGACGTCATTGGCGTAACATTTGTTTCAACTGTCATCCTATTTTTTAGATTCTGCTTCACAGCGTTCACAGCTATCATACACGATTTTCATGTGGCTTTTCTCGTGAATATTATATTAGCGTTTTTTTAATGCTAAGTTTATGTCAGTATCATATTTATACTAGACGTAGCGATGAAACGGAAGATATTTATTCAGAAGATAAGTAATTATACTATATTAGTACGAAAAACTTTCGATTACGCTAATGTATGTGATTTTACGAATGTGGCTTTGCCATTAAAAAGAACACTTTATTTTCTCGTTTCTATTCCTCTTTGCACAGCCGCCTCCGCCGCAAGTCTTCACGCCTCGTCTACGCCGTGACGCGCCTCGACTTTTCATGTGGGCGTAGCGCCTTACAGATTTACATACATACATACATACATACATACATACATACATACATACATACATACATACATACATACATACATACATACATACATACATACATACATACATACATACATACATACATACATACATACATACATACATACATACATACATACATACATACATACATACATACATACATACATACATACATACATACATACATACATACATACATACATTGAAGGTTAAAAAAAGCTTGTAAAAATCGTTAAAATCGTTTTGTTGTCTATGGTTTAATATAATATTATATATGTATTATTAATAATAATATAAATGTGTGTAAATATAATGTAAGTAATTATAATGTATTAAATTAATATTTTACTGTGTAGATAAAATACTTTTTAATGTATACTATTTCAACTTATGTTTTGACATAGGTGTCAATCTACAATTGCTATGACAATATGTAAATAGAAAAATCAAAATGAAAATTTGGTAATAGTAAACTTATATTGTCATTTTATAATGCGATAAATTATACAAATGCGTTGCTTTGTAAGTTTAATCAAAGAAACGACAATTTAAGTTAAATATTACCAAATTTTCATTTTGATTTTTCTATTTACATATTGTCATAGCAATTGTAGACTGACACCTATGTCAAAACATAAGTTAAAAAAGTATACATTAAAAAGTATCTTACCTACACAGTAAAATATTAAATTAATACTTTATACCCATACTGTGGTAGTGCAAAAAAAATAAAAGCTAAGCATGCATTGTCATCCAAAATAAGCGTGTATACCAAATTTCAGCTCAATGGGTTAAAGATAACCGATTTAAAATTCAGTTGCAAGATTCCACCCGGACAAACATACATATATACATACATACATACATACATACATACATACATACATACATACATACATACATACATACATACATACATACATACATACATACATACATACATACATACATACATACATACATACATACATACATACATACATACATACATACATACATACATACATACATACATACATACATACATACATACATACATACATACATACATACATACATACATACATACATACATACATACATTGCAAGTTAATAAAAAGCTTGTAAGTAATAATAATAAAAATAAATATATAAGAATAACTAATCTATATCTAAAATTAAGTTATATATATTTACAAATAATCTATACTAAATAAAAAACAAAACTTACTATTGAACCTAAAACTTATAATAACTGAAATATAATATTAAAAGGAGTCCCATTAGGCAAGGTTCCGAAGATACTGGCAGCGTTCCCCCTTTGAATAGCTAGATTAATTCTTTGTCCGAGGTAGCTGCCAGCTCTTCGGTCTCCTGTGATGTCGACTAACCTTTTTGCTATTTCTTTAAAAAGCCTTATAGCGCTAGGACCTCACGGACCAAGGGTCTCGACACCGAATGGGACAAAATCATATTCGGAGCCTAGACCCCTGTATTTGCATGCTTTAGATTTTTCAATCGCTTCACAAGCCGCACCAGCTTTGTTGTTGTTTCCATGTAGATGGGAAGGGGCCAGCGTGTCTGAACAGGTTGCATCCCATACCAGCACCCGGCCCATCTTCCATGGAATCACTCATACCGTCCGGTCTCTTGCCATACCAGTCGGCTCAAGTAGACTTGGCACGTTGATGGTGGCAAGGGAGCGGCGTATGATATCGTTAAGTGCGGCATGTCTCGAGAAGCGGCCTGCTTTTTTTTGGCATGACAGTCCGTGATGTCCTAGCTTGTCGACATCACTGCCACAGGGACATTTATGAGGAGCGCAGACCGGAACCCCAAGCCGTAGACAGGTTGCGATTCGGAGCGTGTCTGGCTCAAGGAATGTTCCTGTATTTGACGAAGGGTACGCGTGAAGCCATACAATTATGTATGTACATACATTATGTTCAATATAGTTTTCATCATTTTTTTATGCAACACAAAAAAAAAATTAAATAAAAAAAGTCAAAACGTCTTGGTTGCGCTATATTATTCGACCGATCGTTCGATTGTGACCACGTGACCGCACAATAAAAAGCGATACGTCCTTCCTCTAGGAGCGCTTAGCGCGTACTGGCGGCCCGGGCAATGTGTCTTCTAATATATTGCAAGATTTGCATGTTTTTACGAGTTGTTTTTTTAGTCTTATTTGTTAATATATTTATTTGATTTTTTGCATACAAGTAGCTGATGATGTGAAGTTTATAGTGGTATTTTTATTTCTAGCAAACAATACTTAGTCTATTCACAAAAGGCACCAGTTTTGGTGAATATTTTCGAAAATTTCACTGCGTTATAATATTTTATTTTACAGAAATTTGATACTATAATAAAAAAAGTAATTATTCAAGGAATAGAACACTTCTATGCCAATACGCAGTATTTTTTCCGTTAAGTTTAAACTAAGATGTCTACTGAAAACAGCGAATAGTTTGAGTCCCCGAACTCCACATTTTATGAAACGGATGTTAGAACATGGTGGATAAATCGAAATTACAGAAATAAATCAAAAATGTGAAATATTTAAGTAATTACTATTGAAATAGTCTTTCTAATGACATATTATGAAGTATTCAACTCGGTTTATTTTATGAATAATCTCTACAAGAAGTTGACTAAATATCACCTTAGGAGTCTTAATAAATATTCTAATCTAATAATATCGTGAGAGACAGATTGGAAAGAATTAGGTAACTGCATTAAGCGCCTGGCTGTACCTACCACGATTTTTCTTGTTAAAATCTTTAAGGGATTTTTTTTTAATCTGTACGGTGCTAATTAAATATGTAATTTTATTTAGAGAGAGAGCCTCTCTAGAATTGTCATAAATTTGTTTGCACCTATTTACAATGTACAATTTTGTGTTGTATAAACGAAACTGACTGTAATATTATAAGCTCAGAAGTTGAATGTAATTTGAAGTGAACGCTTGCCAAAATTAATTCCGTATTTAAGAGCCAGTTCACGTGATTCGCTCGATTTAAACAATTTTGAGTGTTTACTTGTCCAACTTAAAAAAGAATTATATGATATTGAAGTATTGTTTTAAATAGCTTAATTCTTCGTATTGACAATTAATGAAACATTTTTTGAAATATTATTCTATTTTTTGAGTAGTAACCAAAATGCTACGGCTAGTTTCGTCAAAAACACGCGCAGAGGTAAGTTCAGAGACGTGGATGTACTATTAAAATTAATAAAGAGAACTGAAAAAAATACCCATTGATCACAAATATAAATCTATTTCCAAATAATACAACACATTTTCGTTAACTAGTTTAGAACACCAAAAAAAAAATAGATATGAGGTATGAATTTCTACGATTTTACCTTGACATTTTACAGTTATACTAACGTTATTTCCAATGAAAATAATCACCAGATGAAACTGGGATCTTGCCCAATCAGAATACAAAAAAAAAATTGTAGTTTTATAATTTATAATACTATTTTATTTAGTTTTATTCCAATATATATTCCGATGTATTCGTGCGCACCGATTAGTACCGCGCGAAGCGCTCTCCGAGGCGGACCTGCGTCACTTTTTCCCGCGCTCCGTTCGTACGTGTACTGTGCAAAATATAGCGCGACCGCCACGTTCGGATATTTTTGATTCAGTAAGCATTTTTTTTTTTTTACTAGATTGTGATATTCATTGGATAGTAGTATTGATTATATTCTTAATCAGTTTCAGCAATGGGGCGAAAAGACAGTTATTACCATTGTATTAAAATAAGAAAACGTAATAATAATGAAGCCTTAGCTAAAGCAAAAGAAACGAGGTACTTGAACTCATTTATTTTATTGACTATTCCTATTTTAAATGTTTCAAAGTTAATTTGGAACTAATTAGAATCTATTGAAATTAATTTTTTAAAGGATTAAGAAACGAAAAACTTCCGATGGGGTGTCTGAGGATAACACCTCTAAAGAAAATTCATATATTATCACAGAACAGGATACATGTAAAGTAAGTTTTAGAAGAACCATAGTAAGTCGATCAGCTGTTTTATTTTTATTTATTTGTTTGTTAGTTTGTTTGTTTGTTTGTTTGTCTGTCTGTCTGTAAGGCGGAAAACCCACTCACGTAACTAGTGACTGACTTACATAATTGTTCTCCCGGAAGGAGGTGGGGGATTTCCTGTTTGTAGCAGGTCGTATAGAGGGTTCCACGGTGACCTCTAGAAAAATCTGATCAACGGTATACTATTCTGGTAAAAAGTTGGCGACGGGATCTCGGAAACGGTGAGGGATAGAAATATGGCGTTAGCGGAAGGTCATAGAGGGTCATCGGTAGTTGCCACAGAACGAGTCATCCCTACCCCTTTCATACATTTTTTTTAAACTCCATACAACTTTTTTGGACTCATCAAAGTGGAATAACTCCGAAACCATCGGGATAGAGGGGTAGTCTCTTCGGAGGGTGTTTGGGCTCATCGGAGTCGTCTCTCCGAGATAAAAAATTTGAATCCCCCTCCAACCTCCCCGGCCCAAGCGCAAGCCCTGTAGTGCTCCGCGTGGCAAAAATCACTGAAAAAATCGAGTGTGCGTGCGAACGACAAAAACGTCTACCATACGTCATTCGACGCGCCTAGTCGCGGGCTACCTGGGGGTGCTTTTATTTTTTAAATCCGACCAAATTTGAACGAAGAATTAAAATTTTAAAGTTCGGAAAAATTGAAGAAAAAACTTTGCGCGGGAACGCCGTGAGTTTTTCTGCGGAAAAGTGTGTAACCGGTAGTAAGAAAATCGGTCCAGTAGTTACAAAGATATAGCTAAAAAACTAAACCGAGGAAAATCGTGATAATATTTCGATCTCACGGTTACGTTAAAATAAAAAAAAATTAAAATTGGAAATTCGTGGAAGAAACACATACCATCGGGAAGATCTCCGTGAAAAACTGTGAAAAGTGAAAAAACTGACCAAATCGGACATCGGCGACCAGAGATACAGGACACCGAACATAGGGGTCCTGTTAACTGGTCATGATAAGATCTTTTTTGTAACTCTAAAGACCACGATCATCGGAAAGAAAAACGGCCTGCACCATCGTGATCCTCATCATCGTTTTGATGTAAAAACATAAGCAGCCCCAGAATCGGACTCCTCTGGGTGCCGAAATTCTTCGAAAAAACAGTGTTAACCAGTCCTGGTTGATCCGTGGCAACAAGACCATAATATACTATTCCGTGCCCCCGGACGTGTCCACTGAATTTAAATTTTAAATCTTTAAAAGCCAATATCTTCGGAACGACTAGTGCTAAAATTCAGTGAGGCACGTCATTGGATTTGGAAAATTCTCACCTTTTTTCCCAGCTGGGCGGTAACACTGTTAACCCCACCTGACTTCACCCGTGAAAAATTTGAAAACACCATAACTCCCTTATCCTAAGTAGTACGTAGACGTGCGATACGTCGTTGGATAGGCCTCGACGAGACCTGTCCGGGGACCTATCGCACTTGACTAGTGCTACACTCGGCTACGCCTGGGAATTTTAATTAAATTTATTTTGGCTATAACTACTAAACTTTTCAAAATTTCTTTTAAATTCTTTCTCAAGCCGACTTCCCCTCCCTAAGACCCTTCCTTTCCCCCTATTTGGCTACCCCTCTCCCTCCCTTCGGGCTGTCTTGGTGGTCGGGGGTCCGACTTGTTGTAATAACTAACTGGCTAATCAAAATATTTATATTTCTTTTTATATATATACAATTCTAATTGACATGCTAACATAACTTGAATAAAATGGTTGAAATATACAACATTCGTTATCAATGTTGTATATTTCAACCATTTTATTTAAGTTGTGTTTTCATGTCAATTAGAATTGTATATATATAAAAAGAAATATAAATATTTTGATTAGCCAGTTAGTTGATACAACTATTACAACTATTATTACAACTATTACTTATTATTAGTTATTACAACTAGTTATTACTAAGCCATTGGCGCGCATCAGAATTGTATAAAAGGAATGGGTTTATGTTTATAATTTTATTTTGATTACGGGGGAGTATGTTGTAATATTTTATTTAAGCCTTTATTGCTGATACAACTAAAAATTTAATATATACATGTTCACACATAATATATGCACATCGGGTCGGAATTAGTTCATCAGCGTGTCTTGTGACACATAGGCCTCTTAATTTTAATGGTAGAATGTTGTAATAACTAACTGGCTAATCAAAATATTTATATTTCTTTTTATATATATACAATTCTAATTGACATGCTAACATAACTTGAATAAAATGGTTGAAATATACAACACGACTCAGGAGTCTGACCAAATCCAACACAGAGACTTAGATAAGTTAAAGGTAGTATAAGGATTTTATTAGATACTGTATATAATATTGACAATTTTATTGCATTTAATATCATTGTTATACATTATTTTAACTTTAAATTATTCTATTGTATTTTACTATTTTTATAACTATTTTTATTGAACTTAATTTATTGTAGATTTGTAACTATTTTATGGTTAGTTTAAGTTTGACTAAACAGCCTTTTGACATTATTTAAACATTTTAATTAAAACAAACGACGCCAACCCCCCAGCACCATGCTTCAGTCCCCCGTTGGAAAGACCGTGAAGAGACCCCCAACCCCGCGACTCCCAGGAGTCCCCGCCCCCGCAGTCGAGCGTCAGGAGGAGTATAGGGGAGTGGGAGACGAGGAAACTTTCTGCCTTCAGGAACCAAAACCGGTCCCTTTTCGACGGCCTTGACGCAAAAGAAGGAAGAGTGCAAATTAAATATAGGAAAAGAGCCACTAGTTGTGTCTGTTTGTCTGTCTGTATGTTGTCTGTTTGTCTGTGTCTATCTGTCTGTCTGTCAGTCTGCGCTACCGCCACGTTCTGATTTTTTGATCCAGTAAGTACGCAGTTTTATACACGTATTTTTTAATTTTCATATTTTACTAGATTGTGATATTCATTGAAAAATATTTTTAATATATTATTAATCACTTTCAGCAATGGGGTGAAAAGCCAAAAAAATATTATATTACTTACCATTGTCTTAAAAAAAGGAAACGTCATAATAATGAAGCCTTAGATAAAATAAAACAAAAGAAGCAAGGTACCCGAACTCACTTATTTTATTGACTATTCTTATTTTAAATGTTTCAAAACTAATTGATGATTATTTTTTAAAGGAAACGGAAAACTGTCGATGGGGTGTCTGAGGATGAAGTATTGAATTCAGGAACAGAACAGGACTCATGTAGCACAGCGTAACATCGAGTACCTAGTATAGGAATCTTTCAGCGAAATGTTGACCATTTTTCCATCCACTATTTTAGCTACAATGCTGTAGAATTGCTCGGCACCATTATTTGTGTAACAATGTATCAGGCTTCTGGAATTTAATGCAAGTTGAGATGTATTTTTTCGTAATTTTAACATTAGTGTTGAAGCAAGTGAAGTTAGGTCTGATTCTGTTTTTCTTACGTCTGTACAATAATAATCATCGCATTGTGTGTTGTCACCAAATATATGCCGAGGACTATTTGTAATATATTTTTGCAGATTTTGTATTTTGTTGGAATCTGAACAATTTTCTTTTTATCTATATCGAATGGCAGTGCGAAGCCTTGTCAAACGCACTTGGACAAAAATTTGGGTTCCGTAAGCGGAATGCTTGTGTCTTTCAGAAGTAATAAATTTTTGCCATTGTAATTCCTTTAAAGGTTGTTTGTGCATTCTATTTTTTGAATAGACACGTTTGGATAGGGTCTGCTTTCCAGTATACTTCTATAGATACTGGAATCCCCATCCAATCAAAGTTTTATATATCAAATTTCTGTCATTTATTGAATTCTTGAAACCTTCGACTATTATGTTTTCCTCCATTATTAGTCCAATAAAATAAGAAGTTCACCTCGGAATTTGAGATACCCAGCTATAAACTCGTATAAACTTGTATTTTGACATCCTAAAAGTTCTCTCAAAACCTACATATGGTAGGGTGTCCGCGTCTACTAAAAATCTTAGGTCAAAGGTCACAAAAATCGATTTTTTGCAAATATCTCGTTTCCTATGGGTTTTTGCTGTTTGTGTTTGTTATCAATATTCTAGAGGATTAAATTCACTACAACTTTTGTTTCAAAAATTTTTTATACGTTGAATCGTTTTCGAAATAGAGGGCGGAGAGAGCGCGGTTAGAGTATCTTTTAAGGTCAACCGGTAGTCCCGGTCAAAAACACGCCATATAAAGTTTTACATAAACGATCACATTGATCATTTAAAATCCGTAACCTATGTAAAATATTAAATAGATAGATATTTAACTAATGAAAAAAAAGATTAAATCCGATGTCCTTACTATTATTATTTACTTGATAACAAGAGAACTATTGGTCCTACAGAGTTTTGCTTTGAAGTTGAAGTTAAGTAACTGCTCTACAACTTCATTTCTTATAACTTTTCCCGTAGAATGATTATTTTAGACGATATTTTGTTTTGAAAAACGACTAATTACAAATTTACAATTTACATAAATTTACAATACAATACAAAATTCTAACTTTTTGAGAAAAATGACCGATTTTTGAAGTAGTGTATCTCGGGATTTGTTTGACATACAGAGCTGCGGTTGCACTGAAACTGAGCAAATTTGATTTTCTGAGTGTGTAAGATGACATTCCTCTTAGAAGGATTATTTTAGAAGACATTTTGTTTCGAAAGACGGCTATCTACAAATTTCTAACTTTTTGGGAAAATTGGCCCACTTTTGAAGTAATGTATCTCGGGATCTGTTAGACATACAGAGCTATTGTTGCACTCAAATTGTAGCAAATTTTATGTCTTGTCTAAGTGCAGGCAAACTTCACATAATATTGTAATTTATTATAACAAACAGTTGGTAATTGTAATTGTGTTACGTGTTTCTGTCACAAGTATTAGCTGAGGTACCTCCACCACTTCGCCACTGTAACTTCAATATTGATTATAATAGTTAATTTATCGTATTATCAATAATTAATAACTTTATAGGGCGTATTTTTGACCGGGACCTCGCACGACCTGGAACTCTAACCGCGCACTCTCCGCCCTCTATCTCGAAAACGATTCGACGTATAAAATTTTTTTTGAAACAAAAGTTTTAGGGAATTTAATACTCTACAATATTAATAATAAACACAAATAGCGAAAACCCCATAGGAAACGAGATATTTACAAAAAATCGATTTTTGTAACCTTTGACCTTAGACATGCGGACACTACCATATGTAGGTTTTGAGAGAACATTTAGGATGTCAAAATACAAGTTTATACGAGTTTATAGCTGGGTATTCCGAGATTCTTATCTAGTTTTGACTAATTTGAGTGGGTTATTATAATAAAACATATTTCTAGTCTTACCGTTTATTTCTAAGCTAATACCTACCCACTAGGTTCCTTATTATGTTAAAATACTATTATGAATACTTACCATACAAAAAATAAAATAAAAACTAAAAAGGTTTAAAAGAACTTTTCTGCATAGTCGCTCTATACACAGACGCGCCGGATTAGATAGCCGAGCGCCGGCCGAGCGCAGGAATTTACCTAAACTTGAGGAGCGCGATTTTGTGAAATGGCTCTTAATCGTTGCCGAGATGACGACGCGCTCCAAACTTGCATTACTTAGAGGCTGTCGCCTTTCCTACCTTTGAGTGACACCAATATAATTGCATACCTACATGCATAGCATGGCACAAGAGCGTTAATACGTTAATCGTTAATTAACTAAGTAAACATTTCGACTAACGGATTAACTTTTTAGTTAACTTTAAAAAATGTTAACAGACTCGTTAACTTCCGTTAATTTTTCTCAAGTCCATTAAGCGTTAAACCTGTAGGTGGGTACCTATTATCATCAATCAATCAATACTAATAATAAATCTGTAAGGGCCAGCTAGTTTACCATAAAGATACCGCGCGTTTGGCACTGTTGACGCAAGAAACGAATGAGTGAGAAAACTGCAAAAAAATTGTTTCATATGATTCGATACTTAGCGCCGGCGCTGAGTGACACAAAAAATGCAATTTCTATCACATGTTAACAGAATAACGGTTCAAAGTTTAACGAAGATAACTTTTTTAGTAATTGTACCCAGCCATGCCTACATGTGTATTTTGTGTACAGTCAAGGGCAAAAATATCTGTACGTTTCCAAAGCGGCAAAAATATTTGTACAGTTGAGAGGCCAGAAATATATGCTCGATAGTTCGGTCAGAAATATGTGAGCATTTAAATGGTCAAAAGATCTAGACGTTCACGTGGCCATAAATAAATGTACAATGTCAGTCAAATATATGTAGCCAAATAGGAGGGCATAAATATCTATACATGAAACTATCATTAACATTCATATGAGAACAAAACGAATTTCTAATTTTGAATTATGACAATCATCGAAAAGAGTACCATTCTGTCATATAATCGGTTTGTCCCTTTCATTTTGGTCGTGACGTCATTAGCGTAACATTTGTTTCACCTTTCATCCTATTTTTTAGATTCTGCTTCACAGCGTTCACAGCTATCATATAAGATTTTCATGTGGCTTTTCTCGTGAATATTATATAAGCGTTTTTTTAATGCTAAATTTATGTCAGTATTATATTAATATTAGATGTAGCGATGAAACGGAAGATATTTATTCGGAAGATAAGTAATTTTACTATATTAGTACGAAAAACTTTCGATTACGCTAATGTATGTGATTTTACGAATGTGGCTTTGCCATTAAAAAGAACATTTAGGTTTTTACTATATTTTCTAGTTTCTATTCCTCTTTGTGGTGAGACTGACGTTTATTTGACCCGCGACTTCGTCCGCGTTGAAAAAGAAAAAAGTAACCTATCCTGTGTCCCGTACGTCTAAATGTTTATCTATAATAAATACCAAGTTTCATGAAAATCAGTTAATTCGTTTAAGAGTTATGGAGGAACATTCATACATACATACATACAGAAAAAAATTCTAAAAATGGTCAATTTAGTTTCAGTATCATGTATTTTGTTATATGTTCAGTTGTGAGTTTTCGAACTTGACATTCGATTAAATTATTTTCAAAATATGTACGAGTAAGTGGCCAGTATCTAAACAGAAGTGCCTCTTAAAAATAGTTTTAAAGCGAATGCTAATTCGAATTTTGTGTGTTACTTATCTCAATTGAATAAGATGCATATTTGCATACCTATGTGGTAAGTTTTGACTATCAAATATATGTATAGATAATTTTGGCACGCGTTTTGTTCTCGTGTATATGATAATTGCGTGTATAGAAATTTTTGACACGCTCTTTGTTCTCATGTATATTATAATAGTTGCGTGTATAGATATTTTTGGCAACCGTTTTGTTCTCATGTATATGATACTTTCATGTATAGACATTTATGCCCTCCTATTTGCCTACATATATTTGACTGACATTGTACATTTATTTATGGCCACGTGAACGTCTAGATCTTATTGACCCTTTAAATGCTCACATATTTCTAACCGAATTATCGAATAGATATTTCTGGCCTCTCAACTGTATAGATATATTTGCTGCTTTGGAAACGTACAGATATTTTTGCCCTTGACTGTACCTATGTAGGTTTCCTACTATTTTCATGGTACGTATTTGTTGCTTAATGAGTAGAAAATATTAGTTATAATTTGTAGGTAATGTTTAATTCACTTAGGTTCAATACATTTTACCTTGTTCAATAAAGCAGCGTAGGTGCAACTGCGACCCGCGACCGCGCGTTGTCTGATCACGTTGTGGGTGGACATTCCAAACTTCGCTTCGGTCGGTCCATGGTATCCATTCCAGAATTATTAAATACTTATGGGTCTCTTTCTTTGTTTATTTCTTCTTTGTTCTTTCTTTTCTTTGTTCTTTGTTAACTAAATTTTATTATTTTAAAAAAGTTTTAGATCTTTTGAGTGCGTAGAAAACATAGAGGGTAGGAATTAAGTCGAAAAGCAAATTTAAAGGTGTAAATAAAGTTTGCCGGTATCGACTTCATATGCTATATATCATATAGGTATTTAAAAAAAAATAAGATATATACGTAATTATATTAAACGTGATTAAAAAAATATAATAAATCAATGTAACAATTTTTATTCTGTGTCCAATAAGATACAATAAGAATATCTGTTGACACTTGTCAGTATGTATAATATAATGTGAGCTGTGGAATAAACAATGACAGTTCGCAGCTGTGCCTGTGTGCCGTGGTGAAAAATATTGTTTCTTCAAACATTTAAAGTGTATAAAATAAAAAATACCGAATTGTTGTTTTAAAAAAACACTTTTTAAATACTGTCGGTTTTGTTAAAATATAAGCCAGATGA